>CP136057.1:556186040-556786040 GCA_032464435.1 Aegilops umbellulata
GGCATTATAAATTAATAAAAAATTCTAAAAATATAAAACCTTGGAAAACCGCCTTTGTTTGTGCAATAGATCATGTGTGCCAATGTTGAGGTCATTTGGAGGTAGTCGAAAAAATGACTGCATTCCGGAGGGGCCATTTGGTCTAACTTAAGCGAGATTTTGAAAAATGTGATTTTTCCCACCACCTCCAAATCACACAAAATTTCTTGAACATGGTGAGCCACATGTGCCAATCATGGCTATGAAAGAAAATTTGGAAAAATAATATTTTACAATGCCCCCCTAAGGTATAGACCGATGTTTTGACCAGTCAGTCTAGAGTGCAGTATAAATTAATAAAAAATTCAAAAAAAAATATAAATCCTTGGAAATCCACCTTTGTTTGTGCAATAGATCATGTGTGCCAATGCTGAGGTCATTTGGAGGTGGTCCAAAAAATGAGCGCATTCCGGAGGGGCCATTTGGTCTAAATTAAGCCTGATTTTAAAAAAATGTGATTTTTCCCACCACCTCCAAATCACACAAACTTTCTTGAACATTGTGACCCACATGTGCCAATCATGGCAATGAAAGAAAATTTGGAAATAGAATATTTTACAATGCCCCCCGAGGTATAGACTAATGTTTTGACCAGTCAGTCTAGAGGGCAATATAAATTTTTAAAAAATTCAAAAAATATAAAACCTTGGAAACCCACCTTTGTTTGTGCAATAGATCATGTGTGCCAAAGTTGAGGTCATTTGGAGGTGGTCGAAAAAATGACCGCATTCCGGAGGGGCCATTTGGTATAAATTAAGCCTGATTTTGAAAAAATGTGATTTTTCCCACCACCTCCAAATCACACAAAATTTCTTGAACATGGTGACCCACATGTGCCAATCATGGTTATGAAAGAAAATTTTGAATAAGAATATTTTAGAATGCCCACTTGAGGTATAGACAGATGTTTTGACCAGTCAGTCTAGAGGGCATTATAAATTAATAAAAAATTCAAAAAAATATGAAAACTTGGAAATCCACATTTGTTTGTGCAATAGATCATGTGTGCCAAAGTTGAGGTCATTTGGAGGTGGTCGAAAAAATGACCGCATTCCGGAGGGGCCATTTGGTCTAAATTAAGCCTGATTTTGAAAAAATGTGATTTTTCCCACCACATCCGAATCACACAAACTTTCTTGAACATGGTGACCCACATGTGCCAATCATGGCTATGAAAGAAAATTTGGAAATAGAATATTTTACAATGCCCCCCTGAGGTATAGACCGATGTTTTGACCAGTCAGTCTAGAGGGCATTATAAATTAGTAAAAAATTCAAAAAATATAAAACCTTGGAAACCAACCTTTGTTTGTGCAATAGATCATGTGTGCCAAAGTTGAGGTTATTTGGAGGTGGTCGAAAAAATGACCGCATTCCGGAGGGGCCATTTGGTCTGAATTAAGCGAGATTTTGAAAAAATGTGATTTTTCCACCACCTCCAAATCACACAAAATTTCTTGAACATGGTGAACCACATGTGCCAATCATGGATATGAAAGAAAATTTTGAAAAAGAATATTTTACAATGCCCCCTTGAGGTATAGACCGATGTTTTGACCAGTCAGTCTAGAGGGCATTATAAATTAATAAAAAATTCAAAAAAAATATGAAAACTTGGAAACCCACATTTGTTTGTGCAATAGATCATGTTTGCCAATGTTTAGGTCATTTGGAGGTGGTCGAAAAAATGACCGCATTCCGGAGGGGCCATTTGGTCTAAATTAAGCCTGATTTTGAAAAAATGTGATTTTTCCCACCACATCCAAATCACACAAACATTCTTGAACATGGTGACCCACATGTGCCAATCATGGCTATGAAAGAAAATTTGGAAATAGAATATTTTACAATGCCCCCCTGAGGTATAGACCGATGTTTTGACCAGTCAGTCTAGAGGGCATTATAAATTAATAAAAAATTCAAAAAAATATAAAACCTTGGAAACCAACCTTTGTTTGTGCAATAGATCATGTGTGCCAAAGTTGAGGTCATTTGGAGGTGGTCGAAAAAATGACCGCATTCCGGAGGGGCCATTTGGTCTGAATTAAGCGAGATTTTGAAAAAATGTGATTTTTCCACCACCTCCAAATCACACAAAATTTCTTGAACATGGTGACCCACATGTGCCAATCATGGATATGAAAGAAAATTTTGAAAAAGAATATTTTACAATGCCCCCTTGAGGTATAGACCGATGTTTTGACCAGTCAGTCTAGAGGGCATTATAAATTAATAAAAAATTCAAAAAATATATGAAAACTTGGAAATCCACATTTGTTTGTGCAATAGATCATGTGTGCCAATGTTGAGGTCATTTGGAGGTGGTCGAAAAAATGACCGCATTCCGGAGGGGCCATTTGGTCTAAATTAAGCCTGATTTTGAAAAAATGTGATTTTTCCCACCACATCCAAATCACACAAAATTTCTTGAACATGTTGACCCACATGGGCCAATGATGGCTATGAAAGAAAATTTTGAATAAGAATATTTTACAATGCCCCCTTGAGGTATAGACCGATGTTTTGACCAGTTAGTCTAGAGGGCATTATAAATTAATAAAAAATTCAAAAAATATAAAACCTTGGAAAACCGCCTTTGTTTGTGCAATAGATCATGTGTGCCAATGTTGAGGTCATTTGGAGGTAGTCGAAAAAATGACCGCATTCCGGAGGGGCCATTTGGTCTTGAATTAAGCGAGATTTTGAAAAATGTGATTTTTCCCACCACCTCCAAATCACACAAAATTTCTTGAACATGGTGAGCCACATGTGCCAATCATGGCTATGAAAGAAAATTTGGAAAAATAATATTTTACAATGCCCCCCTAAGGTATAGACCGATGTTTTGACCAGTCAGTCTAGAGTGCAGTATAAATTAATAAAAAATTCAAAAAAAAATATAAATCCTTGGAAATCCACCTTTGTTTGTGCAATAGATCATGTGTGCCAATGCTGAGGTCATTTGGAGGTGGTCCAGAAAATGAGCGCATTCCGGAGGGGCCATTTGGTCTAAATTAAGCCTGATTTTAAAAAAATGTGATTTTTCCCACCACCTCCAAATCACACAAACTTTCTTGAACATTGTGACCCACATGTGCCAATCATGGCAATGAAAGAAAATTTGGAAATAGAATATTTTACAATGCCCCCCGAGGTATAGACTAATGTTTTGACCAGTCAGTCTAGAGGGCAATATAAATTTTTAAAAAATTCAAAAAATATAAAACCTTGGAAACCCACCTTTGTTTGTGCAATAGATCATGTGTGCCAAAGTTGAGGTCATTTGGAGGTGGTCGAAAAAATGACCGCATTCCGGAGGGGCCATTTGGTATAAATTAAGCCTGATTTTGAAAAAATGTGATTTTTCCCACCACCTCCAAATCACACAAAATTTCTTGAACATGGTGACCCACATGTGCCAATCATGGTTATGAAAGAAAATTTTGAATAAGAATATTTTAGAATGCCCCCTTGAGGTATAGACCGATGTTTTGACCAGTCAGTCTAGAGGGCATTATAAATTAATAAAAAATTCAAAAAAATATGAAAACTTGGAAATCCACATTTGTTTGTGCAATAGATCATGTGTGCCAAAGTTGAGGTCATTTGGAGGTGGTCGAAAAAATGACCGCATTCCGGAGGGGCCATTTGGTCTGAATTAAGCGAGATTTTGAAAAAATGTGATTTTTCCACCACCTCCAAATCACACAAAATTTCTTGAACATGGTGACCCACATGTGCCAATCATGGATATGAAAGAAAATTTTGAAAAAGAATATTTTACAATGCCCCCTTGAGGTATAGACCGATGTTTTGACCAGTCAGTCTAGAGGGCATTATAAATTAATAAAAAATTCAAAAAAAATATGAAAACTTGGAAATCCACATTTGTTTGTGCAATAGATCATGTTTGCCAATGTTTAGGTCATTTGGAGGTGGTCGAAAAAATGACCGCATTCCGGAGGGGCCATTTGGTCTAAATTAAGCCTGATTTTGAAAAAATGTGATTTTTCCCACCACATCCAAATCACACAAACATTCTTGAACATGGTGACCCACATGTGCCAATCATGGCTATGAAAGAAAATTTGGAAATAGAATATTTTACAATGCCCCCCTGAGGTATAGACCGATGTTTTGACCAGTCAGTCTAGAGGGCATTATAAATTAATAAAACATTCAAAAAATATAAAACCTTGGAAATCCACCTTTGTTTGTGCAATAGATCATGTGTGCCGAAGTTGAGGTCATTTGGAGGTCGTCGAAAAAATGACCGCAGTCCGGAGGGGCCATTTGGTCTGAATTGAGCCAGATTTTGAAAAAATGTGATTTTTCCCACCACCTCCAAATCACACGAAATTTCTTGAACATGGTGACCCACATGTGCCAATCATGGATATGAAAGAAAATATTTAAAAAGAATATTTTACAATGCCCCCTTGAGGTATAGACCGATGTTTTGACCAGTCAGTCTAGAGGGCATTATAAATTAATAAAAAATTAAAAAAATATGAAACCTTGGAAAACCACCTTTGTTTGTGCAATAGATCATGTGTGCAAAAGTTGAGGGCATTTGGAGGTGGTCGAAAAAATGACCGCATTCCGGAGGGGCCATTTGGTCTAAATTAAGCCTGATTTTGAAAAAATGTGATTTTTCCCACCACATCCAAATCACACAAACTTTCTTGAACATGGTGACCCACATGTGCCAATCATGGCTATGAAAGAAAATTTGGAAATAGAATATTTTACAATGCCCCCCTGAGGTATAGACCGATGTTTTGACCAGTCAGTCTAGAGGGCATTATAAATTAATAAAAAATTCAAAAAATATAAAACCTTGGAAACCAACCTTTGTTTGTGCAATAGATCATGTGTGCCAAAGTTGAGGTCATTTGGAGGTGGTCGAAAAAATGACCGCATTCCGGAGGGGCCATTTGGTCTGAATTAAGCGAGATTTTGAAAAAATGTGATTTTTCCACCACCTCCAAATCACACAAAATTTCTTGAACATGGTGACCCACATGTGCCAATCATGGATATGAAAGAAAATTTTGAAAAAGAATATTTTACAATGCCCCCTTGAGGTATAGACCGATGTTTTGACCAGTCAGTCTAGAGGGCATTATAAATTAATAAAAAATTCAAAAAATATAAAACCTTGGAAATCCACCTTTGTTTGTGCAATAGATCATGTGTGCCAAAGTTGAGGTCATTTGGAGGTGGTCGAAAAAATGACCGCAGTCCGGAGGGGCCATTTGGTCTGAATTAAGCCAGATTTTGAAAAAATGTGATTTTTCCCACCACCTCCAAATCACACGAAATTTCTTGAACATGGTGACCCACATGTGCCAATCATGGATATGAAAGAAAATATTTAAAAAGAATATTTTACAATGCCCCCTTGAGGTATAGACCGATGTTTTGACCAGTCAGTCTAGAGGGCATTATAAATTAATAAAAAATTAAAAAAATATGAAACCTTGGAAAACCACCTTTGTTTGTGCAATAGATCATGTGTGCAAAAGTTGAGGGCATTTGGAGGTGGTCGAAAAAATGACCGCATTCCGGAGGGGCCATTTGGTTTAACTTAGGCCAGTTATTGAAACAATGTGATTTTTCCCACCACATCCAAATCACACAAACTTTCTTAAACATGGTGACCCACATGTGCCAATCATGGCTATGAACAAAAATTTGGACAAAGAATATTTTACAATGCCCCCCTGAGGTATAGACTGATGTTTTGACCAGTAAGTCTAGAGGACATTATAAATTAATAAAAAATTCGAAAAAATATCAAACCTTGGAAACCCACCTTTGTTTGTGCAATAGATCATGTGTGCCAATTTTGAGGTCATTTGGAGGTGGTCGAAAAAATGACCGCATTACGGAGGGGCCATTTGGTCTAACTTAAGCCAGATTTTGAAAAATGTGATTTTTCCAACCACCTCCAAATCACAGAAACTTTCTTGAACATGGTGACCCACATGTGCCAATCATGGCTATGAAAGAAAAATTGGAAAAAGAATATTTTACAATGCCCCCCTAAGGTATAGACCGATGTTTTGACCAGTCAGTCTAGAGGGCATTATAAATTAATAAAAAATTCAAAAAAATGTAAAACCTTGGCAATCCACCTTTGTTTGTGCAATAGATCATGTGTGCCAATGTTGAGGTCATTTGGAGGTGGTCGAAAAAATGACCGCATTCCGGAGGAGCCATTTGGTCTAAATTAAGCCAGATTTTGAAAAAATGTGATTTTTCCCACCACCTCCAAATCACACAAAATTTCTTGAACATGGGGACCCACATGTGCCAATCATTGCTATGAAAGAAAATTTTGAAAAAGAATATTTTACAATGCCCCCTTGAGGTATAGACCGATGTTTTGACCAGTCAGTCTAGAGGGCATTATAAATTAATAAAAAATTCAAAAAAAATATGAAAACTTGGAAATCCACATTTGTTTGTGCAATAGATCATGTGTGCCAAAGTTGAGGTCATTAGGAGGTGGTCGAAAAAATGACCGCATTCCGGAGGGGCCATTTGGTCTAAGTTAAGCCTGATTTTGAAAAAAATGTGATTTTTCCCACCACCTCCAAATCACACAAACTTTCTTGAACATGGTGACCCACATGTGCCAATCATGGCTATGAAAGAAAATTTTGAAAAAGAATATTTTACAATGCCCCCTTGAGGTATAGACCGATGTTTTGACCAGTCAGTCTAGATGGCATTATAAATTAATAAAAAATTCAAAAAATATGAAACCTTGGAAAACCACCTTTGTTTGTGCAATGGATCATGTGTGCCAAAGTTGAGGTCATTTGGAGGTGGTCGAAAAAATGACCGCATTCCGGAGGGGCCATTTGGTCTAATTTAGGCCAGTTTTTGAAAAAATGTGATTTTTCCCACCACATCCAAATCACACAACCTTTCTTAAACATGATGACCCACATGTGCCAATCATGGCTATGAACGAAAATTTGGAAAAAGAATATTTTACAATGCCCCCCCTGAGGTATAGACTGATGTTTTGACCAGTCAGTCTAGAGGACATTATAAATTAATAAAAAATTCAAAAAAATATAAAACATTGGAAACCCACCTTTGTTTGTGCAATTGATCATGTGTGCCAATGTTGAGGTCATTTGGAGGTGGTCGAAAAAATGACTGCATTCCGGAGGGGCCATTTGGTCTAACTTAAGCGAGATTTTGAAAAATGTGATTTTTCCCACCACCTCCAAATCACACAAACTTTCTTGAACATGGTGACCCACATGTGGCAATCATGGCTATGAAAGAAAATTTGGAAAAAGAATATTTTACAATGCCCCCCTAAGGTATAGACCGATGTTTTGACCAGTCAGTCTAGAGTGCAGTATAAATTAATAAAAAATTCAAAAAAAATATAAAACCTTGGAAATCCACCTTTGTTTGTGCAATAGATCATGTGTGCCAATGTTGAGGTCATTTGGAGGTGGTCGAAAAAATGACCGCATTCCGGAGGGCCCATTTGGTCTAAATTAAGCCTGATTTTGAAAAAAATGTGATTTTTCCCACCACCTCCAAATCACACAAAATTTCTTGAACATGGTGACCCACATGTGACAATCATGGCTATGAAAGAAAATTTGGAAATAGAATATTTTACAATGCCCCCTGAGGTATAGGCCGATGTTTTGACCAGTCAGTCTAGAGGACATTATAAATTAATAAAAAAATCAAAAAATATAAAACCTTGGAAACCCACCTTTGTTTGTGCAATAGATCATTTGTGCCAAAGTTGAGGTCATTTGGAGGTTGTCGAAAAAATGACCGCATTCCGGAGGGGCCATTTGGTCTGAATTAAGCCAGATTTTGAAAAAATGTGATTTTTCCCACCACCTCCAAATCACACAAACTTTCTTGAACATGGTGACCCACATGTGCCAATCATGGCTATGAAAAAAAATTTGGAAATAGAATATTTTACAATGCCCCCCTGAGGTATAGACCGATGTTTTGACCAGTCAGTCTAGAGGGCATTATAAATTAATAAAAAATTCAAAAAATATAAAACCTTGGAAACCCACCTTTGTTTGTGCAATAGATCATGTGTGCCAAAGTTGAGGTCATTTGGAGGTGGTCGAAAAAATGACCGCATTCCGGAGGGGCCATTTGGTCTGAATTAAGCGAGATTTTGAAAAAATGTTAATTTTCCCACCACCTCCAAATCACACAAAATTTCTTGAACATGGTGACCCACATGTGCCAATCATGGATATGAAAGAAAATTTTGAAAAAGAATATTTTACAATGCCCCCTTGAGGTATAGACCGATGTTTTGACCAGTCAGTCTAGAGGGCATTATAAATTAATAAAAAATTCAAAAAAAATATGAAAACTTGGAAATCCACATTTGTTTATGCAATAGATCATGTGTGCCAATGTTGAGGTCATTTGGAGGTGGTCGAAAAAATGATCGCATACCGGAGGGGCCATTTGGTCTAAATTAAGCCTGATTTTGAAAAAATGTGATTTTTCCCACCACATCCAAATCACACAAACTTTCCTGAACATGGTGACCCACATGTGCCAATCATGGCTATGAAAGAAAATTTGGAAATAGAATATTTTACAATGCCCCCCCTGAGGTATAGTCCGATGTTTTGACCCGTCAGTCTAGACGGCATTATAAATTAATAAAAAATTCAAAAAATATAAAACCTTGGAAATCCACCTTTGTTTGTGCAATAGATCATGTGTGCCAAAGTTGAGGTCATTTGGAGGTGGTCGAAAAAATGACCGCAGTCCGAAGCCATTTGGTCTGAATTAAGCCAGATTTTGAAAAAATGTGATTTTTCCCACCACCTCCAAATCACACAAACTTTCTTGAACATGGTGACCCACATGTGCCAATCATGGCTATGAAAAAAAAATTGGAAATAGAATATTTTACAATGCCCCCCTGAGGTATAGACCGATGTTTTGACCAGTCAGTCTAGAGGGCATTATAAATTAATAAAAAATTCAAAAAATATAAAACCTTGGAAACCCACCTTTGTTTTTGCAATAGATCATGTGTGCCAAAGTTGAGGTCATTTGGAGGTGGTCGAAAAAATGACCGCATTCCGGAGGGGCCATTTGGTCTGAATTAAGCGAGATTTTGAAAAAATGTTAATTTTCCCACCACCTCCAAATCACACAAAATTTCTTGAACATGGTGACCCACATGTGCCAATCATGGATATGAAAGAATATATTTAAAAAGAATATTTTACAATGCCCCCTTGAGGTATAGACCGATGTTTTGACCAGTCAGTCTAGAGGGCATTATAAATTAATAAAAAATTAAAAAAATATGAAACCTTGGAAAACCACCTTTGTTTGTGCAATAGATCATGTGTGCAAAAGTTGAGGGCATTTGGAGGTGGTCGAAAAAATGACCGCATTCCGGAGGGGCCATTTGGTCTAACTTAAGCCAGATTTTGAAAAATGTGATTTTTCCCAGCACCTCCAAATCACACAAACTTTCTTGAACATGGTGACCCACATGTGCCGATCATGGCTATGAAAGAAAAATTGGAAAAAGAATATTTTACAATGCCCCCCTAAGGTATAGACCGATGTTTTGACTAGTCAGTCTAGAGGGCATTATAAATTAATAAAAAATTCAAAAAAAATGTAAAACCTTGGCAATCCACCTTTGTTTGTGCAATAGATCATGTGTGCCAATGTTGAGGTCATTTGGAGGTGGTCGAAAAAATGACCGCATTCCGCAGGGGCCATTTTGTCTAAATTAAGCCTGATTTTGAAAAAAATGTGATTTTTCCCACCACCTCCGAATCACACAAACTTTCTTGAACATGGTGACCCACATGTGCCAATCATGGCTATGAAAGAAAATTTGGAAATAGAATATTTTACAATGCCCCCCCCTGAGGTATAGACCGATGTTTTGACCAGTCAGTCTAGAGGGCATTATAAATTAATAAAAAATTCAAAAAATATAAAACCTTGGAAACCCACCTTTGTTTGTGCAATAGATCATGTGTGCCAAAGTTGAGGTCATTTGGAGGTGGTCGAAAAAATGACCGCATTCCGGAGGGGCCATTTGGTCTGAATTAAGCGAGATTTTGAAAAAATGTTAATTTTCCCACCACCTCCAAATCACACAAAATTTCTTGAACATGGTGACCCACATGTGCCAATCATGGATATGAAAGAATATATTTAAAAAGAATATTTTACAATGCCCCCTTGAGGTATAGACCGATGTTTTGACCAGTCAGTCTAGAGGGCATTATAAATTAATAAAAAATTAAAAAAATATGAAACCTTGGAAAACCACCTTTGTTTGTGCAATAGATCATGTGTGCAAAAGTTGAGGGCATTTGGAGGTGGTCGAAAAAATGACCGCATTCCGGAGGGGCCATTTGGTCTAACTTAAGCCAGATTTTGAAAAATGTGATTTTTCCCAGCACCTCCAAATCACACAAACTTTCTTGAACATGGTGACCCACATGTGCCGATCATGGCTATGAAAGAAAAATTGGAAAAAGAATATTTTACAATGCCCCCCTAAGGTATAGACCGATGTTTTGACTAGTCAGTCTAGAGGGCATTATAAATTAATAAAAAATTCAAAAAAAATGTAAAACCTTGGCAATCCACCTTTGTTTGTGCAATAGATCATGTGTGCCAATGTTGAGGTCATTTGGAGGTGGTCGAAAAAATGACCGCATTCCGCAGGGGCCATTTTGTCTAAATTAAGCCTGATTTTGAAAAAAATGTGATTTTTCCCACCACCTCCGAATCACACAAACTTTCTTGAACATGGTGACCCACATGTGCCAATCATGGCTATGAAAGAAAATTTGGAAATAGAATATTTTACAATGCCCCCCCCTGAGGTATAGACCGATGTTTTGACCAGTCAGTCTAGAGGGCATTATAAATTAATAAAAAATTCAAAAAATATAAAACCTTGGAAACCCACATTTGTTTGTGCAATAGATCACGTGTGCCAATGTTGAGGTCATTTGGAGGTGGTCGATAAAATGACCGCATTCCGGAGGGGCCATTTGGTCTAAATTAAGCCAGATTTTGAAAAAAATGTGATTTTTCCCACCACCTCCAAATCACACAAACTTTCTTGGACATGGTGCCCCACATGTTCCAATCATGGCTATGAAAGAAAATTTGGAAATAGAATATTTTACAATGCCCCCCTGAGGTATAGACCGATGTTTTGACTAGTCAGTCTAGAGGGCATTATAAATTAATAAAAAATTCAAAAAAATGTAAAACCTTGGCAATCCACCTTTGTTTGTGCAATAGATCATGTGTGCCAATGTTGAGGTCATTTGGAGGTGGTCGAAAAAATGACCGCATTCCGGAGGGGCCATTTGGTCTAAATTAAGCCAGATTTTGAAAAAATGTGATTTTTCCCACCACCTCCAAATCACACAAACTTTCTTGAACATGGTGACCCACATGTGCCAATCATGGCTATGAAAGAAAAATTTGGAAATAGAATATTTTACAATGCCCCCCTGAGGTATAGACTAATGTTTTGACCAGTCAGTCTAGAGGGCAATATAAATTTTTAAAAAATTCAAAAAATATAAAACCTTGGAAACCCACCTTTGTTTGTGCAATAGATCATGTGTGCCAAAGTTGAGGTCATTTGGAGGTGGTCGAAAAAATGACCGCATTCCGGAGGAGCCATTTGGTCTAAATTAAGCCAGATTTTGAAAAAATGTGATTTTTCCCACCACATCCAAATGACACAAACTTTCTTGAACATGGTGACCCACATGTGCCAATCATGGCTATGAAAGAAAATTTGGAAATAGAATATTTTACAATGCCGCCTGAGGTATAGGCCGATGTTTCGACCAGTCAGTCTAGAGGACATTATAAATTAATAAAAAATTCAAAAAATTTAAAACCTTGGAAACCCACCTTTGTTTGTGCAATAGATCATGTGTGCCAAAGTCGAGGTCATGTGTGCAAAAGTTGAGGGCATTTGGAGGTGGTCGAAAAAATGACCGCATTCCGGAGGGGCCATTTGGTCTAACTTAGGCCAGTTATTGAAACAATGTGATTTTTCCCACCACATCCAAATCACACAAACTTTCTTAAACATGGTGACCCACATGTGCCAATCATGGCTATGAACAAAAATTTGGAAAAAGAATATTTTACAATGCCCCCCTGAGGTATAGACTGATGTTTTGACCAGTAAGTCTAGAGGACATTATAAATTAATAAAAAATTCGAAAAAATATCAAACCTTGGAAACCCACCTTTGTTTGTGCAATAGATCATGTGTGCCAATTTTGAGGTCATTTGGAGGTGGTCGAAAAAATGACCGCATTTCGGAGGGGCCATTTGGTCTAACTTAAGCCAGATTTTGAAAAATGTGATTTTTCCCACCACCTCCAAATCACACAAACTTTCTTGAACATGGTGACCCACATGTGCCAATCATGGCTATGAAAGAAAAATTGGAAAAAGAATATTTTACAATGCCCCCCTAAGGTATAGACCGATGTTTTGACTAGTCAGTCTAGAGGGCATTATAAATTAATAAAAAAATTCAAAAAAAATGTAAAACCTTGGCAATCCACCTTTGTTTGTGCAATAGATCATGTGTGCCAATGTTGAGGTCATTTGGAGGTGGTCGAAAAAATGACCGCATTCCGCAGGGGCCATTTTGTCTAAATTAAGCCTGATTTTGAAAAAAATGTGATTTTTCCCACCACCTCCGAATCACACAAACTTTCTTGAACATGGTTACCCACATGTGCCAATCATGGCTATGAAAGAAAATTTGGAAATAGAATATTTTACAATGCCCCCCTGAGGTATAGACCGATGTTTTGACCAGTCAGTCTAGAGGGCATTATAAATTAATAAAAAATTCAAAAAATATAAAACCTTGGAAACCCACATTTGTTTGTGCAATAGATCACGTGTGCCAATGTTGAGGTCATTTGGAGGTGGTCGAGAAAATGACCGCATTCCGGAGGGGCCATTTGGTCTAAATTAAGCCAGATTTTGAAAATAATGTGATTTTTCCCACCACCTCCAAATCACACAAACTTTCTTGGACATGGTGACCCACATGTTCCAATCATGGCTATGAAAGAAAGTTTGGAAATAGAATATTTTACAATGCCCCCCTGAGGTATAGACCGATGTTTTGACTAGTCAGTCTAGAGGGCATTATAAATTAATAAAAAATTCAAAAAAAATGTAAAACCTTGGCAATCCACCTTTGTTTGTGCAATAGATCATGTGTGCCAATGTTGAGGTCATTTGGAGGTGGTCGAAAAAATGACCGCATTCCGGAGGGGCCATTTGGTCTAAATTAAGACAGATTTTGAAAACATGTGATTTTTCCCACCACCTCCAAATCACACAAACTTTCTTGAACATGGTGACCCACATGTGCCAATCATGGCTATGAAAGAAAAATTTGGAAATAGAATATTTTACAATGCCCCCCTGAGGTATAGACTAATGTTTTGACCAGTCAGTCTAGAGGGCAATATAAATTTTTAAAAAATTCAAAAAATATAAAACCTTGGAAACCCACCTTTGTTTGTGCAATAGATCATGTGTGCCAAAGTCGAGGTCATTTGGAGGTTGTCGAAAAAATGACCGCATTCCGGAGGGGCCATTTGGTCTAAATTAAGCCAGATTTTGAAAAAATGTGATTTTTCCCACCACATCCAAATGACACAAACTTTCTTGAACATGGTGACCCACATGTGCCAATCATGGCTATGAAAGAAAATTTGGAAATAGAATATTTTACAATGCCCCCTGAGGTATAGGCCGATGTTTCGACCAGTCAGTCTAGAGGACATTATAAATTAATAAAAAATTCAAAAAATATAAAACCTTGGAAACCCACCTTTGTTTGTGCAATAGATCATGTGTGCCAAAGTCGAGGTCATTTGGAGGTTGTCGAAAAAATGACCGCATTCCGGAGGGGCCATTTGGTCTGAATTAAGCCAGATTTTGAAAAAATGTGATTTTTCCCACCACCTCCAAATCACACAAACTTTCTTGAACATGGTGACCCACATGTGCCAATCATGGCTATGAAAAAAAATTTGGAAATAGAATATTTTACAATGCCCCCCTGAGGTATAGACCGATGTTTTGACCAGTCAGTCTAGAGGGCATTATAAATTAATAAAAAATTCAAAAAATATAAAACCTTGGAAACCCACCTTTGTTTGTGCAATAGATCATGTGTGCCAAAGTTGAGGTCATTTGGAGGTGGTCAAAAAAATGACCGCATTCCGGAGGGGCCATTTGGTCTGAATTAAGCGAGATTTTGAAAAAATGTTAATTTTCCCACCACCTCCAAATCACACGAAATTTCTTGAACATGGTGACCCACATGTGCCAATCATGGATATGAAAGAAAATTTTGAAAAAGAATATTTTACAATGCCCCCTTGAGGTATAGACCGATGTTTTGACCAGCCAGTCTAGAGGGCATTATAAATTAATAAAAAATTCAAAAAAAATATGAAAACTTGGAAATCCACATTTGTTTGTGCAATAGATCATGTGTGCCAATGTTGAGGTCATTTGGAGGTGGTCGAAAAAATGATCGCATTCCGGAGGGGCCATTTGGTCTAAATTAAGCCTGATTTTGAAAAAATGTGATTTTTCCCACCACATCCAAATCACACAAACTTTCCTGAACATGGTGACCCACATGTGCCAATCATAGCTATGAAAGAAAATTTGGAAATAGAATATTTTACAATGCCCCCCTGAGGTATAGACCGATGTTTTGACCAGTCAGTCTAGAGGGCATTATAAATTAATAAAAAATTCAAAAAATATAAAACCTTGGAAACCCACCTTTGTTTGTGCAATAGATCATGTGTGCCAAAGTTGAGGTCATATGGAGGTGGTCGAAAAAATGACCGCATTCCGGAGGGGCCATTTGGTCTGAATTAAGCGAGATTTTGAAAAAATGTTAATTTTCCCACCACCTCCAAATCACACAAAATTTCTTGAACATGGTGACCCACATGTGCCAATCATGGATATGAAAGAAAATTTTGAAAAAGAATATTTTACAATGCCCCCTTGAGGTATAGACCGATGTTTTAACCAGTCGGTCTAGAGGGCATTATAAATTAATAAAAAATTCAAAAAAAATATGAAAACTTGGAAATCCACATTTGTTTGTGCAATAGATCATGTGTGCCAATGTTGAGGTCATTTGGAGGTGGTCGAAAAAATGATCGCATTCCGGAGGGGCCATTTGGTCTAAATTAAGCCTGATTTTGAAAAAATGTGATTTTTCCCACCACATCCAAATCACACAAACTTTCCTGAACATGGTGACCCACATGTGCCAATCATGGCTATGAAAGAAAATTTGGAAATAGAATATTTTACAATGCCCCCCTGAGGTATAGACCGATGTTTTGACCAGTCAGTCTAGAGGGCATTATAAATTAATAAAAAATTCAAAAAATATAAAACCTTGGAAATCCACCTTTGTTTGTGCAATAGATCATGTGTGCCAAAGTTGAGGTCATTTGGAGGTGGTCGAAAAAATGACCGCAGTCCGAAGGGGCCATTTGGTCTGAATTAAGCCAGATTTTGAAAAAATGTGATTTTTCCCACCACCTCCAAATCACACAAAATTTCTTGAACATGGTGACCCACATGTGCCAATCATGGATATGAAAGAAAATATTTAAAAAGAATATTTTACAATGCCCCCTTGAGGTATAGACCGATGTTTTGACCAGTCAGTCTAGAGGGCATTATAAATTAATAAAAAATTAAAAAAATATGAAACCTTGGAAAACCACCTTTGTTTGTTCAATAGATCATGTGTGCAAAAGTTGAGGGCATTTGGAGGTGGTTGAAAAAATGACCGCATTCCGGAGGGGCCATTTGGTCTAACTTAGGCCAGTTATTGAAACAATGTGATTTTTCCCACCACATCCAAATCACACAAACTTTCTTAAACATGGTGACCCACATGTGCCAATAATGGCTATGAAAAAAAATTTGGAAAATGAATATTTTACAATGCCCCCCTGAGGTATAGACTGATGTTTTGACCAGTAAGTCTAGAGGACATTTTAAATTAATAAAAAATTCGAAAAAATATCAAACCTTGGAAACCCACCTTTGTTTGTGCAATAGATCATGTGTGCCAATTTTGAGGTCATTTGGAGGTGGTCGAAAAAATGACCACATTCCGGAGGGGCCATTTGGTCTAACTTAAGCCAGATTTTGAAAAATGTGATTTTTCCCACCACCTCCAAATCACACAAACTTTCTTGAACATGGTGACCCACATGTGCCAATCATGGCTATGAAAGAAAAATTGGAAAAAGAATATTTTACAATGCCCCCCTAAGGTATAGACCGATGTTTTGACTAGTCAGTCTAGAGGGCATTATAAATTAATAAAAAATTCAAAAAAAATGTAAAACCTTGGAAACCCACATTTGTTTGTGCAATAGATCACGTGTGCCAATGTTGAGGTCATTTGGAGGTGGTCGAAAAAATGACCGCATTCCGGAGGGGCCATTTGGTCTAAATTAAGCCAGATTTTGAAAAAAATGTGATTTTTCCCACCACCTCCAAATCACACAAACTTTCTTGAACATGGTGACCCACATGTGCCAATCATGGCTATGAAAGAAAATTTGGAAATAGAATATTTTACAATGCCCCCCTGAGGTATAGACCGATGTTTTGACCAGTCAGTCTAGAGGGCATTATAAATTAATAAAAAATTTAAAAAATGTAAAACCTTGGCAATCAACCTTTGTTTGTGCAATAGATCATGTGTGCCAATGTTGAGGTCATTTGGAGGTGGTCGAAAAAATGACCGCATTCCGGAGGGGCCATTTGGTCTAAATTAAGCCAGATTTTGAAAAAATGTGATTTTTCCCACCACCTCCAAATCACACAAACTTTCTTGAACATGGTGACCCACATGTGCCAATCATGGCTATGAAAGAAAAATTTGGAAATAGAATATTTTACAATGCCCCCCTGAGGTATAGACTAATGTTTTGACCAGTCAGTCTAGAGGGCAATATAAATTTTTTAAAAATTCAAAAAATATAAAACCTTGGAAACCCACCTTTGTTTGTGCAATAGATCATGTGTGCCAAAGTTGAGGTCATTTGGAGGTGGTCGAAAAAATGACAGCATTCCGGAGGAGCCATTTGGTCTAAATTAAGCCAGATTTTGAAAAAATGTGATTTTTCCCACCACATCCAAATGACACAAACTTTCTTGAACATGGTGACCCACATGTGCCAATCATGGCTATGATAGAAAATTTGGAAATAGAATATTTTACAATGCCCCCTGAGGTATAGGCCGATGTTTCGACCAGTCAGTCTAGAGGACATTATAAATTAATAAAAAATTCAAAAAATATAAAACCTTGGAAACCCACCCTTGTTTGTGCAATAGATCATGTGTGCCAAAGTCGAGGTCATTTGGAGGTTGTCGAAAAAATGACCGCATTCCGGAGGGGCCATTTGGTCTGAATTAAGCCAGATTTTGAAAAAATGTGATTTTTCCCACCACCTCCAAATCACACAAACTTTCTTGAACATGGTGACCCACATGTGCCAATCATGGCTATGAAAAAAAATTTGGAAATAGAATATTTTACAATGCCCCCCTGAGGTATAGACCGATGTTTTGACCTGTCAGTCTAGAGGGCATTATAAATTAATAAAAAATTCAAAAAAATGTAAAACCTTGGCAATCCACCTTTGTTTGTGCAATAGATCATGTGTGCCAATGTTGAGGTCATTTGGAGGTGGTCGAAAAAATGACCGCATTCCGGAGGGGCCATTTGGTCTAAATTAAGCCAGATTTTGAAAAAATGTGATTTTTCCCACCACCTCCAAATCACACAAACTTTCTTGAACATGGTGACCCACATGTGCCAATCATGGCTATGAAAGAAAAATGTGGAAATAGAATATTTTACAATGCCCCCCTGAGGTATAGACTAATGTTTTGACCAGTCAGTCTAGAGGGCAATATAAATTTTTAAAAAATTCAAAAAATATAAAACCTTGGAAACCCACCTTTGTTTGTGCAATAGATCATGTGTGCCAAAGTAGAGGTCATTTGGAGGTGGTCGAAAAAATGACCGCATTCCGGAGGAGCCATTTGGTCTAAATTAAGCCACATTTTGAAAAAATGTGATTTTTCCCACCACATCCAAATGACACAAACTTTCTTGAACATGGTGACCCACATGTGCCAATCATGGCTATGAAAGAAAATTTGGAAATAGAATATTTTACAATGCCCCATGAGGTATAGGCCGATGTTTCGACCAGTCAGTCTAGAGGACATTATAAATTAATAAAAATTTCAAAAAATATAAAACCTTGGAAACCCACCTTTGTTTGTGCAATAGATCATGTGTGCCAAAGTCGAGGTCATTTGGAGGTTGTCGAAAAAATGACCGCATTCCGGAGGGGCCATTTGGTCTGAATTAAGCCAGATTTTGAAAAAATGTGATTTTTCCCACCACCTCCAAATCACACAAACTTTCTTGAACATGGTGACCCACATGTGCCAATCATGGCTATGAAAAAAAATTTGGAAATAGAATATTTTACAATGCCCCCCTGAGGTATAGACCGATGTTTTGACCAGTCAGTCTAGACGGCATTATAAATTAATAAAAAATTCAAAAAATATAAAACCTTGGAAACCCACCTTTGTTTGTGCAATAGATCATGTGTGCCAAAGTTGAGGTCATTTGGAGGTGGTCAAAAAAATGACCGCATTCTGGAGGGGCCATTTGGTCTGAATTAAGCGAGATTTTGAAAAAATGTTAATTTTCCCACCACCTCCAAATCACACAAAATTTCTTGAACATGGTGACCCACATGTGCCAATCATGGATATGAAAGAAAATTTTGAAAAAGAATATTTTACAATGCCCCCTTGAGGTATCGACCGATGTTTTGACCAGTCAGTCTAGAGGGCATTATAAATTAATAAAAAATTCAAAAAAAATATGAAAACTTGGAAATCCACATTTGTTTGTGCAATAGATCATGTGTGCCAATGTTGAGGTCATTTGGAGGTGGTCGAAAAAATGATCGCATTCCGGAGGGGCCATTTGGTCTAAATTAAGCCTGATTTTGAAAAAATGTGATTTTTCCCACCACATCCAAATCACACAAACTTTCTTGAACATGGTGACCCACATTTGCCAATCATGTCTCTGAAAGAAAATTTGGAAATAGAATATTTTACAATGCCCCCCTGAGGTATAGACCGATGTTTTGACCAGTCAGTCTAGAGGGCATTATAAATTAATAAAAAATTCAAAAAATATAAAACCTTGGAAATCCACCTTTGTTTGTGCAATAGATCATGTGTGCCAAAGTTGAGGTCATTTGGAGGTGGTCGAAAAAATGACCGCAGTCCGAACGGGCCATTTGGTCTGAATTAAGCCAGATTTTGAAAAAATGTGATTTTTCCCACCACCTCCAAATCACACAAAATTTCTTGAACATGGTGACCCACATGTGCCAATCATGGATATGAAAGAAAATATTTAAAAAGAATATTTTACAATGCCCCCTTGAGGTATAAACCGATGTTTTGACCAGTCAGTCTAGAGGGCATTATAAATTAATAAAAAGTTAAAAAAATATGAAACCTTGGAAAACCACCTTTGTTTGTGCAATAGATCATGTGTACAAAAGTTGAGGGCATTTGGAGGTGGTCGAAAAAATGACCGCATTCCGGAGGGGCCATTTGGTCTAACTTAGGCCAGTTATTGAAACAATGTGATTTTTCCCACCACATCCAAATCACACAAACTTTCTTAAACATGCTGACCCACATGTGCCAATCATGGCTATGAACAAAAATTTGGAAAAAGAATATTTTACAATGCCCCCTTGAGGTATAGACTGATGTTTTGACCAGTAAGTCTAGAGGACATTATAAATTAATAAAAAATTCGAAAAAATATGAAACCTTGGAAAACCACCTTTGTTTGTGCAATGGATCATGTGTGCCAAAGTTGAGGTCATTTGGAGGTGGTCGAAAAAATGACCGCATTCCGGAGGTGCCATTTGGTCTAATTTAGGCCAGTTTTTGAAAAATGTGATTTTTCCCACCACATCCAAATCACACAACCTTTCTTAAACATGGTGACCCACATATGCCAATCATGGCTATGAACGAAAATTTGGAAAAAGAATATTTTACAATGCCCCCTGAGGTATAGACTGATGTTTTGACCAGTCAGTCTGGAGGACATTATAAATTAATAAAAAATTCAAAAAAATATAAAACCTTGGAAACCCACCTTTGTTTCTGAAATTGATCATGTGTGCCAATGTTGAGGTCATTTGGAGGTGGTCGAAAAAATGACTGTATTCCGGAGGGGCCATTTGGTCTAACTTAAGCGAGATTTTGAAAAATGTGATTTTTCCCACCACCTCCAAATCACACAAACTTTCTTGAACATGGTGACCCACAAGGGCCAATCATGGCTATGAAAGAAAATTTTGAATAAGAATATTTTACAATGCCCCCTTGAGGTATAGACTGATGTTTTGACCAGTCAGTCTAGAGGGCATTATAAATTAATAAAAAATTCAAAAAATATGAAACCTTGGAAAACCGCCTTTGTTTGTGCAATAGATCATGTGTGCCAATGTTGAGGTCATTTGGAGGTGGTCGAAAAAATGACCGCATTCCGGAGGGGCCATTTGGTCTAACTTAGGCCAGTTTTTGAAAAAATGTGATTTTTCCCACCACATCCAAATCACACAAACTTTCTTAGACATGGTGACCCACATGTGTCAATCATTGCTAAGAACAAAAATTTGGAAAAAGAATATTTTACAATGCCCCCCTGAGGTATAGACTGATGTTTTGAGCTGTAAGTCTAGAGGACATTATAAATTAATAAAAAATTCAAAAAAATATAAAACCTTGGAAACCCACCTTTGTTTGTGCAATAGATCATGTGTGCGAATGTTGAGGTCATTTGGAGGTGGTCGAAAAAATGACCGCATTCCGGAGGGGCCATTTGGTCTAACTTAAGCGAGATTTTGAAAAATGTGATTTTTCCCACCACCTCCGAATCACACAAACTTTCTTGAACATGTTGACCCACATGTGCCAATCATGGCTATGAAAGAAAATTTGGAAAAAGAATATTTTACAATGCCCCCCTGAGGTATAGACTGATGTTTTGACCAGTAAGTCTAGAGGACATTATAAATTAATAAAAAATTCAAAAAAATATAAAACCTTGGAAACCCACCTTTGTTTGTGCAATAGATCATGTGTGCCAATGTTGAGGTCATTTGGAGGTGGTCGGAAAAATGACCGCATTCCGGAGGGGCCATTTGGTCTAAATTAATCCTGATTTTGAAAAATGTGATTTTTCCCACCACCTCCAAATCACACAAAATTTCTTGAACATGGTGACCCACATGTCCCAATCATGGCTATGAAAGAAAAATTTTAAAAAGAATATTTTACAATGCCCTCTTGAGGTATAGACCGATGTTTTGACCAGTCAGTCTAGATGGCATTATAAATTAATAAAAAATTCAAAAAATATGAAACCTTGGAAAACCACCTTTGTTTGTGCAATGGATCATGTGTGCCAAAGTTGAGGTATCGGGGCGGACGGCGTCCCCCGCGAGCACCTATGGGGCCGGAGCCCCTTTCGTTCTCCGGTGAGGGGGGCGGAGGGAGACGGAGAGCAGATCGAGGCGAGCACACGGGCGGTTTACCCAGGTTCGGGCCGCGATGGACGCGTAAAACCCTACTCCTGCTTGGTTGTATTGAACTGGGGAGCTCGGGAGCTTGGAGAGCTAGCTACACCGAGCGTATGGCTGTCTGGATCCCAAATCTCCGAACCTCCGAACCGAACCCCTTCTACGTTGCACACGGGCCTCCTTTTATAGCGCAAAGGGGTCACCGACAGGTGTCAACGTAAGAGAAAGGGGTAAAAGTGTAAAAGGGGTGGTAGTTGTAATAGTGCGGGAACGGTGGCGCTACAATGCGGCACAGTGTTATCATACCTACTTCTGACGGTAGGGGACAAGGGCATTAAATGCCCGTCACGGTCGCCCGGACAGCACCGAGGCGGACCGTTAGGTGCGCCACCGCTCGCCACGATGGTGGCTGCATGCCACCGCATACCCCAGGCTGCGCGGTGCCCCGCCACGTGCCCTTGGGGGAAACCCCGGAGCGACGCGTGGGCGGGTGAGCTGGAGCGCAGTCCTGAGGTGGCGATTTGCCGCGGCAAGTGGCTTGCCGCGGGGGTTATCTTCCTGTGCCTGATAGCTTGCCGGGGCGCATGGCGCGCCGTGGCGGGCTTCTCTTGTGGTGCCTGGGTTCGGCCTTCCCGACAAGCTCCTCTTGTCGGGGTCTCGATCTTCTGTCTCTTATACTTTGTTCTTGGATGGTATTACATGGGCTCAGTCGTCCCGGCAAGCTCCTCTTGCCGGGGTCTTGTCTTCTTGGCCCGGCAAGCTCCTCTTGCCGGGGGCCTTGTCTTGAATGCTTGGTCTTCTCTTGGCGCTTCCTGGGCGGGCCTCGCCGCAGGGTGCTACGACTGCCCGTGCACAAGTCTGGGGTACTAAGGTACCCCTACTTTAGTACACCGACAGGAGCCCCCGGGCCTGGGCCACACACGGTGCCGAGCGTCGTTGGGCCAGGCCCTAACAGTGCACGGGCACGCGTGGCCTTGGTCGCGCTGCTCCTTAACTCCGCATCCGTCGCACCTTCCCCAGGCGGCGCGCGCTTATCGCGGCGTCGTGGGGGCGAAACGCCCGTTCCCTCTTTAAGTGGAGGGAGGTGCGGAGGCGCGGTTCGATAAATGAACGGGGGTGAGGCGCGGCTTTCGAGGCGTCCGTTCCCCATAATCACGGGATGGGGAGAGGTCGTCCCACCCGTCGCCTCGGTTCTGCGCGCCCACCACGCGGTCCTCATGCACTCGGAGTCGCGGTGGCGGAGGCAGGGAGTCGGGCCGGCGCGGGTCGATGCAGTGGGTCGGCCCCAGTCGCCTGCCCTTCCTCCGCCTCTATTGGAGGAGCGAGGCGGCCGCGTTCCCACTCCGCCCCTTTATAAGGAGCGAAAGGGGGCGACGGAAATCCGCACTCCATCTCCTTCCTCCTTCTGCTTCTGGTTTCCTTCCCCCATCTGCGATGGAGGGGGGGAACCCTGGTTCTTCTTCGGTTGCCGCGAGGGTGTCTGCTAGGCAACGCACCCCTCCTCCCCTTGCGCCCGCGGCGGCGGAGCCGGTCGTCAGGGGAAGAGGGAGAGGGCGAGGTCGCGGACGAGGTCGTGGACGGGGCCGAGGCGCTCGGGGCGGACGGATCGGTGCGCCGTCCTTGCCTCCGCCAGCGGCTCCGTTCCTTCCCGCGGTCCATCTCGGGGACGACCCCCGTGAGTTCATTATCAGGCTGCGCCGGGCGCCTCGTCGCCGCCTCCGGCTTCCCGCTCCATTCGCGAACGTGTTGGAGGTGGAGCAGCCTGAGACGCTAAACCTGCGCATGAGGGGCTGCGGGATCAGTGGGACGCGAGTCCACGTCGAGTCCCGAGCCCCCGGCGTGGTGTGTCTGGGCCGCAGGTGGAAGACGTTCGCCCGGATACACAGCTTGACGGAGGGGTTCACCCTCCACTTTAAGCTAGTGGGGGAGGACCTCCTCTCCGTCAAGGCCTTCTGGGGCTTCGGCATCCGGGCCCGGTGCTGCGAAGATAGCTCCTCCGACAGCGAAGGCTCCTCCTCGAGCGAGAGTGACGAGGAGGGGAGCGACAGCGACGACGAGGGGAGCAGCCGCCGGGATGACGGGTCCGACTAGGCGTCGGTCGCAGCTCCGTGTGGCACCGGCGGCCCCATCGTCCGCGCCGGGCTCCGTGAACTCCCCGGGGTCGTCTCCTTGGGCGACTGGCGTAGGGGGGCTGCTGAGGAGGAAAGAGGGCGGACGTCGAAGGCCGCGAAGTCGGAGTACGGGCCGACTTCGACAGCTGGCTGACGCTCCGGTGCCTCGTGTTCCAGATGCGCCCCAGACGCCGTCATCACGCTTGCTCTCGGTGACGACCACCGGGGTCTTCTCTTCGGCCCGGCAAGCTCCTCTTGCCGGGGGCTTGATCTCCTCGGGCGGCCGGAGTGGCGAGGCTGGGGAAGAGGAAGAGGCTGGCGGCAAGGCCGCTGCCTCATCTTCCAGCTCTGCCTCCGGCGCCTCCGTCTTCTTCAGCCTCCGGAGACCCCCGGGCGGAGCCCCCGGATCTTCTCTTGGTGCCTTCTGCCACCCGTAGCTCGTCTAGGTGCCCCTTTCGCCCTCTTCGCCTACTTGCCCTACCTCCTGAGGAGAGAGACAAGAAAGGGATTACGGGCACCTTATCTCTTTTCAGCTTGTAAGCCTTCGGGCCTTAGTTGCGTTTAAGCCTTGTAATCCCTCCTTTCATGTTTTTCATTCTCTCTGAACTGTACCTGAGTGGAATGTTTTTTTTAATGAAAAGGGGATGTTTGCCGGATCATTTGTCTCGCGGGTGGAAACCGCGGTAAGGAACGAATCCTTTACATCGTTAAGATAGACAGTTTCTCGCCCGGCAACAGGCCCAGCCGCTCCCCCGCACTGCTCGACCTTTCTCACGCCCTTGGCGGAGGCGGGGAGCAGGCGGGTTCCGGCCCCTCGCTTCCCTCCCCCTTGCTGCCGCGGCTGCTATCGAAACGGGCCCCAGGAACGCGCTCTGGGGCTTGCCGCTAAGATAGCACGGTAGCTTTTCAGGA
Organism: Aegilops umbellulata; assembly: GCA_032464435.1. Taxonomy (NCBI): domain Eukaryota; kingdom Viridiplantae; phylum Streptophyta; class Magnoliopsida; order Poales; family Poaceae; genus Aegilops; species Aegilops umbellulata. The sequence continues at coordinate 556,210,894 of CP136057.1, forward strand.
GGAAAGGAGGCTTTCAAATTCCACAGTCCATAAGAGAATGCATGATGAGGGATGCAAAAACTTATCTGAGGTTGCAGCCCCCGGCGACTCTGGCTCGCCGGGGCGTAGGTGTTGGCTCGTCCTTCTCCTCTTCCTTGTCCTTGAGCGGCCCGGCAAGGACATTCAATTCCTGCGAGCCAAAGGGAAAGGACGGGAAAAAGACGCGGACTCGACCTCTAAGTTAGGGGTTAGCGACAGTTAGGAACTGACAACCCTAACCAAGGACGAGACTCTGACTCAGCATGCATGCTAAAATCTAGGGCGCTAGCGCTTCTTCATCTTCGGCCAGGGGCTTCGCCTGGCTTTGTACGAGGGCTTACATGCAACATCGGCAAGGCCTGCACAAACCGGTGGTTGCCGGAGCGGATCACGGCAACCGCGCCTTATGGGCGAAACTTGCGAAGATGCTCTATGTTCCCAGGAGTTGCTCACTGGTAGGCCCTCTTCGGTCTTGAGGCGGACAGCGCCGGGCCTCGCGACTCGTCTCACCCGATAAGGGCCTTCCTGCTTCGGCGTCGACTTGTTATAATTCTTGGCCGACTGAACGTGCCTAAGAACACGGTCGCCTAACAGGGCAGCTTTATCTGATGCCAGGGGCTTCGCCTGGCTTTGTACAAGGGGTTACATGCAGCAGCGGCAAGGCCTGTACAAACCGATGGTTGCTGGAGCGGGTCACGGCAACCGCGCCTTATGGGTGAAACTTGCGAAGATGCTCTATGTTCCAGGAGTTGCTCACTGGTACGCCTTCTTCGGTCTCGAGGCGGACAGCGCCAGGCCTCGTGACTTGTCTCACCCGATAAGGTCCTTCCCACTTTGGCGTCAACTTGTTGGAATCCTTGGCCGACTGAGTGCGCCGAAGAACAAGGTCGCCCTCTTCGAGACTCCTGGCCTTGACCTTGCGGCTATGGTAGCGACGCAAGGCTTGCTGGTATCGAGCAGCTCGTACCGCAGCCTGGAGACGTCCTTCCTCAAGGAGCAGCGCGTCATCTTGGCGCCGCTGCTCTTGCTCGAGCTCGTCATAAGCGAGCACCCGAGGAGATCCGTATACGAGTTCCGTGGGGATAACCGCCTCCGCTCCATAGACTAGAGCAAAGGGTGTCTGTCCGGTGGCTCGACTCGGTGTCGTTCTGATTGACCAAAGAGCCGCCGGCAGCTCCTCAATCCAATTTCTTCCGCACTTGCGCAGCCTGTCGAAGGTCCTGGTCTTGAGTCCGCGCAGCACTTCAGCGTTGGCCCTTTCTGCTTGACCGTTGCTCCTGGGGTGAGCAACCGAAGCGAAACAGACCTTGGCGCCGAGATCCTGGGCGTATTGCATGAAGGCGCGACTTGTGAATTGTGTCCCGTTGTCGGTGATGATTCTGTTGGGGATTCCGAAACGGCAGACGATCGACCGGAAGAACTTGACTGCTGAGTGTGCGGTCACCTTCCTCACTGGCTCCACTTCTGGCCACTTCGTGAACTTGTCGATTGCAACGTACAAGTACTCGAAGCCCCCGACGGCTCGGGGAAAAGGGCCGAGGATATCGAGCCCCCAGACCGAGAAGGGCCAGGATAAAGGGATTGTTTGGAGAGCTTGAGCTGGCTGATGAATCTGTTTTGCATGGAACTGGCACGCTTCACACTTGGTTACTAGTGCAGTTGCATCTTGGAGGGCTTCTTGCCAGAAGAACCCTTGCCGGAAGGCTTTCCCGACAAGTGCTCTTGCGCCAATGTGATGGCCGCATATGCCTCCGTGTATCTCTGCCAACAGCTTCTGTCCGTCTTCCCTGGAGATGCACTTCAATCTGACACCGTTGAGTCTCCTTCTGTACAGCTCGTTGTCCACGAACTGGTACATACTTGACTGCCTGGTGATCTTCTCCATCTCTTCTGGGTCGTCGGGAAGTTCTCCAGTTTGCAGAAAACGGACGATCTGCTGCGCCCATGCCGGAGCCCGGGGCTCGACGGCTAGGACTAAAGGCATGAAAGCCGCTGCGGGGACCCCGGCTTCTACGGCAAGAACCTCTGGTTCCGCCGGAGCCGGTGATCCCCCGGCAAGCTTGCCGGGGCAAAGCTTGTCGGGAACCCCCGCTTCAACTGGACAGATCCTCGGATCCGCAGGAGCGGGCTGTTCCTCAGCGTTCAGACTGCTGATCTGCTTGCCGGAGCAAGGCTTATCGGGGACACCTGCTTCGACTGGACGGATCCTGGGATCCGCAGGAGCGGGCTGTCCCTCGGCGTTCTGGTTGTTGATCTTGGGGACCTTGGCGGCGGTCTCAGGAAGGTCCGCCTGCAAGTAGTCGCTGGAGACCAACTTCCTTTTCTTGGACCGCCCAACTGATGGTGTAACGGATGGTTGAGTCAGCTTGAGTAAGAAGGTCCCTGGTTCCACAGGTAACTTCAACGAAGCACACTTCGAAAGGCCGTCTGCTATCTCATTCTGAGCTCTCGGGACGTGCTCCATTTGCAGCCCTCCAAAGTGTTCTTCCAGCTTCCTCACTTCATCTACATAAGCTTCCATCAGAGGGCTCTGGTAGCTCTTGTTGACTTGCCGGACCACCAGTTGAGAATCTCCCCGCACAATCAGCTTTCTGATCCCAAGTTCGGCCGCAATCCTGAGGCCGGCGAGCAAGCCTTCATACTCAGCAGTATTGTTGGTTGCTTGCTCTCTTGGGAAGTGCATCTGGATAACATACTTGAGGTGCTCTCCGGTGGGCGCGATGAGTACCACGCCAGCACCGGCGCCTTGCAGCGAGAAGGCACCATCGAAGTACATTACCCACTCGCTTGTTGCTTCTTGTACGGGCGTACTTGTTTCTTGGGCTTCTCCATCTGGCGTCGGGATCCACTCAGCTATGAATTCTGCCAAAGCTCGGCTCTGTATGGTTGAAGTACTTTCAAACTTGAGTCCAAAGCTCGACAGCTCCAGTGCCCACTCGACGATCCTGCCTGTTGCCTCGGGATTGTGCAATATCCTCTTCAGCGGGAAGCGAGTGACTACTGTTATCTCATGTGCTTGGAAGTAATGGCGCAGCTTTCTCGAGGCCATGCGGAGGCCGAAAAGCAACTTCTGCACCCCAGAGTATCTTGATCTAGCCCCCTGCAAGAGGGAACTCACAAAATACACCGGGCGCTGCACCATCTTCTTCCGCGCTCCATCCTGTTCCTGCGCAGGGTTGTCCTTGTCGGGGCCAGAGCTTGCCGGAGCAGCACCCCGCTTGTCACTGGATTCGCTTGCAGGTGGTATAGACTCCTCGTCGGCCTCCCTCTCCGCCACTAACGCAGCACTAACCACCTGGTTGGTTGCCGCTAGGTATAGCAACAACTTCTCCTGTGGTCTAGGTGCGACAAGTATTGGAGTGGAGGATAGGTACCTTTTCAAATCTTGCAGCGCCGCCTCCGCTTCTGGAGTCCACTGCATGGGGCCTGCCTTCTTCAAGATTTTAAAGAAGGGCAGGGCGCGTTCTGCAGACCTTGAAATGAACCGGCTGAGGGCGGCCACACAACCTGCAAGCCTTCTGACGTCCTTGACGCGCTCTGGGGCTTCGATCTGCTCGATGGCTTTGATCTTGTCGGGATTAGCTTCAATCCCCCTCTGTGACACAAAGAACCCGAGAAGCTTGCCGGAGGGGACTCCGAAAACGCACTTATCGGGGTTCAGCTTGAGCTGTATCTTGCGCAGGTTCTGAAATGTCTCTTCCAGATCTTGGACCAGGGTTTCCTTGCTCCTGCTCTTCACCACGATGTCATCCATGTATGCCTCCACGTTCCTACGGATCTGTGGCTCGAAAGCAGTGTGCACTACCCTTGCAAACGTTGATCCCGCATTCTTCAGTCCAAACGGCATGCGTATGAAGCAATAGGTGCCGCACGGAGTGATAAATGCGGTCTTCTCTTCATCTTCTTTGGCCATAAAGACTTGGTGGTAGCCTGAATATGCATCAAGAAAAGAGAGTAGCTCACATCCGGCGGTGGAGTCAACAATCTGGTCAATGCGCGGCAAGGGAAATGGATCCTTGGGACATGCTTTATTCACATCGGTGAAGTCTATGCATAGTCTCCACTTCCCATTGGCTTTGCGCACGACGGCCGGATTGGCCAGCCACGTTGGATGGATCACACCTCTCACTAGGCCTGCTGCCTCTAGCTTCTTGATCTCTTCGCTGATGAATTCTTGGCGCTCCACGGCTTGCTTTCTCACTTTCTGCTTGACGGGTCGCACGTGAGGACAGACAGCGAGCTTGTGCTCAATCACCCTCCTGGGAACACCGGGGATGTCGGACGGTTGCCATGCAAACACGTCGACATTCGCCCGCAGGAAGGCAACGAGCGCGCTTTCCTATTTGCTGTCAAGCGTGGCACTGATGGTGAAGGTACCGCCAGTGCCGTCCTCCTTGGCGGACACCTTCTTGGTTGCCGGAGGAGCGGTCATTCCCTTCTTGTACTTGCCGGTGGAGCTCGATGGAACGTCCTCGACGGCGGCGCAGCACTCCGAAGAGGTGCGGTTGCCGGAGTGGGCCCCAGAGCACTTACCGGGCTTGGTCTTTGTCTTCTTCCCCCTGGGGGCTTCAGCGGCAAGTGTGTCCTTCTCTGCCGCGGCTGCTACATCCCGGTAGATCTTGTCGGCGCAGATAAGCGCGTCCTTTTTGTCGCCATGGACAGTGATGACGCTTATCGGCCCCGGCATCTTGAGTACGTTGTAGGCGTGGTGGGAAGCTGCCATGAACTTGGCGAGAGCGGGACGGCCGAGGATCCCATTGTATGGTAACGGGATATCAGCGACGTCGAACGTGATGCGCTCAGTCCTGAAGTTGAGCTCGCCGCCGAAGGTCACAGGCAGAGTAATCTTCCCCTTGGGCTTGCTCCTCCCCGGGTTGATTCCTTGGAAAGAACCGGTCTCTTCGAGCTCGCCGTCTGGGATCTGGAGTTTCTTGATCACAGCGGAGGAGATCAAGTTCAGCCCGGCCCCGCCGTCTACCAACATTTTGGTGACCTTGAGGTTGCGGATGGTGGGTGAGACCAGCATCGGCAAGCACCCGACCGCGGTTGTGCGGTCGGGGTGATCCTCAAGATCGAAAATGATGGGCGTGCTGGACCATTTGAGGAGCCTGCGCGACTCCACGGGCGGCTCTGCTGCGTTCACCTCTCGCACCCACTGCTTAAGCTGGCGGTGGGAGGTGTGCAGAGAGGCGCCGCTGTCAACGCATAGGACCTCCGTGGCCTTCTGGAACTCCTGCTCGCTGTTATCTTCGTCTTCCATGTCTTCGTCGTCGTCGGCCTTCGTCTTCTCGACCTGCCGTGACCGTGAGGTCGCCGGCTGCTGCGGCGTGTCGTTGTTGGCGAAGGCGATCAGGCTCTGGATGGTGGCCCTCCAGCCTTCGGCCTTGTCAGCCGCTGGAGGGTAGTCGAGGAGCAGTTGCGCTCTCGCGAGCGCTTCTGCCGGAGTGGAGGGGAGCGGGGGCGAGTGGCGCGAGGAGCGGGATACGCTCGGACTCCTAACAATGTTAGAAAGAGCGGGGTCCCTCCCCGGCGCCTTCGCCTTGCCCATGTCCGGACGGGGGCCCGGGGCGTCCCGTGAACCTCCAGTTTGCCCTTGGTCCAGCAAGCGGATGCCACCCCCTGTGGCATGGCGCTGCTGGGTCGTCGTTTGTCGGGTCGGATGCGACGCGCCCTCGGAGGCCGAGGCTCGGTCGTCCGCCCTGTTCTTGGATTTGGTGGCGCCGCGAGTGTTCTCGCCAGTGGCCACCCCTCCGACGGCGTCTCCCCCGCCCACCGTTGGCTCCGGTAGCGGTGGAAGAGACGCGGACGGGCCCACGACCTCCGAAGCCTTCTTCTTCGGGGCCATGGTGTTGATGAAGCTAGCGAATTCGGAGAAGCTGACGAAGAGCGCGCCCGCGCGAACGCCGGATCTGATCCGCACAACCTCGACGCACCCCCTACCTTGCGCGCCAAAGATGTCGGGGCGGACGGCCTCCCCCGCGAGCACCTATGGGGCCGGAGCCCCTTTCGTTGTCCGGTGAGGGGGGCGGAGGGAGACGGAGAGCAGATCGAGGCGAGCACACGGGCGGTTTACCCAGGTTCGGGCCGCGATGGACGCGTAAAACCCTACTCCTGCTTGGTTGTATTGAACTGGGGAGCTCGGGAGCTTGGAGAGCTAGCTACACCGAGCGTATGGCTGTCTGGATCCCAAATCTCCGAACCTCCGAACCGAACCCCTTCTACGTTGCACACGGGCCTCCTTTTATAGCGCAAAGGGGTCACCGACAGGTGTCAACGTAAGAGAAAGGGGTAAAAGTGTAAAAGGGGTGGTAGTTGTAATAGTGCGGGAACGGTGGCGCTACAGTGCGGCACAGTGTTATCATACCTACTTCTGACGGTAGGGGACAAGGGCATTAAATGCCCGTCACGGTCGCCCAGACAGCACCGAGGCGGACCGTTAGGTGCGCCACCGCTCGCCACGATGGTGGCTGCATGCCACCGCATACCCCAGGCTGCGCGGTGCCCCGCCACGTGCCCTTGGGGGAAACCCCGGAGCGACGCGTGGGCGGGTGAGCTGGAGCGCAGTCCTGAGGTGGCGATTTTCCGCGGCAAGTGGCTTGCCGCGGGGGTTATCTTCCTGTGCCTGATAGCTTGCCGGCTATCAGGCCTTGCCGGGGCGCATGGCGCGCCGTGGCGGGCTTCTCTTGTGGTGCCTGGGTTCGGCCTTCCCGACAAGCTCCTCTTGTCGGGGTCTCGATCTTCTGTCTCTTATACTTTGTTCTTGGATGGTATTACATGGGCTCAGTCGTCCCGGCAAGCTCCTCTTGCCGGGGTCTTGTCTTCTTGGCCCAGCAAGCTCCTCTTGCCGGGGGCCTTGTCTTGAATGCTTGGTCTTCTCTTGGCGCTTCCTGGGCGGGCCTCGCCGCAGGGTGCTACGACTGCCCGTGCACAAGTCTGGGGTACTAAGGTACCCCTACTTTAGTACACCGACATGAGGTCATTTGGAGGTGGTCGAAAAAATGACCGCATTCCGGAGGGGCCATTTGGTCTAATTTAGGCCAGTTTTTGAAAAAATGTGATTTTTCCCACCACATCCAAATCACACAACCTTTCTTAAACATGGTGACCCACATGTGCCAATCATGGCTATGAACGAAAATTTGGAAAAAGAATATTTTACAATGCCCCCCTGAGGTATAGACTGATGTTTTGACCAGTCAGTCTAGAGGACATTATAAATTAATAAAAAATTCAAAAAAATATAAAACCTTGGAAACCCACCTTTGTTTCTGCAATTGATCATGTGTGCCAATGTTGAGGTCATTTGGAGGTGGTCGAAAAAATGACTGCATTCCGGAGGGGCCATTTGGTCTAACTTAAGCGAGATTTTGAAAAATGTGATTTTTCCCACCACCTCCAAATCACACAAACTTTCTTGAACATGGTGACCCACATGTGCCAATCATGGCTATGAAAGAAAATTTGGAAAAAGAATATTTTACAATGCCCCCCTAAGGTATAGACCGATGTTTTGACCAGTCAGTCTAGAGTGCAGTATGAATTAATAAGAAATTCAAAAAAAATATAAAACCTTGGAAAACCACCTTTGTTTGTGCAATAGATCATGTGTGCCAATGTTGAGGTCATTTGGAGGTGGTCGAAAAAATGAGCGCATTCCGGAGGGGCCATTTGGTCTAAATTAAGCCTGATTTGGAAAAAATGTGATTTTTCCCACCACCTCCAAATCACACAAACTTTCTTGAACATGGTGACCCACATGTGCCAATCATGGCTATGAAAGAAAATTTGGAAGTAGAATATTTTACAATGCCCCCCTGAGGTATAGACCGATGTTTTGACCAGTCAGTCTAGAGGGCACTATAAATTAATAAAAAATTCAAAAAATATAAAACCTTGGAAACCCACCTTTGTTTGTGCAATAGATCATGTGTGCCAAAGTTGAGGTCATTTGGAGGTGGTCCAAAAAATGACCGCATTCCGGAGGGGCCATTTGGTCTAAATTAAGCCAGATTTTGAAAAAATGTGATTTTTCCCACCACCTCCAAATCACACAGAATTTCTTGAACATGGTGACCCACATGTGCCAATCATGGGTATGAAAGAAAATTCTGAATAAGAATATTTTACAATGCCCCCTTGAGGTATAGACCGATGTTTTGACCGGTCAGTCTAGAGGGCATTATGAATTAATAAAAAATTCAAAAAATATGAAACCTTGGAAAACCGCCTTTGTTTGTGCAATAGATCATGTGTGCCAAAGTTGAGGTCATTTGGAGGTGGTCGAAAAAATGACCGCATTCCGGAGGGGCCATTTAGTCTAACTTAGGCCAGTTTTTGAAAAAATGTGATTTTTCCCACCACATCCAAATCACACAAACTTTCTTAAACATGGTGACCCACATGTGTCAATCATTGCTAAGAACAAAAATTTGGAAAAAGAATTTTTTACAATGCCCCCCTGAGGTATAGACAGATGTTTTGACCAGTCAGTCTAGAGGGCATTATAAATTAATAAAAAATTCAAAAAATATAAAACCTTGGAAACCCACCTTTGTTTGTGCAAAAGATCATGTGTGCCAATGTTGAGGTCATTTGGAGGTGGTCGAAAAAATGACCGCATTCCGGAGGGGCCATTTGGTCTAAATTAAGCCAGATTTTGAAAAATGTGATTTTTCCCACCACCTCCAAATCACACAAACTTTCTTGAACATGGTGACCCACATGTGCCAATCATGGCTATGAAATAAAATTGGAAATAGAATATTTTACAATTCCCCCCTGAGGTATAGACCGATGTTTTGACCAGTCAGTCTAGAGGGCACTATAAATTAATAAAAAATTCAAAAAATATAAAACCTTTGAAACCCACCTTTGTTTGTGCAATAGATCATGTGTGCCAAAGTTGAGGGCATTTGGAGGTGGTCGAAAAAATGACCGCATTCCGGAGGGGCCATTTGGTCTAAATTAAGCCAGATTTTGAAAAAATGTGATTTTTCCCACCACCTCCAAATCACACAAAATTTCTTGAACATGGTGACCCACATGGGCCAATCATCTCTATGAAAGAAAATTTTGAATAAGAATATTTTACAATGCCCCCTTGAGGTATAGACCGATGTTTTGACCAGTCAGTCTAGAGGGCATTATAAATTCATAAAAAATTCAAAAAATATTAAACCTTGGAAAACCGCCTTTGTTTGTGCAATAGATCATGTGTGCCAAAGTTGAGGTCATTTGGAGGTGGTCGAAAAAATGACCGCATTCCGGAGGGGCCATTTGGTCTAACTTAGGCCAGTTTTTGAAAAAACGTGATTTTTCCCACCACATCCAAATCACACAAACTTTCTTAAACATGGTGACCCACATGTGCCAATCATTGCTATGAACAAAAATTTGGAAAAAGAATATTTTACAATGCCCCCTGAGGTATAGACTGATGTTTTGACCAGTAAGTCTAGAGGACATTATAAATTAATAAAAAATTCAAAAAAATATAAAACCTTGGAAACCCACCCTTGTTTGTGCAATAGATCATGTGTGCGAATGTTGAGGTCATTTGGAGGTGGTCGAAGAAATGACCGCATTCCGGAGGGGCCATTTGGTCTAACTTAAGCCAGATTTTGAAAAATGTGATTTTTCCCACCACCTCCAAATCACACAAACTTTCTTGAACATGGTGACCCACATGTGCCAATCATGGCTATGAAAGAAAATTTGGACAAAGAATATTTTAGAATGCCCCCCTAAGGTATAGACCGATGTTTTGACCAGTCAGTCTAGAGGGCATTATAAATTAATAAAAAAATTCAAAAAAAATGTAAAACCTTGGAAATCCACCTTTGTTTGTGCAATAGATCATTTGTGCCAATGTTGAGGTCATTTGGAGGTGGTCGAAAAAATGACCGCATTCCGGAGGGGCCATTTGGTCTAAATTAAGCCTGATTTTGAAAAAATGTGATTTTTCCCACCACCTCCAAATCACACAAAATTTCTTGAACATGGTGACCCACATGTGCCAATCATGGCTATGAAAGAAAATTTTGAAAAAGAATATTTTACAATGCCCCCATGAGGTATAGACCGATGTTTTGACCAGTCAGTCTAGATGGCATTACAAATTAATAAAAAATTCAAAAAATATGAAACCTTGGAAAACCACCTTTGTTTGTGCAATTGATCATGTGTGCCAAAGATGAGGTCATTTGGAGGTGGTCGAAAAAATGACCGCATTCCGGAGGGGCCATTTGGTCTAATTTAGGCCAGTTTTTGAAAAAAATGTGATTTTTCCCACCACATCGAAATCACACAAACTTTCTTAAACATGGTGACCCACATGTGCCAATCATGGCTATGAAAGAAAATTTGGAAAAAGAATATTTTACAATGCCCCCCTGAGGTATAGAGCAATGTTTTGACCAGTCGGTCTAGAGGACATTATAAATTAATAAAAAATTCAAAAAAATATAAAACCTTGGAAAACCGCCTGTGTTTGTGCAATTGATCATGTGTGCCAATGTTGAGGTCATTTAGAGGTGGTCGAAAAAATGACTGCATTCCGGTGGGGCCATTTGGTCTAACTTAAGCGAGATTTTGAAAAATGTGATTTTTCCCACCACCTCCAAATCACACAAACTTTCTTGAACATGGTGACCCACATGTGCCAATCATGGCTATGAAAGAAAATTGGGAAAAAGAATATTTTACAATGCCCCCTGAGGTTTAGACTGATGTTTTGACCAGTAAGTCTAGCAGACATTATACATTAATAAAAAATTCAAAAAAAATATAAAACCTTGGAAACCCACCTTTGTTTGTGCAATGGATCATGTGTGCCAATGTTGAGGTCATATGGAGGTGGTTGAAAAAATGACCGCATTCCGGAGGGGCCATTTGGTCTAACTTAAGCCACATTTTGAAAAATGTGATTTTTCCCACCACCTCCAAATCACACAAACTTTCTTGAACATGGTGACCCACATGTGCCAATCATGGCTATGAAAGAAAATTTGGAAAAAGAATAATTTACAATGCCCCCCTAAGGTATAGACCGATGTTTTGACCAGTCAGTCTAGAGGGCATTATAAATTAATAAAAAATTCAAAAAAAATGTAAAACCGTGGAAATCCACCTTTGTTTGTGCAATAGATCATGTGTGCCAATGTTGAGGTCATTTGGAGGTGGTCGAAAAAATGACCGCATTCCGGAGGGGCCATTTGGTCTAAATTAAGCCTGATTTTGAAAAAATGTGATTTTTCCCACCACCTCCAAATCACAAAAAATTTCTTGAACATGGTGACCCACATGTGCCAATCATGGCTATGAAAGAAAATTTTGAAAAAGAATATTTTACAATGCCCCTTGAAGTATAGACCGATGTTTTGACCAGTCAGTCTAGATGGCATTATAAATTAATAAAAAATTCAAAAAAATATGAAACCTTGGAAAACCACCTTTGTTTGTGCAATAGATCATGTGTGCCAAATTTGAGGTCATTTGGAGGTGGTCGAAAAAATGACCGCATTCCGGAGGGGCCATTTGGTCTAAATTAAGCCAGATTTTGAAAAAATGTGATTTTTCCCACCACCTCCAAATCACACAAAATTTCTTGAACATGGTGACCCACATGTGCCAATCATGGCTATGAAAGAAAATTTGGAAATAGAATATTTTACACTGCCCCCGTGAGGTATAGACCGATGTTTTGACCAGTCAGTCTAGAGGGCATTATAAATTAATAAAAAATGCAAAAAATCTAAAACCTTGGAATCCCACCTTTGTTTGTGCAATAGATCATGTGTGCCAAAGTTGAGGTCATTTGGAGGTGGTCGAGAAAATGACCGCATTCCGGAGGGGCCATTTGGTCTAAATTAAGCCAGATTTTGAAAAAATGTGATTTTTCCCACCACCTCCAAATCACACAAAATTTCTTGAACATGGTGACCCACATGTGCCAATCATGGCTATGAAAGAAAATTTTGAAAAAGAATATTTTACAATGCCCCCTTGAGGTATAGACCGATGTTTTGACCAGTCAGTCTAGAGGGCATTATAAATTAATAAAAATTTCAAAAAATATGAAACCTTGGAAAACCACCTTTGTTTGTGGAATAGATCATGTGTGCCAAAGTTGAGGTCATTTGGAGGTGGTCGAAAAAATGACCGCATTCCGGAGGGGCCATTTGGTCTAACTTAGGCCCGTTTTTGAAAAAATGTGATTTTTCCCACCACATCCAAATCACACAAACTTTCTTAAACATGGTGACCCACATGTGCCAATCATGTCTATGAACGAAAATTTGGAAAAAGAATATTTTACAATGCCCCCCTGAGGTATAGACTGATGTTTTGACCACTCAGTCTAGAGGACATTATAAATTAATAAAAAATTCCAAAAAATATAAAACCTTGGAAACCCACCTTTGTTTGTGCAATATATCATGTGTGCCAATGTTGAGGTCATTTGGAGGTGGTCGAAAAAATGACTGCATTCCGGAGGGGCCATTTGGTCTAACTTAAGCGAGATTTTGAAATATGTGATTTATCCCACCAGCTCCAAATCACACAAACTTTCTTGAACATGGTGACCCACATGTGCCAATCATGGCTATGAAAGAAAATTGGGAAAAAGAATATTTTACAATGCCCCCCTGAGGTTTAGACTGATGTTTTGACCAGTAAGTCTAGAGGACATTATAAATTAATAAAAAATTCAAAAAAATATAAAACCTTGGAAACCCACCTTTGTTTGTGCAATAGATCATGTGTGCCAATGTTGAGGTCATATGGAGGTGGTCGAAAAAATGACCGTATTCCGGAGGGGCCATTTGGTCTAACTTAAGCGAGATTTTGAAAAATGTGATTTTTCCCACCACCTCCAAATCACACAAACTTTCTTGAACATGGTGACCCACATGTTCCAATCATGGCTATGAAAGAAAATTTGGAAATAGAATATTTGACAATGCCCCCCTGAGGTATAGACCGATGTTTTGACCAGTCAGTCTAGAGGGCATTATAAATTAATAAAAAATTCAAAAAAAATATAAAACCTGGGAAACCCACCTTTGTTTGTGCAATAGATCATGTGTGCCAAAGTTGAGGTCATATGGAGGTGGTCGAGAAAATGACCGCATTCCGGAGGGGCCATTTGGTCTAAATTAAGCCAGATTTTGAAAAATGTGATTTTTCCCACCACCTCCAAATCACACAAAATTTCTTGAACATGGTGACCCACATGTGCCAATCATGTCTATGAAAGAAAATTTTGAATAAGAATATTTTACAATGCCCCCCTGAGGTATAGACTGATGTTTTGACCACTCAGTCTAGAGGACATTATAAATTAATAAAAAATTCCAAAAAATATAAAACCTTGGAAACCCACCTTTGTTTGTGCAATAGATCATGTGTGCCAATGTTGAGGTCATATGGAGGTGGTCGAAAAAATGACCGCATTCCGGAGGGGCCATTTGGTCTAACTTAAGCGAGATTTTGAAAAATGTGATTTTTCCCACCACCTCCAAATCACACAAACTTTCTTGAACATGGTGACCCACATGTGCCAATCATGGCTATGAAAGAAAATTTTGAATAAGAATATTTTACAATGCCCCCTTGAGGTATAGACCGATGTTTTGACCAGTCAGTCTAGAGGGCATTATAAATTAATAAAAAATTCAAAAAATATGAAACCTTGGAAAACCACCTTTGTTTGTGCAATAGATCATGTGTGACAAAGTTGAGGTCATTTGGAGGTGGTCGAAAAAATGACCGCATTCCGGAGGGGCCATTTGGTCTAACTTAGGCCCGTTTTTGAAAAAATGTGATTTTTCCCACCACATCCAAATCACACAACCTTTCTTAAACATGGTGACCCACATGTGCCAATCATGTCTATGAACGAAAATTTGGAAAAAGAATATTTTACAATGCCCCCCTGAGGTATAGACTGATGTTTTGACCACTCAGTCTAGAGGACATTATAAATTAATAAAAAATTCAAAAAAATATAAAACCTTGGAAACCCACCTTTGTTTGTGCAATAGATCATGTGTGCCAATGTTGAGGTCATTTGGAGGTGGTCGAAAAAATGACTGCATTCCGGAGGGGCCATTTGGTCTAACTTAAGCGAGATTTTGAAAAATGTGATTTTTCCCACCACCTCCAAATCACACAAACTTTCTTGAACATGGTGACCCACATGTGCCAATCATGGCTATGAAAGAAAATTTGGAAAAAGAATATTTTACAATGCCCCCCTAAGGTATAGACCGATGTTTTGACCAGTCAGTCTAGAGGGCATTAAAAATTAATAAAAAATTCAAAAAAAATATAAAACCTTGGAAATCCACCTTTGTTTGTGCAATAGATCATGTGTGCCAATGTTGAGGTCATTTGGAGGTGGTCGAAAAAATGACCGCATTCCGGAGGGGCCATTTGGTCCAAATTAAGCCTGATTTTGAAAAAATGTGATTTTTCCCACCACCTCCAAATCACACAAACTTTATTGAACATGGTGACCCACATGTGCCAATCATGGCTATGAAAGAAAATTTTGAAAAAGAATATTTTACAATGCCCCCTTGAGGTATAGACTGATGTTTTGACCATTCAGTCTAGAGGGCATTATAAATTAATAAAAAATTCAAAAAATATGAAACCTTGGAAATACACCTTTTTTTGTGCAATAGATCATGTGTGCCAAAGTTGAGGTCATTTGGAGGTGGTCGAAAAAATGACCGCATTCCGGAGGGGCCATTTGGTCTAACTTAGGCCAGTTTTTGAAAAAAATGTGATTTTTCCCACCACAACCAAATCAAACAAACTTTCTTAAACATTGTGACCCACATGTGCCAATCATGGCTATGAACGAAAATTTGGAAAAAGAATATTTAACAATGCCCCCTGAGGTATAGACTGATGTTTTGACCAGTCAGTCTAGAGGACATTATAAATTAATAAAAAATTCAAAAAAATATAAAACCTTGGAAACCCACCTTTGTTTGTGCAATAGATCATGTGTGCCAATGTAGAGGTCATTTGGAGGTGGTCGAAAAAATGACCGCATTCCGGAGGGGCCATTTGGTCTAACTTAAGCCAAATTTTGAAAAATGTGATTTTTCCCACCACCCCCAAATCACACAAACTTTCTTGAACATGGTGACCCACATGTGCCAATCATGGCTATGAAAGAAAATTTGGAAATAGAATATTTTACAATGCCCCCTGAGGTATAGACTGATGTTTTGACCAGTCAGTCTAGAGGGCATTATAAATTAATAAAAAATTCAAAAAATATAAAACCTTGGAAATCCACCTTTGTTTGTGCAATAGATCATGTGCGCCAAAGTTGAGGTCATTTGGAGGTGGTCGAAAAAATGACCGCATTCCGGAGAGGCCATTTGGTCTAAATTAAGCCTGATTTTGAAAAAATGTGATTTTTCCCACCACCTCCAAATCACACAAACTTTCTTGAACATGGTGACCCACATGTTCCAATCATGGCTATGAAAGAAAATTTGGAAAAAGAATATTTAACAATGCCCCCCTAAGGTATAGACCGATGTTTTGACCAGTCAGTCTAGAGGGCAATATAAATTAATAAAAAATTCAAAAAAAAATATAAAACTTTGGAAATCCACCTTTGTTTGTGCAATAGATCATGTGTGCCAATGTTGAGGTCATTTGGAGGTGGTCAAAAAAATGACCGCATTCCGGAGGGGCCAATTGGTCTAAATTAAGCCTGATTTTGAAAAAATGTGATTTTTCCCACCACCTCCAAATCACACAAACTTTCTTGAACATGGTGACCCACATGTGCCAATCATGGCTATGAAAGAAAATTTGGAAATAGAATATTTTACAATACCCCCTGAGGTATAGACCGATGTTTTGACCAGTCAGTCTAGAGGGCATTATAAATTAATAAAAAATTCAAAAAATATAAAACCTTGGAAACCCACCTTTGTTTGTGCAATAGATCATGCGTGCCAATGTTGAGGTCATTTGGAGGTGGACAAAAAAATGGCCGCATTCCGGAGGGGCCATTTGGTCTAAATTAAGCCAGATTTTGAAAAAATGTGATTTTTCCCACCACCTCCAAATCACAAAAAAATTCTTGAACATGGTGACCCACATGTGCCAATCATGGCTATGAAAGAAAATTTTGAAAAAGAAAAATAATTTACAATACCCCCTTGAGGTATAGACAGATGTTCTGACCAGTCAGTCTAGAGGGCATTATAAATTAATAAAAAATTCAAAAAATATGAAACCTTGGAAAACCACCTTTGTTTGTGCAATAGATCATGTGTGCCAAAGTTGAGGTCAGTTGGAGGTGGTCGAAAAAATGACCGCATTCCGGAGGGGCCATTTGGTCTAACTTAGGCCAGTTTTTGAAAAAATGTGATTTTTCCCACCACATCCAAATCACACAAACTTTCTTAAACATTATGACCCACATGTGCCAATCATGGCTATGAACGAAAATTTGGAAAAAGAATATTTAACAATGCCCCCCTGAGGTATAGACTGATGTTTTGACCAGTCAGTCTAGAGGACATTATAAATTAATAAAAAATTCAAAAAAATATAAAACCTTGGAAACCCACCTTTGTTTGTGCAATAGATCATGTGTGCCAATGTAGAGGTCATTTGGAGGTGGTCGAAAAAATGACCGCATTCCGGAGGGGCCATTTGGTCTAACTTAAGCCAAATTTTGAAAAATGTGATTTTTCCCACCACCTCCAAATCACACAAACTTTCTTGAACATGGTGACCCACATGTGCCAATCATGGCTATGAAAGAAAATTTGGAAAAAGAATATTTTACAATGCCCCCCTAAGGTATAGACCGATGTTTTGACCTGTCAGTCTAGAGGGCATTATAAATTAATAAAAAATTCAAAAAAAATATAAAACCTTGGAAATGCACCTTTGTTTGTGCAATAGATCATGTGCGCCAATATTGAGGTCATTTGGAGGTGGTCGAAAAAACGACCGCATTCAGGAGAGGCCATTTGGTCTAAATTAATCCTGATTTTGAAAAAATGTGATTTTTCCCATCACCTCCAAATCACACAAACTTTCTTGAACATGGTGACCCACATGTGCCAATCATGGCTATGAAAGAAATTTTGGAAATAGAATATTTTACAATGCCCCCTGAGGTATAGACTGATGTTTTTACCAGTCAGTCTAGAGGGCATTATAAATTAATAAAAAATTAAAAAAATATAAAACCTTGGAAACCCACCTTTGTTTGTGCAATAGATCATGTGTGCCAATGTTGAGGTCATTTGGAGGTGGTCGAAAAAATGACCGCATTCCGGAGGGGCCATTTGGTCTAAATTAAGCCAAATTTTAAAAAAATGTGATTTTTCCCACCACCTCCAAATCGCACAAACTTTCTTGAACATGGTGACCCACATGTGCCAATCATAGCTATGAAAGAAAATTTGGAAATAGAATATTTTACAATGCCCCCTGAGGTATAGACTGATGTTTTGACCAGTCAGTCTAGAGGGCATTATAAATTAATAAAAAATTCAAAAATATAAAACCTTGGAAACCCACCTTTGTTTGTGCAATAGATCATGTGTGCCAAAGTTGAGGTCATTTGGAGGTGGTCGAAAAAATGACCGCATTCCGGAGGGGCCATTTGGTCTAAATTAAGCCAAATTTTGAAAAAATGTGATTTTTCCCACCACCTCCAAATCACAAAAAATTTCTTGAACATGGTGACCCACATGTGCCAATCATGGCTATGAAAGAAAATTTTGAAAAAGAATATTTTACAATGCCCCCTTGAGGTATAGACTGATGTTTTGACCATTCAGTCTAGAGGGCATTATAAATTAATAAAAAATTCAAAAAATATGAAACCTTGGAAATACACCTTTTTTTGTGCAATAGATCATGTGTGCCATAGTTGAGGTCATTTGGAGGTGGTCGAAAAAATGACCGCATTCCGGAGGGGCCATTTGGTCTAACTTAGGCCAGTTTTTGAAAAAATGTGATTTTTCCCACCACATCCAAATCAAACAAACTTTCTTAAACATTGTGACCCACATGTGCCAATCATGGCTATGAACGAAAATTTGGAAAAAGAATATTTAACAATGCCCCCCTGAGGTATAGACTGATGTTTCGACCAGTCAGTCTAGAGGACATTATAAATTAATAAAAAATTCAAAAAAAATATAAAACCTTGGAAACCCACCTTTGTTTGTGCAATAGATCATGTGTGCCAATGTAGAGGTCATTTGGAGGTGGTCGAAAAAATGACCGCATTCCGGAGGGGCCATTTGGTCTAACTTAAGCCAAATTTTGAAAAATGTGATTTTTCCCACCACCTCCAAATCACACAAACTTTCTTGAACATGGTGACCCACATGTTCCAATCATGGCTATGAAAGAAAATTTGGAAATAGAATATTTTACAATGCCCCCCTGAGGTATAGACTGATGTTTTGACAAGTCAGTCTAGAGGACATTATAAATTAATAAAAAATTCAAAAAATATATATAACCTTGGAAACCCACCTTTGTTTGTGCAATAGATCATGTGTGCCAATGTTGAGGTCATTTGGAGGTGGTAGAAAAAATGACTGCATTCCGGAGGGGCCATTTGGTCTAACTTAAGCGAGATTTTGAAAAATGTGATTTTTCCCACCACCTCCAAATCACACAAACTTTCTTGAACATGGTGACCCACATGTGCCAATCATGGCTATGAAATAAAATTTGGAAAAAGAATATTTTACAATGCCCCCCTAAGGTATAGACCGATGTTTTGACCAGTCAGTCTAGAGGGCATTATAAATTAATAAAAAATTCAAAAAAAATATAAAACCTTGGAAATCCACCTTTGTTTGTGCAATAGATCATGTGTGCCAATGTTGAGGTCATTTGGAGGTGGTCGAAAAAATGACCGCATTCCGGAGGGGCCATTTGGTCTAAATTAAGCCTGATTTTGAAAAAATGTGATTTTTCCCACCACCTCCAAATCACACAAACTTTCTTGAACATGGTGACCCACATGTGCCAATCATGGCTATGAAAGAAAACTTGGAAATAGAATATTTTACAATACCCCCTGAGGTATAGACCGATGTTTTGACCAGTCAGTCTAGAGGGCATTATAAATTAATAAAAAATTAAAAAAATATAAAACCTTGGAAACCCACCTTTGTTTGTGCAATAGATCATGTGTGCCAATGTTGAGGTCATTTGGAGGTGGTCGAAAAAATGACCGCATTCCGGAGGGGCCATTTGGTCTAAATTAAGCCAGATTTTAAAAAATGTGATTTTTCCCACCACCTCCAAATCGCACAAACTTTCTTGAACATGGTGACCCACATGTGCCAATCATAGCTATGAAAGAAAATTTGGAAGAATATTTTACAATGCCCCCTGAGGTATAGACTGATGTTTTGACCAGTCAGTCTAGAGGGCATTATAAATTAATAAAAAATTCAAAAAATATAAAACCTTGGAAATCCACCTTTGTTTGTGCAATAGATCATGTGCGCCAAAGTTGAGGTCATTTGGAGGTGGTCGAAAAAATGACCGCATTCCGGAGAGGCCATTTGGTCTAAATTAAGCCTGATTTTGAAAAAATGTGATTTTTCCCACCACCTCCAAATCACACAAACTTTCTTGAACATGGTGACCCACATGTTCCAATCATGGCTATGAAAGAAAATTTGGAAAAAGAATATTTTACAATGCCCCCCTAAGGTATAGACCGATGTTTTGACCAGTCAGTCTAGAGGGCATTATAAATTAATAAAAAATTCAAAAAAAATATATAAAACCTTGGAAATCCACCTTTGTTTGTGCAATAGATCATGTGCGCCAATGTTGAGGTCATTTGGAGGTGGTCGAAAAAATGACCGCATTCCGGAGAGGCCATTTGGTCTAAATTAAGCCTGATTTTGAAAAAATGTGATTTTTCCCACCACCTCCAAATCACACAAACTTTCTTGAACATGGTGACCCACATGTGCCAATCATGGCTATGAAATAAAATTTGGAAATAGAATATTTTACAATACCCCCTGAGGTATAGACCGATGTTTTGACCAGTCAGTCTAGAGGGCATTATAAATTAATTAAAAATTCAAAAAATATAAAACCTTGGAAACCCACCATTGTTTGTGCAATAGATCATGTGTGCCAATGTTGAGGTCAATTGGAGGTGCACAAAAAAATGGCCGCATTCCGGAGGGGCCATTTGGTCTAAATTAAGCCAGATTTTGAAAAAATGTGATTTTTCCCACCACCTCCAAATCACAAAAAAATTCTTGAACATGGTGACCCACATGTGCCAATCATGGCTATGAAAGAAAATTTTGAAAAAGAAAAATATTTTACAATGCCCCCTTGAGGTATAGACCGATGTTCTGACCAGTCAGTCTAGAGGGCATTATAAATTAATAAAAAATTCAAAAAATATGAAACCTTGGAAAACCACCTTTGTTTGTGCAATAGATCATGTGTGCCAAAGTTGAGGTCACTTGGAGGTGGTCGAAAAAATGACCGCATTCCGGAGGGGCCATTTGGTCTAACTTAGGCCAGTTTTTGAAAAAATGTGATTTTTCCCACCACATCCAAATCACACAAACTTTCTTAAACATTGTGACCCACATGTGCCAATCATGGCTATGAACGAAAATTTGGAAAAAGAATATTTAACAATGCCCCCCTGATGTATAGACTGATGTTTTGACCAGTCAGTCTAGAGGATATTATAAATTAATAAAAAACTCAAAAAAATATAAAACCTTGGAAACCCACCTTTGTTTGTGCGATAGATCATGTGTGCCAATGTAGAGGTCATTTGGAGGTGGTCGAAAAAATGACCGCATTCCGGAGGGGCCATTTGGTCTAACTTAAGCCAAATTTTGAAAAATGTGATTTTTCCCACCACCTCCAAATCACACAAACTTTCTTGAACATGGTGACCCACATGTGCCAATCATGGCTATGAAAGAAAATTTGGAAAAAGAATATTTTACAATGCCCCCCTAAGGTATAGACCGATGTTTTGACTAGTCAGTCTAGAGGGCATTATAAATTAATAAAAAATTCAAAAAAAATATAAAAACTTGGAAATCCACCTTTGTTTTTGCAATAGATCATGTGCGCCAATATTGAGGTCATTTGGAGGTGGTCGAAAAAACGACCGCATTCCGGAGAGGCCATTTGGTCTTAAATTAATCCTGATTTTGAAAAAATGTGATTTTTCCCATCACCTCCAAATCACACAAACTTTCTTGAACATGGTGACCCACATGTGCCAATCATGGCTATGAAAGAAAATTTGGAAATAGAATATTTTACAATGCCCCCTGAGGTATAGACTGATGTTTTGACCAGTCAGTCTAGAGGGCATTATAAATTAATAAAAAATTAAAAAAATATAAAACCTTGGAAACCCACCTTTGTTTGTGCAATAGATCATGTGTGCCAATGTTGAGGTCATTTGGAGGTGGTCGAAAAAATGACCGCATTCCGGAGGGGCCATTTGGTCTAAATTAAGCCAGATTTTAAAAAAATGTGATTTTTCCCACCACCTCCAAATCGCACAAACTTTCATGAACATGGTGACCCACATGTGCCAATCATAGCTATGAAAGAAAATTTGGAAGAATATTTTACAATGCCCCCTGAGGTATAGACTGATGTTTTGACCAGTCAGTCTAGAGGGCATTATAAATTAATAAAAAATTAAAAAAATATAAAACCTTGGAAACCCACCTTTGTTTGTGCAATAGATCATGTGTGCCAATGTTGAGGTCATTTGGAGGTGGTCGAAAAAATGACCGCATTCCGGAGGGGCCATTTGGTCTAAATTAAGCCAGATTTTAAAAAAATGTGATTTTTCCCACCACCTCCAAATCGCACAAACTTTCTTGAACATGGTGACCCACATGTGCCAATCATAGCTATGAAAGAAAATTTGGAAGAATATTTTACAATGCCCCCTGAGGTATAGACTCATGTTTTGACCAGTCAGTCAAGAGGGCATTATAAATTAATAAAAAATTCAAAAAATATAAAACCTTGGAAATCCACCTTTGTTTGTGCAATAGATCATGTGCGCCAAAGTTGAGGTCATTTGGAGGTGGTCGAAAAAATGACCGCATTCCGGAGAGGCCATTTGGTCTAAATTAAGCCTGATTTTGAAAAAATGTGATTTTTCCCACCACCTCCAAATCACACAAACTTTCTTGCACATGGTGACCCACATGTTCCAATCATGGCTATGAAAGAAAATTTGGAAAAAGAATATTTTACAATGCCCCCCTAAGGTATAGACCGATGTTTTGACCAGTCAGTCTAGAGGGCATTATAAATTAATAAAAAATTCAAAAAAAATATAAAACCTTGGAAATCCACCTTTGTTTGTGCAATAGATCATGTGCGCCAATGTTGAGGTCATTTGGAGGTGGTCGAAAAAATGACCGCATTCCGGAGAGGCCATTTGGTCTAAATTAAGCCTGATTTTGAAAAAATGTGATTTTTCCCACCACCTCCAAATCACACAAACTTTCTTGAACATGGTGACCCACATGTGCCAATCATGGCTATGAAAGAAAATTTGGAAATAGAATATTTTACAATACCCCCTGAGGTATAGACCGATGTTTTGACCAGTCAGTCTAGAGGGCATTATAAATTAATAAAAAATTCAAAAAATATAAAACCTTGGAAACCCACCATTGTTTGTGCAATAGATCATGTGTGCCAATGTTGAGGTCATTTGGAGGTGCACAAAAAAATGGCCGCATTCCGGAGGGGCCATTTGGTCTAAATTAAGCCAGATTTTGAAAAAATGTGATTTTTCCCACCACCTCCAAATCACAAAAAAATTCTTGAACATGGTGACCCACATGTGCCAATCATGGCTATGAAAGAAAATTTTGAAAAAGAAAAATATTTTACAATGCCCCCTTGAGGTATAGACCGATGTTCTGACCAGTCAGTCTAGACGGCATTATAAATTAATAAAAAATTCAAAAAATATGAAACCTTGGAAAACCACCTTTGTTTGTGCAATAGATCATGTGTGCCAAAGTTGAGGTCATTTGGAGGTGGTCGAAAAAATGACCGCATTCCGGAGGGGCCATTTGGTCTAACTTAAGCCACATTTTGAAAAATGTGATTTTTCCCACCACATCCAAATCACACAAACTTTCTTGAACATGGTGACCCACATGTGCTAATCATGGATATGAAAGAAAATTTGGAAAAAGAATATTTTACAATGACCCCCTAAGGTATAGACCGATGTTTTGACCAGTCAGTCTAGAGGGCATTATAAATTAATAAAAAATTCAAAAAAAATATAAAACCTTGGAAATCCACCTTTGTTTATGCAATAGATCATGTGCGCCAATATTGAGGTCATTTGGAGGTGGTCGAAAAAATGACCGCATTCCGGAGAGGCCATTTGGTCTAAATTAATCCTGATTTTGAAAAAATGTGATATTTCCCATCACCTCCAAATCACACAAACTTTCTTGAACATGGTGACCCACATGTGCCAATCATGGCTATGAAAGAAAATTTGGAAATAGAATATTTTACAATGCCCCCTGAGGTATAGACTGATGTTTTGACCAGTCAGTCTAGAGGGCATTATAAATTAATAAAAAATTAAAAAAATATAAAACCTTGGAAACCCACCTTTGTTTGTGCAATAGATCATGTGTGCCAATGTTGAGGTCATTTGGAGGTGGTCGAAAAAATGACCGCATTCCGGAGGGGCCATTTGGTCTAAATTAAGCCAGATTTTAAAAAAATGTGATTTTTCCCACCACCTCCAAATCGCACAAACTTTCTTGAACATGGTGACCCACATGTGCCAATCATAGCTATGAAAGAAAATTTGGAAATAGAATATTTTACAATGCCCCCTGAGGTATAGACTGATGTTTTGACCAGTCAGTCTAGAGGGCATTATAAATTAATAAAAAATTAAAAAAATATAAAACCTTGGAAACCCACCTTTGTTTGTGCAATAGATCATGTGTGCCAAAGTTGAGGTCATTTGGAGGTGGTCGAAAAAATGACCGTATTTCGGAGGGGCCATTTGGTCTAAATTAAGCCTGATTTTGAAAAAATGTGATTTTTCCCACCACCTCCAAATCACACAAAATTTCTTGAACATGGTGACCCACATGTGCCAATCATGGCTATGAAAGAAAATTTTGAAAAAGAATATTTTACAATGCCCCTTGAAGTATAGACCGATGTTTTGACCAGTCAGTCTAGATGGCATTATAAATTAATAAAAAATTCAAAAAAATATGAAACCTTGGAAAACCACCTTTGTTTGTGCAATAGATCATGTGTGCCAAAGTTGAGGTCATTTGGAGGTGGTCGAAAAAATGACCGCATTCCGGAGGGGCCATTTGGTCTAACTTAGGCCAGTTTTTGAAAAAATGTGATTTTTCCCACCACATCCAAATCACACAACCTTTCTTAAACATGGTGACCCACATGTGCCAATCATGTCTATGAACGAAAATTTGGAAAAAGAATATTTTACAATGCCCCCCTGAGGTATAGACTGATGTTTTGACCAGTCAGTCTAGAGGACATTATAAATTAATAAAAAATTCAAAAAAATATAAAACCTTGGAAACCCACCTTTCTTTGTGCAATAGATCATGTGTGCCAATGTTGAGGTCATTTGGAGGTGGTCGAAAAAATGACCGCATTCCGGAGGGGCCATTTAGTCTAACTTAAGCCAGATTTTGAAAAATTGTGATTTTTCCCACCACCTCCAAATCACACAAAATTTCTTGAACATGGTGACCCACATGTGCCAATCATGGCTATGAAAGAAAATTTTGAAAAAGAATATTTTACATTGCCCCCCTAAGGTATAGACCGATGTTTTGACCAGTCAGTCTAGAGGGCATTATAAATTAATAAAAAATTCAAAAAAAATGTAAAACCGTGGAAATCCACCTTTGTTTGTGCAATAGATCATGTGTGCCAATGTTGAGGTCATTTGGAGGTGGTCGAAAAAATGACCGCATTCCGGAGGGGCCATTTGGTCTAACTTAGGCCCGTTTTTGAAAAAATGTGATTTTTCCCACCACATCCAAATCACACAAACTTTCTTAAACATGGTGACCCACATGTGCCAATCATGTCTATGAACGAAAATTTGGAAAAAGAATATTTTACAATGCCCCCCTGAGGTATAGACTAATGTTTTGACCAGTCAGTCTAGAGGACATTATAAATTAATAAAAAATTCAAAAAAATATAAAACCTTGGAAACCCACCTTTCTTTGTGCAATAGATCATGTGTGCCAATGTTGAGGTCATTTGGAGGTGATCGAAAAAATGACTGCATTCCGGAGGGGCCATTTGGTCTAACTTAAGCCAGATTTTGAAAAAATGTGATTTTTCCCACCACCTCCAAATCACACAAACTTTATTGAACATGGTGACCCACATGTTCCAATCATGGCTATGAAAGAAAATTTGGAAATAGAATATTTGACAATGCCCCCGTGAGGTATAGACCGATGTTTTGACCAGTCAGTCTAGAGGGCATTATAAATTAATAAAAAATTCAAAAAAATATAAAACCTGGGAAACCTACCTTTGTTTGTGCAATAGATCATGTGTGCCAAAGTTGAGGTCATATGGAGGTGGTCGAGAAAATGACCGCATTCCGGAGGGGCCATTTGGTCTAAATTAAGCCAGATTTTGAAAAATGTGATTTTTCCCACCACCTCCAAATCACACAAAATTTCTTGAACATGGTGACCCACATGTGCCAATCATGTCTATGAAAGAAAATTTTGAATAAGAATATTTTACAATGCCCCCCTGAGGTATAGACTGATGTTTTGACCACTCAGTCTAGAGGACATTATAAATTAATAAAAAATTCCAAAAAATATAAAACCTTGGAAACCCACCTTTGTTTGTGCAATAGATCATGTGTGCCAATGTTGAGGTCATATGGAGGTGGTCGAAAAAATGACCGCATTCCGGAGGGGCCATTTGGTCTAACTTAAGCGAGATTTTGAAAAATGTGATTTTTCCCACCACCTCCAAATCACACAAACTTTCTTGAACATGGTGACCCACATGTTCCAATCATGGCTATGAAAGAAAATTTGGAAATAGAATATTTGACAATGCCCCCCTGAGGTATAGACCGATGTTTTGACCAGTCAGTCTAGAGGGCATTATAAATTAATAAAAAATTCAAAAAAATATAAAACCTAGGAAACCCACCTTTGTTTGTGCAATAGATCATGTGTGCCAAAGTTGAGGTCATATGGAGGTGGTCGAGAAAATGACCGCATTCCGGAGGGGCCATTTGGTCTAAATTAAGCCAGATTTTGAAAAAATGTGATTTTTCCCACCACCTCCAAATCACACAAAATTTCTTGAACATGGTGACCCACATGTGCCAATCATGGCTATGAAAGAAAATTGGCAAAAAGAATATTTTACAATGCCCCCCTGAGGTTTAGACTGATGTTTTGACCAGTAAGTCTAGAGGACATTATAAATTAATAAAAAATTCAAAAAAATATAAAACCTTGGAAACCCACCTTTGTTTGTGCAATAGATCATGTGTGCCAATGTTGAGGTCATATGGAGGTGGTCGAAAAAATGACCGCATTCCGGAGGGGCCATTTGGTCTAACTTAAGCCAATTTTTGAAAAATTTTGATTTTTCCCACCACCTCCAAATCACACAAAATTTCTTGAACATGGTGACCCACATGTGCAAATCATGGCTATGAAAAACAATTTGGAAAAAGAATATTTTACAATGCCCCCCTGAGGTATAGACTGATGTTTTGACCACTCAGTCTAGAGGACATTATAAATTAATAAAAAATTCAAAAAAATATAAAACCTTGGAAACCCACCTTTGTTTGTGCAATAGATCATGTGTGCCAAAGTTGAGGTCATATGGAGGTGGTCGAGAAAATGACCGCATTCCGGAGGGGCCATTTGGTCTAAATTAAGCCAGATTTTGAAAAATGTGATTTTTCCCACCACCTCCAAATCACACAAAATTTCTTGAACATGGTGACCCACATGTTCCAATCATGGCTATGAAAGAAAATTTGGAAATAGAATATTTTACAATGCCCCCGTGAGGTATAGACCGATGTTTTGACCAGTCAGTCTAGAGGGCATTATAAGTTAATAAAAAATTCAAAAAATCTAAAACCTTGGAATCCCACCTTTGTTTGTGCAATAGATCATGTGTGCCAAAGTTGAGGTCATTTGGAGGTGGTCGAGAAAATGACCGCATTCCGGAGGGGCCATTTGGTCTAACTTAAGCCACATTTTGAAAAATGTGATTTTTCCCACCACCTCCAAATCACACAAAATTTCTTGAACATGGTGACCCACATGTGCCAATCATGGCTATGAAAGAAAATTTTCAAAAAGAATATTTTACATTGCCCCCCTAAGGTATAGACCGATGTTTTGACCAGTCAGTCTAGAGGGCATTATAAATTAATAAAAAATTCAAAAAAAATGTAAAACCGTGGAAATCCACCTTTGTTTGTGCAATAGATCATGTGTGCCAATGTTGAGGTCATTTGGAGGTGGTCGAAAAAATGACCGCATTCCGGAGGGGCCATTTGGTCTAACTTAGGCCCGTTTTTGAAAAAATGTGATTTTTCCCACCACATCCAAATCACACAAACTTTCTTAAACATGGTGACCCACATGTGCCAATCATGTCTATGAACGAAAATTTGGAAAAAGAATATTTTACAATGCCCCCCTGAGGTATAGACTGATGTTTTGACCAGTCAGTCTAGAGGACATTATAAATTAATAAAAAATTCAAAAAAATATAAAACCTTGGAAACCCACCTTTCTTTGTGCAATAGATCATGTGTGCCAATGTTGAGGTCATTTGGAGGTGATCGAAAAAATGACTGCATTCCGGAGGGGCCATTTGGTCTAACTTAAGCCAGATTTTGAAAAAATGTGATTTTTCCCACCACCTCCAAATCACACAAACTTTCTTGAACATGGTGACCCACATGTTCCAATCATGGCTATGAAAGAAAATTTGGAAATAGAATATTTGACAATGCCCCCGTGAGGTATAGACCGATGTTTTGACCAGTCAGTCTAGAGGGCATTATAAATTAATAAAAAATTCAAAAAAATATAAAACCTGGGAAACCTACCTTTGTTTGTGCAATAGATCATGTGTGCCAAAGTTGAGGTCATATGGAGGTGGTCGAGAAAATGACCGCATTCCGGAGGGGCCATTTGGTCTAAATTAAGCCAGATTTTGAAAAATGTGATTTTTCCCACCACCTCCAAATCACACAAAATTTCTTGAACATGGTGACCCACATGTGCCAATCATGTCTATGAAAGAAAATTTTGAATAAGAATATTTTACAATGCCCCCCTGAGGTATAGACTGATGTTTTGACCACTCAGTCTAGAGGACATTATAAATTAATAAAAAATTCCAAAAAATATAAAACCTTGGAAACCCACCTTTGTTTGTGCAATAGATCATGTGTGCCAATGTTGAGGTCATATGGAGGTGGTCGAAAAAATGACCGCATTCCGGAGGGGCCATTTGGTCTAACTTAAGCGAGATTTTGAAAAATGTGATTTTTCCCACCACCTCCAAATCACACAAACTTTCTTGAACATGGTGACCCACATGTTCCAATCATGGCTATGAAAGAAAATTTGGAAATAGAATATTTGACAATGCCCCCCTGAGGTATAGACCGATGTTTTGACCAGTCAGTCTAGAGGGCATTATAAATTAATAAAAAATTCAAAAAAATATAAAACCTGGGAAACCCACCTTTGTTTGTGCAATAGATCATGTGTGCCAAAGTTGAGGTCATATGGAGGTGGTCGAGAAAATGACCGCATTCCGGAGGGGCCATTTGGTCTAAATTAAGCCAGATTTTGAAAAAATGTGATTTTTCCCACCACCTCCAAATCACACAAAATTTCTTGAACATGGTGACCCACATGTGCCAATCATGGCTATGAAAGAAAATTGGCAAAAAGAATATTTTACAATGCCCCCCTGAGGTTTAGACTGATGTTTTGACCAGTCAGTCTAGAGGACATTATAAATTAATAAAAAATTCAAAAAAATATAAAACCTTGGAAACCCACCTTTCTTTGTGCAATAGATCATGTGTGCCAATGTTGAGGTCATTTGGAGGTGATCGAAAAAATGACTGCATTCCGGAGGGGCCATTTGGTCTAACTTAAGCCAGATTTTGAAAAAATGTGATTTTTCCCACCACCTCCAAATCACACAAACTTTCTTGAACATGGTGACCCACATGTTCCAATCATGGCTATGAAAGAAAATTTGGAAATAGAATATTTGACAATGCCCCCGTGAGGTATAGACCGATGTTTTGACCAGTCAGTCTAGAGGGCATTATAAATTAATAAAAAATTCAAAAAAATATAAAACCTGGGAAACCTACCTTTGTTTGTGCAATAGATCATGTGTGCCAAAGTTGAGGTCATATGGAGGTGGTCGAGAAAATGACCGCATTCCGGAGGGGCCATTTGGTCTAAATTAAGCCAGATTTTGAAAAATGTGATTTTTCCCACCACCTCCAAATCACACAAAATTTCTTGAACATGGTGACCCACATGTGCCAATCATGTCTATGAAAGAAAATTTTGAATAAGAATATTTTACAATGCCCCCCTGAGGTATAGACTGATGTTTTGACCACTCAGTCTAGAGGACATTATAAATTAATAAAAAATTCCAAAAAATATAAAACCTTGGAAACCCACCTTTGTTTGTGCAATAGATCATGTGTGCCAATGTTGAGGTCATATGGAGGTGGTCGAAAAAATGACCGCATTCCGGAGGGGCCATTTGGTCTAACTTAAGCGAGATTTTGAAAAATGTGATTTTTCCCACCACCTCCAAATCACACAAACTTTCTTGAACATGGTGACCCACATGTTCCAATCATGGCTATGAAAGAAAATTTGGAAATAGAATATTTGACAATGCCCCCCTGAGGTATAGACCGATGTTTTAACCAGTCAGTCTAGAGGGCATTATAAATTAATAAAAAATTCAAAAAAATATAAAACCTGGGAAACCCACCTTTGTTTGTGCAATAGATCATGTGTGCCAAAGTTGAGGTCATATGGAGGTGGTCGAGAAAATGACCGCATTCCGGAGGGGCCATTTGGTCTAAATTAAGCCAGATTTTGAAAAAATGTGATTTTTCCCACCACCTCCAAATCACACAAAATTTCTTGAACATGGTGACCCACATGTGCCAATCATGGCTATGAAAGAAAATTGGCAAAAAGAATATTTTACAATGCCCCCCTGAGGTTTAGACTGATGTTTTGACCAGTAAGTCTAGAGGACATTATAAATTAATAAAAAATTCAAAAAAATATAAAACCTTGGAAACCCACCTTTGTTTGTGCAATAGATCATGTGTGCCAATGTTGAGGTCATATGGAGGTGGTCGAAAAAATGACCGCATTCCGGAGGGGCCATTTGGTCTAACATAAGCCAATTTTTGAAAAATTTTGATTTTTCCCACCACCTCCAAATCACACAAAATTTCTTGAACATGGTGACCCACATGTGCAAATCATGGCTATGAAAAACAATTTGGAAAAAGAATATTTTACAATGCCCCCCTGAGGTATAGACTGATGTTTTGACCACTCAGTCTAGAGGACATTATAAATTAATAAAAAATTCAAAAAAATATAAAACCTTGGAAACCCACCTTTGTTTGTGCAATAGATCATGTGTGCCAAAGTTGAGGTCATATGGAGGTGGTCGAGAAAATGACCGCATTCCGGAGGGGCCATTTGGTCTAAATTAAGCCAGATTTTGAAAAATGTGATTTTTCCCACCACCTCCAAATCACACAAAATTTCTTGAACATGGTGACCCACATGTTCCAATCATGGCTATGAAAGAAAATTTGGAAATAGAATATTTTACAATGCCCCCGTGAGGTATAGACCGATGTTTTGACCAGTCAGTCTAGAGGGCATTATAAGTTAATAAAAAATTCAAAAAATCTAAAACCTTGGAATCCCACCTTTGTTTGTGCAATAGATCATGTGTGCCAAAGTTGAGGTCATTTGGAGGTGGTCGAGAAAATGACCGCATTCCGGAGGGGCCATTTGGTCTAACTTAAGCCACATTTTGAAAAATGTGATTTTTCCCACCACCTCCAAATCACACAAAATTTCTTGAACATGGTGACCCACATGTGCCAATCATGGCTATGAAAGAAAATTTTCAAAAAGAATATTTTACATTGCCCCCCTAAGGTATAGACCGATGTTTTGACCAGTCAGTCTAGAGGGCATTATAAATTAATAAAAAATTCAAAAAAAATGTAAAACCGTGGAAATCCACCTTTGTTTGTGCAATAGATCATGTGTGCCAATGTTGAGGTCATTTGGAGGTGGTCGAAAAAATGACCGCATTCCGGAGGGGCCATTTGGTCTAACTTAGGCCCGTTTTTGAAAAAATGTGATTTTTCCCACCACATCCAAATCACACAAACTTTCTTAAACATGGTGACCCACATGTGCCAATCATGTCTATGAACGAAAATTTGGAAAAAGAATATTTTACAATGCCCCCCTGAGGTATAGACTGATGTTTTGACCAGTCAGTCTAGAGGACATTATAAATTAATAAAAAATTCAAAAAAATATAAAACCTTGGAAACCCACCTTTCTTTGTGCAATAGATCATGTGTGCCAATGTTGAGGTCATTTGGAGGTGATCGAAAAAATGACTGCATTCCGGAGGGGCCATTTGGTCTAACTTAAGCCAGATTTTGAAAAAATGTGATTTTTCCCACCACCTCCAAATCACACAAACTTTCTTGAACATGGTGACCCACATGTTCCAATCATGGCTATGAAAGAAAATTTGGAAATAGAATATTTGACAATGCCCCCGTGAGGTATAGACCGATGTTTTGACCAGTCAGTCTAGAGGGCATTATAAATTAATAAAAAATTCAAAAAAATATAAAACCTGGGAAACCTACCTTTGTTTGTGCAATAGATCATGTGTGCCAAAGTTGAGGTCATATGGAGGTGGTCGAGAAAATGACCGCATTCCGGAGGGGCCATTTGGTCTAAATTAAGCCAGATTTTGAAAAAATGTGATTTTTCCCACCACCTCCAAATCACACAAAATTTCTTGAACATGGTGACCCACATGTGCCAATCATGGCTATGAAAGAAAATTGGCAAAAAGAATATTTTACAATGCCCCCCTGAGGTTTAGACTGATGTTTTGACCAGTAAGTCTAGAGGACATTATAAATTAATAAAAAATTCAAAAAAATATAAAACCTTGGAAACCCACCTTTGTTTGTGCAATAGATCATGTGTGCCAATGTTGAGGTCATATGGAGGTGGTCGAAAAAATGACCGCATTCCGGAGGGGCCATTTGGTCTAACTTAAGCCAATTTTTGAAAAATTTTGATTTTTCCCACCACCTCCAAATCACACAAAATTTCTTGAACATGGTGACCCACATGTGCAAATCATGGCTATGAAAAACAATTTGGAAAAAGAATATTTTACAATGCCCCCCTGAGGTATAGACTGATGTTTTGACCACTCAGTCTAGAGGACATTATAAATTAATAAAAAATTCAAAAAAATATAAAACCTTGGAAACCCACCTTTGTTTGTGCAATAGATCATGTGTGCCAAAGTTGAGGTCATATGGAGGTGGTCGAGAAAATGACCGCATTCCGGAGGGGCCATTTGGTCTAAATTAAGCCAGATTTTGAAAAATGTGATTTTTCCCACCACCTCCAAATCACACAAAATTTCTTGAACATGGTGACCCACATGTTCCAATCATGGCTATGAAAGAAAATTTGGAAATAGAATATTGTACAATGCCCCCGTGAGGTATAGACCGATGTTTTGACCAGTCAGTCTAGAGGGCATTATAAGTTAATAAAAAATTCAAAAAATCTAAAACCTTGGAATCCCACCTTTGTTTGTGCAATAGATCATGTGTGCCAAAGTTGAGGTCATTTGGAGGTGGTCGAGAAAATGACCGCATTCCGGAGGGGCCATTTGGTCTAACTTAAGCCACATTTTGAAAAATGTGATTTTTCCCACCACCTCCAAATCACACAAAATTTCTTGAACATGGTGACCCACATGTGCCAATCATGGCTATGAAAGAAAATTTTGAAAAAGAATATTTTACATTGCCCCCCTAAGGTATAGACCGATGTTTTGACCAGTCAGTCTAGAGGGCATTATAAATTAATAAAAAATTCAAAAAAAATGTAAAACCGTGGAAATCCACCTTTGTTTGTGCAATAGATCATGTGTGCCAATGTTGAGGTCATTTGGAGGTGGTCGAAAAAATGACCGCATTCCGGAGGGGCCATTTGGTCTAACTTAGGCCCGTTTTTGAAAAAATGTGATTTTTCCCACCACATCCAAATCACACAAACTTTCTTAAACATGGTGACCCACATGTGCCAATCATGTCTATGAACGAAAATTTGGAAAAAGAATATTTTCCAATGCCCCCCTGAGGTATAGACTGATGTTTTGACCAGTCAGTCTAGAGGACATTATAAATTAATAAAAAATTCAAAAAAATATAAAACCTTGGAAACCCACCTTTCTTTGTGCAATAGATCATGTGTGCCAATGTTGAGGTCATTTGGAGGTGATCGAAAAAATGACTGCATTCCGGAGGGGCCATTTGGTCTAACTTAAGCCAGATTTTGAAAAAATGTGATTTTTCCCACCACCTCCAAATCACACAAACTTTCTTGAACATGGTGACCCACATGTTCCAATCATGGCTATGAAAGAAAATTTGGAAATAGAATATTTGACAATGCCCCCGTGAGGTATAGACCGATGTTTTGACCAGTCAGTCTAGAGGGCATTATAAATTAATAAAAAATTCAAAAAAATATAAAACCTGGGAAACCTACCTTTGTTTGTGCAATAGATCATGTGTGCCAAAGTTGAGGTCATATGGAGGTGGTCGAGAAAATGACCGCATTCCGGAGGGGCCATTTGGTCTAAATTAAGCCAGATTTTGAAAAATGTGATTTTTCCCACCACCTCCAAATCACACAAAATTTCTTGAACATGGTGACCCACATGTGCCAATCATGTCTATGAAAGAAAATTTTGAATAAGAATATTTTACAATGCCCCCCTGAGGTATAGACTGATGTTTTGACCACTCAGTCTAGAGGACATTATAAATTAATAAAAAATTCCAAAAAATATAAAACCTTGGAAACCCACCTTTGTTTGTGCAATAGATCATGTGTGCCAATGTTGAGGTCATATGGAGGTGGTCGAAAAAATGACCGCATTCCGGAGGGGCCATTTGGTCTAACTTAAGCGAGATTTTGAAAAATGTGATTTTTCCCACCACCTCCAAATCACACAAACTTTCTTGAACATGGTGACCCACATGTTCCAATCATGGCTATGAAAGAAAATTTGGAAATAGAATATTTGACAATGCCCCCCTGAGGTATAGACCGATGTTTTGACCAGTCAGTCTAGAGGGCATTATAAATTAATAAAAAATTCAAAAAAATATAAAACCTGGGAAACCCACCTTTGTTTGTGCAATAGATCATGTGTGCCAAAGTTGAGGTCATATGGAGGTGGTCGAGAAAATGACCGCATTCCGGAGGGGCCATTTGGTCTAAATTAAGCCAGATTTTGAAAAAATGTGATTTTTCCCACCACCTCCAAATCACACAAAATTTCTTGAACATGGTGACCCACATGTGCCAATCATGGCTATGAAAGAAAATTGGCAAAAAGAATATTTTACAATGCCCCCCTGAGGTTTAGACTGATGTTTTGACCAGTAAGTCTAGAGGACATTATAAATTAATAAAAAATTCAAAAAAATATAAAACCTTGGAAACCCACCTTTGTTTGTGCAATAGATCATGTGTGCCAATGTTGAGGTCATATGGAGGTGGTCGAAAAAATGACCGCATTCCGGAGGGGCCATTTGGTCTAACTTAAGCCAATTTTTGAAAAATTTTGATTTTTCCCACCACCTCCAAATCACACAAAATTTCTTGAACATGGTGACCCACATGTGCAAATCATGGCTATGAAAAACAATTTGGAAAAAGAATATTTTACAATGCCCCCCTGAGGTATAGACTGATGTTTTGACCACTCAGTCTAGAGGACATTATAAATTAATAAAAAATTCAAAAAAATATAAAACCTTGGAAACCCACCTTTGTTTGTGCAATAGATCATGTGTGCCAAAGTTGAGGTCATATGGAGGTGGTCGAGAAAATGACCGCATTCCGGAGGGGCCATTTGGTCTAAATTAAGCCAGATTTTGAAAAATGTGATTTTTCCCACCACCTCCAAATCACACAAAATTTCTTGAACATGGTGACCCACATGTGCCAATCATGTCTATGAAAGAAAATTTTGAATA
Organism: Aegilops umbellulata; assembly: GCA_032464435.1. Lineage (NCBI taxonomy): Eukaryota > Viridiplantae > Streptophyta > Magnoliopsida > Poales > Poaceae > Aegilops > Aegilops umbellulata. The sequence goes on from CP136057.1 coordinate 556,246,427, forward strand.
AGAATATTTTACAATGCCCCCCTGAGGTATAGACTGATGTTTTGACCACTCAGTCTAGAGGACATTATAAATTAATAAAAAATTACAAAAAATATAAAACCTTGGAAACCCACCTTTGTTTGTGCAATAGATCATGTGTGCCAATGTTGAGGTCATATGGAGGTGGTCGAAAAAATGACCGCATTCCGGAGGGGCCATTTGGTCTAACTTAAGCGAGATTTTGAAAAATGTGATTTTTCCCACCACCTCCAAATCACACAAACTTTCTTGAACATGGTGACCCACATGTTCCAATCATGGCTATGAAAGAAAATTTGGAAATAGAATATTTGACAATGCCCCCCTGAGGTATAGACCGATGTTTTGACCAGTCAGTCTAGAGGGCATTATAAATTAATAAAAAATTCAAAAAAATATAAAACCTGGGAAACCCACCTTTGTTTGTGCAATAGATCATGTGTGCCAAAGTTGAGGTCATATGGAGGTGGTCGAGAAAATGACCGCATTCCGGAGGGGCCATTTGGTCTAAATTAAGCCAGATTTTGAAAAAATGTGATTTTTCCCACCACCTCCAAATCACACAAAATTTCTTGAACATGGTGACCCACATGTGCCAATCATGGCTATGAATGAAAATTGGCAAAAAGAATATTTTACAATGCCCCCCTGAGGTTTAGACTGATGTTTTGACCAGTAAGTCTAGAGGACATTATAAATTAATAAAAAATTCAAAAAATATAAAACCTTGGAAACCCACCTTTGTTTGTGCAATAGATCATGTGTGCCAATGTTGAGGTCATATGGAGGTGGTCGAAAAAATGACCGCATTCCGGAGGGGCCATTTGGTCTAACTCAAGCGAGATTTTGAAAAATGTGATTTTTCCCACCACCTCCAAATCACACAAACTTTCTTGAACATGGTGACCCACATGTTCCAATCATGGCTATGAAAGAAAATTTGGAAATAGAATATTTGACAATGCCCCCCTGAGGTATAGACCGATGTTTTGACCAGTCAGTCTAGAGGGCATTATAAATTAATAAAAAATTCAAAAAAATATAAAACCTGGGAAACCTACCTTTGTTTGTGCAATAGATCATGTGTGCCAAAGTTGAGGTCATATGGAGGTGGTCGAGAAAATGACCGCATTCCGGAGGGGCCATTTGGTCTAAATTAAGCCAGATTTTGAAAAATGTGATTTTTCCCACCACCTCCAAATCACACAAAATTTCTTGAACATGGTGACCCACATGTGCCAATCATGTCTATGAAAGAAAATTTTGAATAAGAATATTTTACAATGCCCCCCTGAGGTATAGACTGATGTTTTGACCACTCAGTCTAGAGGACATTATAAATTAATAAAAAATTCCAAAAAATATAAAACCTTGGAAACCCACCTTTGTTTGTGCAATAGATCATGTGTGCCAATGTTGAGGTCATATGGAGGTGGTCGAAAAAATGACCGCATTCCGGAGGGGCCATTTGGTCTAACTTAAGCGAGATTTTGAAAAATGTGATTTTTCCCACCACCTCCAAATCACACAAACTTTCTTGAACATGGTGACCCACATGTTCCAATCATGGCTATGAAAGAAAATTTGGAAATAGAATATTTGACAATGCCCCCCTGAGGTATAGACCGATGTTTTGACCAGTTAGTCTAGAGGGCATTATAAACTAATAAAAAATTCAAAAAAATATAAAACCTGGGAAACCCACCTTTGTTTGTGCAATAGATCATGTGTGCCAAAGTTGAGGTCATATGGAGGTGGTCGAGAAAATGACCGCATTCCGGAGGGGCCATTTGGTCTAAATTAAGCCAGATTTTGAAAAAATGTGATTTTTCCCACCACCTCCAAATCACACAAAATTTCTTGAACATGGTGACCCACATGTGCCAATCATGGCTATGAATGAAAATTGGCAAAAAGAATATTTTACAATGCCCCCCTGAGGTTTAGACTGATGTTTTGACCAGTAAGTCTAGAGGACATTATAAATTAATAAAAAATTCAAAAAATATAAAACCTTGGAAACCCACCTTTGTTTGTGCAATAGATCATGTGTGCCAATGTTGAGGTCATATGGAGGTGGTCGAAAAAATGACCGCATTCCGGAGGGGCCATTTGGTCTAAATTAAGCCAGATTTTGAAAAATGTGATTTTTCCCACCACCTCCAAATCACACAAACTTTCTTGAACATGGTGACCCACATGTTCCAATCATGGCTATGAAAGAAAATTTGGAAATAGAATATTTGACAATGCCCCCCTAAGGTATAGACTGATGTTTTGACCACTCAGTCTAGAGGGCATTATAAATTAATAAAAAATTCAAAAAAATATAAAACCTGGGAAACCTACCTTTGTTTGTGCAATAGATCATGTGTGCCAAAGTTGAGGTCATATGGAGGTGGTCGAGAAAATGACCGCATTCCGGAGGGGCCATTTGGTCTAAATTAAGCCAGATTTTGAAAAATGTGATTTTTCCCACCACCTCCAAATCACACAAAATTTCTTGAACATGGTGACCCACATGTGCCAATCATGTCTATGAAAGAAAATTTTGAATAAGAATATTTTACAATGCCCCCCTGAGGTATAGACTGATGTTTTGACCACTCAGTCTAGAGGACATTATAAATTAATAAAAAATTCCAAAAAATATAAAACCTTGGAAACCCACCTTTGTTTGTGCAATAGATCATGTGTGCCAATGTTGAGGTAATATGGAGGTGGTCGAAAAAATGACCGCATTCCGGAGGGGCCATTTGGTCTAACTTAAGCGAGATTTTGAAAAATGTGATTTTTCCCACCACCTCCAAATCACACAAACTTTCTTGAACATGGTGACCCACATGTTCCAATCATGGCTATGAAAGAAAATTTGGAAATAGAATATTTGACAATGCCCCCCTGAGGTATAGACCGATGTTTTGACCAGTTAGTCTAGAGGGCATTATAAACTAATAAAAAATTCAAAAAAATATAAAACCTGGGAAACCCACCTTTGTTTGTGCAATAGATCATGTGTGCCAAAGTTGAGGTCATATGGAGGTGGTCGAGAAAATGACCGCATTCCGGAGGGGCCCTTTGGTCTAAATTAAGCCAGATTTTGAAAAAATGTGATTTTTCCCACCACCTCCAAATCACACAAAATTTCTTGAACATGGTGACCCACATGTGCCAATCATGGCTATGAAAGAAAATTGGCAAAAAGAATATTTTACAATGCCCCCCTGAGGTTTAGACTGATGTTTTGACCAGTAAGTCTAGAGGACATTATAAATTAATAAAAAATTCAAAAAAATATAAAACCTTGGAAACCCACCTTTGTTTGTGCAATAGATCATGTGTGCCAATGTTGAGGTCATATGGAGGTGGTCGAAAAAATGACCGCATTCCGGAGGGGCCATTTGGTCTAACTTAAGCGAGATTTTGAAAAATGTGATTTTTCCCACCACCTCCAAATCACACAAACTTTCTTGAACATGGTGACCCACATGTTCCAATCATGGCTATGAAAGAAAATTTGGAAATAGAATATTTGACAATGCCCCCCTGAGGTATAGACCGATGTTTTGACCAGTCAGTCTAGAGGCCATTATAAATTAATAAAAAATTCAAAAAAATATAAAACCTGGGAAACCTACCTTTGTTTGTGCAATAGATCATGTGTGCCAAAGTTGAGGTCATATGGAGGTGGTCGAGAAAATGACCGCATTCCGGAGGGGCCATTTGGTCTAAATTAAGCCAGATTTTGAAAAATGTGATTTTTCCCACCACCTCCAAATCACACAAAATTTCTTGAACATGGTGACCCACATGTGCCAATCATGTCTATGAAAGAAAATTTTGAATAAGAATATTTTACAATGCCCCCCTGAGGTATAGACTGATGTTTTGACCACTCAGTCTAGAGGACATTATAAATTAATAAAAAATTCCAAAAAATATAAAACCTTGGAAACCCACCTTTGTTTGTGCAATAGATCATGTGTGCCAATGTTGAGGTCATATGGAGGTGGTCGAAAAAATGACCGCATTCCGGAGGGGCCATTTGGTCTAACTTAAGCGAGATTTTGAAAAATGTGATTTTTCCCACCACCTCCAAATCACACAAACTTTCTTGAACATGGTGACCCACATGTTCTAATCATGGCTATGAAAGAAAATTTGGAAATAGAATATTTGACAATGCCCCCCTGAGGTATAGACCGATGTTTTGACCAGTCAGTCTAGAGGGCATTATAAAATAATAAAAAATTCAAAAAAATATAAAACCTGGGAAACCCACCTTTGTTTGTGCAATAGATCATGTGTGCCAAAGTTGAGGTCATTTGGAGGTGGTCGAAAAAATGACCGCATTCCGGAGGGGCCATTTGGTCTAAATTAAGCCAGATTTTGAAAAAATGTGATTTTTCCCACCACCTCCAAATCACACAAAATTTCTTGAACATGGTGACCCACATGTGCCAATCATGGCTATGAAAGAAAATTTTGAAAAAGAATATTTTACAATGCCCCCTTGAGGTATAGACCGATGTTTTGACCAGTCAGTCTAGAGGGCATTATAAATTAATAAAAAATTCAAAAAATATGAAACCTTGGAAAACCACCTTTGTTTGTGCAATAGATCATGTGTGACAAAGTTGAGGTCATTTGGAGGTGGTCGAAAAAATGACCGCATTCCGGAGGGGCCATTTGGTCTAACTTAGGCCCGTTTTTGAAAAATGTGATTTTTCCCACCACCTCCAAATCACACAAACTTTCTTGAACATGGTGACCCACATGTGCCAATCATGGCTATGAAAGAAAATTTGGAAAAAGAATATTTTACAATGCCCCCCTAAGGTATAGACCGATGTTTTGACCAGTCAGTCTAGAGGGCATTAAAAATTAATAAAAAATTCAAAAAAAATATAAAACCTTGGAAATCCACCTTTGTTTGTGCAATAGATCATGTGTGCCAATGTTGAGGTCATTTGGAGGTGGTCGAAAAAATGACCGCATTCCGGAGGGGCCATTTGGTCCAAATTAAGCCTGATTTTGAAAAAATGTGATTTTTCCCACCACCTCCAAATCACACAAACTTTATTGAACATGGTGACCCACATGTGCCAATCATGGCTATGAAAGAAAATTTGGAAATAGAATATTTTACAATGCCCCCCTGAGATATAGACCGATGTTTTGACCAGTCAGTCTAGAGGGCATGATAAATTAATAAAAAATTCAAAAAATATAAAACCTTGGAAACCCACCTTTGTTTGTGCAATAGATCATGTGTGCCAAAGTTGAGGTCATTTGGAGGTGGTCGAAAAAATGACCGCATTCCGGAGGGGCCATTTGGTCTAAATTAAGCCAAATTTTGAAAAAATGTGATTTTTCCCACCACCTCCAAATCACAAAAAAATTCTTGAACATGGTGACCCACATGTGCCAATCATGGCTATGAAAGAAAATTTTGAAAAAGAATATTTTACAATGCCCCCTTGAGGTATAGACTGATGTTTTGACCATTCAGTCTAGAGGGCATTATAAATTAATAAAAAATTCAAAAAATATAAAACCTTGGAAACCCACCTTTGTTTGTGCAATAGATCATGTGTGCCAATGTTGAGGTCATTTGGAGGTGGACAAAAAAATGGCCGCATTCCGGAGGGGCCATTTGGTCTAAATTAAGCCAGATTTTGAAAAAATGTGATTTTTCCCACCACCTCCAAATCACAAAAAAATTCTTGAACATTGTGACCCACATGTGCCAATCATGGCTATGAACGAAAATTTGGAAAAAGAATATTTAACAATGCCCCCTGAGGTATAGACAGATGTTCTGACCAGTCAGTCTAGAGGGCATTATAAATTAATAAAAAATTCAAAAAATATGAAACCTTGGAAAACCACCTTTGTTTGTGCAATAGATCATGTGTGCCAAAGTTGAGGTCAGTTGGAGGTGGTCGAAAAAATGACCGCATTCCGGAGGGGCCATTTGGTCTAACTTAGGCCAGTTTTTGAAAAAAATGTGATTTTTCCCACCACATCCAAATCACACAAACTTTCTTGAACATGGTGACCCACATGTGCCAATCATGGCTATGAAAGAAAATTTGGAAATAGAATATTTTACAATGCCCCCCTGAGGTATAGACTGATGTTTTGACAAGTCAGTCTAGAGGACATTATAAATTAATAAAAAATTCAAAAAATATATATAACCTTGGAAACCCACCTTTGTTTGTGCAATAGATCATGTGTGCCAATGTTGAGGTCATTTGGAGGTGGTAGAAAAAATGACTGCATTCCGGAGGGGCCATTTGGTCTAACTTAAGCGAGATTTTGAAAAATGTGATTTTTCCCACCACCTCCAAATCACACAAACTTTCTTGAACATGGTGACCCACATGTGCCAATCATGGCTATGAAAGAAAATTTGGAAATAGAATATTTTACAATACCCCCTGAGGTATAGACCGATGTTTTGACCAGTCAGTCTAGAGGGCATTATAAATTAATAAAAAATTCAAAAAATATAAAACCTTGGAAACCCACCTTTGTTTGTGCAATAGATCATGTGTGCCAATGTTGAGGTCATTTGGAGGTGGTCGAAAAAATGACCGCATTCCGGAGGGGCCATTTGGTCTAAATTAAGCAAAATTTTAAAAAAATGTGATTTTTCCCACCACCTCCAAATCGCACAAACTTTCTTGAACATGGTGACCCACATGTGCCAATCATAGCTATGAAAGAAAATTTGGAAATAGAATCTTTTACAATGCCCCCTGAGGTATAGACTGATGTTCTGACCAGTCAGTCTAGAGGGCATTATAAATTAATAAAAAATTCAAAAAATAAGAAACCTTGGAAAACCACCTTTGTTTGTGCAATAGATCATGTGTGCCAAAGTTGAGGTCAGTTGGAGGTGGTCGAAAAAATGACCGCATTCCAGAGGGGCCATTTGGTCTAACTTAGGCCAGTTTTTGAAAAAATGTGATTTTTCCCACCACATCCAAATCACACAAACTTTCTTAAACATGGTGACCCACATGTGCCAATCATGGCTATGAAAGAAAATTTTGAAAAAGAATATTTTACAATGCCCCCCTGAGGTATAGACTGATGTTTTGACCATTCAGTCTAGAGGGCATTATAAATTAATAAAAAATTCAAAAAATATGAAACCTTGGAAACCCACCTTTGTTTGTGCAATAGATCATGTGCGCCAATATTGAGGTCATTTGGAGGTGGTCGAAAAAACGACCGCATTCAGGAGAGGCCATTTGGTCTAAATTAATCCTGATTTTGAAAAAATGTGATTTTTCCCATCACCTCCAAATCACACAAACTTTCTTGAACATGGTGACCCACATGTGCCAATCATGGCTATCAAAGAAATTTTGGAAATAGAATATTTTACAATGCCCCCTGAGGTATAGACTGATGTTTTTACCAGTCAGTCTAGAGGGCATTATAAATTAATAAAAAATTAAACAAATATAAAACCTTGGAAACCCACCTTTGTTTGTGCAATAGATCATGTGTGCCAATGTTGAGGTCATTTGGAGGTGGTCGAAAAAATGACCGCATTCCGGAGGTGCCATTTGGTCTAAATTAAGCCAAATTTTAAAAAAATGTGATTTTTCCCACCACCTCCAAATCGCACAAACTTTCTTGAACATGGTGACCCACATGTGCCAATCATAGCTATGAAAGAAAATTTGGAAATAGAATATTTTACAATGCCCCCTGAGGTATAGACTGATGTTTTGACCAGTCAGTCTAGAGGGCATTATAAATTAATAAAAAATTCAAAAAATATAAAACCTTGGAAACCCACCTTTGTTTGTGCAATAGATCATGTGTGCCAAAGTTGAGGTCATTTGGAGGTGGTCGAAAAAATGACCGCATTCCGGAGGGGCCATTTGGTCTAAATTAAGCCAAATTTTGAAAAAATGTGATTTTTCCCACCACCTCCAAATCACAAAAAATTTCTTGAACATGGTGACCCACATGTGCCAATCATGGCTATGAAAGAAAATTTTGAAAAAGAATATTTTACAATGCCCCCTTGAGGTATAGACTGATGTTTTGACCATTCAGTCTAGAGGGCATTATAAATTAATAAAAAATTCAAAAAATATGAAACCTTGGAAATACACCTTTTTTTGTGCAATAGATCATGTGTGCCATAGTTGAGGTCATTTGGAGGTGGTCGAAAAAATGACCGCATTCCGGAGGGGCCATTTGGTCTAACTTAGGCTAGTTTTTGAAAAAATGTGATTTTTCCCACCACATCCAAATCAAACAAACTTTCTTAAACATTGTGACCCACATGTGCCAATCATGGCTATGAACGAAAATTTGGAAAAAGAATATTTAACAATGCCCCGCTGAGGTATAGACTGATGTTTTGACCAGTCAGTCTAGAGGACATTATAAATTAATAAAAAATTCAAAAAAAATATAAAACCTTGGAAACCCACCTTTGTTTGTGCAATAGATCATGTGTGCCAATGAAGAGGTCATTTGGAGGTGGTCGAAAAAATGACCGCATTCCGGAGGGGCCATTTGGTCTAACTTAAGCCAAATTTTGAAAAATGTGATTTTTACCACCACCTCCAAATCACACAAACTTTCTTGAACATGGTGACCCACATGTGCCAATCATGGCTATGAAAGAAAATTTGGAAAAAGAATATTTTACAATGCCCCCCTAAGGTATAGACCGATGTTTTGACCAGTCAGTCTAGAGGGCATTATAAATTAATAAAAAATTCAAAAAAAATATAAAACCTTGGAAATCCACCTTTGTTTGTGCAATAGATCATGTGCGCCAATATTGAGGTCATTTGGAGGTGGTCGAAAAAACGACCGCATTCCGGAGAGGCCATTTGGTCTAAATTAATCCTGATTTTGAAAAAATGTGATTTTTCCCATCACCTCCAAATCACACAAATTTTCTTGAACATGGTGACCCACATGTGCCAATCATGGCTATGAAAGAAATTTTGGAAATAGAATATTTTACAATGCCCCCTGAGGTATAGACTGATGTTTTTACCAGTCAGTCTAGAGGGCATTATAAATTAATAAAAAATTAAAAAATATAAAACCTTGGAAACCCACCTTTGTTTGTGCAATAGATCATGTGTGCCAATGTTGAGGTCATTTGGAGGTGGTCGAAAAAATGACCGCATTCCGGAGGGGCCATTTGGTCTAAATTAAGCCAAATTTTAAAAAAAATGTGATTTTTCCCACCACCTCCAAATCGCACAAACTTTCTTGAACATGGTGACCCACATGTGCCAATCATAGCTATGAAAGAAAATTTGGAAATAGAATATTTTACAATGCCCCCTGAGGTATAGACTGATGTTTTGACCAGTCAGTCTAGAGGGCATTATAAATTAATAAAAAATTCAAAAATATAAAACCTTGGAAACCCACCTTTGTTTGTGCAATAGATCATGTGTGCCAATGTAGAGGTCATTTGGAGGTGGTCGAAAAAATGACCGCATTCCGGAGGGGCCATTTGGTCTAACTTAAGCCAAATTTTGAAAAATGTGATTTTTCCCACCACCTCCAAATCACACAAACTTTCTTGAACATGGTGACCCACATGTTCCAATCATGGCTATGAAAGAAAATTTGGAAATAGAATATTTTACAATGCCCCCCTGAGGTATAGACTGATGTTTTGACAAGTCAGTCTAGAGGACATTATAAATTAATAAAAAATTCAAAAAATATATATAACCTAGGAAATCCACCTTTGTTTGTGCAATAGATCATGTGTGCCAATGTTGAGGTCATTTGGAGGTGGTAGAAAAAATGACTGCATTTCGGAGGGGCCATTTGGTCTAACTTAAGCGAGATTTTGAAAAATGTGATTTTTCCCACCACCTCCAAATCACACAAAATTTCTTGAACATGGTGACCCACATGTGCCAATCATGGCTATGAAATAAAATTTGGAAAAAGAATATTTTACAATGCCCCCCTAAGGTATAGACCGATGTTTTGACCAGTCAGTCTAGAGGGCATTATAAATTAATAAAAAATTCAAAAAAAATATAAAACCTTGGAAATCCACCTTTGTTTGTGCAATAGATCATGTGTGCCAATGTAGTGGTCATTTGGAGGTGGTCGAAAAAATGACCGCATTCCGGAGGGGCCATTTTGTCTAAATTAAGCCTGATTTTGAAAAAATGTGATTTTTCCCACCACCTCCAAATCACACAAACTTTCTTGAACATGGTGACCCACATGTGCCAATCATGGCTATGAAAGAAAACTTGGAAATAGAATATTTTACAATACCCCCTGAGGTATAGACCGATGTTTTGACCAGTCAGTCTAGAGGGCATTATAAATTAATAAAAAATTCAAAAAATATAAAACCTTGGAAACCCACCATTGTTTGTGCAATAGATCATGTGTGCCAATGTTGAGGTCATTTGGAGGTGCACAAAAAAATGGCCGCATTCCGGAGGGGCCATTTGGTCTAAATTAAGCCAGATTTTGAAAAAATGTGATTTTTCCCACCACCTCCAAATCACAAAAAAATTCTTGAACATGGTGACCCACATGTGCCAATCATGGCTATGAAAGAAAATTTTGAAAAAGAAAAATATTTTACAATGCCCCCTTGAGGTATAGACCGATGTTCTGACCAGTCAGTCTAGAGGGCATTATAAATTAATAAAAAATTCAAAAAATATGAAACCTTGGAAAACCACCTTTGTTTGTGCAATAGATCATGTGTGCCAAAGTTGAGGTCATTTGGAGGTGGTCAAAAAAATGACCGCATTCCGGAGGGGCCATTTGGTCTAACTTAGGCCAGTTTTTGAAAAAATGTGATTTTTCCCACCACATCCAAATCACACAAACTTTCTTAAACATTGTGACCCACATGTGCCAATCATGGCTATGAACGAAAATTTGGAAAAAGAATATTTAACAATGCCCCCCTAATGTATAGACTGATGTTTTGACCAGTCAGTCTAGAGGATATTATAAATTAATAAAAAATTCAAAAAAATATAAAACCTTGGAAACCCACCTTTGTTTGTGCAATAGATCATGTGTGCCAATGTAGAGGTCATTTGGACGTGGTCGAAAAAATGACCGCATTCCGGAGGGGCCATTTGGTCTAACTAAAGCCAAATTTTGAAAAATGTGATTTTTCCCACCACCTCCAAATCACACAAACTTTCTTGAACATGGTGACCCACATGTGCCAATCATGGCTATGAAAGAAAATTTGGAAAAAGAATATTTTACAATGCCCCCCTAAGGTATAGACCGATGTTTTGACAAGTCAGTCTAGAGGGCATTATAAATTAATAAAAAATTCAAAAAAAATATAAAACCTTGGAAATCCATCTTTGTTTGTGCAATAGATCATGTGCGCCAATATTGAGGTCATTTGGAGGTGGTCGAAAAAACGACCGCATTCCGGAGAGCCCATTTGGTCTTAAATTAATCCTGATTTTGAAAAAATGTGATTTTTCCCATCACCTCCAAGTCACACAAACTTTCTTGAACATGGTGACCCACATGTGCCAATCATGGCTATGAAAGAAAATTTGGAAATAGAATATTTTACAATGCCCCCTGAGGTATAGACTGATGTTTTGACCAGTCAGTCTAGAGGGCATTATAAATTAATAAAAAATTAAAAAAATATAAAACCTTGGAAACCCACCTTTGTTTGTGCAATAGATCATGTGTGCCAATGTTGAGGTCATTTGGAGGTGGTCGAAAAAATGACCGCATTCCGGAGGGGCCATTTGGTCTAAATTAAGCCAGATTTTAAAAAAATGTGATTTTTCCCACCACCTCCAAATCGCACAAACTTTCTTGAACATGGTGACCCACATGTGCCAATCATAGCTATGAAAGAAAATTTGGAAGAATATTTTACAATGCCCCCTGAGGTATAGACTGATGTTTTGACCAGTCAGTCTAGAGGGCATTATAAATTAATAAAAAATTCAAAAAATATAAAACCTTGGAAATCCACCTTTGTTTGTGCAATAGATCATGTGCGCCAAAGTTGAGGTCATTTGGAGGTGGTCGAAAAAATGACCGCATTCCGGAGAGGCCATTTGGTCTAAATTAAGCCTGATTTTGAAAAAATGTGATTTTTCCCACCACCTCCAAATCACACAAACTTTCTTGAACATGGTGACCCACATGTTCCAATCATGGCTATGAAAGAAAATTTGGAAAAAGAATATTTTACAATGCCCCCCTAAGGTATAGACCGATGTTTTGACCAGTCAGTCTAGAGGGCATTATAAATTAATAAAAAATTCAAAAAAAAATATAAAACCTTGGAAACCCACCATTGTTTGTGCAATAGATCATGTGTGCCAATGTTGAGGTCATTTGGAGGTGCACAAAAAAATGGCCGCATTCCGGAGGGGCCATTTGGTCTAAATTAAGCCAGATTTTGAAAAAAATGTGATTTTTCCCACCACCTCCAAATCACAAAAAAATTCTTGAACATGGTGACCCACATGTGCCAATCATGGCTATGAAAGAAAATTTTGAAAAAGAAAAATATTTTACAATGCCCCCTTGAGGTATAGACCGATGTTCTGACCTGTCAGTCTAGAGGGCATTATAAATTAATAAAAAATTCAAAAAATATGAAACCTTGGAAAACCACCTTTGTTTGTGCAATAGATCATGTGTGCCAAAGTTGAGGTCATTTGGAGGTGGTCGAAAAAATGACCGCATTCCGGAGGGGCCATTTGGTCTAACTTAGGCCAGTTTTTGAAAAAATGTGATTTTTCCCACCACATCCAAATCACACAAACTTTCTTAAACATTGTGACCCACATGTGCCAATCATGGCTATGAACGAAAATTTGGAAAAAGAATATTTAACAATGCCCCCCTGATGTATAGACTGATGTTTTGACCAGTCAGTCTAGAGGATATTATAAATTAATAAAAAATTCAAAAAAATATAAAACCTTGGAAACCCACCTTTGTTTGTGCAATAGATCATGTGTGCCAATGTAGAGGTCATTTGGAGGTGGTCGAAAAAATGACCGCATTCCGGAGGGACCATTTGGTCTAACTAAAGCCAAATTTTGAAAAATGTGATTTTTCCCACCACCTCCAAATCACACAAACTTTCTTGAACATGGTGACCCACATGTGCCAATCATGGCTATGAAAGAAAATTTGGAAAAAGAATATTTTACAATGCCCCCCTAAGGTATAGACCGATGTTTTGACAAGTCAGTCTAGAGGGCATTATAAATTAATAAAAAATTCAGAAAAAATATAAAACCTTGGAAATCCACCTTTGTTTGTGCAATAGATCATGTGCGCCAATATTGAGGTCATTTGGAGGTGGTCGAAAAAACGACCGCATTCCGGAGAGGCCATTTGGTCTTAAATTAATCCTGATTTTGAAAAAATGTGATTTTTCCCATCACCTCCAAATCACACAAACTTTCTTGAACATGGTGACCCACATGTGCCAATCATGGCTATGAAAGAAAATTTGGAAATAGAATATTTTACAATGCCCCCTGAGGTATAGACTGATGTTTTGACCAGTCAGTCTAGAGGGCATTATAAATTAATAAAAAATTAAAAAAATATAAAACCTTGGAAACCCACCTTTGTTTGTGCAATAGATCATGTGCGCCAAAGTTGAGGTCATTTGGAGGTGGTCGAAAAAATGACCGCATTCCGGAGAGGCCATTTGGTCCAAATTAAGCCTGATTTTGAAAAAATGTGATTTTTCCCACCACCTCCAAATCACACAAACTTTCTTGAACATGGTGACCCACATGTTCCAATCATGGCTATGAAAGAAAATTTGGAAAAAGAATATTTTACAATGCCCCCCTAAGGTATAGACCGATGTTTTGACCAGTCAGTCTAGAGGGCATTATAAATTAATAAAAAATTAAAAAAAAATATAAAACCTTGGAAATCCACCTTTGTTTGTGCAATAGATCATGTGCGCCAATGTTGAGGTCATTTGGAGGTGGTCGAAAAAATGACCGCATTCCGGAGAGGCCATTTGGTCTAAATTAAGCCTGATTTTGAAAAAATGTGATTTTTCCCACCACCTCCAAATCACACAAACTTTCTTGAACATGGTGACCCACATGTGCCAATCATGGCTATGAAAGAAAATTTGGAAATAGAATATTTTACAATACCCCCTGAGGTATAGACCGATGTTTTGACCAGTCAGTCTAGAGGGCATTATAAATTAATAAAAAATTCAAAAAATATAAAACCTTGGAAACCCACCATTGTTTGTGCAATAGATCATGTGTGCCAATGTTGAGGTCATTTGGAGGTGCACAAAAAAATGGCCGCATTCCGGAGGGGCCATTTGGTCTAAATTAAGCCAGATTTTGAAAAAATGTGATTTTTCCCACCACCTCCAAATCACAAAAAAAATCTTGAACATGGTGACCCACATGTGCCAATCATGGCTATGAAAGAAAATTTGGAAATAGAATATTTTACAATACCCCCTGAGGTATAGACCGATGTTTTGACCAGTCAGTCTAGAGGGCATTATAAATTAATAAAAAATTCAAAAAATATAAAACCTTGGAAACCCACCATTGTTTGTGCAATAGATCATGTGTGCCAATGTTGAGGTCATTTGGAGGTGCACAAAAAAATGGCCGCATTCCGGAGGGGCCATTTGGTCTAAATTAAGCCAGATTTTGAAAAAATGTGATTTTTCCCACCACCTCCAAATCACAAAAAAATTCTTGAACATGGTGACCCACATGTGCCAATCATGGCTATGAAAGAAAATTTTGAAAAAGAAAAATATTTTACAATGCCCCCTTGAGGTATAGACCGATGTTCTGACCTGTCAGTCTAGAGGGCATTATAAATTAATAAAAAATTCAAAAAATATGAAACCTTCGAAAACCACCTTTGTTTGTGCAATAGATCATGTGTGCCAAAGTTGAGGTCATTTGGAGGTGGTCGAAAAAATGACCGCATTCCGGAGGGGCCATTTGGTCTAACTTAGGCCAGTTTTTGAAAAAATGTGATTTTCCCACCACATCCAAATCACACAAACTTTCTTGAACATGGTGACCCACATGTGCTAATCATGGATATGAAAGAAAATTTGGAAAAAGAATATTCTACAATGACCCCCTAAGGTATAGACCGATGTTTTGACCAGTCAGTCTAGAGGGCATTATAAATTAATAAAAAATTCAAAAAAATATAAAACCTTGGAAATCCACCTTTGTTTATGCAATAGATCATGTGCGCCAATATTGAGGTCATTTGGAGGTGGTCGAAAAAACGACCGCATTCCGGAGAGGCCATTTGGTCTAAATTAATCCTGATTTTGAAAAAATGTGATTTTTCCCATCACCTCCAAATCACACAAACTTTCTTGAACATGGTGACCCACATGTGCCAATCATGGCTATGAAAGAAAATTTGGAAATAGAATATTTTACAATGCCCCCTGAGGTATAGACTGATGTTTTGACCAGTCAGTCTAGAGGGCATTATAAATTAATAAAAAATTAAAAAAATATAAAACCTTGGAAACCCACCTTTGTTTGTGCAATAGATCATGTGTGCCAATGTTGAGGTCATTTGGAGGTGGTCGAAAAAATGACCGCATTCCGGAGGGGCCATTTGGTCTAAATTAAGCCAGATTTTAAAAAAATGTGATTTTTCCCACCACCTCCAAATCGCACAAACTTTCTTGAACATGGTGACCCACATGTGCCAATCATAGCTATGAAAGAAAATTTGGAAATAGAATATTTTACAATGCCCCCTGAGGTATAGACTGATGTTTTGACCAGTCAGTCTAGAGGGCATTATAAATTAATAAAAAATTCAAAAAATATAAAACCTTGGAAACCCACCTTTGTTTGTGCAATAGATCATGTGTGCCAAAGTTGAGGTCATTTGGAGGTGGTCGAAAAAATGACCGCATTCCGGAGGGGCCATTTGGTCTAAATTAAGCCAGATTTTGAAAAAATGTGAATTTTCCCACCACCTCCAAATCACACAAACTTTCTTGAACATGGTGACCCACATGTGCCAATCATGGCTATGAAAGAAAATTTAGAAAAAGAATATTTTACAATGCCCCCCTGAGGTATAGACTGATGTTTTGACCAGTCAGTCTAGATGGCATTATAAATTAATAAAAAATTCAAAAAAAATATAAAACCTTGGAAATCAACCTTTGTTTGTGCAATAGATCATGTGTGCCAAAGTTGAGGTCATTTGGAGGTGGTCGAAAAAATGACCGTATTTCGGAGGGGCCATTTGGTCTATCTTAAGCCAGTTTTTGAAAAAATTTGATTTTTCCCACCACCTCCAAATCACACAAAATTTCTTGAACATGGTGACCCACATGTGCCAATCATGGCTATGAAAGAAAATTTTGAAAAAGAATATTTTACAATGCCCCCTTGAGGTATAGACTGATGTTTTGACCAGTCAGTCTAGAGGGCATTATAAATTAATAAAAAAAATAAAAAAAATATGAAAGCTTGGAAAACCACCTTTGTTTGTGCTATAGATCATGTGTGCCAAAGTTGAGGTCATTAGGAGGTGGTCGAAAAAATGACCGCATTCCGGAGGGGCCATTTGGTCTAAATTAAGCCTGATTGTGAAAAAATGTGATTTTTCCCACCACCTCCAAATCACACAAACTTTCTTGAACATGGTGACCCACATGTGCCAATCATAGCTATGAAAGAAAATTTGGAAATAGAATATTTTACAACGCCCCCTGAGGTATAGACTGATGTTTTGACCAGTTAGTCTAGAGGGCATTATAAATTAATAAAAAATTCAAAAAATATAAAACCTTGGAAACCCACCTTTGTTTGTGCAATAGATCATGTGTGCCAAAGTTGAGGTCATTTGGAGGTGGTCGAAAAAATGACTTCATTCCGGAGGGGCCATTTGGTCTAACTTAAGCCAGTTTTTGAAAAAAATGTGATTTTTCCCACCACCTCCAAATCACACAAACTTTCTTGAACATGGTGACCCACATGTGCCAATCATGGCTATGAAAGAAAATTCAGAAAAAGAATATTTTACAATGCCCCCCTGAGGAATAGACTAATGTTTTGACCAGTCAGTCTAGCTGGCTTTATAAATTAATAAAAAATTCAAAAAAATATAAAACCTTGGAAATCCACCTTTGTTTGTGCAATAGATCTTGTGCGCCAATGTTGAGGTCATTTGGAGGTGGTCTAAAAAATGACCGCATTCCGGAGAGGCCATTTGGTCTAAATTAAGCCTGATTTTGGAAAAATGTGATTTTTCCCACCACCACCAAATCACACAAACTTTCTTGAACATGGTGACCCACATGTGCCAATCATGGCTATGAAAGAAAATTTGGAAAAAGAATATTTTACAATGCCCCCTTAAGGTATAGACCGATGTTTTGACCAGTCAGTCTAGAGGGCATTATAAATTAATAAAAAATTCAAAAAAAAATATAAAACCTTGGAAATCCACCTTTGTTTGTGAAATAGATCATGTGTGCCAATGTTGAGGTCATTTGGAGGTGGTCGAAAAAATGATCGCATTCCGGAGGGGCCATTTGGTCTAAATTAAGCCAGATTTTGAAAAAATGTGATTTTTCCCACCACCTCCAAATCACACAAACTTTCTTGAACATGGTGACCCACATGTGCCAATCATGGATATGAAAGAAAATTTGGAAATAGAATATTTTACAATGCCCCCCTGAGGTATAGACCGATGTTTTGACCAGTCAGTCTAGAGGGCATTATAAATTAATTAAAATTCAAGAAACTATATAACCTTGGAAACCAACCTTTGTTTGTGTAATAGATCATGTGTGCCAAAGTTGAGGTCATTTGGAGGTGGTCGAAAAAATGACCGCATTCTGGAGGGGCCATTTGGTCTTAATTAAGCCAGATTTTGAAAAAATGTGATTTTTCCCACCACCTCCAAATCACACCAAATTTCTTGAACATGGTGACCCACATGTGCCAATCATGGCTATGAAAGAAAATTTTGAAAAAGAATATTTTACAATGCCCCCTTGAGGTATAGACCGATGTTTGGACCAGTGAGTCTAGAGGGCATTATAAATTAATAAAAAATTCAAAAAATATGAAACCTAGGAAAACCACCTTTGTTTGTGCAATAGATCATGTGTGCCAAAGTTGAGGTCATTTGGAGGTGGTCGAAAAAATGACCGCATTCCGGAGGGGCCATTTGGTCTTAATTAAGCCAGATTTTGAAAAAAATGTGATTTTTTTCCACCACATCCAAATCACACAAACTTTCTTAAACATGGCGACCCACATGTGCCAATCATGGCTATGAAAGAAAATTTGGAGAAAGAATATTTTACAATGCCCCGTGAGGTATAGACCGATGTTTTGACCAGTCATTCTGGAGGGCATTATAAATGAATAAAAAATTCAAAAAAATATAAAACCTTGGAAACCCACCTTTGTTTGTGCAATAGATCATGTGTTCCAATGTTGAGGTCATTTTGAGGTGGTCGAAAAAATGACCGCATTCCGGAGGGGCCATTTGGTCTAACTTAAGCCAAATTTTGAAAAATGTGATTTTTCCCACCACCTCCAAATCAGACAAACTTTCTTGAACATGGTGACCCACATGTGCCAATCATGGCTATGAAAGAAAATCTGGAAAAAGAATAGTTTACAATGCCCTCGTGAGGTATAGACCGATATTTTGACCAGTCAGTGTAGAGGGCATTATAAATTAATAAAAAAATTCAAAAAAATATAAAACCTTGGAAACCCACCTTTGTTTGTGCAATAGATCATGTGTGCCAAAGTTGAGGTCATTTGGAGGTGGTCGAAAAAATGACCGTATTTCGGAGGGGCCATTTGGTCTATCTTAAGCCAGTTTTTGAAAAAAATGATTTTTCCCACCACCTCCAAATCACACAATCTTTCTTGAACATGGTGACCCACATGTGCCAGTCATGGCTATGAAAGAAAATTTTGAAAAAGAATATTTTACAATGCAACCCTGAGGTATAGACCGATGTTTTGACCAGTCAGTATAGATGGCATTATAAATTAATAAAAAATTCAGAAAATATGAAACCTAGTAACACCACCTTTTTTTGTGCAATAGATCATGTGTGCCAAAGTTGAGGTGGTTTGGAGGTGGTCGAAAAAATGAACACATTCCGGAGGGGCCATTTGGTCTAACTTAGGCCAGTTTTTGAAAAAATGTGATTTTTCCCACCACATCCAAATCACACAAACTTTCTTAAACATTTGACCCACATGTTCCAATCATGGCTATGAAAGAAAATTTGGAAAAAGAATATTTTACAATGCCCCCCTAAGGTATAGACCGATGTTTTGACCAGTCAGTCTAGAGGGCTTTATAAATTAATAAAAAATTCAAAAAAAATATAAAACCTTGGAAATCCACCTTTGTTTGTGCAATAGATCATGTGCGCCAATGTTGAGGTCATTTGGAGGTGGTCGAAAAAATGACCGCATTCCGGAGAGGCCATTTGGTCTAAATTAAGCCTGATTTTAAAAAAATGTGAATTTTCCCACCACCTCCAAATCACACAAACTTTCTTGAACATGGAGACCCACATGTGCCAATCATGGCTATGAAAGAAAATTTGGAGAAAGAATATTTTACAATGCCCCGTGAGGTATAGACCGATGTTTTGACCAGTCATTCTAGAGGGCATTATAAATTAATAAAAAATTCAAAAAAATATAAAACCTTGGAAACCCACCTTTGTTTGTGCAATAGATCATGTGTGCCAATGTAGAGGTCATTTTGAGGTGGTCAAAAAAATGACCGCATTCCGGAGGGGCCATTTGGTCTAAATTAAGCCAGATTTTGAAAAAATGTGAATTTTCCCACCACCTCCAAATCACACAAACTTTCTCGAACATGGTGACCCACATGTGCCAATCATGGCTATGAAAGAAAATCTGGAAAAAGAATAGTTTACAATGCCCTCGTGAGGTATAGACCGATGTTTTCACCAGTCAGTGTAGAGGGCATTATAAATTAATAAAAAAATTCAAAAAAATATAAAACCTTGGAAACCCACCTTTGTTTGTGCAATAGATCATGTGTGCCAATGTTGAGGTCATTTGGAGGTGGTCAAAAAAATGACCACATTCCGGAGGGGCCATTTGGTCTATCTTAAGCCAGTTTTTGAAAAAAATGATTTTTCCCACCACCTCCAAATCACACAATCTTTCTTGAACATGGTGACCCACATGTGCCAATCATGGCTATGAAAGAAAATTTTGAAAAAGAATATTTTACAATGCAACCCTGAGGTATAGACCGATGTTTTGACCAGTCAGTATAGATGTCATTATAAATTAATAAAAAATTCAGAAAATATGAAACCTAGTAACACCACCTTTTTTTGTGCAATAGATCATGTGTGCCAAAGTTGAGGTGGTCGAAAAAATGAACACATTCCGGAGGGGCCATTTGGTCTAACTTAGGCCAGTTTTTGAAAAAATGTGATTTTTCCCACCACATCCAAATCACACAAACTTTCTTAAACATGTTGACCCACATGTTCCAATCATGGCTATGAAAGAAAATTTGGAAAAAGAATATTTTACAATGCCCCCCTGAGGTATAGACCGATGTTTTGACCTGTCAGTCTAGAGGGCATTATAAATTAATAAAAAATTCAAAAAAAATATAAAACCTTGGAAATCCACCTTTGTTTGTGCAATAGATCATGTGCGCCAATGTTGAGGTCATTTGGAGGTGGTCGATAAAATGACCGCATTCCGGAGAGGCCATTTGGTCTAAATTAAGCCTGATTTTGAAAAAATGTGATTTTTCCCACCACCTTCGAATCACACAAACTTCCTTGAACATGGCGACCCACATGTGCCAGTCATGGCTATGAAAGGAAATTTGGAGAAAGAATATTTTACAATGCCCCGTGAGGTATAGACAGATGTTTTGACCAGTCAATCTAGAGGGCATTATAAATTAATAAAAAATTCAAAAAAATATAAAACCTTGGAAACCCACCTTTGTTTGTGCAATAGATCATGTGTGCCAATGTTGAGGTCATTTTGAGGTGGTCGAAAAAATGAGCGCATTCCGGAGGGGCCATTTGGTCTAAATTAAGCCAGATTTTGAAAAAATGTGATTTTTCCCACCACCTCCAAATCACACAAACTTTCTTGAACATGGTGACCCACATGTGCCAATCATGGCTATGAAAGAAAATTTGGAAAAAGAATATTTTACAATGCCCCCCTAAGGTATAGACCGATGTTTTGACCAGTCAGTCTAGAGGGCATTATAAATTAATAAAAAATTCAAAAAAATATAAAACCTTGGAAATCCACCTTTGTTTGTGCAATAGATCATGTGTGCCAATGTTGAGGTCATTTTGAGGTGGTCGAAAAAATGACCGCATTCCGGAGGGGCCATTTGGTCTATCTTAAGCCAGTTTTTGAAAAAAAATGATTTTTCCCACCACCTCCAAATCACACATTCTTTCTTGAACATGGTGACCCACATGTGCCAATCATGGCTATGAAAGAAAATTTTGAAAAAGAATATTTTACAATGCCACCCTGAGGTATAGACTGATGTTTTGACAAGTCAGTATAGATGGCATTATAAATTAATAAAAAATTCAGAAAATATGAAACCTAGTAAAACCACCTTTTTTTGTGCAATAGATCATGTGTGCCAAAGTTGAGGTGGTTTGGAGGTGGTCGAAAAAATGACCACATTCCGGAGGGGCCATTTGGTCTAACTTAGGCCAGTTTTTGAAAAAATGTGATTTTTCCCACCACATCCAAATCACACAAACTTTCTTAAACATTTGACCCACATGCTCCAATCATGGCTATGAAAGAAAATTTGGAAAAAGAATATTTTACAATGCCCCCCTAAGGTATAGACCGATGTTTTGACCAGTCAGTCTAGAGGGCTTTATAAATTAATAAAAAATTCAAAAAAAATATAAAACCTTGGAAATCCACCTTTGTTTGTGCAATAGATCATGTGCGCCAATGTTGAGGTCATTTGGAGGTGGTCGAAAAAATGACCGCATTCCGGAGAGGCCATTTGGTCTAAATTAAGCCTGATTTTGAAAAAATGTGAATTTTCCCACCACCTCCAAATCACACAAACTTTCTTGAACATGGAGACCCACATGTGCCAATCATGGCTATGAAAGAAAATTTGGAGAAAGAATATTTTACAATGCCCCGTGAGGTATAGACCGATGTTTTGACCAGTCATTCTAGAGGGCATTATAAATTAATAAAAAATTCAAAAAAATATAAAACCTTGGAAACCCACCTTTGTTTGTGCAATAGATCATGTGTGCCAATGTAGAGGTCATTTTGAGGTGGTCAAAAAAATGACCGCATTCCGGAGGGGCCATTTGGTCTAAATTAAGCCAGATTTTGAAAAAATGTGAATTTTCCCACCACCTCCAAATCACACAAACTTTCTCGAACATGGTGACCCACATGTGCCAATCATGGCTATGAAAGAAAATCTGGAAAAAGAATAGTTTACAATGCCCTCGTGAGGTATAGACCGATGTTTTCACCAGTCAGTGTAGAGGGCATTATAAATTAATAAAAAAATTCAAAAAAATATAAAACCTTGGAAACCCACCTTTGTTTGTGCAATAGATCATGTGTGCCAATGTTGAGGTCATTTGGAGGTGGTCAAAAAAATGACCACATTCCGGAGGGGCCATTTGGTCTATCTTAAGCCAGTTTTTGAAAAAAATGATTTTTCCCACCACCTCCAAATCACACAATCTTTCTTGAACATGGTGATCCACATGTGCCAATCATGGCTATGAAAGAAAATTTTGAAAAAGAATATTTTACAATGCAACCCTGAGGTATAGACCGATGTTTTGACCAGTCAGTATAGATGGCATTATAAATTAATAAAAAATTCAGAAAATATGAAACCTAGTAACACCACCTTTTTTTGTGCAATAGATCATGTGTGCCAAAGTTGAGGTGGTTTGGAGGTGGTCGAAAAAATGAACACATTCCGGAGGGGCCATTTGGTCTAACTTAGGCCAGTTTTTGAAAAAATGTGATTTTTCCCACCACATCCAAATCACACAAACTTTCTTAAACATGTTGACCCACATGTTCCAATCATGGCTATGAAAGAAAATTTGGAAAAAGAATATTTTACAATGCCCCCCTGAGGTATAGACCGATGTTTTGACCTGTCAGTCTAGAGGGCATTATAAATTAATAAAAAATTCAAAAAAAATATAAAACCTTGGAAATCCACCTTTGTTTGTGCAATAGATCATGTGCGCCAATGTTGAGGTCATTTGGAGGTGGTCGATAAAATGACCGCATTCCGGAGAGGCCATTTGGTCTAAATTAAACCTGATTTTGAAAAAATGTGATTTTTCCCACCACCTTCGAATCACACAAACTTCCTTGAACATGGCGACCCACATGTGCCAATCATGGCTATGAAAGGAAATTTGGAGAAAGAATATTTTACAATGCCCCGTGAGGTATAGACAGATGTTTTGACCAGTCAATCTAGAGGGCATTATAAATTAATAAAAAATTCAAAAAAATATAAAACCTTGGAAACCCACCTTTGTTTGTGCAATAGATCATGTGTGCCAATGTTGAGGTCATTTTGAGGTGGTCGAAAAAATGAGCGCATTCCGGAGGGGCCATTTGGTCTAAATTAAGCCAGATTTTGAAAAAATGTGATTTTTCCCACCACCTCCAAATCACACAAACTTTCTTGAACATGGTGACCCACATGTGCCAATCATGGCTATGAAAGAAAATTTGGAAAAAGAATATTTTACAATGCCCCCCTAAGGTATAGACCGATGTTTTGACCAGTCAGTCTAGAGGGCATTATAAATTAATAAAAAATTCAAAAAAATATAAAACCTTGGAAATCCACCTTTGTTTGTGCAATAGATCATGTGTGCCAATGTTGAGGTCATTTTGAGGTGGTCGAAAAAATGACCGCATTCCGGAGGGGCCATTTGGTCTATCTTAAGCCAGTTTTTGAAAAAAAATGATTTTTCCCACCACCTCCAAATCACACATTCTTTCTTGAACATGGTGACCCACATGTGCCAATCATGGCTATGAAAGAAAATTTTGAAAAAGAATATTTTACAATGCCACCCTGAGGTATAGACTGATGTTTTGACCAGTCAGTATAGATGGCATTATAAATTAATAAAAAATTCAGAAAATATGAAACCTAGTAAAACCACCTTTTTTTGTGCAATAGATCATGTGTGCCAAAGTTGAGGTGGTTTGGAGGTGGTCGAAAAAATGACCACATTCCGGAGGGGCCATTTGGTCTAACTTAGGCCAGTTTTTGAAAAAATGTGATTTTTCCCACCACATCCAAATCACACAAACTTTCTTAAACATTTGACCCACATGTTCCAATCATGGCTATGAAAGAAAATTTGGAAAAAGAATATTTTACAATGCCCCCCTAAGGTATAGACCGATGTTTTGACCAGTCAGTCTAGAGGGCATTATAAATTAATAAAAAATTCAAAAAAAATATTAAACCTTGGAAATCCACCTTTGTTTGTGCAATAGATCATGTGCGCCAATGTTGAGGTCATTTGGAGGTGGTCGAAAAAATGACCGCATTCCGGAGAGGCCATTTGGTCTAAATTAAGCCTGATTTTGAAAAAAATGTGAATTTTCCCACCACCTCCAAATCACACAAACTTTCTTGAACATGGAGACCCACATGTGCCAATCATGGCTATGAAAGAAAATTTGGAGAAAGAATATTTTACAATGCCCCGTGAGGTATAGACCGATGTTTTGACCAGTCATTCTAGAGGGCATTATAAATTAATAAAAAATTCAAAAAAATATAAAACCTTGGAAACCCACCTTTGTTTGTGCAATAGATCATGTGTGCCAATGTAGAGGTCATTTTGAGGTGGTCGAAAAAATGACCGCATTCCGGAGGGGCCATTTGGTCTAAATTAAGCCAGATTTTGAAAAAATGTGAATTTTCCCACCACCTCCAAATCACACAAACTTTCTCGAACATGGTGACCCACATGTGCCAATCATGGCTATGAAAGAAAATCTGGAAAAAGAATAGTTTACAATGCCCTCGTGAGGTATAGACCGATGTTTTCACCAGTCAGTGTAGAGGGAATTATAAATTAATAAAAAAATTCAAAAAAATATAAAACCTTGGAAACCCACCTTTGTTTGTGCAATAGATCATGTGTGCCAATGTTGAGGTCATTTGGAGGTGGTCAAAAAAATGACCACATTCCGGAGGGGCCATTTGGTCTATCTTAAGCCAGTTTTTGAAAAAAATGATTTTTCCCACCACCTCCAAATCACACAATCTTTCTTGAACATGGTGACCCACATGTGCCAATCATGGCTATGAAAGAAAATTTTGAAAAAGAATATTTTACAATGCAACCCCGAGGTATAGACCGATGTTTTGACCAGTCAGTATAGATGGCATTATAAATTAATAAAAAATTCAGAAAATATGAAACCTAGTAACACCACCTTTTTTTGTGCAATAGATCATGTGTGCCAAAGTTGAGGTGGTTTGGAGGTGGTCGAAAAAATGAACACATTCCGGAGGGGCCATTTGGTCTAACTTAGGCCAGTTTTTGAAAAAATGTGATTTTTCCCACCACATCCAAATCACACAAACTTTCTTAAACATGTTGACCCACATGTTCCAATCATGGCTATGAAAGAAAATTTGGAAAAAGAATATTTTACAATGCCCCCCTGAGGTATAGACCGATGTTTTGACCAGTCAGTCTAGAGGGCATTATAAATTAATAAAAAATTCAAAAAAATATAAAACCTTGGAAATCCACCTTTGTTTGTGCAATAGATCATGTGCGCCAATGTTGAGGTCATTTGGAGGTGGTCGATAAAATGACCGCATTCCGGAGAGGCCATTTGGTCTAAATTAAGCCTGATTTTGAAAAAATGTGATTTTTCCCACCACCTTCGAATCACACGAACTTCCTTGAACATGGCGACCCACATGTGCCAATCATGGCTATGAAAGGAAATTTGGAGAAAGAATATTTTACAATGCCCCGTGAGGTATAGACAGATGTTTTGACCAGTCAATCTAGAGGGCATTATAAATTAATAAAAAATTCAAAAAAATATAAAACCTTGGAAACCCACCTTTGTTTGTGCAATAGATCATGTGTGCCAATGTTGAGGTCATTTTGAGGTGGTCGAAAAAATGAGCGCATTCCGGAGGGGCCATTTGGTCTAAATTAAGCGAGATTTTGAAAAAATGTGATTTTTCCCACCACCTCCAAATCACACAAACTTTCTTGAACATGGTGACCCACATGTGCCAATCATGGCTATGAAAGAAAATTTGGAAAAAGAATATTTTACAATGCCCCCCTAAGGTATAGACCGATGTTTTGACCAGTCAGTCTAGAGGGCATTATAAATTAATAAAAAATTCAAAAAAATATAAAACCTTGGAAAGCCACCTTTGTTTGTGCAATAGATCATGTGTGCCAATGTTGAGGTCATTTTGAGGTGGTCGAAAAAATGACCGCATTCCGGAGGGGCCATTTGGTCTATCTTAAGCCAGTTTTTGAAAAAAAATGATTTTTCCCACCACCTCCAAATCACACATTCTTTCTTGAACATGGTGACCCACATGTGCCAATCATGGCTATGAAAGAAAATTTTGAAAAAGAATATTTTACAATGCCACCCTGAGGTATAGACTGATGTTTTGACCAGTCAGTATAGATGGCATTATAAATTAATAAAAAATTCAGAAAATATGAAACCTAGTAAAACCACCTTTTTTTGTGCAATAGATCATGTGTGCCAAAGTTGAGGTGGTTTGGAGGTGGTCGAAAAAATGACCACATTCCGGAGGGGCCATTTGGTCTAACTTAGGCCAGTTTTTGAAAAAATGTGATTTTTCCCACCACATCCAAATAACACAAACTTTCTTAAACATTTGACCCACATGTTCCAATCATGGCTATGAAAGAAAATTTGGAAAAAGAATATTTTACAATGCCCCCCTAAGGTATAGACCGATGTTTTGACCAGTCAGTCTAGAGGGCATTATAAATTAATAAAAAATTCAAAAAAAATATAAAACCTTGGAAATCCACCTTTGTTTGTGCAATAGATCATGTGCGCCAATGTTGAGGTCATTTGGAGGTGGTCGAAAAAATGACCGCATTCCGGAGAGGCCATTTGGTCTAAATTAAGCCTGATTTTGAAAAAATGTGAATTTTCCCACCACCTCCAAATCACACAAACTTTCTTGAACATGGAGACCCACATGTGCCAATCATGGCTATGAAAGAAAATTTGGAGAAAGAATATTTTACAATGCCCCGTGAGGTATAGACCGATGTTTTGACCAGTCATTCTAGAGGGCACTATAAATTAATAAAAAATTCAAAAAAATATAAAACCTTGGAAACCCACCTTTGTTTGTGCAATAGATCATGTGTGCCAATGTAGAGGTCATTTTGAGGTGGTCGAAAAAATGACCGCATTCCGGAGGGGCCATTTGGTCTAAATTAAGCCAGATTTTGAAAAAATGTGAATTTTCCCACCACCTCCAAATCACACAAACTTTCTCAAACATGGTGACCCACATGTGCCAATCATGGCTATGAAAGAAAATCTGGAAAAAGAATAGTTTACAATGCCCTCGTGAGGTATAGACCGATGTTTTCACCAGTCAGTGTAGAGGGCATTATAAATTAATAAAAAAATTCAAAAAAATATAAAACCTTGGAAACCCACCTTTGTTTGTGCAATAGATCATGTGTGCCAATGTTGAGGTCATTTGGAGGTGGTCAAAAAAATGACCGCATTCCGGAGGGGCCATTTGGTCTATCTTAAGCCAGTTTTTGAAAAAAATTGATTTTTCCCACCACCTCCAAATCACACAATCTTTCTTGAACATGGTGACCCACATGTGCCAATCATGGCTATGAAAGAAAATTTTGAAAAAGAATATTTTACAATGCCACCCTAAGGTATAGACCGATGTTTTGACCAGTCAGTATAGATGGTATTATAAATTAATCAAAAATTCAGAAAATATGAAACCTAGTAAAACCACCTTTTTTTGTGCAATAGATCATGTGTGCCAAAGTTGAGGTGGTTTGGAGGTGGTCGAAAAAATGACCACATTCCGGAGGGGCCATTTGGTCTAACTTAGGCCAGTTTTTGAAAAAATGTGATTTTTCCCACCACATCCAAATCACACAAACTTTCTTAAACATGTTGACCCACATGTTCCAATCATGGCTATGAAAGAAAATTTGGAAAAAGAATATTTTACAATGCCCCCCTAAGATATAGACCGATGTTTTGACCAGTCAGTCTAGAGGGCATTATAAATTAATAAAAAATTCAAAAAAAATGTAAAACCTTGGAAATCCACCTTTGTTTGTGCAATAGATCATGTGCGCCAATGTTGAGGTCATTTGGAGGTGGTCGAAAAAATGACCGCATTCCGGAGAGGCCATTTGGTCTAAATTAAGCCTGATTTTGAAAAAATGTGATTTTTCCCACCACCTCCAAATCACACAAACTTTCTTGAACATGGCGACCCACATGTGCCAATCATGGCTATGAAAGAAAATTTGGAGAAAGAATATTTTACAATGCCCCGTGAGGTATAGACCGATGTTTTGACCAGTCATTCTAGAGGGCATTATAAATTAATAAAAAATTCAAAAAAATATAAAACCTTGGAAACCCACCTTTGTTTGTGCAATAGATCATGTGTGCCAATGTTGAGGTCATTTTGAGGTGGTCGAAAAAATGACCGCATTCCGGAGGGGCCATTTGGTCTAAATTAAGCCAGATTTTGAAAAAATGTGAATTTTCCCACCACCTCCAAATCACACAAACTTTCTTGAACATGGTGACCCACATGTGCCAATCATGGCTATGAAAGAAAATCTGGAAAAAGAATAGTTTACAATGCCCTCGTGAGGTATAGACCGATGTTTTGACCAGTCAGTGTAGAGGGCATTATAAATTAATAAAAAAATTCAAAAAAATATAAAACCTTGGAAACCCACCTTTGTTTATGCAATAGATCATGTGTGCCAATGTTGAGGTCATTTGGAGGTGGTCAAAAAATGACCGCATTCCGGAGGGGCCATTTGGTCTATCTTAAGCCAGTTTTTGAAAAAAATTGATTTTTCCCACCACCTCCAAATCACACAATCTTTCTTGAACATGGTGACCCACATGTGCCAATCATGGCTATGAAAGAAAATTTTGAAAAAGAATATTTTACAATGCCACCCTGAGGTATAGACCGATGGTTTGACCAGTCAGTATAGATGGCATTATAAATTAATAAAAAATTCAGAAAATATGAAACCTAGTAAAACCACCTTTTTTTGTGCAATAGATCATGTGTGCCAAAGTTGAGGTGGTTTGGCGGTGGTCGAAAAAATGACCATATTCCGGAGGGGCCATTTGGTCTAACTTAGTCCATTTTTTGAAAAAATTTGATTTTTCCCACCACATCCAAATCACACAAACTTTCTTAAACATGTTGACCCACATGTTCCAATCATGGCTATGAAAGAAAATTTGGAAAAAGAATATTTTACAATGCCCCCCTAAGGTATAGACCGATGTTTTGACCAGTCAGTCTAGAGGGCATTATAAATTAATAAAAAATTCAAAAAAAATATAAAACCTTGGAAATCCACCTTTGTTTGTGCAATAGATCATGTGCGCCAATGTTGAGGTCATTTGGAGGTGGTCGAAAAAATGACCGCATTCCGGAGAGGCCATTTGGTCTAAATTAAGCCTGATTTTGAAAAAAATGTGATTTTTCCCACCACCTCCAAATCACACAAACTTTCTTGAACATGGCGACCCACATGTGCCAATCATGGCTATGAAAGAAAATTTGGAGAAAGAATATTTTACAATGCCCCGTGAGGTATAGACCGATGTTTTGACCAGTCATTCTAGAGGGCATTATAAATTAATAAAAAATTCAAAAAAATATAAAACCTTGGAAACCCACCTTTGTTTGTGCAATAGATCATGTGTGCCAATGTTGAGGTCATTTTGAGGTGGTCGAAAAAATGACCGCATTCCGGAGGGGCCATTTGGTCTAAATTAAGCCAGATTTTGAAAAAATGTGAATTTTCCCACCACCTCCAAATCACACAAACTTTCTTGAACATGGTGACCCACATGTGCCAATCATGGCTATGAAAGAAAATCTGGAAAAAGAATAGTTTACAATGCCCTCGTGAGGTATAGACCGATGTTTTGACCAGTCAGTGTAGAGGGCATTATAAATTAATAAAAAAATTCAAAAAAATATAAAACCTTGGAAACCCACCTTTGTTTATGCAATAGATCATGTGTGCCAATGTTGAGGTCATTTGGAGGTGGTCAAAAAATGACCGCATTCCGGAGGGGCCATTTGGTCTATCTTAAGCCAGTTTTTGAAAAAAATTGATTTTTCCCACCACCTCCAAATCACACAATCTTTCTTGAACATGGTGACCCACATGTGCCAATCATGGCTATGAAAGAAAATTTTGAAAAAGAATATTTTACAATGCCACCCTGAGGTATAGACCGATGGTTTGACCAGTCAGTATAGATGGCATTATAAATTAATAAAAAATTCAGAAAATATGAAACCTAGTAAAACCACCTTTTTTTGTGCAATAGATCATGTGTGCCAAAGTTGAGGTGGTTTGGCGGTGGTCGAAAAAATGACCATATTCCGGAGGGGCCATTTGGTCTAAACTTAGTCCATTTTTTGAAAAAATTTGATTTTTCCCACCACATCCAAATCACACAAACTTTCTTAAACATGTTGACCCACATGTTCCAATCATGGCTATGAAAGAAAATTTGGAAAAAGAATATTTTACAATGCCCCCCTAAGGTATAGACCGATGTTTTGACCAGTCAGTCTAGAGGGCATTATAAATTAATAAAAAATTCAAAAAAAATATAAAACCTTGGAAATCCACCTTTGTTTGTGCAATAGATCATGTGCGCCAATGTTGAGGTCATTTGGAGGTGGTCGAAAAAATGACCGCATTCCGGAGAGGCCATTTGGTCTAAATTAAGCCTGATTTTGAAAAAAATGTGATTTTTCCCACCACCTCCAAATCACACAAACTTTCTTGAACATGGTGACCCACATGTGCC
Source organism: Aegilops umbellulata (assembly GCA_032464435.1). NCBI lineage: Eukaryota > Viridiplantae > Streptophyta > Magnoliopsida > Poales > Poaceae > Aegilops > Aegilops umbellulata. The sequence goes on from CP136057.1 coordinate 556,277,671, forward strand.
AATCATGGCTATGAAAGAAAATTTCGAAATAGACTATTTTACAATGCCCCCTGAGGTATAGACTGATGTTTTGACCATTCAGTCTAGAGGGCATTATAAATTAATAAAAAATTAAAAAAAATTAAAACCTTGGAAACCCACCTTTGTTTGTGCAATAGATCATGTGTGCCAATGTTGAGGTCATTTTGAGGTGGTCGAAAAAATGACCGCATTCCGGAGGGGCCATTTGGTCTAAATTAAGCCAGATTTTGAAAAAATGTGAATTTTCCCACCACCTCCAAATCACACAAACTTTCTTGAACATGGATACCCACATGTGCCAATCATGGCTATGAAAGAAAATTTGGAGAAAGAATACTTTACAATGCCCCGTGAGGTATAGACCGATGTTTTGACCAGTCATTCTAGAGGGCATTATAAATTAACAAAAAATTCAAAAAAATATAAAACCTTGTAAACCCACCTTTTTTTGTGCAATAGATCATGTGTGCCAATGTAGAGGTCATTTTGAGGTGGTCGAAAAAATGACCGCATTCCGGAGGGGCCATTTGGTCTAAATTAAGCCAGATTTTGAAAAAATGTGAATTTTCCCACCACCTCCAAATCACACAAACTTTCTTGAACATGGTGACCCACATGTGCCAATCATGGCTATGAAAGAAAATCTGGAAAAAGAATAGTTTACAATGCCCTCGTGAGGTATAGACCGATGTTTTGACCAGTCAGTGTAGAGGGCATTATAAATTAATAAAAAAATTCAAAAAAATATAAAACCTTGGAAATCCACCTTTGTTTATGCAATAGATCATGTGTGCCAATGTTGAGGTCATTTGGAGGTGGTCAAAAAATGACCGCATTCCGGAGGGGCCATTTGGTCTATCTTAAGCCAGTTTTTGAAAAAAATTGATTTTTCCCACCACCTCCAAATCACACAATCTTTCTTGAACATGGTGACCCACATGTGCCAATCATGGCTATGAAAGAAAATTTTGAAAAAGAATATTTTACAATGCCACCTTGAGGTATAGACTGATGTTTTGACCAGTCAGTATAGATGGCATTATAAATTAATGAAAAATTCAGAAAATATGAAACCTAGTAAAACCACCTTTTTTTGTGCAATAGATCATGTGTGCCAAAGTTGAGGTTGTTTGGCGGTGGTCGAAAAAATGACCACATTCCGGAAGGGCCATTTGGTCTAACTTAGTTTAGTTTTTGAAAAAATGTGATTTTTCCCACCACATCCAAATCACACAAACTTTCTTAAACATGTTGACCCACATGTTCCAATCATGGCTATGAAAGAAAATTTGGAAAAAGAATATTTTACAATGCCCCCCTAAGTTATAGACCGATGTTTTGACCAGTCAGTCTAGAGGGCATTATAAATTAATAAAAAATTCAAAAAAAATATAAAACCTTGGAAATCCACCTTTGTTTGTGCAATAGATCATGTGCGCCAATGTTGAGGTCATTTGGAGGTGGTCGAAAAAATGACCGCATTCCGGAGAGGCCATTTGGTCTAAATTAAGCCTGATTTTGAAAAAATGTGATTTTTCCCACCACCTCCAAATCACACAAACTTTCTTGAACATGGTGACCCACATGTTCCAATCATGGCTATGAAAGAAAATTTGGAAAAAGACTATTTTACAATGCCCCCTGAGGTATAGACTGATGTTTTGACCATTCAGTCTAGAGGGCATTATAAATTAATAAAAAATTAAAAAAATATAAAACCTTGGAAACCCACCTTTGTTTGTGCAATAGATAATGTGTGCCAATGTTGAGGTCATTTTGAGGTGGTCGAAAAAATGACCGCATTCCGGAGGGGCCATTTGGTCTAAATTAAGCCAGATTTTGAAAAAATGTGAATTTTCCCACCACCTCCAAATCACACAAACTTTCTTGAACATGGAGACCCACATGTGCCAATCATGGCTATGAAAGAAAATTTGGAGAAAGAATATTTTACAATGCCCCGTGAGGTATAGACCGATGTTTTGACCAGTCATTCTAGAGGGCATTATAAATTAATAAAAAATTCAAAAAAATATAAAACCTTGTAAACCCACCTTTTTTGTGCAATAGATCATGTGTGCCAATGTAGAGGTCATTTTGAGGTGGTCGAAAAAATGACCGCATTCCGGAGGGGCCATTTGGTCTAAATTAAGCCAGATTTTGAAAAAATGTGAATTTTCCCACCACCTCCAAATCACACAAACTTTCTTGAACATGGTGACCCACATGTGCCAATCATGGATATGAAAGAAAATCTGGAAAAAGAATAGTTTACAATGCCCTCGTGAGGTATAGACCGATGTTTTGACCAGTCAGTGTAGAGGGCATTATAAATTAATAAAAAAATTCAAAAAAATATAAAACCTTGGAAACCCACCTTTGTTTATGCAATAGATCATGTGTGCCAATGTTGAGGTCATTTGGAGGTGGTCAAAAAATGACCGCATTCCGGAGGGGCCATTTGGTCTATCTTAAGCCAGTTTTTGAAAAAAATTGATTTTTCCCACCACCTCCAAATCACACAATCTTTCTTGAACATGGTGACCCACATGTGCCAATCATGGCTATGAAAGAAAATTTTGAAAAAGAATATTTTACAATGCCACCCTGAGGTATAGACTGATGTTTTGACCAGTCAGTATAGATGGCATTATAAATTAATAAAAAATTCAGAAAATATGAAACCTAGTAAAACCACCTTTTTGGTGCAATAGATCATGTGTGCCAAAGTTGAGGTGGTTTGGCGGTGGTCGAAAAAATGACCACATTCCGGAGGGGCCATTTGGTCTAACTTAGTCCAGTTTTTGAAAAAATGTGATTTTTCCCACCACATCCAAATCACACAAACTTTCTTAAACATGTTGACCCACATGTTCCAATCATGGCTATGAAAGAAAATTTGGAAAAAGAATATTTTACAATGCCCCCCTAAGGTATAGACCGATGTTTTGACCAGTCAGTCTAGAGGGCATTATAAATTAATAAAAAATTCAAAAAAAAATATAAAACCTTGGAAATCCACCTTTGTTTGTGCAATAGATCATGTGCGCCAATGTTGAGGTCATTTGGAGGTGGTCGAAAAAATGACCGCATTCCGGAGAGGCCATTTGGTCTAAATTAAGCCTGATTTTGAAAAAATGTGATTTTTCCCACCACCTCCAAATCACACAAACTTTCTTGAACATGGTGACCCACATGTGCCAATCATGGCTATGAAAGAAAATTTGGAAATAGACTATTTTACAATGCCCCCTGAGGTATAGACTGATGTTTTGACCATTCAGTCTAGAGGGCATTATAAATTAATAAAAAATTAAAAAAATATAAAACCTTGGAAACCCACCTTTGTTTGTGCAATAGATCATGTGTGCCAATGTTGAGGTCATTTTGAGGTGGTCGAAAAAATGACCGCATTCCGGAGGGGCCATTTGGTCTAAATTAAGCCAGATTTAAAAAAATGTGAATTTTCCCACCACCTCCAAATCACACAAACTTTCTTTAACCTGGTGACCCACATGTGCCAATCATGGCTATGAAAGAAAATCTGGAAAAAGAATAGTTTACAATGCCCTCGTGAGGTATAGACCGATGTTTTGACCAGTCAGTGTAGAGGGCATTATAAATTAATAAAAAAGTTCAAAAAAATATAAAACCTTGGAAACCCACCTTTGTTTATGCAATAGATCATGTGTGCCAATGTTGAGGTCATTTGGAGGTGGTCAAAAAATGACCGCATTCCGGAGGGGCCATTTGGTCTAACTTAAGCCAGTTTTTGAAAAAAATTGATTTTTCCCACCACCTCCAAATCACACAATCTTTCTTGAACATGGTGACCCACATGTGCCAATCATGGCTATGAAAGAAAATTTTGAAAAAGAATATTTTACAATGCCACCCTGAGGTATAGACCGATGTTTTGACCAGTCAGTATAGATGGCATTATAAATTAATAAAAAATTCAGAAAATATGAAACCTAGTAAAACCACCTTTTTTTGTGCAATAGATCATGTGTGCCAAAGTTGAGGTGGTTTGGCGGTGGTCGAAAAAATGACCACATTCCGGAGGGGCCATTTGGTCTAACTTAGTCCAGTTTTTGAAAAAATGTGATTTTTCCCACCACATCCAAATCACACAAACTTTCTTAAACATGTTGACCCACATGTTCCAATCATGGCTATGAAAGAAAATTTGGAAAAAGAATATTTTACAATGCCCCCCTAAGGTATAGACCGATGTTTTGACCAGTCAGTCTAGAGAGCATTATAAATTAATAAAAAATTCAAAAAAAAAAATATAAAACCTTGGAAATCCACCTTTGTTTGTGCAATAGATCATGTGCGCCAATGTTGAGGTCATTTGGAGGTGGTCGAAAAAATGACCGCATTCCGGAGAGGCCATTTGGTCTAAATTAAGCCTGATTTTGAAAAAATGTGATTTTTCCCACCACCTCCAAATCACACAAACTTTCTTGAACATGGTGACCCACATGTGCCAATCATGGCTATGAAAGAAAATTTGGAAATAGACTATTTTACAATGCCCCCTGAGGTATAGACTGATGTTTTGACCATTCAGTCTAGAGGGCATTATAAATTAATAAAAAATTAAAAAAATATAAAACCTTGGAAACCCACCTTTGTTTGTGCAATAGATCATGTGTGCCAATGTTGAGGTCATTTTGAGGTGGTCGAAAAAATGACCGCATTCCGGAGGGGCCATTTGGTCTAAATTAAGCCAGATTTAAAAAAATGTGAATTTTCCCACCACCTCCAAATCACACAAACTTTCTTTAACCTGGTGACCCACATGTGCCAATCATGGCTATGAAAGAAAATCTGGAAAAAGAATAGTTTACAATGCCCTCGTGAGGTATAGACCGATGTTTTGACCAGTCAGTGTAGAGGGCATTATAAATTAATAAAAAAGTTCAAAAAAATATAAAACCTTGGAAACCCACCTTTGTTTATGCAATAGATCATGTGTGCCAATGTTGAGGTCATTTGGAGGTGGTCAAAAAATGACCGCATTCCGGAGGGGCCATTTGGTCTAACTTAAGCCAGTTTTTGAAAAAAATTGATTTTTCCCACCACCTCCAAATCACACAATCTTTCTTGAACATGGTGACCCACATGTGCCAATCATGGCTATGAAAGAAAATTTTGAAAAAGAATATTTTACAATGCCACCCTGAGGTATAGACCGATGTTTTGACCAGTCAGTATAGATGGCATTATAAATTAATAAAAAATTCAGAAAATATGAAACCTAGTAAAACCACCTTTTTTTGTGCAATAGATCATGTGTGCCAAAGTTGAGGTGGTTTGGCGGTGGTCGAAAAAATGACCACATTCCGGAGGGGCCATTTGGTCTAACTTAGTCCAGTTTTTGAAAAAATGTGATTTTTCCCACCACATCCAAATCACACAAACTTTCTTAAACATGTTGACCCACATGTTCCAATCATGGCTATGAAAGAAAATTTGGAAAAAGAATATTTTACAATGCCCCCCTAAGGTATAGACCGATGTTTTGACCAGTCAGTCTAGAGAGCATTATAAATTAATAAAAAATTCAAAAAAAAAAATATAAAACCTTGGAAATCCACCTTTGTTTGTGCAATAGATCATGTGCGCCAATGTTGAGGTCATTTGGAGGTGGTCGAAAAAATGACCGCATTCCGGAGAGGCCATTTGGTCTAAATTAAGCCTGATTTTGAAAAAATGTGATTTTTCCCACCACCTCCAAATCACACAAACTTTCTTGAACATGGTGACCCACATGTGCCAATCATGGCTATGAAAGAAAATTTGGAAATAGACTATTTTACAATGCCCCCTGAGGTATAGACTGATGTTTTGACCATTCAGTCTAGAGGGCATTATAAATTAATAAAAAATTAAAAAAATATAAAACCTTGGAAACCCACCTTTGTTTGTGCAATAGATCATGTGTGCCAATGTTGAGGTCATTTTGAGGTGGTCGAAAAAATGACCGCATTCCGGAGGGGCCATTTGGTCTAAATTAAGCCAGATTTAAAAAAATGTGAATTTTCCCACCACCTCCAAATCACACAAACTTTCTTTAACCTGGTGACCCACATGTGCCAATCATGGCTATGAAAGAAAATCTGGAAAAAGAATAGTTTACAATGCCCTCGTGAGGTATAGACCGATGTTTTGACCAGTCAGTGTAGAGGGCATTATAAATTAATAAAAAAGTTCAAAAAAATATAAAACCTTGGAAACCCACCTTTGTTTATGCAATAGATCATGTGTGCCAATGTTGAGGTCATTTGGAGGTGGTCAAAAAATGACCGCATTCCGGAGGGGCCATTTGGTCTAACTTAAGCCAGTTTTTGAAAAAAATTGATTTTTCCCACCACCTCCAAATCACACAATCTTTCTTGAACATGGTGACCCACATGTGCCAATCATGGCTATGAAAGAAAATTTTGAAAAAGAATATTTTACAATGCCACCCTGAGGTATAGACCGATGTTTTGACCAGTCAGTATAGATGGCATTATAAATTAATAAAAAATTCAGAAAATATGAAACCTAGTAAAACCACCTTTTTTTGTGCAATAGATCATGTGTGCCAAAGTTGAGGTGGTTTGGCGGTGGTCGAAAAAATGACCACATTCCGGAGGGGCCATTTGGTCTAACTTAGTCCAGTTTTTGAAAAAATGTGATTTTTCCCACCACATCCAAATCACACAAACTTTCTTAAACATGTTGACCCACATGTTCCAATCATGGCTATGAAAGAAAATTTGGAAAAAGAATATTTTACAATGCCCCCCTAAGGTATAGACCGATGTTTTGACCAGTCAGTCTAGAGAGCATTATAAATTAATAAAAAATTCAAAAAAAAAAATATAAAACCTTGGAAATCCACCTTTGTTTGTGCAATAGATCATGTGCGCCAATGTTGAGGTCATTTGGAGGTGGTCGAAAAAATGACCGCATTCCGGAGAGGCCATTTGGTCTAAATTAAGCCTGATTTTGAAAAAATGTGATTTTTCCCACCACCTCCAAATCACACAAACTTTCTTGAACATGGTGACCCACATGTGCCAATCATGGCTATGAAAGAAAATTTGGAAATAGACTATTTTACAATGCCCCCTGAGGTATAGACTGATGTTTTGACCATTCAGTCTAGAGGGCATTATAAATTAATAAAAAATTAAAAAAATATAAAACCTTGGAAACCCACCTTTGTTTGTGCAATAGATCATGTGTGCCAATGTTGAGGTCATTTTGAGGTGGTCGAAAAAATGACCGCATTCCGGAGGGGCCATTTGGTCTAAATTAAGCCAGATTTTGAAAAAATGTGAATTTTCCCACCACCTCCAAATCACACAAACTTTCTTGAACATGGAGACCCACATGTGCCAATCATGGCTATGAAAGAAAATTTGGAGAAAGAATATTTTACAATGCCCCGTGATGTATAGACCGATGTTTTGACCAGTCATTCTAGAGGGCATTATAAAGTAATAAAAAATTCAAAAAAATATAAAACCTTGTAAACCCACCTTTTTTTGTGCGATAGATCATGTGTGCCAATGTAGAGGTCATTTGGAGGTGGTCGAAAAAATGACCGCATTCCGGAGGGGCCATTTGGTCTAAATTAAGCCAGATTTTAAAAAAATGTGAATTTTCCCACCACCTCCAAATCACACAAACTTTCTTTAACCTGGTGACCCACATGTGCCAATCATGGCTATGAAAGAAAATCTGGAAAAAGAATAGTTTACAATGCCCTCGTGAGGTATAGACCGATGTTTTGACCAGTCAGTGTAGAGGGCATTATAAATTAATAAAAAAGTTCAAAAAAATATAAAACCTTGGAAACCCACCTTTGTTTATGCAATAGATCATGTGTGCCAATGTTGAGGTCATTTGGAGGTGGTCAAAAAATGACCGCATTCCGGAGGGGCCATTTGGTCTAACTTAAGCGAGATTTTGAAAAATGTGATTTTTCCCACCACCTCCAAATCACACAAACTTTCTTGAACATGGTGACCCACATGTGCCAATCATGGCTATGAAAGAAAATCTGGAAAAAGAATAGTTTACAATGCCCTCGTGAGGTATAGACCGATGTTTTGACCAGTCAGTGTAGAGGGCATTATAAATTAATAAAAAATTCAAAAAAAAATATAAAACCTTGGAAATCCACCTTTGTTTGTGCAATAGATCATGTGCGCCAATGTTGAGGTCATTTGGAGGTGGTCGAAAAAATGACCGCATTCCGGAGAGGCCATTTGGTCTAAATTAAGCCTGATTTTGAAAAAATGTGATTTTTCCCACCACCTCCAAATCACACAAACTTTCTTGAACATGGTGACCCACATGTGCCAATCATGGCTATGAAAGAAAATTTGGAAATAGACTATTTTACAATGCCCCCTGAGGTATAGACTGATGTTTTGACCATTCAGTCTAGAGGGCATTATAAATTAATAAAAAATTAAAAATATATAAAACCTTGGAAACCCACCTTTGTTTGTGCAATAGATCATGTGTGCCAATGTTGAGGTCATTTTGAGGTGGTCGAAAAAATGACCGCATTCCGGAGGGGCCATTTGGTCTAAATTAAGCCAGATTTTGAAAAAATGTGAATTTTCCCACCACCTCCAAATCACACAAACTTTCTTGAACATGGAGACCCACATGTGCCAATCATGGCTATGAAAGAAAATTTGGAGAAAGAATATTTTACAATGCCCCGTGAGGTATAGACCGATGTTTTGACCAGTCATTCTAGAGGGCATTATAAAGTAATAAAAAATTCAAAAAAATATAAAACCTTGTAAACCCACCTTTTTTTGTGCAATAGATCATGTGTGCCAATGTTGAGGTCATTTGGAGGTGGTCAAAAAATGACCGCATTCCGGAGGGGCCATTTGGTCTAACTTAAGCCAGTTTTTGAAAAAAATTGATTTTTCCCACCACCTCCAAATCACACAATCTTTCTTGAACATGGTGACCCACATGTGCCAATCATGGCTATGAAAGAAAATTTTGAAAAAGAATATTTTACAATGCCACCCTGAGGTATAGACCGATGTTTTGACCAGTCAGTATAGATGGCATTATAAATTAATAAAAAATTCAGAAAATATGAAACCTAGTAAAACCACCTTTTTTTGTTCAATAGATCATGTGTGCCAAAGTTGAGGTGGTTTGGCGGTGGTCGAAAAAATGACCACATTCCGGAGGGGCCATTTGGTCTAACTTAGTCCAGTTTTTGAAAAAATGTGATTTTTCCCACCACATCCAAATCACACAAACTTTCTTAAACATGTTGACCCACATGTTCCAATCATGGCTATGAAAGAAAATTTGGAAAAAGAATATTTTACAATGCCCCCCTAAGGTATAGACCGATGATTTGACCAGTCAGTCTAGAGGGCATTATAAATTAATAAAAAATTTAAAAAAAAAATATAAAACCTTGGAAATCCACCTTTGTTTGTGCAATAGATCATGTGCGCCAATGTTGAGGTCATTTGGAGGTGGTCGAAAAAATGACCGCATTCCGGAGAGGCCATTTAGACTAAATTAAGCCTGATTTTGAAAAAATGTGATTTTTCCCACCACCTCCAAATCACACAAACTTTCTTGAACATGGTGACCCACATGTGCCAATCATGGCTATGAAAGAAAATTTGGAAATAGACTATTTTACAATGCCCCCTGAGGTATAGACTGATGTTTTGACCATTCAGTCTAGAGGGCATTATAAATTAATAAAAAATTAAAAAAATATAAAACCTTGGAAACCCACCTTTGTTTGTGCAATAGATCATGTGTGCCAATGTTGAGGTCATTTTGAGGTGGTCGAAAAAATAACCGCATTCCGGAGGGGCCATTTGGTCTAAATTAAGCCAGATTTTGAAAAAATGTGAATTTTCCCACCACCTCCAAATCACACAATCTTTCTTGAACATGGTGACCCACATGTGCCAATCATGGCTATGAAAGAAAATTTTGAAAAAGAATATTTTACAATGCCACCCTGAGGTATAGACCGATGTTTTGACCAGTCAGTATAGATGGTATTATAAATTAATAAAAAATTCAGAAAATATGAAACCTAGTAAAACCACCTTTTTTTGTGCAATAGATCATGTGTGCCAAAGTTGAGGTGGTTTGGCGGTGGTCGAAAAAATGACCACATTCCGAAGGGGCCATTTGGTCTAACTTAGGCCAGTTTTTGAAAAAATGTGATTTTTCCCACCACATCCAAATCACACAAACTTTCTTGAACATGTTGAACCACATGTTCCAATCATGGCTATGAAAGAAAATTTGGAAAAAGAGTATTTTACAATGCCCCCCTAAGGTATAGACCGATGTTTTGACCAGTCAGTCTAGAGGGCATTATAAATTAATAAAAAATTCAAAAAAAATATAAAACCTTGGAAATCCACCTTTGTTTGTGCAATAGATCATGTGCGCCAATGTTGAGGTCATTTGGAGGTGGTCGAAAAAATGACCGCATTCCGGAGAGGCCATTTGGTCTAAATTAAGCCTGATTTTGAAAAAATGTGATTTTTCCCACCACCTCCAAATCACACAAACTTTCTTGAACATGGCGACCCACATGTGCCAATCATGGCTATGAAAGAAAATTTGGAGAAAGAATATTTTACAATGCCCCGTGAGGTATAGACCGATGTTTTGACCAGTCATTCTAGAGGGCATTATAAATTAATAAAAAATTCAAAAAAATATAAAACCTTGGAAACCCACCTTTGTTTGTGCAATAGATCATGTGTGCCAATGTTGAGGTCATTTTGAGGTGGTCGAAAAAATGACCGCATTCCGGAGGGGCCATTTGGTCTAAATTAAGCCAGATTTTGAAAAAATGTGAATTTTCCCACCACCTCCAAATCACACAAACTTTCTTGAACATGGTGACCCACATGTGCCAATCATGGCTATGAAAGAAAATCTGGAAAAAGAATAGTTTACAATGCCCTCGTGAGGTATAGACCGATGTTTTGACCAGTTAGTGTAGAGGGCATTATAAATTAATAAAAAAATTCAAAAAAATATAAAACCTTGGAAACCCACCTTTGTTTGTGCAATAGATCATGTGTGCCAATGTTGAGGTCATTTGGAGGTGGTCAAAAAAATGACCGCATTCCGGAGTGGCCATTTGGTCTATCTTAAGCCAGTTTTTGAAAAAAATTGATTTTTCCCACCACCTCCAAATCACACAATCTTTCTTGAACATGGTGACCCACATGTGCCAATCATGGCTATGAAAGAAAATTTTGAAAAAGAATATTTTACAATGCCACCCTGAGGTATAGACCGATGTTTTGACCAGTCAGTATAGATGGCATTATAAATTAATAAAAAATTCAGAAAATATGAAACCTAGTAAAACCACCTTTTTTGTGCAATAGATCATGTGTGCCAAAGTTGAGGTGGTTTGGAGGTGGTCGAAAAAATGACCACATTCCGGAGGGGCCATTTGGTCTAACTTAGGCCAGTTTTTGAAAAAATGTGATTTTTCCCACCACATCCAAATTACACAAACTTTCTTAAACATGTTGACCCACATGTTCCAATCATGGCTATGAAAGAAAATTTGGAAAAAGAATATTTTACAATGCCCCCCTAAGGTATAGACCGATGTTTTGACCAGTCAGTCTAGAGGGCAATATAAATTAATAAAAAAATTCAAAAAAATATAAAACCTTGGAAACCCACCTTTGTTTGTGCAATAGATCATGTGTGCCAATGTTGAGGTCATTTGGAGGTGGTCAAAAAAATGACCGCATTCCGGAGTGGCCATTTGGTCTATCTTAAGCCAGTTTTTGAAAAAAATTGATTTTTCCCACCACCTCCAAATCACACAATCTTTCTTGAACATGGTGACCCACATGTGCCAATTATGGCTATGAAAGAAAATTTTGAAAAAGAATATTTTACAATGCCACCCTGAGGTATAGACCGATGTTTTGACCAGTCAGTATAGATGGCATTATAAATTAATAAAAAATTCAGAAAATATTAAACCTAGTAAAACCACCTTTTTTTGTGCAATAGATCATGTGTGCCAAAGTTGAGGTGGTTTGGAGGTGGTCGAAAAAATGACCACATTCTGGAGGGGCCATTTGGTCTAACTTAGGCCAGTTTTTGAAAAAATGTGATTTTTCCCACCACATCCAAATCACACAAACTTTCTTAAACATGTTGACCCAAATGTTCCAATCATGGCTATGACAGAAAATTTGGAAAAAGAATATTTTACAATGCCCCCCTAAGGTATAGACCGATGTTTTGACCAGTCAGTCTAGAGGGCATTATAAATTAATAAAAAATTCAAAAAAAATATAAAACCTTGGAAAGCCACCTTTGTTTGTGCAATAGATCATGTGCGCCAATGTTGAGGTTATTTGGAGGTGGTCGAAAAAATGACCGCATTCCGGAGAGGCCATTTGGTCTAAATTAAGCCTGATTTTGAAAAAATGTGATTTACCCCACCACCTCCAAATCACACAAACTTTCTTGAACATGGTGACCCACATGTGCCAATCATGGCTATGAAAGAAAATTTGGAAATAGACTATTTTACAATGCCCCCTGAGGTATAGACTGATGTTTTGACCATTCAGTCTAGAGGGCATTATAAATTAATAAAAAATTAAAAAAATATAAAACCTTGGAAACCCACCTTTGTTTGTGCAATAGATCATGTGTGCCAATGTTGAGGTCATTTTGAGGTGGTCGAAAAAATGACCGCATTCCGGAGGGGCCATTTGGTCTAAATTAAGCCAGATTTTGAAAAAATGTGAATTTTCCCACCACCTCCAAATCACACAAACTTTCTTGAACATGGTGACCCACATGTGCCAATCATGGCTATGAAAGAAAATCTGGAAAAAGAATAGTTTACAATGCCCTCGTGAGGTATAGACCGATGTTTTGACCAGTCAGTGTAGAGGGCGTTATAAATTAATAAAAAAATTCAAAAAAAATATAAAACCTTGGAAACCCACCTTTGTTTGTGCAATAGAGCATGTGTGCCAATGTTGAGGTCATTTGGAGGTGGTCAAAAAAATGACCGCATTCCGGAGTGGCCATTTGGTCTATCTTAAGCCAGTTTTTGAAAAAAATTGATTTTTCCCACCACCTCCAAATCACACAATCTTTCTTGAACATGGTGACCCACATGTGCCAATCATGGCTATGAAAGAAAATTTTGAAAAAGAATATTTTACAATGCCACCCTGAGGTATAGACCGATGTTTTGACCAGTCAGTATAGATGGCATTATAAATTAATAAAAAATTCAGAAAATTTGAAACCTAGTAAAACCACCTTTTTTGTGCAATAGATCATGTGTGCCAAAGTTGAGGTGGTTTGGAGGTGGTCGAAAAAATGACCACATTCCGGAGGGGCCATTTGGTCTAACTTAGGCCAGTTTTTGAAAAAATGTGATTTTTCCCACCACATCCAAATTACACAAACTTTCTTAAACATGTTGACCCACATGTTCCAATCATGGCTATGAAAGAAAATTTGGAAAAAGAATATTTTACAATGCCCCCCTAAGGTATAGACCGATGTTTTGACCAGTCAGTCTAGAGGGCAATATAAATTAATAAAAAAATTCAAAAAAATATAAAACCTTGGAAACCCACCTTTGTTTGTGCAATAGATCATGTGTGCCAATGTTGAGGTCATTTGGAGGTGGTCAAAAAAATGACCGCATTCCGGAGTGGCCATTTGGTCTATCTTAAGCCAGTTTTTGAAAAAAATTGATTTTTCCCACCACCTCCAAATCACACAATCTTTCTTGAACATGGTGACCCACATGTGCCAATTATGGCTATGAAAGAAAATTTTGAAAAAGAATATTTTACAATGCCACCCTGAGGTATAGACCGATGTTTTGACCAGTCAGTATAGATGGCATTATAAATTAATAAAAAATTCAGAAAATATGAAACCTAGTAAAACCACCTTTTTTTGTGCAATAGATCATGTGTGCCAAAGTTGAGGTGGTTTGGAGGTGGTCGAAAAAATGACCACATTTTGGAGGGGCCGTTTGGTCTAACTTAGGCCAGTTTTTGAAAAAATGTGATTTTTCCCACCACATCCAAATCACACAAACTTTCTTAAACATGTTGACCCAAATGTTCCAATCATGGCTATGACAGAAAATTTGGAAAAAGAATATTTTACAATGCCCCCCTAAGGTATAGACCGATGTTTTGACCAGTCAGTCTAGAGGGCATTATAAATTAATAAAAAATTCAAAAAAAAATATAAAACCTTGGAAAGCCACCTTTGTTTGTGCAATAGATCATGTGCGCCAATGTTGAGGTTATTTGGAGGTGGTCGAAAAAATGACCGCATTCCGGAGAGGCCATTTGGTCTAAATTAAGCCTGATTTTGAAAAAATGTGATTTACCCCACCACCTCCAAATCACACAAACTTTCTTGAACATGGTGACCCACATGTGCCAATCATGGCTATGAAAGAAAATTTGGAAATAGACTATTTTACAATGCCCCCTGAGGTATAGACTGATGTTTTGACCATTCAGTCTAGAGGGCATTATAAATTAATAAAAAATTAAAAAAATATAAAACCTTGGAAACCCACCTTTGTTTGTGCAATAGATCATGTGTGCCAATGTTGAGGTCATTTTGAGGTGGTCGAAAAAATGACCGCATTCCGGAGGGGCCATTTGGTCTAAATTAAGCCAGATTTTGAAAAAATGTGATTTTTCCCACCACCTCCAAATCACACAAACTTTCTTGAACATGGTGACCCACATGTGCCAATCATGGCTATGAAAGAAAATCTGGAAAAAGAATAGTTTACAATGCCCTCGTGAGGTATAGACCGATGTTTTGACCAGTCAGTGTAGAGGGCGTTATAAATTAATAAAAAAATTCAAAAAAAATATAAAACCTTGGAAACCCACCTTTGTTTGTGCAATAGAGCATGTGTGCCAATGTTGAGGTCATTTGGAGGTGGTCAAAAAAATGACCGCATTCCGGAGTGGCCATTTGGTCTATCTTAAGCCAGTTTTTGAAAAAAATTGATTTTTCCCACCACCTCCAAATCACACAATCTTTCTTGAACATGGTGACCCACATGTGCCAATCATGGCTATGAAAGAAAATTTTGAAAAAGAATATTTTACAATGCCACCCTGAGGTATAGACCGATGTTTTGACCAGTCAGTATAGATGGCATTATAAATTAATAAAAAATTCAGAAAAAATGAAACCTAGTAAAACCACCTTTTTTGTGCAATAGATCATGTGTGCCAAAGTTGAGGTGGTTTGGAGGTGGTCGAAAAAATGACCACATTCCGGAGGGGCCATTTGGTCTAACTTAGGCCAGTTTTTGAAAAAATGTGATTTTTCCCACCACATCCAAATCACACAAACTTTCTTAAACATGTTGACCCACATGTTCCAATCATGGCTATGATAGAAAATTTGGAAAAAGAATATTTTACAATGCCCCCCTAAGGTATAGACCGATGTTTTGACCAGTCAGTCTAGAGGGCATTATAAATTAATTAAAAATTCAAAAAAATATAAAACCTTGGAAACTCCACCTTTGTTTGTGCAATAGATCATGTGCGCCAATGTTGAGGTCATTTGGAGGTGGTCGAAAAAATGACCGCATTCCGGAGAGGCCATTTGGTCTAAATTAAGCCTGATTTTGAAAAAATGTGATTTTTCCCACCACCTCCAAATCACACAAACTTTCTTGAACATGGTGACCCACATGTGCCAATCATGGCTATGAAAGAAAATTTGGAAATAGAATATTTTACAATGCCCCCTGAGGTATAGACTGATGTTTTGACCATTCAGTCTAGAGGGCATTATAAATTAATAAAAAATTAAAAAAATATAAAACCTTGGAAACCCACCTTTGTTTGTGCAATAGATCATGTGTGCCAATGTTGAGGTCATTCGGAGGTGGTCGAAAAAATGACCGCATTCCGGAGGGGGCATTTGGTCTAAATTAAGCCAGATTTTAAAAAAATGTGATTTTTCCCACCACTCCAAATCACACAAACTTTCTTGAACATGGTGACCCACATGTGCCAATCATAGCTATGAAAGAAAATTTGGAAATAGAATATTTTACAATGCCCCCTGAGGTATAGACCGATGTTTTGACCAGTCAGTCTAGAGGGCATTATAAATTAATAAAAAATTCAAAAAATATAAAACCTTGGAAGACCACCTTTGTTTGTGCAATAGATCATGTGTGCCAAAATTGAGGTCATTTGGAGGTGGTCTAAAAAATGACCGCATTCCGGAGGGGCAATTTGGTCTAACTTAAGCCAGTTTTTGAAAAAATGTGATTTTTCCCACCACCTCCAAATCACACAAACTTTATTGAACATGGTGACCCACATGTGCCAATCATGGCTATGAAAGAAAATTTTGAAAAAGAATATTTTACAATGCCCCCCTGAGGTATAGACTGATGTTTTGACCAGTCAGTCTAGATGGCATTATAAATTAATAAAAAATTCAAAAAAAATATAAAACCTTGGAAACCAACCTTTGTTTGTGCAATAGATCATGTGTGCCAAAGTTGAGGTGGTTTGGAGGTGGTCGAAAAAATGACCACATTCCGGAGGGGCCATTTGGTCTAACTTAGGCCAGTTTTTGAAAAAATGTGATTTTTCCCACCACATCCAAATCACACAAACTTTCTTAAACATGTTGACCCACATGTTCCAATCATGGCTATGACAGAAAATTTGGAAAAAGAATATTTTACAATGCCCCCCTAATGTATAGACCGATGTTTTGACCAGTCAGTCTAGAGGGCATTATAAATTAATTAAAAATTCAAAAAAATATAAAACCTTGGAAACTCCACCTTTGTTTGTGCAATAGATCATGTGCGCCAATGTTGAGGTTATTTGGAGGTGGTCGAAAAAATGACCGCATTCCGGAGAGGCCATTTGGTCTAAATTAAGCCTGATTTTGAAAAAATGTGATTTACCCCACCACCTCCAAATCACACAAACTTTCTTGAACATGGTGACCCACATGTGCCAATCATGGCTATGAAAGAAAATTTGGAAATAGACTATTTTACAATGCCCCCTGAGGTATAGACTGATGTTTTGACCATTCAGTCTAGAGGGCATTATAAATTAATAAAAAATTAAAAAAATATAAAACCTTGGAAACCCACCTTTGTTTGTGCAATAGATCATGTGTGCCAATGTTGAGGTCATTTTGAGGTGGTCGAAAAAATGACCGCATTCCGGAGGGGCCATTTGGTCTAAATTAAGCCAGATTTTGAAAAAATGTGAATTTTCCCACCACCTCCAAATCACACAAACTTTCTTGAACATGGTGACCCACATGTGCCAATCATGGCTATGAAAGAAAATCTGGAAAAAGAATAGTTTACAATGCCCTCGTGAGGTATAGACCGATGTTTTGACCAGTCAGTGTAGAGGGCGTTATAAATTAATAAAAAAATTCAAAAAAAATATAAAACCTTGGAAACCCACCTTTGTTTGTGCAATAGAGCATGTGTGCCAATGTTGAGGTCATTTGGAGGTGGTCAAAAAAATGACCGCATTCCGGAGTGGCCATTTGGTCTATCTTAAGCCAGTTTTTGAAAAAAATTGATTTTTCCCACCACCTCCAAATCACACAATCTTTCTTGAACATGGTGACCCACATGTGCCAATCATGGCTATGAAAGAAAATTTTGAAAAAGAATATTTTACAATGCCACCCTGAGGTATAGACCGATGTTTTGACCAGTCAGTATAGATGGCATTATAAATTAATAAAAAATTCAGAAAATATGAAACCTAGTAAAACCACCTTTTTTGTGCAATAGATCATGTGTGCCAAAGTTGAGGTGGTTTGGAGGTGGTCGAAAAAATGACCACATTCCGGAGGGGCCATTTGGTCTAACTTAGGCCAGTTTTTGAAAAAATGTGATTTTTCCCACCACATCCAAATCACACAAACTTTCTTAAACATGTTGACCCACATGTTCCAATCATGGCTATGAAAGAAAATTTGGAAAAAGAATATTTTACAATGCCCCCCTAAGGTATAGACCGATGTTTTGACCAGTCAGTCTAGAGGGCATTATAAATTAATTAAAAATTCAAAAAAATATAAAACCTTGGAAACTCCACCTTTGTTTGTGCAATAGATCATGTGCGCCAATGTTGAGGTCATTTGGAGGTGGTCGAAAAAATGACCGCATTCCGGAGAGGCCATTTGGTCTAAATTAAGCCTGATTTTGAAAAAATGTGATTTTTCCCACCACCTCCAAATCACACAAACTTTCTTGAACATGGTGACCCACATGTGCCAATCATGGCTATGAAAGAAAATTTGGAAATAGAATATTTTACAATGCCCCCTGAGGTATAGACTGATGTTTTGACCATTCAGTCTAGAGGGCATTATAAATTAATAAAAAATTAAAAAAATATAAAACCTTGGAAACCCACCTTTGTTTGTGCAATAGATCATGTGTGCCAATGTTGAGGTCATTTGGAGGTGGTCGAAAAAATGACCGCATTCCGGAGGGGGCATTTGGTCTAAATTAAGCCAGATTTTAAAAAAATGTGATTTTTCCCACCACTCCAAATCACACAAACTTTCTTGAACATGGTGACCCACATGTGCCAATCATAGCTATGAAAGAAAATTTGGAAATAGAATATTTTACAATGCCCCCTGAGGTATAGACCGATGTTTTGACCAGTCAGTCTAGAGGGCATTATAAATTAATAAAAAATTCAAAAAATATAAAACCTTGGAAGACCACCTTTGTTTGTGCAATAGATCATGTGTGCCAAAATTGAGTTCATTTGGAGGTGGTCTAAAAAATGACCGCATTCCGGAGGGGCAATTTGGTCTAACTTAAGCCAGTTTTTGAAAAAATGTGATTTTTCCCACCACCTCCAAATCACACAAACTTTATTGAACATGGTGACCCACATGTGCCAATCATGGCTATGAAAGAAAATTTAGAAAAAGAATATTTTACAATGCCCCCCTGAGGTATAGACTGATGTTTTGACCAGTCAGTCTAGATGGCATTATAAATTAATAAAAAATTCAAAAAAAATATAAAACCTTGGAAACCAACCTTTGTTTGTGCAATAGATCATGTGTGCCAAAGTTGAGGTGGTTTGGAGGTGGTCGAAAAAATGACCACATTCCGGAGGGGCCATTTGGTCTAACTTAGGCCAGTTTTTGAAAAAATGTGATTTTTCCCACCACATCCAAATCACACAAACTTTCTTAAACATGTTGACCCACATGTTCCAATCATGGCTATGAAAGAAAATTTGGAAAAAGAATATTTTACAATGCCCCCCTAATGTATAGACCGATGTTTTGACCAGTCAGTCTAGAGGGCATTATAAATTAATTAAAAATTCAAAAAAATATAAAACCTTGGAAACTCCACCTTTGTTTGTGCAATAGATCATGTGCGCCAATGTTGAGGTCATTTGGAGGTGGTCGAAAAAATGACCGCATTCCGGAGAGGCCATTTGGTCTAAATTAAGCCTGATTTTGAAAAAATGTGATTTTTCCCACCACCTCCAAATCACACAAACTTTCTTGAACATGGTGACCCACATGTGCCAATCATAGCTATGAAAGAAAATTTGGAAATAGAATATTTTACAATGCCCCCTGAGGTATAGACCGATGTTTTGACCAGTCAGTCTAGAGGGCATTATAAATTAATAAAAAATTCAAAAAATATAAAACCTTGGAAAACCACCTTTGTTTGTGCAATAGATCATGTGTGCCAAAATTGAGGTCATTTGGAGGTGGTCTAAAAAATGACCGCATTCCGGAGGGGCAATTTGGTCTAACTTAAGCCAGTTTTTTAAAAAATGTGATTTTTCCCACCACCTCCAAATCACACAAACTTTATTGAACATGGTGACCCACATGTGCCAATCATGGCTATGAAAGAAAATTTAGAAAAAGAATATTTTACAATGCCCCCCTGAGGTATAGACTGATGTTTTGACCAGTCAGTCTAGATGGCATTATAAATTAATAAAAAATTCAAAAAAATATAAAACCTTGGAAACCAACCTTTGTTTGTGCAATAGATCATGTGTGCCAAAGTTGAGGTCATTTGGAGGTGGTCGAAAAAATGACCGCATTCCGGAGGCGCCATTTGGTCTTAATTAAGCAATATTTTGAAAAAATGTGATTTTTCCCACCACATCCAAATCACACAAACTTTCTTAAACATGGCGACCCACATGTGCCAATCATGGCTATGAAAGAAAATTTGGAGAAAGAATATTTTACAATGCCCCGTGAGGTATAGACCGATGTTTTGACCAGTCACTCTAGAGGGCATTATAAATTAATCAAAAATCAAAAAAATATAAAGCCTTGGAAATCCACCTTTGTTTGTGCAATAGATCATGTGTGCCAATGTTGAGGTCATTTGGAGGTGGTCGAAAAAATGATCGCATTCCGGAGGGGCCATTTGCTCTAAATTAAGCCAGATTTTGAAAAAATGTGATTTTTCCCACCACCTCCAAATCACATAAACTTTCTTGAATATGGTGACCCAGATGTGCCAATCGTGGCTATGAAAGAAAATCTGGAAAAAGAATATTTAACAATGCCCTCGTGAGGTATAGACCGATGTTTTGACCAGTCAGTGTAGAGGGCATTATAAATTAATAAAAAATTCAAAAAAATATAAAACCTTGAAAACCCTCCTTTGTTTGTGCAATAGATCATGTGTGCCAATGTTGAGGTCATTCGGAGGTGGTCGAAAAAATGACCGCATTCCGGAGAGGCCATTTGGTCTAAATTAAGCCTGATTTTGAAAAAATGTGATTTTTCCCACCACCTCCAAATCACACAAACTTTCTTGAACATGGTGACCCACATGTGCCAATCATAGCTATGAAAGAAAATTTGGAAATAGAATATTTTACAATGCCCCCTGAGGTATAGACCGATGTTTTGACCAGTCAGTCTAGAGGGCATTATAAATTAATAAAAAATTCAAAAAATATAAAACCTTGGAAAACCACCTTTGTTTGTGCAATAGATCATGTGTGCCAAAATTGAGGTCATTTGGAGGTGGTCTAAAAAATGACCGCATTCCGGAGGGGCAATTTGGTCTAACTTAAGCCAGTTTTTTAAAAAATGTGATTTTTCCCACCACCTCCAAATCACACAAACTTTATTGAACATGGTGACCCACATGTGCCAATCATGGCTATGAAAGAAAATTTAGAAAAAGAATATTTTACAATGCCCCCCTGAGGTATAGACTGATGTTTTGACCAGTCAGTCTAGATGGCATTATAAATTAATAAAAAATTCAAAAAAATATAAAACCTTGGAAACCAACCTTTGTTTGTGCAATAGATCATGTGTGCCAAAGTTGAGGTCATTTGGAGGTGGTCGAAAAAATGACCGCATTCCGGAGGCGCCATTTGGTCTTAATTAAGCAATATTTTGAAAAAATGTGATTTTTCCCACCACATCCAAATCACACAAACTTTCTTAAACATGGCGACCCACATGTGCCAATCATGGCTATGAAAGAAAATTTGGAGAAAGAATATTTTACAATGCCCCGTGAGGTATAGACCGATGTTTTGACCAGTCACTCTAGAGGGCATTATAAATTAATCAAAAATCAAAAAAATATAAAGCCTTGGAAATCCACCTTTGTTTGTGCAATAGATCATGTGTGCCAATGTTGAGGTCATTTGGAGGTGGTCGAAAAAATGATCGCATTCCGGAGGGGCCATTTGCTCTAAATTAAGCCAGATTTTGAAAAAATGTGATTTTTCCCACCACCTCCAAATCACATAAACTTTCTTGAATATGGTGACCCAGATGTGCCAATCGTGGCTATGAAAGAAAATCTGGAAAAAGAATATTTAACAATGCCCTCGTGAGGTATAGACCGATGTTTTGACCAGTCAGTGTAGAGGGCATTATAAATTAATAAAAAATTCAAAAAAATATAAAACCTTGAAAACCCTCCTTTGTTTGTGCAATAGATCATGTGTGCCAATGTTGAGGTCATTCGGAGGTGGTCGAAAAAATGACCGCATTCCGGAGAGGCCATTTGGTCTAAATTAAGCCTGATTTTGAAAAAATGTGATTTTTCCCACCACCTCCAAATCACACAAACTTTCTTGAACATGGTGACCCACATGTGCCAATCATAGCTATGAAAGAAAATTTGGAAATAGAATATTTTACAATGCCCCCTGAGGTATAGACCGATGTTTTGACCAGTCAGTCTAGAGGGCATTATAAATTAATAAAAAATTCAAAAAATATAAAACCTTGGAAAACCACCTTTGTTTGTGCAATAGATCATGTGTGCCAAAATTGAGGTCATTTGGAGGTGGTCTAAAAAATGACCGCATTCCGGAGGGGCAATTTGGTCTAACTTAAGCCAGTTTTTGAAAAAATGTGATTTTTCCCACCACCTCCAAATCACACAAACTTTATTGAACATGGTGACCCACATGTGCCAATCATGGCTATGAAAGAAAATTTAGAAAAAGAATATTTTACAATGCCCCCCTGAGGTATAGACTGATGTTTTGACCAGTCAGTCTAGATGGCATTATAAATTAATAAAAAATTCAAAAAAAATATAAAACCTTGGAAACCAACCTTTGTTTGTGCAATAGATCATGTGTGCCAAAGTTGAGGTCATTTGGAGGTGGTCGAAAAAATGACCGCATTCCGGAGGCGCCATTTGGTCTTAATTAAGCAATATTTTGAAAAAATGTGATTTTTCCCACCACATCCAAATCACACAAACTTTCTTAAACATGGCGACCCACATGTGCCAATCATGGCTATGAAAGAAAATTTGGAGAAAGAATATTTTACAATGCCCCGTGAGGTATAGACCGATGTTTTGACCAGTCACTCTAGAGGGCATTATAAATTAATAAAAAATCAAAAAAATATAAAGCCTTGGAAATCCACCTTTGTTTGTGCAATAGATCATGTGTGCCAATGTTGAGGTCATTTGGAGGTGGTCGAAAAAATGATCGCATTCCGGAGGGGCCATTTGCTCTAAATTAAGCCAGATTTTGAAAAAATGTGATTTTTCCCACCACCTCCAAATCACATAAACTTTCTTGAATATGGTGACCCAGATGTGCCAATCGTGGCTATGAAAGAAAATCTGGAAAAAGAATATTTAACAATGCCCTCGTGAGGTATAGACCGATGTTTTGACCAGTCAGTGTAGAGGGCATTATAAATTAATAAAAAATTCAAAAAATATAAAACCTTGAAAACCCTCCTTTGTTTGTGCAATAGATCATGTGTGCCAATGTTGAGGTCATTTGGAGGTGGTCAAAAAAATGACCGCATTCCGGAGGGGCCATTTGGTCTATCTTAAGCAAGTTTTTGAAAAAAATTGATTTTTCCTACCACCTCCAAATCACACAATCTTTCTTGAACATGGTGACCCACATGTGCCAATCATGGCTATGAAAGAAAATTTTGAAAAAGAATATTTTACAATGCCACCCTGAGGTATAGACCGATGTTTTGACCAGTCAGTATAGATGGCATTATAAATTAATAAAAAATTCAGAAAATATGAAACCTAGTAAAACCACCTTTGTTTGTGCAATAGATCATGTGTGCCAAAGTTGAGGTGGTTTGGAGGTGGTCGAAAAAATGACCACATTCCGGAGGGGCCATTTGGTCTAACTTTGGCCAGTTTTTGAAAAAATGTGATTTTTCCCACCACATCCAAATCACACAAACTTTCTTAAACATGTTGCCCCACATGTTCCAATCATGGCTATGAAAGAAAATTTGTAAAAAGAATATTTTACAATGCCCCCTGAGGTATAGAGCAATGTTTTGACTAGTCAGTCTAGAGGATATTATAAATTAATAAAAAATTAAAAAAATATAAAACCTTGGAAACCCACATTTGTTTGTGCAATAGATCATGTGTGCCAAAGTTGAGGTCATATGGAGGTGGTCGAAAAAATGACCGCATTCCGGAGGGGCCATTTGGTCTAACTTAGGCCAGTTTTTTAAAAAATGTGATTTTTCCCACCACATCCAAATCACACAAACTTTCTTAAAAATTGTGACCTACATGTGCCAATAATGGCTATGAACGAAAATTTGGAAAAAGAATATTTTACAATGCCCCCTGAGGTATAGACTGATGTTTTGACCAGTCAGTCTAGAGGACATTATAAATTAATAAAAAATTCAAAAAAATATAAAACCTTGGAAACCTACCTTTGTTTGTGCAATAGATCATGTGTGCCAATTTGAGGTCATTTGGAGGTGGTCGAAAAAATGACCGCATTCCGGAAGGGCCATTTGGTCTAACTTAAGCCAATTTTTGAAAAAAATTGATTTTTCCCACCACCTCCAAATCACACAAAATTTCTTGAACATGGTGACCCACATGTGCCAATCATGGCTATGAAAGAAAATTTGGAAATAGAATATTTTACAATGCCCCCCTGAGGTATAGACCGATGTTTTGACCAGTCAGTCTAGAGGGCATTATAAATTAATAAAAAATTCAAAAACTATAAAACCTTGGAAACCCACCTTTGTTTGTGCAATAGATCATGTGTGCCAAAGTTGAGGTCATTTGGAGGTGGTCGAAAAAATGACCGCATTCTGGAGGGGCCATTTGGTCTAACTTAAGCCAATTTTTGAAAAAAATTGATTTTTCCCACCACCTCCAAATCACACAAAATTTCTTGAACATGGTGACCCACATGTGCCAATCATGGCTATGAAAGAAAATTTAGACAAAAAATATTTTACAATGCCCCCCTGAGGTATAGACCGATGTTTTGACCGGTCAGTCTAGATGGCATTATAAATTAATTAAAAATTCAAAAAAATATAAAACCTTGGAAAACCACCTTTGTTTGTGCAATAGATCATGTGTGCCAAAGTTGAGGTCATTTGGAGGTGGTCGAAAAAATGACCGCATTCCGGAGGGGCCATTTGGTCTAAATTAAGCCAGATTTTGAAAAAATGTGATTTTTCCCACCACATCCAAATCACACAAACTTTCTTAAACATGGCGACCCACATGTGCCAATCATGGCTATGAAACAAAATTTGGAGAAAGAATATTTTACAATGCCCCGTGAGGTATAGACCGATGTTTTGACCAGTCAGTCTAGAGGGCATTATAAATTAATAAAAAAGTTCAAAAAAATATAAAACCTTGGAAACCCACCTTTGTTTGTGCAATAGATCATGTGTGCCAATGTTGAGGTCATTTGGAGGTGGTCGAAAAAATGACCGCATTCCGGAGGGGCCATTTGGTCTAAATTAAGCCTGATTTTGAAAAAATGTGATTTTTCCCACCACCTCCAAATCACACAAACTTTCTTGAACATGGTGACCCACATGTGCCAATCATGGCTATGAAAGAAAATTTGGAAATAGAATATTTTACAATGCCCCCCTGAGGTATAGACAGATGTTTTGACCAGTCAGTCTAGAGGGCATTATAAATTAATAAAAAATTCAAAAAATATAAAACCTTGGAAAACCACCTTTGTTTGTGCAATAGATCATGTGTGCCAAAGTTGAGGTCATTTGGAGGTGGTCGAAAAAATGACCGCATTCCGGAGGGGCCATTTGGTCTAACTTAAGCCAGCTTTTGAAAAAATGTGATTTTTCCCACCACCTCCAAATCACACAAACTTTCTTGAACATGGTGACCCACATGTGCCAATCATGGCTATGAAAGAAAATTTTGAAAAAGAATATTTTACAATGCCCCCCTAAGGTAAAGACCAATGTTTTGACCAGTCAGTCTAGAGGGCATTGTAAATTAATAAAAAATTCAAAAAAAATATAAAACCTTGGTAATCCACCTTTGTTTGTGCAATAGATCATGTGTGCCAATGTTGAGGTCATTTGGAGGTGGTCGAAAAACTGACCGCATTCCGGAGGGGCCATTTGGTCTAAATTAAGCCTGATTTTGAATAAATGTGATTTTTTCCACCACCTCCAAATCACACAAACTTTCTTGAACATGGTGACCCACATGTGCCAATCATGTCTATGAAAGAAAATTTGGAAAAAGAATATTTTACAATGCCCCCCTGAGGTATAGAGCAATGTTTTGACCAGTCAGTCTAGAGGATATTATAAATTAATAAAAAAATAAAAAAATATAAAACCTTGGAAACCCACCTTTGTTTGTGCAATAGATCATGTGTGCCAAAGTTGAGGTCTTTTGGAGGTGGTCGAAAAAATGACCGCATTCCGGAGGGGCCATTTGGTCTTAAATTAAGCCAGATTTTGAAAAAATGTGATTTTTTCCACCACCTCCAAATCACACAAACTTTCTTGAACATGGTGACCCACATGTGCCAATCATGGCTATGAAAGAAAATTTGAAAATAGAATATTTTACAATGCCCCCCTAAGGTATAGACCGATGTTTTGACCAGTCAGTCTAGAGTGCATTATAAATTAATAAAAAATTCAAAAAATATAAAACCTTGGAAAACCACCTTTGTTTGTGCAATAGATCATGTGTGCCAAAGTTGAGGTCATTTGGAGGTGGTCGAAAAAATGACCGCATTCCGGAGGGGCCATTTGGTCTAACTTAAGCCAGCTTTTGAAAAAATGTGATTTTTCCCACCACCTCCAAATCACACAAACTTTCTTGAACATGGTGACCCACATGTGCCAATCATGGCTATGAAAGAAAATTTTGAAAAAGAATATTTTACAATGCCCCCCTAAGGTAAAGACCGATGTTTTGACCAGTCAGTCTAGAGGGCATTATAAATTAATAAAAAATTCAAAAAAAATATAAAACATTGGTAATCCACCTTTGTTTGTGCAATAGATCATGTGTGCCAATGTTGAGGTCATTTGGAGGTGGTCGAAAAACTGACCGCATTCCGGAGGGGCCATTTGGTCTAAATTAAGCCAGATTTTGAATAAATGTGATTTTTTCCACCACCTCCAAATCACACAAACTTTCTTGAACATGGTGACCCACATGTGCCAATCATGTCTATGAAAGAAAATTTGGAAAAAGAATATTTTACAATGCCCCCCTGAGGTATAGAGCAATGTTTTGACTAGTTAGTCTAGAGGATATTATAAATTAATAAAAAATTAAAAAAATATAAAACCTTGGAAACCCACCTTTGTTTGTGCAATAGATCATGTGTGCCAAAGTTGAGGTCATTTGGAGGTGGTCGAAAAAATGACCGCATTCCGGAGGGGCCATTTGGTCTAACTTAAGCCAATTTTTGAAAAAAATTGATTTTTCCCACCACCTCCAAATCACACAAAATTTCTTGAACATGGTGACCCACATGTGCCAATCATGGCTATGAAAGAAAATTTAGACAAAAAATATTTTACAATGCACCCCTGAGGTATAGACCGATGTTTTGACCAGTCAGTCTAGATGGCATTATAAATTAATTCAAAATTCAAAAAAATATAAAACCTTGGAAAACCACCTTTGTTTGTGCAATAGATCATGTGTGCCAAAGTTGAGGTCATTTGGAGGTGGTCGAAAAAATGACCGCATTCCGGAGGGGCCATTTGGTCTTAACTTAAGCCAGCATTTGAAAAAATGTGATTTTTCCCACCACCTCCAAATCACACAAACTTTCTTGAACATGGTGACCCACATGTGCCTATCATGGCTATGAAAGAAAATTTTGAAAAAGAATATTTTACAATGCCCCCCTAAGGTAAAGATCGATGTTTTGACCAGTCAGTCTAGAGGGCATTATAAATTAATAAAAGAAATAAAAAAAATATAAAACCTTGGTAATCCACCTTTGTTTGTGCAATAGATCATGTGTGCCAATGTTGAGGTCATTTGGAGGTGGTCGAAAAAATGACCGCATTCCGGAGGGGCAATTTGGTCTAAATTAAGCCAGATTTTGAAAAAAATGTGATTTTTCCCACCACCTCCAAATCACACAAACTTTCTTGAACATGGTGACCCACATGTGCCAATCATGGCTATGAAAGAATATTTGAAAATAGAATATTTTACAATGCCCCCCTGAGGTATAGACCGATGTTTTGACCAGTCAGTCTAGAGGGCATTATAAATTAATAAAAAATTCAAAAAATATAAAACCTTGGAAACCCACCTTTGTTTGTGCAATAGATCATCTGTGCCAAAGTTGAGGTCATTTGGAGGTGGTCGAAGAAATGACTGCATTCCGGAGGGGCCATTTGGTCTAACTTAAGCCAGCTTTTGAAAAAATGTGATTTTTCCCACCACCTCCAAATCACACAAACTTTCTTGAACATGGTGACCCACATGTGCCAATCATGGCTATGAAAGAATATTTGAAAATAGAATATTTTACAATGCCCCCCTGAGGTATAGACCGATGTTTTGACCAGTAAGTCTAGAGGGCATTATAAATTAATAAAAAATTCAAAAAATATAAAACCTTGGAAACCCACCTTTGTTTGTGCAATAGATCATGTGTGCCAAAGTTGAGGTCATTTGGAGGTGGTCGAAAAAATGACCGCATTCTGGAGGGGCCATTTGGTCTAACTTAAGCCAGCTTTTGAAAAAATGTGATTTTCCCCACCACCTCCAAATCACACAAACTTTCTTGAACATGGTGACCCACATGTGCCAATCATGGCTATGAAAGAAAATTTAGAAAAAGAATATTTTACAATGCCACCCTAAGGTAAAGATCGATGTTTTGACCAGTCAGTCTAGAGGGCATTATAAATTAATAAAATAAATCAAAAAAAATATAAAACCTTGGTAATCCACCTTTGTTTGTGCAATAGATCATGTGTGCCAATGTTGAGGTCATTTGGAGGTGGTCGAAAAAATGACCGCATTCCGGAGGGGCCATTTGGTCTAAATTAAGCCAGATTTTGAAAAAAATGTGATTTTTCCCACCACCTCCAAATCACACAAACTTTCTTGAACATGGTGACCCACATGTGCCAATCATGGCTATGAAAGAATATTTGAAAATAGAATATTTTACAATGCCCCCCTGAGGTATAGACCGATGTTTTGACCAGTCAGTCTAGAGGGCATTATAAATTAATAAAAAATTCAAAAAATATAAAACCTTGGAAACCCACCTTTGTTTGTGCAATAGATCATCTGTGCCAAAGTTGAGGTCATTTGGAGGTGGTCGAAAAAATGACTGCATTCCGGAGGGGCCATTTGGTCTAACTTAAGCCAGCTTTTGAAAAAATGTGATTTTTCCCACCACCTCCAAATCACACAAACTTTCTTGAACATGGTGACCCACATGTGCCAATCATGGCTATGAAAGAATATTTGAAAATAGAATATTTTACAATGCCCCCCTGAGGTATAGACCGATGTTTTGACCAGTAAGTCTAGAGGGCATTATAAATTAATAAAAAATTCAAAAAATATAAAACCTTGGAAACCCACCTTTGTTTGTGCAATAGATCATGTGTGCCAAAGTTGAGGTCATTTGGAGGTGGTCGAAAAAATGACCGCATTCTGGAGGGGCCATTTGGTCTAACTTAAGCCAGCTTTTGAAAAAATGTGATTTTCCCCACCACCTCCAAATCACACAAACTTTCTTGAACATGGTGACCCACATGTGCCAATCATGGCTATGAAAGAAAATTTAGAAAAAGAATATTTTACAATGCCCCCCTAAGGTAAAGATCGATGTTTTGACCAGTCAGTCTAGAGGGCATTATAAATTAATAAAAGAAATCAAAAAAATATAAAACATTGGTAATCCACCTTTGTTTGTGCAATAGATCATGTGTGCCAATGTTGAGGTCATTTGGAGGTGGTCGAAAAAATGAC
Organism: Aegilops umbellulata; assembly: GCA_032464435.1. Taxonomy (NCBI): domain Eukaryota; kingdom Viridiplantae; phylum Streptophyta; class Magnoliopsida; order Poales; family Poaceae; genus Aegilops; species Aegilops umbellulata. The sequence goes on from CP136057.1 coordinate 556,307,558, forward strand.
CGCATTCCGGAGGGGCCATTTGGTCTAAATTAAGCCAGATTTTGAAAAAAATGTGATTTTTCCCACCACCTCCAAATCACACAAACTTTCTTGAACATGGTGACCCACATGTGCCAATCATGGCTATGAAAGAATATTTGAAAATAGAATATTTTACAATGCCCCCCTGAGGTATAGACCGATGTTTTGACCAGTCAGTCTAGAGGGCATTATAAATTAATAAAAAATTCAAAAAATATAAAACCTTGGAAACCCACCTTTGTTTGTGCAATAGATCATCTGTGCCAAAGTTGAGGTCATTTGGAGGTGGTCGAAAAAATGACTGCATTCCGGAGGGGCCATTTGGTCTAACTTAAGCCAGCTTTTGAAAAAATGTGATTTTTCCCACCACCTCCAAATCACACAAACTTTCTTGAACATGGTGACCCACATGTGCCAATCATGGCTATGAAAGAATATTTGAAAATAGAATATTTTACAATGCCCCCCTGAGGTATAGACCGATGTTTTGACCAGTAAGTCTAGAGGGCATTATAAATTAATAAAAAATTCAAAAAATATAAAACCTTGGAAACCCACCTTTGTTTGTGCAATAGATCATGTGTGCCAAAGTTGAGGTCATTTGGAGGTGGTCGAAAAAATGACCGCATTCTGGAGGGGCCATTTGGTCTAACTTAAGCCAGCTTTTGAAAAAATGTGATTTTCCCCACCACCTCCAAATCACACAAACTTTCTTGAACATGGTGACCCACATGTGCCAATCATGGCTATGAAAGAAAATTTAGAAAAAGAATATTTTACAATGCCCCCCTAAGGTAAAGATCGATGTTTTGACCAGTCAGTCTAGAGGGCATTATAAATTAATAAAAGAAATCAAAAAAAATATAAAACCTTGGTAATCCACCTTTGTTTGTGCAATAGATCATGTGTGCCAATGTTGAGGTCATTTGGAGGTGGTCGAAAAAATGACCGCATTCCGGAGGGGCCATTTGGTCTAAATTAAGCCAGATTTTGAAAAAAATGTGATTTTTCCCACCACCTCCAAATCACACAAACTTTCTTGAACATGGTGACCCACATGTGCCAATCATGGCTATGAAAGAAAAATTGAAAATAGAATATTTTACAATGCCCCCCTAAGGTATAGACCGATGTTTTGACCAGTCAGTCTAGAGGGCATTATAAATTAATAAAAAATTCAAAAAATATAAAACCTTGGAAAACCACCTTTGTTTGTGCAATAGATCATGTGTGCCAAAGTTGAGGTCATTTGGAGGTGGTCGAAAAAATGACCGCATTCCGGAGGGGCCATTTGGTCTAACTTAAGCCAGCTTTTGAAAAAATGTGATTTTTCCCACGACCTCCAAATCACACAAACTTTCTTGAACATGGTGACCCACATGTGCTAATCATGGCTATGAAAGAAAATTTAGAAAAAGAATATTTTACAATGCCCCCCTGAGGTATAGACTGATGTTTTGACCAGTAAGTCTAGATGGCATTATAAATTAATAAAAAATTCAAAAAAATATAAAACCTTGGAAACCAACCTTTGTTTGTGCAATAGATCATGTGTGCCAAAGTTGAGGTCATTTGGAGGTGGTCGAAAAAATGACCGCATTTCGGAGGGGCCATTTGGTCTAACTTAAGCCAATTTTTGAAAATATTTGATTTTCCCCACCACCTCCAAATCACACAAAATTTCTTGAACATGGTGACCCACATGTGCCAATCATGGCTATGAAAGAAAATTTTGAAAAAGAATATTTTACAATGCCCCCTTGAGGTATAGATCAATGTTTTGACCAGTCAGTCTAGGGGGCATTATAAATTAATAAAAAAAAATCAAAAAATATGAAAGCTTGGAAAACCACCTTTGTTTGTGCAATATATCATGTGTGCCAAAGTTGAGGTCATTAGGAGGTGGTCGAAAAAATGACCGCATTCCGGAGGGGCCATTTGGTCTAACTTAGGCCAGTTTTTGAAAAAATGTGATTTTTCCCACCACCTCCAAATCACACAAACTTTCTTGAACATGGTGACCCACATGTGCCAATCATGGCTATGAAACAAAATTTGGAAATAGAATATTTTACAATGCCCCCCTAAGGTATAGACCGATGTTTTGACCAGTCAGTCTAGAGGGCATTATAAATTAATAAAAAATTCAAAAAAATATATAAAATCTTGGTAATCCACCTTTGTTTGTGCAATAGATCATGTGTGCCAATGTTGAGGTCATTTGGAGGTGGTCGAAAAAATGACCGCATTCCGTAGGGGCCATTTGGTCTAAATTAAGCCAGATTTTGAAAAAAATGTGATTTTTCCCACCACCTCCAAATCACACAAACTTTCTTGAACATGGTGACCCACATGTGCCAATCATGGCTATGAAAGAATATTTGAAAATAGAATATTTTACAATGCCCCCCTGAGGTATAGACCGATGTTTTGACCAGTCAGTCTAGAGGGCATTATAAATTAATAAAAAATTCAAAAAATATAAAACCTTGGAAACCCACCTTTGTTTGTGCAATAGATCATCTGTGCCAAAGTTGAGGTCATTTGGAGGTGGTCGAAAAAATGACTGCATTCCGGAGGGGCCATTTGGTCTAACTTAAGCCAGCTTTTGAAAAAATGTGATTTTTCCCACCACCTCCAAATCACACAAACTTTCTTGAACATGGTGACCCACATGTGCCAATCATAGCTATGAAAGAAAATTTAGAAAAAGAATATTCTACAATTCCCCCTAAGGTAAAGACCGATGTTTTGACCGGTAAGTCTAGAGGGCATTATAAATTAATAAAAAATTCAAAAAAAATATAAAACCTTGGAAAACCACCTTTGTTTGTGCAATAGATCATGTGTGCCAAAGTTGAGGTCATTTGGAGGTGGTCGAAAAAATGACCGCATTCCGGAGGGGCCATTTGGTCTAACTTAACCCAGCATTTGAAAAAATGTGATTTTTCCCACCACCTCCAAATCACACAAACTTTCTTGAACATGGTGACCCACATGTGCCTATCATGGCTATGAAAGAAAATTTTGAAAAAGAATATTTTACAATGCCCCCCTAAGGTAAAGACCGATGTTTTGACCAGTCAGTCTAGAGGGCATTATAAATTAATAAAAAATTCAAAAAAAATATAAAACCTTGGTAATCCACCTTTGTTTGTGCAATAGATCATGTGTGCCAATGTTGAGGTCATTTGGAGGTGGTCGAAAAAATGACCGCATTCCGGAGGGGCCATTTGGTCTAAATTAAGCCAGATTTTGAAAAAATGTGATTTTTCCCACCACCTCCAAATCACACAAACTTTCTTGAACATGGTGACCCACATGTGCCAATCATGGCTATGAAAGAATATTTGAAAATAGAATATTTTACAATGCCCCCCTGAGGTATAGACCGATGTTTTGACCAGTAAGTCTAGAGGGCATTATAAATTAATAAAAAATTCAAAAAATATAAAACCTTGGAAACCCACCTTTGTTTGTGCAATAGATCATCTGTGCCAAAGTTGAGGTCATTTGGAGGTGGTCGAAAAAATGACTGCATTCCGGAGGGGCCATTTGGTCTAACTTAAGCCAGCTTTTGAAAAAATGTGATTTTTCCCACCACCTCCAAATCACACAAACTTTCTTGAACATGGTGACCCACATGTGCCAATCATGGCTATGAAAGAATATTTGAAAATAGAATATTTTACAATGCCCCCCTGAGGTATAGACCGATGTTTTGACCAGTAAGTCTAGAGGGCATTATAAATTAATAAAAAATTCAAAAAATATAAAACCTTGGAAACCCACCTTTGTTTGTGCAATAGATCATGTGTGCCAAAGTTGAGGTCATTTGGAGGTGGTCGAAAAAATGACCGCATTCTGGAGGGGCCATTTGGTCTAACTTAAGCCAGCTTTTGAAAAAATGTGATTTTCCCCACCACCTCCAAATCACACAAACTTTCTTGAACATGGTGACCCACATGTGCCAATCATGGCTATGAAAGAAAATTTAGAAAAAGAATATTTTACAATGCCCCCCTAAGGTAAAGATCGATGTTTTGACCAGTCAGTCTAGAGGGCATTATAAATTAATAAAAGAAATCAAAAAAAATATAAAACCTTGGTAATCCACCTTTGTTTGTGCAATAGATCATGTGTGCCAATGTTGAGGTCATTTGGAGGTGGTCGAAAAAATGACCGCATTCCGGAGGGGCCATTTGGTCTAAATTAAGCCAGATTTTGAAAAAAATGTGATTTTTCCCACCACCTCCAAATCACACAAACTTTCTTGAACATGGTGACCCACATGTGCCAATCATGGCTATGAAAGAAAAATTGAAAATAGAATATTTTACAATGCCCCCCTGAGGTATAGACCGATGTTTTGACCAGTCAGTCTAGAGGGCATTATAAATTAATAAAAAATTCAAAAAATATAAAACCTTGGAAAACCACCTTTGTTTGTGCAATAGATCATGTGTGCCAAAGTTGAGGTCATTTGGAGGTGGTCGAAAAAATGACCGCATTCCGGAGGGGCCATTTGGTCTAACTTAAGCCAGCTTTTGAAAAAATGTGATTTTTCCCACGACCTCCAAATCACACAAACTTTCTTGAACATGGTGACCCACATGTGCTAATCATGGCTATGAAAGAAAATTTAGAAAAAGAATATTTTACAATGCCCCCCTGAGGTATAGACTGATGTTTTGACCAGTAAGTCTAGATGGCATTATAAATTAATAAAAAATTCAAAAAAATATAAAACCTTGGAAACCAACCTTTGTTTGTGCAATAGATCATGTGTGCCAAAGTTGAGGTCATTTGGAGGTGGTCGAAAAAATGACCGCATTTCGGAGGGGCCATTTGGTCTAACTTAAGCCAATTTTTGAAAATATTTGATTTTCCCCACCACCTCCAAATCACACAAAATTTCTTGAACATGGTGACCCACATGTGCCAATCATGGCTATGAAAGAAAATTTTGAAAAAGAATATTTTACAATGCCCCCTTGAGGTATAGATCAATGTTTTGACCAGTCAGTCTAGGGGGCATTATAAATTAATAAAAAAAATCAAAAAATATGAAAGCTTGGAAAACCACCTTTGTTTGTGCAATATATCATGTGTGCCAAAGTTGAGGTCATTAGGAGGTGGTCGAAAAAATGACCGCATTCCGGAGGGGCCATTTGGTCTAACTTAGGCCAGTTTTTGAAAAAATGTGATTTTTCCCACCACCTCCAAATCACACAAACTTTCTTGAACATGGTGACCCACATGTGCCAATCATGGCTATGAAACAAAATTTGGAAATAGAATATTTTACAATGCCCCCCTAAGGTATAGACCGATGTTTTGACCAGTCAGTCTAGAGGGCATTATAAATTAATAAAAAATTCAAAAAAATATATAAAATCTTGGTAATCCACCTTTGTTTGTGCAATAGATCATGTGTGCCAATGTTGAGGTCATTTGGAGGTGGTCGAAAAAATGACCGCATTCCGTAGGGGCCATTTGGTCTAAATTAAGCCAGATTTTGAAAAAAATGTGATTTTTCCCACCACCTCCAAATCACACAAACTTTCTTGAACATGGTGACCCACATGTGCCAATCATGGCTATGAAAGAATATTTGAAAATAGAATATTTTACAATGCCCCCCTGAGGTATAGACCGATGTTTTGACCAGTCAGTCTAGAGGGCATTATAAATTAATAAAAAATTCAAAAAATATAAAACCTTGGAAACCCACCTTTGTTTGTGCAATAGATCATCTGTGCCAAAGTTGAGGTCATTTGGAGGTGGTCGAAAAAATGACTGCATTCCGGAGGGGCCATTTGGTCTAACTTAAGCCAGCTTTTGAAAAAATGTGATTTTTCCCACCACCTCCAAATCACACAAACTTTCTTGAACATGGTGACCCACATGTGCCAATCATAGCTATGAAAGAAAATTTAGAAAAAGAATATTCTACAATTCCCCCTAAGGTAAAGACCGATGTTTTGACCGGTAAGTCTAGAGGGCATTATAAATTAATAAAAAATTCAAAAAAAATATAAAACCTTGGAAAACCACCTTTGTTTGTGCAATAGATCATGTGTGCCAAAGTTGAGGTCATTTGGAGGTGGTCGAAAAAATGACCGCATTCCGGAGGGGCCATTTGGTCTAACTTAAGCCAGCATTTGAAAAAATGTGATTTTTCCCACCACCTCCAAATCACACAAACTTTCTTGAACATGGTGACCCACATGTGCCTATCATGGCTATGAAAGAAAATTTTGAAAAAGAATATTTTACAATGCCCCCCTAAGGTAAAGACCGATGTTTTGACCAGTCAGTCTAGAGGGCATTATAAATTAATAAAAAATTCAAAAAAAATATAAAACCTTGGTAATCCACCTTTGTTTGTGCAATAGATCATGTGTGCCAATGTTGAGGTCATTTGGAGGTGGTCGAAAAAATGACCGCATTCCGGAGGGGCCATTTGGTCTAAATTAAGCCAGATTTTGAAAAAATGTGATTTTTCCCACCACCTCCAAATCACACAAACTTTCTTGAACATGGTGACCCACATGTGCCAATCATGGCTATGAAAGAATATTTGAAAATAGAATATTTTACAATGCCCCCCTGAGGTATAGACCGATGTTTTGACCAGTAAGTCTAGAGGGCATTATAAATTAATAAAAAATTCAAAAAATATAAAACCTTGGAAACCCACCTTTGTTTGTGCAATAGATCATGTGTGCCAAAGTTGAGGTCATTTGGAGGTGGTCGAAAAAATGACCGCATTCTGGAGGGGCCATTTGGTCTAACTTAAGCCAGCTTTTGAAAAAATGTGATTTTCCCCACCACCTCCAAATCACACAAACTTTCTTGAACATGGTGACCCACATGTGCCAATCATGGCTATGAAAGAAAATTTAGAAAAAGAATATTTTACAATGCCCCCCTAAGGTAAAGATCGATGTTTTGACCAGTCAGTCTAGAGGGCATTATAAATTAATAAAAAAATCAAAAAAAATATAAAACCTTGGTAATCCACCTTTGTTTGTGCAATAGATCATGTGTGCCAATGTTGAGGTCATTTGGAGGTGGTCGAAAAAATGACCGCATTCCGGAGGGGCCATTTGGTCTAAATTAAGCCAGATTTTGAAAAAAATGTGATTTTTCCCACCACCTCCAAATCACACAAACTTTCTTGAACATGGTGACCCACATGTGCCAATCATGGCTATGAAAGAATATTTGAAAATAGAATATTTTACAATGCCCCCCTGAGGTATAGACCGATGTTTTGACCATTCAGTCTAGAGGGCATTATAAATTAATAAAAAATTCAAAAAATATAAAACCTTGGAAACCCACCTTTGTTTGTGCAATAGATCATCTGTGCCAAAGTTGAGGTCATTTGGAGGTGGTCGAAAAAATGACTGCATTCCGGAGGGGCCATTTGGTCTAACTTAAGCCAGCTTTTGAAAAAATGTGATTTTTCCCACCACCTCCAAATCACACAAACTTTCTTGAACATGGTGACCCACATGTGCCAATCATAGCTATGAAAGAAAATTTAGAAAAAGAATATTTTACAATTCCCCCTAAGGTAAAGACCGATGTTTTGACCGGTAAGTCTAGAGGGCATTATAAATTAATAAAAAATTCAAAAAAAATATAAAACCTTGGTAATCCACATTTGTTTGTGCAATAGATCATGTGTGCTAATGTTGAGGTCATTTTGAGGTGGTCGAAAAAATGACCGCATTCCGGAGGGGCCATTTGGTCTAAATTAAGCCAGATTTTGAATAAATGTGATTTTTCCCACCACCTCCAAATCACACAAACTTTCTTGAACATGGTGACCCACATGTGCCAATCATGGCTATGAAAGAAAATTTGGAAAAAGAATATTTTACAATGCCCCCCTAAGGTATAGACCGATGTTTTGACCAGTCAGTCTAGAGGGCATTATAAATTAATAAAAAATTCAAAAAAAATATAAAACCTTGGAAACCCACCTTTGTTTGTGCAATAGATCATGTGTGCCAATGTTGAGGTCATTTGGAGGTGGTCGAAAAAATGACCGCATTTCGGAGGGGCCATTTGGTCTAACTTAAGCCAATTTTTGAAAAAATTTGATTTTTCCCACCACCTCCAAATCACACAAAATGTCTTGAAGATGGTGACCCACATGTGCCAATCATGGCTATGAAAGAAAATTTTGAAAAAGAATATTTTACAATGCCCCCTTGAGGTATAGATCGATGTTTTGACCAGTCAGTCTAGGGGGCATTATAAATTAATAAAAAAATCAAAAAATATGAAATCTTGGAAAACCACCTTTGTTTGTGCAATAGATCATTTGTGCCAAAGTTGAGGTCATTAGGAGGTGGTCGAAAAAATGACCGCATTCCGGAGGGGCCATTTGGTCTAACTTAGGCCAGTTTTTGAAAAAATGTGATTTTTCCCACCACCTCCAAATCACACAAACTTTCTTGAACATGGTGACCCACATGTGCCAATCATGGCTATGAAACAAAATTTGGAAATAGAATATTTTACAATGCCCCCCTAAGGAATTGACCGATGTTTTGACCAGTCAGTCTAGAGGGCATTATAAATTAATAAAAAATTCAAAAAAAATATATAAAACCTTGGTAATCCACCTTTGTTTGTGCAATAGATCATGTGTGCCAATGTTGAGGTCATTTGGAGGTGGTCGAAAAAATGACCGCATTCCGGAGGGGCCATTTGGTCTAAATTAAGCCAGATTTTGAAAAAAATGTGATTTTTCCCACCACCTCCAAATCACACAAACTTTCTTGAACATGGTGACCCACATGTGCCAATCATGGCTATGAAAGAAAAATTGAAAATAGAATATTTTACAATGCCCCCCTGAGGTATAGACCGATGTTTTGACCAGTCAGTCTAGAGGGCATTATAAATTAATAAAAAATTCAAAAAATATAAAACCTTGGAAAACCACCTTTGTTTGTGCAATAGATCATGTGTGCCAAAGTTGAGGTCATTTGGAGGTGGTCGAAAAAATGACCGCATTCCGGAGGGGCCATTTGGTCTAACTTAAGCCAGCTTTTGAAAAAATGTGATTTTTCCCACGACCTCCAAATCACACAAACTTTCTTGAACATGGTGACCCACATGTGCTAATCATGGCTATGAAAGAAAATTTAGAAAAAGAATATTTTACAATGCCCCCCTGAGGTATAGACTGATGTTTTGACCAGTAAGTCTAGATGGCATTATAAATTAATAAAAAATTCAAAAAAATATAAAACCTTGGAAACCAACCTTTGTTTGTGCAATAGATCATGTGTGCCAAAGTTGAGGTCATTTGGAGGTGGTCGAAAAAATGACCGCATTTCGGAGGGGCCATTTGGTCTAACTTAAGCCAATTTTTGAAAATATTTGATTTTCCCCACCACCTCCAAATCACACAAAATTTCTTGAACATGGTGACCCACATGTGCCAATCATGGCTATGAAAGAAAATTTTGAAAAAGAATATTTTACAATGCCCCCTTGAGGTATAGATCAATGTTTTGACCAGTCAGTCTAGGGGGCATTATAAATTAATAAAAAAAATCAAAAAATATGAAAGCTTGGAAAACCACCTTTGTTTGTGCAATATATCATGTGTGCCAAAGTTGAGGTCATTAGGAGGTGGTCGAAAAAATGACCGCATTCCGGATGGGCCATTTGGTCTAACTTAGGCCAGTATTTGAAAAAATGTGATTTTTCCCACCACCTCCAAATCACACAAACTTTCTTGAACATGGTGACCCACATGTGCCAATCATGGCTATGAAACAAAATTTGGAAATAGAATATTTTACAATGCCCCCCTAAGGTATAGACCGATGTTTTGACCAGTCAGTCTAGAGGGCATTATAAATTAATAAAAAATTCAAACAAATATATAAAATCTTGGTAATCCACCTTTGTTTGTGCAATAGATCATGTGTGCCAATGTTGAGGTCATTTGGAGGTGGTCGAAAAAATGACCGCATTCCGTAGGGGCCATTTGGTCTAAATTAAGCCAGATTTTGAAAAAAATGTGATTTTTCCCACCACCTCCAAATCACACAAACTTTCTTGAACATGGTGACCCACATGTGCCAATCATGGCTATGAAAGAATATTTGAAAATAGAATATTTTAGAATGCCCCCCTGAGGTATAGACCGATGTTTTGACCAGTCAGTCTAGAGGGCATTATAAATTAATAAAAAATTCAAAAAATATAAAACCTTGGAAACCCACCTTTGTTTGTGCAATAGATCATCTGTGCCAAAGTTGAGGTCATTTGGAGGTGGTCGAAAAAATGACTGCATTCCGGAGGGGCCATTTGGTCTAACTTAAGCCAGCTTTTGAAAAAATGTGATTTTTCCCACCACCTCCAAATCACACAAACTTTCTTGAACATGGTGACCCACATGTGCCAATCATAGCTATGAAAGAAAATTTAGAAAAAGAATATTCTACAATTCCCCCTAAGGTAAAGACCGATGTTTTGACCGGTAAGTCTAGAGGGCATTATAAATTAATAAAAAATTCAACAAAAATATAAAACCTTGGTAATCCACATTTGTTTGTGCAATAGATCATGTGTGCCAATGTTGAGGTCATTCTGAGGTGGTCGAAAAAATGACCGCATTCCGGAGGGGCCATTTGGTCTAAATTAAGCCAGATTTTGAAAAAATGTGATTTTTCCCACCACCTCCAAATCACACAAACTTTCTTGAACATGGTGACCCACATGTGCCAATCATGGCTATGAAAGAAAATTTAGAAAAAGAATATTTTACAATGCCCCCCTGAGGTATAGACTGATGTTTTGACCAGTAAGTCTAGATGGCATTATAAATTAATAAAAAATTCAAAAAAATATAAAACCTTGGAAACCAACCTTTGTTTGTGCAATAGATCATGTGTGCCAAAGTTGAGGTCATTTGGAGGTGGTCGAAAAAATGACCGCATTTCGGAGGGGCCATTTGGTCTAACTTAAGCCAATTTTTGAAAATATTTGATTTTCCCCACCACCTCCAAATCACACAAAATTTCTTGAACATGGTGACCCACATGTGCCAATCATGGCTATGAAAGAAAATTTTGAAAAAGAATATTTTACAATGCCCCCTTGAGGTATAGATCAATGTTTTGACCAGTCAGTCTAGGGGGCATTATAAATTAATAAAAAAATCAAAAAATATGAAAGCTTGGAAAACCACCTTTGTTTGTGCAATATATCATTTGTGCCAAAGTTGAGGTCATTAGGAGGTGGTCGAAAAAATGACCGCATTCCGGAGGGGCCATTTGGTCTAACTTAGGCCAGTTTTTGAAAAAATGTGATTTTCCCCACCACCTCCAAATCACACAAACTTTCTTGAACATGGTGACCCACATGTGCCAATCATGGCTATGAAACAAAATTTGGAAATAGAATATTTTACAATGCCCCCCTAAGGTATAGACCGATGTTTTGACCAGTCAGTCTAGAGGGCATTATAAATTAATAAAAAATTCAAAAAAATATATAAAATCTTGGTAATCCACCTTTGTTTGTGCAATAGATCATGTGTGCCAATGTTGAGGTCATTTGGAGGTGGTCGAAAAAATGACCGCATTCCGGAGGGGCCATTTGGTCTAACTTAAGCCAGCTTTTGAAAAAATGTGATTTTACCCACGACCTCCAAATCACACAAACTTTCTTGAACATGGTGACCCACATGTGCCAATCATGGCTATGAAAGAAAAATTGAAAATAGAATATTTTACAATGCCCCCATGAGGTATAGACCGATGTTTTGACCAGTCAGTCTAGAGGGCATTATAAATTAATAAACAATTCAAAAAATATAAAACCTTGGAAACCCACCTTTGTTTGTGCAATAGATCATGTGTGCCAAAGTTGAGGTCATTTGGAGGTGGTCGAAAAAATGACCGCATTCCGGAGGGGCCATTTGGTCTAACTTAAGCCAGCTTTTGAAAAAATGTGATTTGTCCCAGCACCTACAAATCACACAAACTTTCTTGAACATGGTGACCCACATGTGCTAATCATGGCTATGAAAGAAAATTTAGAAAAACAATATTTTACAATGCCCCCCTGAGGTATAGACTGATGTTTTGACCAGTAAGTCTAGATGGCATTATAAATTAATAAAAAATTCAAAAAAAATAAAACCTTGGAAACCAACCTTTGTTTGTGCAATAGATCATGTGTGCCAAAGTTGAGGTCATTTGGAGGTGGTCGAAAAAATGACCGCATTTCGGAGGGGCCATTTGGTCTAACTTAAGCCAATTTTTTAAAAAAATTTGATTTTTGCCACCACCTCAAAATCACACAAAAATTCTTGAACATGGTGACCCACATGTGCCAATCATGGCTATGAAAGAAAATTTTGAAAAAGAATATTTTACAATGCCCCCTTGAGGTATAGATCGAAGTTTTGACCAGTTAGTCTAGGGGGCATTATTAATTAATAAAAAAATCAAAAAATATGAAAGCTTGGAAAACCACCTTTGTTTGTGCAATAGATCATGTGTGCCAAAGTTGACGTCATTAGGAGGTGGTCGAAAAAATGACCGCATTCAGGAGGGGCCATTTGGTCTAACTTAAGCTAATTTTTGAAAAAATTTGATTTTTCCCACAACCTCCAAATCACAAAAAATTTCTTGAACATGGTGACCCACATGTGCCAATCATGGCTATGAAAGAAAATTTTGAAAAAGAATATTTTACAATGCCCCCTTGAGGTATAGATCGAAGTTTTGACCAGTTAGTCTAGGGGGCATTATTAATTAATAAAAAAATCAAAAAATATGAAAGCATGGAAAACCACCTTTGTTTGTGCAATAGATCATGTGTGCCAAAGTTGACGTCATTAGGAGGTGGTCGAAAAAATGACCGCATTCAGGAGGGGCCATTTGGTCTAACTTAAGCTAATTTTTGAAAAAATTTGATTTTTCCCACAACCTCCAAATCACAAAAAATTTCTTGAACATGGTGACCCACATGCGCCAATCATGGCTATGAAAGAAAATTTTGAAAAAGAATATTTTACAATGCCCCCCTCAGATATAGACCGATGTTTTGACCAGTCATTCTAGAGGGCATTATAAATTAATAAAAAATTCCAAAAAATATAAAACCTTGGAAACCCACCTTTGTTTGTGCAATAGATCATGTGTGCCAATGTTGAGGTCATTTGGAGGTGGTCGAAAAAATAACCGCATTCCTGAGGGGCCATTTGGCCAGATTTGAAAAAATGTGATTTTTCCCACCACCTCCAAATCACACAAACTTTCTTGAACATGGTGACCCACATGTGCCAATCTTTGGTATGAAAGAAAATTTGGAAGAAGAATATTTTACAATGCCCTCGTAAGGTATAGACCGATGTTTTGACCAGTCAGTGTAGAGGGCATTATAAATTAATAAAAAAATTCAAAAAATATATAAAACCTTGGAAACCCACCTTTGTTTGTGCAATAGATCATGTGTGCCAATGTTGAGGTCATTTGGAGGTGGTCAAAAAATGACCGTATTCCGGGGGGGCCATTTGGTCTATCTTAAGCCAGTTTTTGAAAAAAAAATGATTTTTCCCACCACCTCCAAATCACACAATCTTTCTTGAACATGGTGACCCACATGTGCCAATCATTGCTATGAAAGAAAATTTTGAAAAAGAATATTTTACAATGCCACCCTAAGGTATAGACCGATGTTTTGACCAGTCAGTATAGATGGCATTAAAAATTAAAAAAAATCAGAAAATATGAAACCTAGGAAAACCACCTTTGTTTGTGCAATAGTTCATGTGTGCCAAAGTTTTGGTGGTTTGGAGGTGGTCGCAAAAATGACCACATTCCGGAGGGGCCATTTGGTCTAACTTAGGCCAGTTTTTGAAAAAATGTGATTTTTCACACCACATCCAAATCACACAAACTTTCTTAAAACATGTTGACCCACATGTTCCAATCATGGCTATGAAAGAAAATTTGGAAAAAGAATATTTTACAATGCCCCCCTGAGGTATAGAGCGATGTTTTGACCAGTCAGTCTAAAGGACATTATAAATTAATAAAAAATTGAAAAAAATATAAAACCTTGGAAACCCACCTTTGTTTGTGCAATAGATCATGTGTGCCAAAGTTGAGGTCATTTGGAGGTGGTCGAAAAAATGACCGCATTCCGGAGGGGCCATTTGGTCTAACTTAGGCCAGTTTTTGAAAAAATGTGATTTTTCCCACCACATCCAAATCACACAAACTTTCTTAAACATGGTGACCTACATGTGCCAATAATGGCTATGAACAAAAATTTGGAAAAAGAATATTTTACAATGCCCCCCCTGAGGTATAGACTGATGTTTCGACCAGTCAGTCTAGAGGACATTATAAATTAATAAAAAATTCAAAAAAATATAAAACCTTGTAAACCCACCTTTGTTTGTGCAATAGATCATGTGTGCCAATGTTGAGGTCATTTGGAGGTGGTCGAAAAAATGACCGCATTCCGGAGGGGCCATTTGGTCTAACTTAAGCCAGATTTTGAAAAATGTGATTTTTCCCACCACCTCCAAATCACACAAACTTTCTTGAACATGGTGAGCCACATGTGCCAATCATGGCTATGAAAGAAAATTTGGAAAAAGAATATTTTACAATGCCCCCCTAAGGTATAGACCGATGTTTTGACCAGTTAGTCTAGAGGGCATTATAAATTAATAAAAAATTCAAAAAAAATATAAAACCTTGGAAATCCACCTTTGTTTGTGCAATAGATCATGTGTGCCAATGTTGAGGTCATTTGGAGGTGGTCGAAAAAATGACCGCATTCTGGAGGGGCCATTTGGTCTAAATTAAGCCAGATTTTGAAAAAAATTGATTTTTCCCACCACCTCCAAATCACACAAACTTACTTGAACATGGTGACCCACATGTGCCAATCATGGCTATGAAAGAAAATTTGGAAATAGTATTTTTTACAATGCCCCCCTGAGGTATAGACCCATGTTTTGACCAGTCAGTCTAGAGGGCATTATAAATTAATAAAAAATTCAAAAACTATAAAACCTTGGAAACCCACCTTTGTTTGTGCAATAGATCATGTGTGCCAAAGTTGAGGTCATTTGTAGGTGGTCAAAAAAATGACCGCATTCCGGATGGGCCATTTGGTCTAACTTAAGCCAATTTTTTAAAAAATATTATTTTTCCCACCACCTCCAAATCACACAAAATTTCTTGAACATGGTGACCCACATGTGCCAATCATGGCTATGAAAGAAAATTTAGACAAAAAATATTTTACAATGCCCCCCTGAGGTATAGACCGATGTTTTGACCAGTCAGTCTAGATGGCATTATAAATTAATAAAAAATTCAAAAAAAATAAAACCTTGGAAACCAACCTTTGTTTGTGCAATAGATCATGTGTGCCAAAGTTGAGGTCATTTGGAGGTGGTCGAAAAAATGACCGCATTTCGGAGGGGCCATTTGGTCTAACTTAAGCCAATTTTTGAAAAAAATTTGATTTTTGCCACCACCTCCAAATCACACAAAATTTCTTGAACATGGTGACCCACATGTGCCAATCATGGCTATGAAAGAAAATTTTGAAAAAGAATATTTTACAATGCCCCCTTGAGGTATAGATCGAAGTTTTGACCAGTTAGTCTAGGGGGCATTATTAATTAATAAAAAAATCAAAAAATATGAAAGCTTGGAAAACCACCTTTGTTTGTGCAATAGATCATGTGTGCCAAAGTTGACGTCATTAGGAGGTGGTCGAAAAAATGACCGCATTCAGGAGGGGCCATTTGGTCTAACTTAAGCTAATTTTTGAAAAAATTTGATTTTTCCCACAACCTCCAAATCACAAAAAATTTCTTGAACATGGTGACCCACATGTGCCAATCATGGCTATGAAAGAAAATTTTGAAAAAGAATATTTTACAATGCCCCCCTCAGATATAGACCGATGTTTTGACCAGTCAGTCTAGAGGGCATTATAAATTAATAAAAAATTCAGAAAATATGAAACCTTGGAAAACCACCTTTGTTTGTGCAATAGATCATGTGTGCCAAAGTTGAGGTCATTTGGAGGTGGTCGAAAAAATGACCGCATTCCGGAGGGGCCATTTGGTCTTAATTAAGCCAGATTTTGAAAAAATATGATTTTTCCCACCACATCCAAATCACACAAACTTTCTTAAACATGGCGACCCACATGTGCCAATCATGGCTATGAAAGAAAATTTGGAGAAAGAATATTTTACAATGCCCCGTGAGGTATAGGCCGATGTTTTGACCAGTCATTCTAGAGGGCATTATAAATTAATAAAAAATTCCAAAAAATATAAAACCTTGGAAACCCACCTTTGTTTGTGCAATAGATCATGTGTGCCAATGTTGAGGTCATTTGGAGGTGGTCGAAAAAATAACCGCATTCCTGAGGGGCCATTTGGCCAGATTTGAAAAAATGTGATTTTTCCCACCACCTCCAAATCACACAAACTTTCTTGAACATGGTGACCCACATGTGCCAATCTTTGGTATGAAAGAAAATTTGGAAGAAGAATATTTTACAATGCCCTCGTAAGGTATAGACCGATGTTTTGACCAGTCAGTGTAGAGGGCATTATAAATTAATAAAAAAATTCAAAAAAAATATAAAACCTTGGAAACCCACCTTTGTTTGTGCAATAGATCATGTGTGCCAATGTTGAGGTCATTTGGAGGTGGTCAAAAAAATGACCGTATTTCGGGGGGGCCATTTGGTCTATCTTAAGCCAGTTTTTGAAAAAAAAAAGATTTTTCCCACCACCTCCAAATCACACAATCTTTCTTGAACATGGTGACCCACATGTGCCAATCATTGCTATGAAAGAAAATTTTGAAAAAGAATATTTTACAATGCCACCCTAAGGTATAGACCGATGTTTTGACCAGTCAGTATAGATGGCATTAAAAATTAAAAAAAATCAGAAAATATGAAACCTAGATAAACCACCTTTGTTCGTGCAATAGTTCATGTGTGCCAAAGTTGAGGTGGTTTGGAGGTGGTCGCAAAAATGACCACATTCCGGAGGGGCCATTTGGTCTAACTTAGGCCAGTTTTTGAAAAAATGTGATTTTTCACACCACATCCAAATCACACAAACTTTCTTAAAACATGTTGACCCACATGTTCCAATCATGGCTATGAAAGAAAATTTGGAAAAAGAATATTTTACAATGCCCCCCTGAGGTATAGAGCGATGTTTTGACCAGTCCGTCTAAAGGACATTATAAATTAATAAAAAATTGTAAAAAATATAAAACCTTGGAAACCCACCTTTGTTTGTGCAATAGATCATGTGTGCCAAAGTTGAGGTCATTTGGAGGTGGTCGAAAAAATGACCGCATTCCGGAGGGGCCATTTGGTCTAACTTAGGCCAGTTTTTGAAAAAATGTGATTTTTCCCACCACATCCAAATCACACAAACTTTCTTAAACATGGTGACCTACATGTGCCAATAATGGCTATGAACGAAAATTTGGAAAAAGAATATTTTACAATGCCCCCCTGAGGTATAGACTGATGTTTCGACCAGTCAGTCTAGAGGACATTATAAATTAATAAAAAATTCAAAAAAATATAAAACCTTGTAAACCCACCTTTGTTTGTGCAATAGATCATGTGTGCCAATGTTGAGGTCATTTGGAGGTGGTCGAAAAAATGACCGCATTCCGGAGGGGCCATTTGGTCTAACTTAAGCCAGATTTTGAAAAATGTGATTTTTCCCACCACCTCCAAATCACACAAACTTTCTTGAACATGGTGAGCCACATGTGCCAATCATGGCTATGAAAGAAAATTTGGAAAAAGAATATTTTACAATGCCCCCCTAAGGTATAGACCGATGTTTTGACCAGTTAGTCTAGAGGGCATTATAAATTAATAAAAAATTCAAAAAAAATATAAAACCTTGGAAATCCACCTTTGTTTGTGCAATAGATCATGTGTGCCAATGTTGAGGTCATTTGGAGGTGGTCGGAAAAATGACCGCATTCTGGAGGGGCCATTTGGTCTAAATTAAGCCAGATTTTGAAAAAAATTGATTTTTCCCACCACCTCCAAATCACACAAACTTACTTGAACATGGTGACCCACATGTGCCAATCATGGCTATGAAAGAAAATTTGGAAATAGTATTTTTTACAATGCCCCCCTGAGGTATAGACCCATGTTTTGACCAGTCAGTCTACAGGGCATTATAAATTAATAAAAAATTCAAAAACTATAAAACCTTGGAAACCCACCTTTGTTTGTGCAATAGATCATGTGTGCCAAAGTTGAGGTCATTTGTAGGTGGTCGAAAAAATGACCGCATTCCGGAGGGGCCATTTGGTCTAACTTAAGCCAATTTTTTAAAAAATATTATTTTTCCCACCACCTCCAAATCACACAAAATTTCTTGAACATGGTGACCCACATGTGCCAATCATGGCTATGAAAGAAAATTTAGACAAAAAATATTTTACAATGCCCCCCTGAGGTATAGACCGATGTTTGGACCAGTCAGTCTAGATGGCATTATAAATTAATAAAAAATTCAAAAAAATATAAAACCTTGGAAACCAACGTTTGTTTGTGCAACAGATCATGTGTGCCAAAATTGAGGTCATTTGGAGGTGGTCGAAAAAATGACCGCATTCAGGAGGGGCCATTTGGTCTAACTTAAGCCAGATTTTGAAAAATGTGATTTTTCCCACCACCTCCAAATCACACAAACTT
Organism: Aegilops umbellulata; assembly: GCA_032464435.1. NCBI lineage: Eukaryota > Viridiplantae > Streptophyta > Magnoliopsida > Poales > Poaceae > Aegilops > Aegilops umbellulata. Next base: position 556,326,362 of record CP136057.1, read on the forward strand.
TCTTGAACATGGTGAGCCACATGTGCCAATCATGGCTATGAAAGAAAATTTGGAAAAAGAATATTTTACAATGCCCCCCTAAGGTATAGACCGATGTTTTGACCAGTTAGTCTAGAGGGCATTATAAATTAATAAAAAATTCAAAAAAAATATAAAACCTTGGAAATCCACCTTTGTTTGTGCAATAGATCATGTGTGCCAATGTTGAGGTCATTTGGAGGTGGTCGGAAAAATGACCGCATTCTGGAGGGGCCATTTGGTCTAAATTAAGCCAGATTTTGAAAAAAATTGATTTTTCCCACCACCTCCAAATCACACAAACTTACTTGAACATGGTGACCCACATGTGCCAATCATGGCTATGAAAGAAAATTTGGAAATAGTATTTTTTACAATGCCCCCCTGAGGTATAGACCCATGTTTTGACCAGTCAGTCTACAGGGCATTATAAATTAATAAAAAATTCAAAAACTATAAAACCTTGGAAACCCACCTTTGTTTGTGCAATAGATCATGTGTGCCAAAGTTGAGGTCATTTGTAGGTGGTCGAAAAAATGACCGCATTCCGGAGGGGCCATTTGGTCTAACTTAAGCCAATTTTTTAAAAAATATTATTTTTCCCACCACCTCCAAATCACACAAAATTTCTTGAACATGGTGACCCACATGTGCCAATCATGGCTATGAAAGAAAATTTAGACAAAAAATATTTTACAATGCCCCCCTGAGGTATAGACCGATGTTTTGACCAGTCAGTCTAGATGGCATTATAAATTAATAAAAAATTCAAAAAAATATAAAACCTTGGAAACCAACGTTTGTTTGTGCAACAGATCATGGGTGCCAAAATTGAGGTCATTTGGAGGTGGTCGAAAAAATGACCGCATTCAGGAGGGGCCATTTGGTCTAACTTAAGCCAATTTTTGAAAAAAATTGATTTTTCCCACCACCTCCAGATCACACAAAATTTCTTGAACATGGTGACCCACATGTGCCAATCATGGCTATGAAAGAAAATTTTGAAAAAGAATATTTTACAATGCCACCCTGAGGTATAGACCGATGTTTTGACCAGTCAGTATAGATGGCATTATAAATTAAAAAAATTCAGAAAATATGAAACCTAGGAAAACCACCTTTGTTTGTGCAATAGTTCATGTGTGCCAAAGTTGAGGTGGTTTGGAGGTGGTCGCAAAAATGACCACATTCCGGAGGGGCCATTTAGTCTAACTTAGGCCAGGTTTTGAAAAAATGTGATTTTTCACACCACATCCAAATCACACAAACTTTCTTAAACATGTTGACCCACATGTGCCAATCATGGCTATGAAAGAAAATTTGGAAAAAGAATATTTTACAATGCCCCCGTGAGGTATAGACCGATGTTTTAACCAGTCAGTGTAGAGGGCATTATAAATTAATAAAAAATTCAAAAAAATATAAAACCTTGGAAACCCACCTTTGTTTGTGCAATATATCATGTGTGCCAATGTTGAGGTCATTTGGAGGTGGTCAAAAAAATGACCGCATTCCGGAGGGGCCATTTGGTCTATCTTAAGCCAGTTTTTGAAAAAAAATGATTTTTCCCAACACCTCCAAATCACACAATCTTTCTTGAACATGGTGACCCACATGTGCCAATCATGGCTATGAAAGAAAATTTTGAAAAAGAATATTTTACAATGCCACCCTGAGGTATAGAGCGATGTTTTGACCAGTCAGTCTAGAGGACATTATAAATTAATAAAAAATTGAACAAAATATAAAACCTTGGAAACCCACCTTTGTTTGTGCAATATATCATGTGTGCCAATGTTGAGGTCATTTGGAGGTGGTCGAAAAAATGACCGCATTCCGGAGGGGCCATTTGGCCAGATTTGAAAAAATGTGATTTTTCCCACTGCCTCCAAATCACACAAACTTTCTTGAACATGGTGACCCACATGTGCCAATCATGGCTATGAAAGTAAATTTGGAAAAATAATATTTTACAATGCCCCCTAAGGTATAGACCGATGTTTTGACCTGTCAGTCTAGAGGGCATTATAAATTAATAAAAAATTGAAAAAAATATAAAACCTTGGAAATCCACCTTTGTTTGTGCAATAGATCATGTGTGCCAATTCTGAGGCCATTTGGAGGTGGTCGAAAAAATGACCGCATTCCGGAGGGGCCATTTGGTCTAAATTAAGCCAGATTTTGAAAAAATGTGATTTTTCCAACCACCTCCAAATCACACAAACTTTCTTGAACATGGTGACCCACATGTGCCAATAATGGCTATGAAAGAAAATTTGGAAATAGAATTTTTTACAATGCCCCCCTGAGGTATAGACCGATGTTTTGACCAGTCAGTCTAGAGGGCATTATCAATTAATAAAAAATTAAAAAACTGTAAAACCTTGGAAAACCACCTTTGTTTGTGCAATAGATCATGTGTGCCAAAGTTGAGGTGGTTTTTAGGTGGTCGAAAAAATGACCACATTCCGGAGGGGCCATTTGGTCTAACTTAGGCCAGTTTTTGAAAAAATGTGATTTTTCCCACCACATCCAAATCACACAAACTTTCTTACACATGTTGACCCACATGTTCCAATCATGGCTATGAAAGAAAATTTGGAAAAAGAATATTTTACAATGCCGCCCTGAGGTATAGAGCGATGTTTTGACCAGTCAGTCTAGAGGACATTATAAATTAATAAAAAATTAATAAAAAATATAAAACCTTGGAAACCCACCTTTGTTTGTGCAATAGATCATGTGTGCCAAAGTTGAGGTCATTTGGAGGTGGTCGAAAAAATGACCGCATTCTAGAGGGGCCATTTGGTCTAACTTAAGCCAGATTTTGAAAAATGTGATTTTTCCCACCACCTCCAAATCACACAAACTTTCTTGAACATGGTGACCCACATGTGCCAATAATGGCTATGAAAGAAAATTTGGAAATAGAATTTTTTACAATGCCCCCGTGAGGTATAGACCGATGTTTTGACCAGTCAGTCTAGAAGGCATTATAAATTAATAAAAAATTCAAAAACTATAAAACCTAGGAAAACCACCTTTGTTTGTGCAATAGATCATGTGTGCCAAAGTTGAGGTGGTTTGGAGGTGGTCGAAAAAATGACCACATTCCGGAGGGGCCATTTGGTCTAACTTAGGCCAGTTTTTGAAAAAATGTGATTTTTCCCACCACATCCAAATCACACAAACTTTCTTACATATGTTGACCCACATGTTCCAATCATGGCTATGAAAGAAAATTTGGAAAAAGAATATTTTACAATGCCCCCCTGAGGTATAGACCGATGTTTTGACCAGTCAGTCTAGATGGCATTATAAATCAATAAAAAATTCAAAAAAATATAAAACCTTGGAAACCAACGTTTGTTTGTGCAATAGATCATGGGTGCCAAAATTGAGGTCATTTGGAGGTGGTCGAAAAAATGACCGCATTCCGGAGGGGCCATTTGGTCTAACTTAAGCCAATTTTTGAAAAAAATTGATTTTTCCCACCACCTCCAGATCACACAAAATTTCTTGAACATGGTGACCCACATGTGCCAATCATGGCTATGAAAGAAAATTTTGAAAAAGAATATTTTACAATGCCACCCTGAGGTATAGACCGATGTTTTGACCAGTCAGTATAGATGGCATTATAAATTAAAAAAATTCAGAAAATATGAAACCTAGGAAAACCACCTTTGTTTGTGCAATAGTTCATGTGTGCCAAAGTTGAGGTGGTTTGGAGGTGGTCGCAAAAATGACCACATTCCGGAGGGGCCATTTAGTCTAACTTAGGCCAGGTTTTGAAAAAATGTGATTTTTCACACCACATCCAAATCACAAAAACTTTCTTAAACATGTTGACCCACATGTTCCAATCATGGCTATGAAAGAAAATTTGGAAAAAGAATATTTTACAATGCCCCCCTGAGGTATAGAGCGATGTTTTGACCAGTCAGTCTAAAGGACATTATAAATTAATAAAAAATTAAAAAAATATAAAACCTTGGAAACCCACCTTTGTTTGTGCAATAGATCATGTGTGCCAATGTTGAGGTTATTTGGAGGTGGTCGAAAAAATGACCGCATTCCGGAGGGGCCATTTGGCCAGATTTGAAAAAAATGTGATTTTTCCCACCACCTCCAAAACACACAAACTTTCTTGAACATGGTGACCCACATGTGCCAATCATGGCTATGAAAGAAAATTTGGAAAAAGAATATTTTACAATGCCCCCGTGAGGTATAGACCGATGTTTTAACCAGTCAGTGTAGAGGGCATTATAAATTAATAAAAAATTCAAAAAAATATAAAACCTTGGAAACCCACCTTTGTTTGTGCAATATATCATGTGTGCCAATGTTGAGGTCATTTGGAGGTGGTCAAAAAAATGACCGCATTCCGGAGGGGCCATTTGGTCTATCTTAAGCCAGTTTTTGAAAAAAAATGATTTTTCCCAACACCTCCAAATCACACAATCTTTCTTGAACATGGTGACCCACATGTGCCAATCATGGCTATGAAAGAAAATTTTGAAAAAGAATATTTTACAATGCCACCCTGAGGTATAGACCGATGTTTTGACCAGTCAGTCTAGATGGCATTATAAATTAATAAAAAATTCAGAAAATATGAAACCTAGGAAAAGCACCTTTGTTTGTGCAATAGATCATGTGTGCCAAAGTTGAAGTGGTTTGGAGGTGGTCGAAAAAATGACCACATTCCGGAGGGGCCATTTGGTCTAACTTAGGCCAGTTTTTGAAAAAATGTGATTTTTCCCACCACATCCAAATCACACAAACTTTCTTACACATGTTGACCCACATGTTCCAATCATGGCTATGAAAGAAAATTTGGAAAAAGAATATTTTACAATGCCGCCCTGAGGTATAGAGCGATGTTTTGACCAGTCAGTCTAGAGGACATTATAAATTAATAAAAAATTCAACAAAATATAAAACCTTGGAAACCCACCTTTGTTTGTGCAATAGATCATGTGTGCCAATGTTGAGGTTATTTGGTGGTGGTCAAAAAAATGACCGCATTCCGGAGGGGCCATTTGGCCAGATTTGAAAAAATGTGATTTTTCCCACCACCTCCAAAACACACAAACTTTCTTGAACATGGTGACCCACATGTGCCAATCATGGCTATGAAAGAAAATTTGGAAAAAGAATATTTTACAATGCCCCCGTGAGGTATAGACCGATGTTTTAACCAGTCAGTGTAGAGGGCATTATAAATTAATAAAAAATTCAAAAAAATATAAAACCTTGGAAACCCACCTTTGTTTGTGCAATATATCATGTGTGCCAATGTTGAGGTCATTTGGAGGTGGTCAAAAAAATGACCGCATTCCGGAGGGGCCATTTGGTCTATCTTAAGCCAGTTTTTGAAAAAAAATGATTTTTCCCAACACCTCCAAATCACACAATCTTTCTTGAACATGGTGACCCACATGTGCCAATCATGGCTATGAAAGAAAATTTTGAAAAAGAATATTTTACAATGCCACCCTGAGGTATAGACCGATGTTTTGACCAGTCAGTCTAGATGGCATTATAAATTAATAAAAAATTCAGAAAATATGAAACCTAGGAAAAGCACCTTTGTTTGTGCAATAGATCATGTGTGCCAAAGTTGAAGTGGTTTGGAGGTGGTCGAAAAAATGACCACATTCCGGAGGGGCCATTTGGTCTAACTTAGGCCAGTTTTTGAAAAAATGTGATTTTTCCCACCACATCCAAATCACACAAACTTTCTTACACATGTTGACCCACATGTTCCAATCATGGCTATGAAAGAAAATTTGGAAAAAGAATATTTTACAATGCCGCCCTGAGGTATAGAGCGATGTTTTGACCAGTCAGTCTAGAGGACATTATAAATTAATAAAAAATTCAACAAAATATAAAACCTTGGAAACCCACCTTTGTTTGTGCAATATATCATGTGTGCCAATGTTGAGGTCATTTCGAGGTGGTCGAAAAAATGACCGCATTCCGGAGGGGCCATTTGGCCAGATTTGAAAAAATGTGATTTTTCCCACCGCCTCCAAATCACACAAACTTTCTTGAATATGGTGACCCACATGTGGCAATCATGGCTATGAAAGAAAATTTGGAAAAATAATATTTTACAATGCCCCCTAAGGTATAGACCGATGTTTTGACCTGTCAGTCTAGAGGGCATTATAAATTAATAAAAAATTGAAAAAAATATAAAACCTTGGAAATCCACCTTTGTTTGTGCAATAGATCATGTGTGCCAATTCTGAGGCCATTTGGAGGTGGTCGAAAAAATGACCGCATTCCAGAGGGGCCATTTGGTCTAAAATTAAGCCAGATTTTGAAAAAATGTGATTTTTCCAACCACCTCCAAATCACACAAACTTTCTTGAACATGGTGACCCACATGTGCCAATCATGGCTATGAAAGAAAATTTGGAAATAGAATTTTTTACAATGCCCCCCTGAGGTATAGACCGATGTTTTGACCAGTCAGTCTAGAGGGCATTATCAATTAATAAAAAATTCAAAAACTATAAACCTTGGAAAACCACCTTTGTTTGTGCAATAGATCATGTGTGCCAAAGTTGAGGTGGTTTGGAGGTGGTCGAAAAAATGACCACATTCCGGAGGGGCCATTTGGTCTAACTTAGGCCAGTTTTTGAAAAAATGTGATTTTTCCCACCACATCCAAATCACACAAACTTTCTTACACATGTTGACCCACATGTTCCAATCATGGCTATGAAAGAAAATTTGGAAAAAGAATATTTTACAATGCCGCCCTGAGGTATAGAGCGATGTTTTGACCAGTCAGTCTAGAGGACATTATAAATTAATAAAAAATTAATAAAAATATAAAACCTTGGAAACCCACCTTTGTTTGTGCAATAGATCATGTGTGCCAAAGTTGAGGTCATTTGGAGGTGGTCGAAAAAATGAACGCATTCCGGAGGGGCCATTTGGTCTAACTTAAGCCAGATTTTGAAAAATGTGATTTTTCCCACCACCTCCAAATCACACAAACTTTCTTGAACATGGTGACCCACATCTGCCAATCATGGCTATGAAAGAAAATTTGGAAATAGAATTTTTTACAATGCCCCCCTGAGGTATAGACCGATGTTTTGACCAGTCAGTCTAGAGGGCATTATAAATTAATAAAAAATTCAAAAACTATAAAACCTTGGAAAACCACCTTTGTTTGTGCAATAGATCATGTGTGCCAAAGTTGAGGTGGTTTGGAGGTGGTCGAAAAAATGACCACATTCCGGAGGGGCCATTTGGTCTAACTTAGGCCAGTTTTTGAAAAAATGTGATTTTTCCCACCACATCCAAATCACACAAACTTTCTTACACATGTTGACCCACATGTTCCAATCATGGCTATGAAAGAAAATTTGGAAAAAGAATATTTTACATTGCCGCACTGAGGTATAGAGCGATGTTTTGACCTGTCAGTCTAGAGGGCATTATAAATTAATAAAAAATTCAAAAAAAATTATAAAACCTTGGAAATCCACCTTTGTTTGTGCAATGGATCATGTGTGCCAATTTTGAGGCCATTTGGAGGTGGTCGACAAAATGACCGCGTTCCGGAGGGGCCATTTGGTCTAAATTAAGCCAGATTTTGAAAAAATGTGATTTTTCCCACCACCTCCAAATCACACAAACTTTCTTGAACATGGTGACCCACATGTGCCAATCATGGCTATGAAAGAAAATTGGGAAATAGAATTTTTTACAATGCCCCACTGAGGTATAGACCGATGTTTTGACCAGTCAGTCTAGAGGGCATTATAAATTAATAAAAAATTCAAAAACTATAAAACCTTGGAAACCCACCTTTGTTTGTGCAATAGATCATGTGTGCCAAAGTTGAGGTCATTTGGAGGTGGTCAAAAAAATGACCGCATTCCGGAGGGGCCATTTGGTCTAACTTAAGCCAATTTTTGAAAAATTTTGATTTTTCCCACGACCTCCAAATCACACAAAATTTCTTGAACATGGTGACCCACATGGGCAAATCATGGCTATGAAAGAAAATTTAGACAAAAAATATTTTACAATGCCCCCCTGAGGTATAGACCGATGTTTTGACCAGTCAGTCTAGATGGCATTATAAATTAATAAAAAATTCAAAAAAAAATATAAAACCTTGGAAACCAACGTTTGTTTGTGCAATAGATCATGGGTGCCAAAATTGAGGTCATTTGGAGGTGGTCGAATAAATGACCGCATTCCGGAGGGGCCATTTGGTCTAACTTACGCCAATTTTTGAAAAAATTTGATTTTTCCCACCACCTCCAAATCACACAAAATTTCTTGAACATGGTGACCCACATGTGCCAATCATGGCTATGAAAGAAAATTTTGAAAAAGAATATTTTACAATGCCCCCTTGAGGTATAGACCGATGTTTTGACCAGTCAGTCTAGAGGGCATTGTAAATTAATAAAAAATTCAAAAAATATGAAACCTTGGAAAACCACCTTTGTTTGTGCAATAGATCATGTGTGCCAAAGTTGAGGTCATTTGGAGGTGGTCGAAAAAATGACCGCATTCCGGAGGGGCCATTTGGTCTAAATTAAGCCAGATTTTGAAAAAATGTGAATTTTCCCACCACATCCAAATCACACAAACTTTCTTAAACATGGCGACCCACATGTGCCAATCATGGCTATGAAAGAAAATTTGGAGAAAGAATATTTTACAATGCCCCGTGAGGTATAGACCGATGTTTTGACCAGTCAGTCTAGAGGGCATTATAAATTAAAAAAAAAATCAAAAAAAGATAAAACCTTGGAAACCCACCTTTGTTTGTGCAATATATCATGTGTGCCAATGTTGAGGTCATTTGGAGGTGGTCGAAAAAATGACCGCATTCCGGAGGGGCCATTTGGCCAGATTTGAAAAAATGTGATTTTTCCCACCGCCTCCAAATCACACAAACTTTCTTGAACATGGTGACCCACATGTGCCAATCATGGCTATGAAAGAAAATTTGGAAAAATAATATTTTACAATGCCCCCGTGAGGTATAGACCGATGTTTTAACCAGTCAGTGTAGAGGGAATTATAAATTAATAAAAAATTCAAAAAAATATAAAACCTTGGAAACCCACCTTTGTTTGTGCAATATATCATGTGTGCCAATGTTGAGGTCATTTGGAGGTGGTCAAAAAAATGACCGCATTCCGGAGGGGCCATTTGGTCTAACTTACGCCAATTTTTGAAAAAATTTGATTTTTCCCACCACCTCCAAATCACACAAAATTTCTTGAACATGGTGACCCACATGTGCCAATCATGGCTATGAAAGAAAATTTTGAAAAAGAATATTTTACAATGCCCCCTTGAGGTATAGACCGATGTTTTGACCAGTCAGTCTAGAGGGCATTGTAAATTAATAAAAAATTCAAAAAATATGAAACCTTGGAAAACCACCTTTGTTTGTGCAATAGATCATGTGTGCCAAAGTTGAGGTCATTTGGAGGTGGTCGAAAAAATGACCGCATTCCGGAGGGGCCATTTGGTCTAAATTAAGCCAGATTTTGAAAAAATGTGAATTTTCCCACCACATCCAAATCACACAAACTTTCTTAAACATGGCGACCCACATGTGCCAATCATGGCTATGAAAGAAAATTTGGAGAAAGAATATTTTACAATGCCCCGTGAGGTATAGACCGATGTTTTGACCAGTCAGTCTAGAGGGCATTATAAATTAAAAAAAAAATCAAAAAAAGATAAAACCTTGGAAACCCACCTTTGTTTGTGCAATATATCATGTGTGCCAATGTTGAGGTCATTTGGAGGTGGTCGAAAAAATGACCGCATTCCGGAGGGGCCATTTGGCCAGATTTGAAAAAATGTGATTTTTCCCACCGCCTCCAAATCACACAAACTTTCTTGAACATGGTGACCCACATGTGCCAATCATGGCTATGAAAGAAAATTTGGAAAAATAATATTTTACAATGCCCCCGTGAGGTATAGACCGATGTTTTAACCAGTCAGTGTAGAGGGAATTATAAATTAATAAAAAATTCAAAAAAATATAAAACCTTGGAAACCCACCTTTGTTTGTGCAATATATCATGTGTGCCAATGTTGAGGTCATTTGGAGGTGGTCAAAAAAATGACCGCATTCCGGAGGGGCCATTTGGTCTATCTTAAGCCAGTTTTTGAAAAAAATTGATTTTTCCCACCACCTCCAAATCACACAATCTTTCTTGAACATGGTGACCCACATGTGCCAATCATGGCTATGAAAGAAAATTTTGAAAAAGAATATTTTACAATGCCACACTGAGGTATAGACCGATGTTTTGACCAGTCAGTCTAGATGGCATTATAAATTAATAAAAAATTCAGAAAATTTGAAACCTAGGAAAACCACCTTTGTTTATGCAATAGATCATGTGTACCAAAGTTGAGGTGGTTTGGAGGTGGTCGAAAAAATGACCACTTTCCGGAGGGGCCATTTGGTCTAACTTAGGCCAGTTTTTGAAAAAAATGTGATTTTTCCCACCACATCCAAATCACACAAACTTTCTTAAACATGTTGACCCACATGTTCCAATCATGGCTATGAAAGAAAATTTGGAAAAAGAATATTTTACAATGCCCCCCTGAGGTATAGAGCGATGTTTTGACCAGTCAGTCTAGAGGACATTATAAATTAATAAAAAATTAAAAAAATATAAAACCTTGGAAATCCACATTTGTTTGTGCAATAGATCATGTGTGCCAAAGTTGAGGTCATTTGGACATGGTCGAAAAAATGACCGTATTCCGAAGGGGCCATTTGGTCTAACTTAGGCTAGTTTTTTAAAAAATGTGATTTTTCCCACCACATCCAAATCACACAAACTTTCTTAAACATGATGACCTACATGTGCCAATAATGGCTATGAATGGAAATTTGGAAAAAGAATATTTTACAATGCCCCCCTGAGGTATAGACTGATGTTTTGACCAGTCAGTCTAGAGGACATTATAAATTAATAAAAAATTCAAAAAAATATAAAACCTTGGAAATCCACATTTTTTTGTGCAATAAATCATGTGTGCCAAAGTTGAGGTCATTTGGAGGTGGTCGAAAAAATGACCGCATTCCGGAGGGGCCATTTGGTCTATCTTAAACCAGTTTTTGAAAAAATGTGATTTTTCCAACCACATCCAAATCACACAAACTTTCTTAAACATGGTGACCTACATGTGCCAATAATGGCTATGAACGAAAATTTGGAAAAAGAATATTTTACAATGCCCCCTTGAGGTATAGATCGATGTTTTGACCAGTCAGTCTTGGGGGCATTATAAATTAATAAAAAAATTCAAAAAATATGAAAGCTTGGAAAACCACCTTTTATTTGTGCAATAGATCATGTGTGCCAAATTTGAGGTCATTAGTAGGTGGTCGAAAAAATGACCGCATTCTGGAGGGGCCATTTGGTCTAACTTAGGCCAGTTTATAAAAAAATGTGATTTTTCCCACCACCTCCAAATCACACAAACTTTCTTGAACATGGTGACCCACATGTGCCAATCATGGCTATGAAACAAAATTTGGAAATAGAATATTTTACAATGCCCCCCTAAGGTATAGACCGATGTTTTGACCAGTCAGTCTAGAGGGCATTATAAATTAATAAAAAATTCAAAAAAATATATAAAACCTTGGTAATCCACCTTTGTATGTGCAATAGATCATGTGTGCCAATGTTGAGGTCATTTGGAGGTGGTCGAAAAAATGACCTCATTCCGGAGGGGCCATTTGGTCTAAATTAAGCCAGATTTTGAAAAAATGTGTTTTTTCCCACCACCTCCAAATCACACAAACTTTCTTGAACATGGTGACCCACATGTGCCAATCATGGCTATGAAAGAAAAATTGAAAATAGAATATTTTACATTGCCCCCCTGAGGTATAGACCGATGTTTTGACCAGTCGGTCTAGAGGGCATTATAAATTAATAAAAAATTCAAAAAATATAAAACCTTGGAAACCCACCTTTGTTTGTGTCGGTGTACTAAAGTAGGGGTACCTTAGTACCCCAGACTTGTGCACGGGCAGTCGTAGCACCCTGCGGCAAGGCCCGCCCCGAAAGCGCCAAGAGAAGACCAAGCATTCAAGACAAGGCCCCCGGCAAGAGGAGCTTGCCGGGCCAAGAAGACAAGGCCCCCGGCAAGAGGAGCTTGCCGGGCGAAGAAGACAAGACCCCGGCAAGAGGAGCTTGCCGGGACGACTGGGCCCATGTAAGGCCATCCAGGAACAAAGTATAACGAGACAGAAGATCGAGCCCCCGACAAGAGGAGCTTGTCGGGAAGGCCGAACCCAGGCACCACAAGAGAAGCCCGCCGTGGCGCGCCAAGCGCCCCGGCAAGGCCTGATAGCTGGCGCGCTATCAGGCACAGGAAGACGACCCCCGCGGCAAGCCACTTGCCGCGGCAAGATCGCCACCTCAAGACTGCGCTCCAGCTCGCCCGCCACGCGTCGCTCCGGGGCTTCCCCCGAGGGCACGTGGCGAGGCACCGCGCAGCCTGGGGCATGCGGTGGCATGCAGCCGCCATCGTGGCGAACGGTGGCGCACCTAACGGTCCGCCTCGGTGCTGTCCGGGCGACCGTGACGGGCATTTAATGCCCTTGTCCCCTACCGTCAGAAGTAGGTATGATAACACTGTGCCGCACTGTAGCGCCACCGCTCCCGCACTATTACAGCTACCACCCCTTTTACACTTTTACCCCTTTCTCTTACGTTGACACCTGTCGGTGACCCCTTTGCTTTATAAAAGGAGGCCCGTGTGCAACGTAGCGGGGGGTCCGAGGTTCCGGGTTCCGGGTTCCGGGGGTTCGGAGACTCGGCACCCAGACGGCCATACGCTCGGTGCAGCTAGCTCCCCAAGCTCCCGAGCTCCCCAGTTCAATACAACTAAGCAGGAGTAGGGTTTTACGCGTCCATCGCGGCCCGAACCTGGGTAAACCGCCCGTGTGCCCGCCTCGATCTGCTCTCCGCTCTCCCTCCGCCCCCCTCGCCGGACAACGAAAGGGGCTCCGGCCCCATAGGTGCTCGCGGGGGGACGCCCGTCCGCCCCGACAGTTTGTGCAATAGATCATGCGTGCCAAAGTTGAGGTCATTTGGAGGTGGTCGAAAAAATGACCGCATTCCGGAGGGGCCATTTGGTCTAACTTAAGCCAGCTTTTGAAAAAAAATGATTTTTCCCACCACCTCCAAATCACACAATCTTTCTTGAACATGGTGACCCACATGTGCCAATCATTGCTATGAAAGAAAATTTTGAAAAAGAATATTTTACAATGCCACCCTGAGGTATAGACCGATGTTTTGACCAGTCGGTATAGATGGCATTAAAAATTAAAAAAAATTCAGAAAATATGAAACCTAGGAATACCACCTTTGTTTGTGCAATAGTTCATGTGTGCCAAAGTTGAGGTGGTTTGGAGGTGGTCGCAAAAATGACCACATTCCGGAGGGGCCATTTGGTCTAACTTAGGCCAGTTTTTGAAAAAATGTGATTTTTCACACCACATCCAAATCACGCAAACTTTCTTAAACATGTTGACCCACATGTTCCAATCATGGCTATGAAAGAAAATTTGGAAAAAGAATCTTTTACAATGCCCCCCTGAGGTATAGAGCGATGTTTTGACCAGTCAGTCTAAAGGACATTATAAATTAATAAAAAATTAAAAAATATATAAAACCTTGGAAACCCACCTTTGTTTGTGCAATAGATCATGTGTGCCAAAGTTGAGGTCATTTGGAGGTGGTCGAAAAAATGACCGCATTCCGGAGGGGCCATTTGGTCTAACTTAGGCCAGATTTTGAAAAATGTGATTTTTCCCACCACCTCCAAATCACACAAACTTTCTTGAACATGGTGACCCACATGTGCCAATCATGGCTATGAAAGAAAATTTGGAAAAAGAATATTTTACAATGCCCCCCTAAGGTATAGACCGATGTTTTGACCAGTCAGTCTAAAGGACATTATAAATTAATAAAAAATTAAAAAAAATATAAAACCTTGGAAACCCACCTTTGTTTGTGCAATAGATCATGTGTGCCAAAGTTGAGGTCATTTGGAGGTGGTCAAAAAAATGACCGCATTCCGGAGGGGCCATTTGGTCTAACTTAGTCCAGTTTTTGAAAAAATGTGATTTTTCCAACCACATCCAAATCACACAAACTTTCTTAAACATGGTGACCTACATGTGCCAATAATGGCTATGAACGAAAATTTGGAAAAAGAATATTTTACAATGCCCCCTTGAGGTATAGATCGATGTTTTGACCAGTCAGTCTAGGGGGCATTATAAATTAATAAAAAAAATCAAAAAATATGAAAGCTTGGAAAACCACCTTTTTTTGTGCAATAGATCATGTGTGCCAAAGTTGAGGTCATTTGGAGGTGGTCGAAAAAATGACCGCATTCCGAAGGGGCCATTTGGTCTAACTTAAGCCAATTTTTTTAAAAATTTTATTTTTCCCACCACCTCCAAATCACACAAAATTTCTTGAACATGGTGAGCCACATGTGCCAATCATGGCTATGAAAGAAAATTTAGACAAAAAATATTTTACAATGCCCCCCTGAGGTATAGACCGATGTTTTGACCAGTCAATCTAGATGGCATTATAAATTAATAAAAAATTCAAAAAAATATAAAACCTTGGAAACCAACGTTTGTTTGTGCAATAGATCATGGGTGCCAAAATTGAGGTCATTTGGAGGTGGTCGAAAAAATGACCGCATTCCGGAGGGGCCATTTAGTCTAACTTAGGCCAGTTTTTGAAAAAATGTGATTTTTCACACCACATCCAAATCACACAAACTTTCTTAAACATGTTGACCCACATGTTCCAATCATGGCTATGAAAGAAAATTTGGAAAAAGAATATTTTACAATGCCCCCCTGAGGTATAGAGCGATGTTTTGACCAGTCAGTCTAAAGGACATTATAAATTAATAAAAAATTAAAAAAATATAAAACCTTGGAAACCCACCTTTGTTTGTGCAATAGATCATGTGTTCCAATGTTGAGGTCATTTGGAGGTGGTCGAAAAAATGACCGCATTCCGGAGGGGCCATTTGGCGAGATTTGAAAAATGTGATTTTTCCCACCACCTCCAAAACACACAAACTTTCTTGAACATGGTGACCCACATGTGCCAATCATGGCTATGAAAGAAAATTTGGAAAAAGAATATTTTACAATGCCCCCGTGAGGTATAGACCGATGTTTTAACCAGTCAGTGTAGAGGGCATTATAAATTAATAAAAAATTCAAAAAAAATATAAAACCTTGGAAACCCACCTTTGTTTGTGCAATATATCATGTGTGCCAATGTTGAGGTCATTTGGAGGTGGTCGAAAAAATGACCACATTCCGGAGGGGCCATTTGGTCTAACTTAAGCCAGATTTTGAAAAATGTGATTTTTCCCACCACCTCCAAATCACACAAACTTTCTTGAACATGGTGACCCACATGTGCCAATCATGGCTATGAAAGAAAAATTGGAAAAAGAATATTTTACAATGCCCCCTTGAGGTATAGACCGATGTTTTAACCAGTCAGTGTAGAGGGCATTATAAATTAATAAAAAATTCAAAAAAATATAAAACCTTGGAAACCCACCTTTGTTTGTGCAATAGATCATATGTGCCAATTCTGAGGCCATTTGGAGGTGGTCGAAAAAATGACCGCATTCCGGAGGGGCCATTTGGTCTAAATTAAGCCAGATTTTGAAAAAATGTGATTTTTCCAACCACCTCCAAATCACACAAACTTTCTTGAACATGGTGACCCACATGTGCCAATCATGGCTATGAAAGAAAATTTGGAAATAGAATTTTTTACAATGCCCCCCTGAGGTATAGACCGATGTTTTGACCAGTCAGTCTAGAGGGCATTATCAATTAATAAAAAATTCAAAAACTATAAAACCTTGGAAAACCACCTTTGTTTGTGCAATAGATCATGTGTGCCAAAGTTGAGGTGGTTTGGAGGTGGTCGAAAAAAAGACCACATTCCGGAGGGGCCATTTGGTCTAACTTAGGCCAGTTTTTGAAAAAATGTGATTTTTCCCACCACATCCAAATCACACAAACTTTCTTACACATGTTGACCCACATGTTCCAATCATGGCTATGAAAGAAAATTTGGAAAAAGAATATTTTACAATGCCGCCCTGAGGTATAGAGCGATGTTTTGACCACTCAGTCTAGAGGACATTATAAATTAATAAAAAATTAATAAAAAATATAAAACCATGGAAACCCACCTTTGTTTGTGCAATAGATCATGTGTGCCAAAGTTGAGGTCATTTGGAGGTGGTCGAAAAAATGACCGCATTCCGGAGGGGCCATTTGGTCTAACTTAAGCCAGATTTTGAAAAATGTGATTTTTCCCACCACCTCCAAATCACACAAACTTTCTTGAACATGGTGACCCACATGTGCCAATCATGGCTATGAAAGAAAATTTGGAAATAGAATTTTTTACAATGCCCCCCTGAGGTATAGACCGATGTTTTGACCAGTCAGTCTAGAGGGCATTATCAATTAATAAAAAATTCAAAAACTATAAAACCTTGGAAAACCACCTTTGTTTGTGCAATAGATCATGTGTGCCAAAGTTGAGGTGGTTTGGAGGTGGTCGAAAAAATGACCACATTCCGGAGGGGCCATTTGGCCAGATTTGAAAAAATGTGATTTTTCCCACCACCTCCAAAACACACAAACTTTCTTGAACATGGTGACCCACATGTGCCAATCATGGCTATGAAAGAAAATTTGGAAAAAGAATATTTTACGATGCCCCCGTGAGGTATAGACCGATGTTTTAACCAGTCAGTGTAGAGGGCAATATAAATTAATAAAAAATTCAAAAAAATATAAAACCTTGGAAACCCACCTTTGTTTGTGCAATATATCATGTGTGCCAATGTTGAGGTCATTTGGAGGTGGTCAAAAAAATGACCGCATTCCGAAGGGGCCATTTGGTCTATCTTAAGCCAGTTTTTGAAAAAAAATGATTTTTCCCAACACCTCCAAATCACACAATCTTTCTTGAACATGGTGACCCACATGTGCCAATCATGGCTATGAAAGAAAATTTTGAAAAAGAATATTTTACAATGCCACCCTGAGGTATAGACCGATGTTTTGACTAGTCAGTCTAGATGGCATTATAAATTAATAAAAAATTCAGAAAATATGAAACCTAGGAAAAGCACCTTTGTTTGTGCAATAGATCATGTGTGCCAAAGTTGAAGTGGTTTGGAGGTGGTCGAAAAAATGACCACATTCCGGAGGGGCCATTTGGTCTAACTTAGGCCAGTTTTTGAAAAAATGTGATTTTTCCCACCACATCCAAATCACACAAACTTTCTTACACATGTTGACCCACATGTTCCAATCATGGCTATGAAAGAAAATTTGGAAAAAGAATATTTTATAATGCCGCCCTGAGGTATAGAGCGATGTTTTGACCAGTCAGTCTAGAGGACATTATAAATTAATAAAAAATTAATAAAAAATATAAAACCTTGGAAACCCACCTTTGTTTGTGCAATAGATCATGTGTGCCAATGTTGAGGTCATTTGGAGGTGGTCGAAAAAATGACCGCATTCCGGAGGGGCCATTTAGTCTAACTTAGGCCAGTTTTTGAAAAAATGTGATTTTTCACACCACATCCAAATCACACAAACTTTCTTAAACATGTTGACCCACATGTTCCAATCATGGCTATGAAAGAAAATTTGGAAAAAGAATATTTTACAATGCCCCCCTGAGGTATAGAGCGATGTTTTGACCAGTCAGTCTAAAGGACATTATAAATTAATAAAAAATTAAAAAAATATAAAACCTTGGAAACCCACCTTTGTTTGTGCAATAGATCATGTGTTCCAATGTTGAGGTCATTTGGAGGTGGTCGAAAAAATGACCGCATTCCGGAGGGGCCATTTGGCGAGATTTGAAAAATGTGATTTTTCCCACCACCTCCAAAACACACAAACTTTCTTGAACATGGTGACCCACATGTGCCAATCATGGCTATGAAAGAAAAATTGGAAAAAGAATATTTTACAATGCCCCCTTGAGGTATAGACCGATGTTTTAACCAGTCAGTGTAGAGGGCATTATAAATTAATAAAAAATTCAAAAAAATATAAAACCTTGGAAACCCAGCTTTGTTTGTGCAATAGATCATATGTGCCAATTCTGAGGCCATTTGGAGGTGGTCGAAAAAATGACCGCATTCCGGAGGGGCCATTTGGTCTAAATTAAGCCAGATTTTGAAAAAATGTGATTTTTCCAACCACCTCCAAATCACACAAACTTTCTTGAACATGGTGACCCACATGTGCCAATCATGGCTATGAAAGAAAATTTGGAAATAGAATTTTTTACAATGCCCCCCTGAGGTATAGACCGATGTTTTGACCAGTCAGTCTAGAGGGCATTATCAATTAATAAAAAATTCAAAAACTATAAAACCTTGGAAAACCACCTTTGTTTGTGCAATAGATCATGTGTGCCAAAGTTGAGGTGGTTTGGAGGTGGTCGAAAAAAAGACCACATTCCGGAGGGGCCATTTGGTCTAACTTAGGCCAGTTTTTGAAAAAATGTGATTTTTCCCACCACATCCAAATCACACAAACTTTCTTACACATGTTGACCCACATGTTCCAATCATGGCTATGAAAGAAAATTTGGAAAAAGAATATTTTACAATGCCGCCCTGAGGTATAGAGCGATGTTTTGACCACTCAGTCTAGAGGACATTATAAATTAATAAAAAATTAATAAAAAATATAAAACCATGGAAACCCACCTTTGTTTGTGCAATAGATCATGTGTGCCAAAGTTGAGGTCATTTGGAGGTGGTCGAAAAAATGACCGCATTCCGGAGGGGCCATTTGGTCTAACTTAAGCCAGATTTTGAAAAATGTGATTTTTCCCACCACCTCCAAATCACACAAACTTTCTTGAACATGGTGACCCACATGTGCCAATCATGGCTATGAAAGAAAATTTGGAAATAGAATTTTTTACAATGCCCCCGTGAGGTATAGACCGATGTTTTGACCAGTCAGTCTAGAGGGCATTATCAATTAATAAAAAATTCAAAAACTATAAAACCTTGGAAAACCACCTTTGTTTGTGCAATAGATCATGTGTGCCAAAGTTGAGGTGGTTTGGAGGTGGTCGAAAAAATGACCACATTCCGGAGGGGCCATTTGGCCAGATTTGAAAAAATGTGATTTTTTCCACCACCTCCAAAACACACAAACTTTCTTGAACATGGTGACCCACATGTGCCAATCATGGCTATGAAAGAAAATTTGGAAAAAGAATATTTTACGATGCCCCCGTGAGGTATAGACCGATGTTTTAACCAGTCAGTGTAGAGGGCAATATAAATTAATAAAAAATTCAAAAAAATATAAAACCTTGGAAACCCACCTTTGTTTGTGCAATATATCATGTGTGCTAATGTTGAGGTCATTTGGAGGTGGTCAAAAAAATGACCGCATTCCGGAGGGGCCATTTGGTCTATCTTAAGCCAGTTTTTGAAAAAAAATGATTTTTCCCAACACCTCCAAATCACACAATCTTTCTTGAACATGGTGACCCACATGTGCCAATCATGGCTATGAAAGAAAATTTTGAAAAAGAATATTTTACAATGCCACCCTGAGGTATAGACCGATGTTTTGACTAGTCAGTCTAGATGGCATTATAAATTAATAAAAAATTCAGAAAATATGAAACCTAGGAAAAGCACCTTTGTTTGTGCAATAGATCATGTGTGCCAAAGTTGAAGTGGTTTGGAGGTGGTCGAAAAAATGACCACATTCCGGAGGGGCCATTTGGTCTAACTTAGGCCAGTTTTTGAAAAAATGTGATTTTTCCCACCACATCCAAATCACACAAACTTTCTTACACATGTTGACCCACATGTTCCAATCATGGCTATGATAGAAAATTTGGAAAAAGAATATTTTACAATGCCGCCCTGAGGTATAGAGCGATGTTTTGACCAGTCAGTCTAGAGGACATTATAAATTAATAAAAAATTAATAAAAAATATAAAACCTTGGAAACCCACCTTTGTTTGTGCAATAGATCATGTGTGCCAATGTTGAGGTCATTTGGAGGTGGTCGAAAAAATGACCGCATTCCGGAGGGGCCATTTAGTCTAACTTAGGCCAGTTTTTGAAAAAATGTGATTTTTCACACCACATCCAAATCACACAAACTTTCTTAAACATGTTGACCCACATGTTCCAATCATGGCTATGAAAGAAAATTTGGAAAAAGAATATTTTACAATGCCCCCCTGAGGTATAGAGCGATGTTTTGACCAGTCAGTCTAAAGGACATTATAAATTAATAAAAAATTAAAAAAATATAAAACCTTGGAAACCCACCTTTGTTTGTGCAATAGATCATGTGTTCCAATGTTGAGGTCATTTGGAGGTGGTCGAAAAAATGACCGCATTCCGGAGGGGCCATTTGGCGAGATTTGAAAAATGTGATTTTTCCCACCACCTCCAAAACACACAAACTTTCTTGAACATGGTGACCCACATGTGCCAATCATGGCTATGAAAGAAAATTTGGAAAAAGAATATTTTACAATGCCCCCGTGAGGTATAGACCGATGTTTTAACCAGTCAGTGTAGAGGGCATTATAAATTAATAAAAAATTCAAAAAAATATAAAACCTTGGAAACCCACCTTTGTTTGTGCAATATATCATGTGTGCCAATGTTGAGGTCATTTGGAGGTGGTCGAAAAAATGACCACATTCCGGAGGGGCCATTTGGTCTAACTTAAGCCAGATTTTGAAAATTGTGATTTTTCCCACCACCTCCAAATCACACAAACTTTCTTGAACATGGTGACCCACATGTGCCAATCATGGCTATGAAAGAAAAATTGGAAAAAGAATATTTTACAATGCCCCCCTGAGGTATAGACCGATGTTTTAACCAGTCAGTGTAGAGGGCATTATAAATTAATAAAAAATTCAAAAAAATATAAAACCTTGGAAACCCACCTTTGTTTATGCAATAGATCATGTGTGCCAATGTTGAGGTCATTTGGAGGTGGTCGAAAAAATGACCGCATTCCGGAGGGGCCATTTGGTCTAAATTAAGCCAGATTTTGAAAAAATGTGATTTTTCCAACCACCTCCAAATCACACAAACTTTCTTGAACATGGTGACCCACATGTGCCAATCATGGCTATGAAAGAAAATTTGGAAATAGAATTTTTTACAATGCCGCCCTGAGGTATAGAGCGATGTTTTGACCAGTCAGTCTAGAGGGCATTATCAATTAATAAAAAATTCAAAAACTATAAAACCTTGGAAAACCACCTTTGTTTGTGCAATAGATCATGTCTTCCAAAGTTGAGGTGGTTTGGAGGTGGTCGAAAAAATGACCACATTCCGGAGGGGCCAATTGGTCTAACTTAGGCCAGTTTTTGAAAAAATGTGATTTTTCCCACCACATCCAAATCACACAAACTTTCTTACACATGTTGACCCACATGTTCCAATCATGGCTATGAAAGAAAATTTGGAAAAAGAATATTTTACAATGCCGCCCTGAGGTATAGAGCGATGTTTTGACCAGTCAGTCTAGAGGACATTATAAATTAATAAAAAATTAATAAAAAATATAAAACCTTGGAAACCCACCTTTGTTTGTGCAATAGATCATGTGTGCCAAAGTTGAGGTCATTTGGAGGTGGTCGAAAAAATGACCGCATTCCGGAGGGGCCATTTGGTCTAACTTAAGCCAGATTTTGAAAAATGTGATTTTTCCCACCACCTCCAAATCACACAAACTTTCTTGAACATGGTGACCCACATGTGCCAATCATGGCTATGAAATAAAATTTGGAAATAGAATTTTTTACAATGCCCCCCTGAGGTATAGACCGATGTTTTGACCAGTCAGTCTAGAGGGCATTATAAATTAATAAAAAATTCAAAAACTATAAAACCTTGGAAAACCACCTTTGTTTGTGCAATAGATCATGTGTGCCAAAGTTGAGGTGGTTTGGAGGTGGTCGAAAAAATGACCACATTCCGGAGGGGCCATTTGGTCTAACTTAGCCCAGTTTTTGAAAAAAATGTGATTTTTCCCACCACATCCAAATCACACAAACTTTCTTACACATGTTGACCCACATGTTCCAATCATGGCTATGAAAGAAAATTTGGAAAAAGAATATTTTACAATGCCCCCCTGAGGTATAGACCGATGTTTTGACCAGTCAGTCTAGATGGCATTATAAATTAATAAAAAATTCAAAAAAATATAAAACCTTGGAAACCAACGTTTGTTTGTGCAATAGATCAGGGGTGCCAAAATTGAGGTCATTTGGAGGTGGTCGAAAAAATGACCGCATTCCGGAGGGGCCATTTGGTCTAACTTAAGCCAATTTTTGAAAAAAATTGATTTTTCCCACCACCTCCAGATCACACAAAATTTCTTGAACATGGTGACCCACATGTGCCAATCATGGCTATGAAAGAAAATTTTGAAAAAGAATATTTTACAATGCCACCCTGAGGTATAGACCGATGTTTTGACCAGTCAGTATAGATGGCATTATAAATTAAAAAAATTCAGAAAATATGAAACCTAGGAAAACCACCTTTGTTTGTGCAATAGTTCATGTGTGCCAAAGTTGAGGTGGTTTGGAGGTGGTCGCAAAAATGACCACATTCCGGAGGGGCCATTTAGTCTAACTTAGGCCAGGTTTTGAAAAAATGTGATTTTTCACACCACATCCAAATCACACAAACTTTCTTAAACATGTTGACCCACATGTTCCAATCATGGCTATGAAAGAAAATTTGGAAAAAGAATATTTTACAATGCCCCCCTGAGGTATAGAGCGATGTTTTGACCAGTCAGTCTAAAGGACATTATAAATTAATAAAAAATTAAAAAAATATAAAACCTTGGAAACCCACCTTTGTTTGTGCAATAGATCATGTGTGCCAATGATGAGGTCATTTGGAGGTGGTCGAAAAAATGACCGCATTCCGGAGGGGCCATTTGGCCAGATTTGAAAAAATGTGATTTTTCCCACCACCTCCAAAACACACAAACTTTCTTGAACATGGTGACCCACATGTGCCAATCATGGCTATGAAAGAAAATTTGGAAAAAGAATATTTTACAATGCCCCCGTGAGGTATAGACCGATGTTTTAACCAGTCAGTGTAGAGGGCATTATAAATTAATAAAAAATTCAAAAAAATATAAAACCTTGGAAACCCACCTTTGTTTGTGCAATATATCATGTGTGCCAATGTTGAGGTCATTTGGAGGTGGTCAAAAAAATGACCGCATTCCGGAGGGGCCATTTGGTCTATCTTAAGCCAGTTTTTGAAAAAAAATGATTTTTCCCAACACCTCCAAATCACACAATCTTTCTTGAACATGGTGACCCACATGTGCCAATCATGGCTATGAAAGAAAATTTTGAAAAAGAATATTTTACAATGCCACCCTGAGGTATAGACCGATGTTTTGACTAGTCAGTCTAGATGGCATTATAAATTAATAAAAAATTCAGAAAATATGAAACCTAGGAAAAGCAGCTTTGTTTGTGCAATAGATCATGTGTGCCAAAGTTGAAGTGGTTTGGAGGTGGTCGAAAAAATGACCACATTCCGGAGGGGCCATTTGGTCTAACTTAGGCCAGTTTTTGAAAAAATGTGATTTTTCCCACCACATCCAAATCACACAAACTTTCTTACACATGTTGACCCACATGTTCCAATCATGGCTATGAAAGAAAATTTGGAAAAAGAATATTTTACAATGCCGCCCTGAGGTATAGAGCGATGTTTTGACCAGTCAGTCTAGAGGACATTATAAATTAATAAAAAATTAATAAAAATATAAAACCTTGGAAACCCACCTTTGTTTGTGCAATAGATCATGTGTGCCAAAGTTGAGGTCATTTGGAGGTGGTCGAAAAAATGACCGCATTCCGGAGGGGCCATTTGGTCTAACTTAAGCCAGATTTTGAAAAATGTGATTTTTCCCACCACCTCCAAATCACACAAAGTTTCTTGAACATGGTGACCCACATGTGCCAATCATGGCTATGAAAGAAAATTTGGAAATAGAATTTTTTTACAATGCCCCCCTGAGGTATAGACCGATGTTTTGACCAGTCAGTCTAGAGGGCATTATAAATTAATAAAAAATTCAAAAACTATAAAACCTTGGAAAACCACCTTTGTTTGTGCAATAGATCATGTGTGCAAAAGTTGAGGTGGTTTGGAGGTGGTCGAAAAAATGACCACATTCCGGAGGGGCCATTTGGTCTAACTTAGGCCAGTTTTTGAAAAAATGTGATTTTTCCCACCACATCCAAATCACACAAACTTTCTTACACATGTTGACCCACATGTTCCAATCATGGCTATGAAAGAAAATTTGGAAAAAGAATATTTTACAATGCCGCCCTGAGGTATAGAGCGATGTTTTGACCTGTCAGTCTAGAGGGCATTATAAATTAATAAAAAATTCAAAAAAAATATAAAACCTTGGAAATCCACCTTTGTTTGTGCAATAGATCATGTGTGCCAATTTTGAGGCCATTTGGAGGTGGTCGACAAAATGACCGCATTCCGGAGGGGCCATTTGGTCTAAATTAAGCCAGATTTTGAAAAAATGTGATTTTTCCCACCACCTCCAAATCACACAAACTTTCTTGAACATGGTGACCCACATGTGCCAATCATGGCTATGAAAGAAAATTTGGAAATAGAATTTTTTACAATGCCCCACTGAGGTATAGACCGATGTTTTGACCAGTCAGTCTAGAGGGCATTATAAATTAATAAAAAATTCAAAAACTATAAAACCTTGGAAACCCACCTTTGTTTGTGCAATAGATCATGTGTGCCAAAGTTGAGGTCATTTGGAGGTGGTCAAAAAAATGACCGCATTCCGGAGGGGCCATTTGGTCTAACTTAAGCCAATTTTTGAAAAATTTTGATTTTTCCCACCACCTCCAAATCACACAAAATTTCTTGAACATGGTGACCCACATGTGCAAATCATGGCTATGAAAGAAAATTTAGACAAAAAATATTTTACAATGCCCCCCTGAGGTATAGACCGATGTTTTGACCAGTCAGTCTAGATGGCATTATAAATTAATAAAAAATTCAAAAAAAAATATAAAACCTTGGAAACCAACGTTTGTTTGTGCAATAGATCATGGGTGCCAAAATTGAGGTCATTTGGAGGTGGTCGAAAAAATGACCGCATTCCGGAGGGGCCATTTGGTCTAACTTACGCCAATTTTTGAAAAAATTTGATTTTTCCAACCACCTCCAAATCACACAAAATTTCTTGAACATGGTGACCCACATGTGCCAATCATGGCTATGAAAGAAAATTTTGAAAAAGAATATTTTACAATGCCCCCTTGAGGTATAGACCGATGTTTTGACCAGTCAGTCTAGAGGGCATTATAAATTAATAAAAAATTCAAAAAATATGAAACCTTGGAAAACCACCTTTGTTTGTGCAATAGATCATGTGTGCCAAAGTTGAGGTCATTTGGAGGTGGTCGAAAAAATGACCGCATTCCGGAGGGGCCATTTGGTCTAAATTAAGCCAGATTTTGAAAAAATGTGAATTTTCCCACCACATCCAAATCACACAAACTTTCTTAAACATGGCGACCCACATGTGCCAATCATGGCTATGAAAGAAAATTTGGAGAAAGAATATTTTACAATGCCCCGTGAGGTATAGACCGATGTTTTGACCAGTCAGTCTAGAGGGCATTATAAATTAATAAAAAAATTCAAAAAAAGATAAAACCTTGGAAACCCACCTTTGTTTGTGCAATAGATCATGTGTGCCAATGTTGAGGTCATTTGGAGGTGGTCGAAAAAATGACCGCATTCCGGAGGGGCCATTTGGCCAGATTTGAAAAAATGTGATTTTTCCCACCGCCTCCAAATCACACAAACTTTCTTGAACATGGTGACCCACATGTGCCAATCATGGCTATGAAAGAAAATTTGGAAAAATAATATTTTACAATGCCCCCGTGAGGTATAGACCGATGTTTTAACCAGTCAGTGTAGAGGGAATTATAAATTAATAAAAAATTCCAAAAAATATAAAACCTTGGAAACCCACCTTTGTTTGTGCAATATATCATGTGTGCCAATGTTGAGGTCATTTGGAGGTGGTCAAAAAAATGACCGCATTCCGGAGGGGCCATTTGGTCTATCTTAAGCCAGTTTTTGAAAAAAATTGATTTTTCCCACCACCTCCAAATCACACAATCTTTCTTGAACATGGTGACCCACATGTGCCAATCATGGCTATGAAAGAAAATTTTGAAAAAGAATATTTTACAATGCCACACTGAGGTATAGACCGATGTTTTGACCAGTCAGTCTAGAAGGCATTATAAATTAATAAAAAATTCAGAAAATTTGAAACCTAGGAAAACCACCTTTGTTTATGCAATAGATCATGTGTGCCAAAGTTGAGGTGGTTTGGAGGTGGTCGAAAAAATGACCACATTCCGGAGGGGCCATTTGGTCTAACTTAGGCCAGTTTTTGAAAAAATGTGATTTTTCCCACCACATCCAAATCACACAAACTTTCTTACACATGTTGACCCACATGTTCCAATCATGGCTATGAAAGAAAATTTGGAAAAAGAATATTTTACAATGCCGCCCTGAGGTATAGAGCGATGTTTTGACCTGTCAGTCTAGAGGGCATTATAAATTAATAAAAAATTCAAAAAAAATATAAAACCTCGGAAATCCACCTTTGTTTGTGCAATAGATCATGTGTGCCAATTTTGAGGCCATTTGGAGGTGGTCGACAAAATGACCGCATTCCGGAGGGGCCATTTGGTCTAAATTAAGCCAGATTTTGAAAAAATGTGATTTTTCCCACCACCTCCAAATCACACAAACTTTCTTGAACATGGTGACCCACATGTGCCAATCATGGCTATGAAAGAAAATTTGGAAATAGAATTTTTTACAATGCCCCACTGAGGTATAGACCGATGTTTTGACCAGTCAGTCTAGAGGGCATTATAAATTAATAAAAAATTCAAAAACTATAAAACCTTGGAAACCCACCTTTGTTTGTGCAATAGATCATGTGTGCCAAAGTTGAGGTCATTTGGAGGTGGTCAAAAAAATGACCGCATTCCGGAGGGGCCATTTGGTCTAACTTAAGCCAATTTTTGAAAAATTTTGATTTTTCCCACCACCTCCAAATCACACAAAATTTCTTGAACATGGTGACCCACATGTGCAAATCATGGCTATGAAAGAAAATTTAGACAAATAATATTTTACAATGCCTCCCTGAGGTATAGACCGATGTTTTGACCAGTCAGTCTAGATGGCATTATAAATTAATAAAAAATTCAAAAAAAAATATAAAACCTTGGAAACCAACGTTTGTTTGTGCAATAGATCATGGGTGCCAAAATTGAGGTCATTTGGAGGTGGCCGAAAAAATGACCGCATTCCGGAGGGGCCATTTGGTCTAACTTACGCCAATTTTTTAAAAAATTTGATTTTTCCCACCACCTCCAAATCACACAAAATTTCTTGAACATGGTGAACCACATGTGCCAATCATGGCTATGAAAGAAAATTTTGAAAAAGAATATTTTACAATGCCCCCTTGAGGTATAGACCGATGTTTTGACCAGTCAGTCTAGAGGGCATTATAAATTAATAAAAAATTCAAAAAATATGAAACCTTGGAAAACCACCTTTGTTTGTGCAATAGATCATGTGTGCCAAAGTTGAGGTCATTTGGAGGTGGTCGAAAAAATGACCGCATTCCGGAGGGGCCATTTGGTCTAAATTAAGCCAGATTTTGAAAAAATGTGAATTTTCCCACCACATCCAAATCACACAAACTTTCTTAAACATGGCGACCCACATGTGCCAATCATGGCTATGAAAGAAAATTTGGAGAAAGAATATTTTACAATGCCCCGTGAGGTATAGACCGATGTTTTGACCAGTCAGTCTAGAGGGCATTATAAATTAATAAAAAAATTCAAAAAAAGATAAAACCTTGGAAACCCACCTTTGTTTGTGCAATAGATCATGTGTGCCAATGTTGAGGTCATTTGGAGGTGGTCGAAAAAATGACCGCATTCCGGAGGGGCCATTTGGCCAGATTTGAAAAAATGTGATTTTTCCCACCGCCTCCAAATCACACAAACTTTCTTGAACATGGTGACCCACATGTGCCAATCATGGCTATGAAAGAAAATTTGGAAAAATAATATTTTACAATGCCCCCGTGTGTCGGGGCGGACTGCGTCCCCCGCGAGCACCTATGGGGCCGGAGCCCCTTTCGTTGTCCGGTGAGGGGGGCGGGGGGAGCACAGAGAGCAGATCGAGGCGAGCACACGGGCGGTTTACCCAGGTTCGGGCCGCGATGGACGCGTAAAACCCTACTCCTGCATGGTTGTATTGAACTGGGGAGCTCGGGAGCTTGGAGAGCTAGTTGCACCGAGCGTATGGCTGTCTGGATGCCGAATCTCCGAACCCCGGAACCCCCCTCTACGTTGCACACGGGCCTCCTTTTATAGCGCAAAGGGGTCACCGACAGGTGTCAACGTAAGAGAAAGGGGTAAAAGCGTAAAAGGGGTGGTAGCTGTAATAGTGCGGGAACGGTGGCGCTACAGTGCGGCACAGTGTTATCATACCTACTTCTGACGGTAGGGGACAAGGGCATTAAATGCCCGTCACGGTCGCCCGGACAGCACCGAGGCGGACCGTTAGGTGCGCCACCGTTCGCCACGATGGCGGCTGCATGCCACCGCATGCCCCAGGCTGCGCGGTGCCTCGCCACGTGCCCTTGGGGGAAGCCCCGGAGCGACGCATGGGCGGGCGAGCTGGAGCGCAGTCTTGAGGTGGCGATCTTGCCGCGGCAAGTGGCTTGCCGCGGGGGTCGTCTTCCTGTGCCAGATAGCGTGCCAGCTATCAGGCCTTGCCGGGGCGCTCGGCGCGCCATGGCGGGCTTCTCTTGTGGTGCCTGGGTTCGGCCTTCCCGACAAGCTCCTCTTGTCGGGGTCTCGATCTTCTGTCTCGTATACTTTGTTCTTGGATGGCCTTACATGGGCTCAGTCGTCCCGGCAAGCTCCTCTTGCCGGGGTCTTGTCTTCTTGGCCCGGCAAGCTCCTCTTGCCGGGGGCCTTGTCTTCTTGGCCCGGCAAGCTCCTCTTGCCGGGGGGCCTCGTCTTGAATGCTTGGTCTTCTCTGGGCGCTTCCTGGGCGGGCCTTGCCGCAGGGTGCTACAACTGCCCGTGCACAAGTCTGGGGTACTAAGGTACCCCTACTTTAGTACACCGACAGGAGCCCCCGGGCCTGGGCCACACACGGTGCCGAGCATCGTTGGGCCAGGCCCTAACAGTGCACGGGCACGCATGGCCTTGGTCGCGCTGCTCCTTAACTCTGCACCCGTCGCACCTTCCCCAGGCGGCGCGCGCTTATCGCGGCGTCGTGGGGGCGAAACGCCCGTTCCCTCTTTAAGTGGAGGGAGGTGCGGAGGCGCGGCTCGATAAATGAACGGGGGTGAGGTGCGGCTTTCGAGGCGTCCGTTCCCCATAACCACGGGATGGGGAGAGGTCGTCCCGCCCGTCGCCCCGGTTCTGCGCGCTCACCACGCGGTCCTCATGCACTCGGAGTCGCGGCGGCGGAGGCAGGTAGTCGGGCCGGCGCGGGTCGATGCAGTGGGTCGGCCCCAGTCGCCTGCCCTTCCTCCGCTTCTATTGGAGGAGCGAGGCGGCCGCGGTCCCACTCCGCCCCTTTATAAGGAGCGAAAGGGGGCGACGGAAATCCGCACTCCATCTCCTTCCTCCTTCTGCTTCTGGTTTCCTTCCCCCATCTGTGATGGAGGGGGGGAACCCTGGTTCTTCTTCGGTCGCCGCGAGGGTGTCTGCTAGGCAACGCGCCCCTCCTCCCCTTGCGCCCGCGGCGGCGGAGCCGGTCGTCGGGGGAAGAGGGAGAGGGCGAGGTCGCGGACGAGGTCGCGGACGGGGCCGAGGCGCTCGGGGCGGACGGATCGGTGTGCCGTCCTTGCCTCCGCCAGCGGCTCCGTTCCTTCCCGCGGTCCATCTCGGGGACGACCCTCGTGAGTTCATTATCAGGCTGCGCCAGGCGCCTCGTCGCCGCCTCCGGCTTCCCGCCCCATTCGCGAATGTGTTGGAGGTGGAGCAGCCTGAGACGCTAAACCTGCGCATGAGGGGCTGCGGGATCAGTGGGACGCGAGTCCACGCCGAGTCCCGAGCCCCCGGCGTGGTGTGTCAGGGCCGCGGGTGGAAGACGTTCGCCCGGATCCACAGCTTGACGTAGGGGTTCACCCTCCACTTTAAGCTAGTGGGGGAGGACCTTCTCTCCGTCAAGGCCTTCTGGGGCTTCGGCATCCGGGCCCGGTGCTGCGAAGATAGCTCCTCCGACAGCGAAGGCTCCTCCTCGAGCGAGAGTGACGAGGAGGGGAGCGACAGCGACGACGAGGGGAGCAGCCGCCGGGATGACGGGTACGACTAGGCGTCGGCCGCAGCTCCGTGTGGCACCGGCGGCCCCATCGACCGCGCCGGGCTCCGTGAACTCCCCGGGGTCGTCTCCTTGGGCGACTGGCGTAGGGGGGCTGCTGAGGAGGACAGAGGGCGGACGTCGAAGGCCGCGAAGTCGGAGTACGGGCCGACTTCGACAGCTGGCTGACGCTCCGGTGCCTCGTGTTCCAGATGCGCCCCAGACGCCGTCATCACCCTTGCTCTCGGTGACGACCACCGGGGTCTTCTCTTCGGCCCGGCAAGCTCCTCTTGTCGGGGGCTTGATCTCCTCGGGCGGCCGGAGTGGCGAGGCTGCGGAAGAGGAAGAGGCTGGCGGCAAGGCCGCTGCCTCATCTTCCAGCTCTGCCTCCGGCGCCTCCGTCTTCTTCAGCCTCCGGAGACCCCCGGGCGGAGCCCCCGGATCTTCTCTTGGTGCCTTCTGCCACCCGTAGCTCATCTAGGTGCCCCTTTCGCCCTCTTCGCCTACTTGCCCTACCTCCTGAGGAGAGAGACAAGAAAGGGATTACGGGCACCTTATCTCTTTTCAGCTCGTAAGCCTTCGGGCCTTAGTTGTGTTTAAGCCTTGTAATCCCTCTTTTCATGTTTTTCATTCTCTCTGAACTGTACCTGAGTGGAATGTTTTTAATGAAAAGGGGATGTTTGCCGGATCATTTGTCTCGCGGGTGGAAACCGCGGTAAGGAACGAATCCTTTACATCGTTAAGATAGACAGTTTCTCGCCCGGCAATAGGCCCAGCCGCTCCCCCGCACTGCTCGACCTTTCTCACGCCCTTGGCGGAGGCGGGGAGCAGGTGGGTTCCGGCCCCTCGCTTCCCTCCCCCTTGCTGCCGCGGCTGCTATCGAAACGGGCCCCAGGAACGCGCTCTGGGGCTTGCCGCTAAGAGAGCACGGTAGCTTTTCAGGAGGGAAGGAGGCTTTCAAATTCCACAGTCCATAAGAGAATGCATGATGAGGGATGCAAAAACTTATCTGAGGTTGCAGCCCCCGGCGACTCTGGCCCGCCGGGGGGCAGGTGTTGGCTCGTCCTTCTCCTCTTCCTTGTCCTTGAGCGGCCCGGCAAGGACATTCAATTCCTGCGAGCCAAAAGGGGAAGGATGGGAAAAAGACGCGGACTCGACCTCTAAGTTAGGGGTTAGCGACAGTTAGGAACTGACAACCCTAACCAAGGACGAGACTCTGACTCAGCATGCATGCTAAAATCTAGGGCGCCAGCGCTTCTTTATCTTCGGCCAGGGGCTTCGCCTGGCTTTGTACGAGGGCTTAAATGCAACATCGGCAAGGCCTGCACAAACCGGTGGTTGCCGGAGCGGATCACGGCAACCGCGCCTTATGGGCGAAACTTGCGAAGATGCTCTATGTTCCCAGGAGTTGCTCACTGGTAGGCCCTCTTCGGTCTTGAGGCGGACAGCGCCGGGCCTCGCGACTCGTCTCACCCGATAAGGGCCTTCCTGCTTCGGTGTCGACTTGTTATAATTCTTGGCCGACTGAACGTGCCTAAGAACAAGGTCGCCTAACAGGGCAACTTTATCTGATGCCAGGGGCTTCGCCTGGCTTTGTACAAGGGGTTACATGCAGCAGCGGCAAGGCCTGTACAAACCGATGGTTGCCGGAGCGGATCACGGCAACCGCGCCTTGTGGGCGGAACTTGCGAAGATGCTCTATATTCCCAGGAGTTGCTCTTTGGTAGGCCCTCTTCGGTCTTGAGGCGGACAGCGCCGGGCCTCGCGACTCGTTCCACCCGACAAGGGCCTTCCTGCTTCGGCGTCAACTTGTTATAATTCTTGGCCGACTGAACGTGCCTAAGAACAAGGTCGCCTAACAGGGCAACTTTATCTGGTGCCAGGGGCTTCACCCGGCTTTGTACAAGGGGTTACATGCAACAGCGGCAAGGCCTGTACAAACCGATGGTTGCCGGAGCGGGTCACGGCAACCGCGCCTTATGGGTGAAACTTGCGAAGATGCTCTATGTTCCAGGAGTTGCTCACTGGTACGCCTTCTTCGGTCTCGAGGCGGACAGCGCCAG
The DNA here is from genome assembly GCA_032464435.1 of Aegilops umbellulata. Lineage (NCBI taxonomy): Eukaryota > Viridiplantae > Streptophyta > Magnoliopsida > Poales > Poaceae > Aegilops > Aegilops umbellulata. The sequence goes on from CP136057.1 coordinate 556,359,074, forward strand.
GCCTCGTGACTTGTCTCACCCGATAAGGTCCTTCCCACTTTGGCGTCAACTTGTTGGAATTCTTGGCCGACTGAGTGCGCCGAAGAACAAGGTCGCCCTCTTCGAGACTCCTGGCCTTGACCTTGCGGCTATGGTAGCGACGCAAGGCTTGCTGGTATCGAGCAGCTCGTACCGCAGCCTGGAGACGTCCTTCCTCAAGGAGCAGCGCGTCATCTTGGCGCAGCCGCTCTTGCTCGAGCTCGTCATAAGCGAGCACCCGAGGAGATCCGTATACGAGTTCCGTGGGGATAACTGCTTCCGCTCCATAGACTAGAGCAAAAGGTGTCTGTCCGGTGGCTCGACTTGGTGTCGTCCTGATTGACCAAAGAGCCGCCGGCAGCTCCTCAATCCAATTTCTTCCGCACTTGTGCAGCCTGTCGAAGGTCCTGGTCTTGAGTCCGCGCAGCACTTCAGCGTTGGCCCTTTCTGCTTGACCGTTGCTCCTGGGGTGAGCAACCGAAGCGAAACAGACCTTGGCGCCGAGATCCTGGGCGTATTGCATGAAGGCGCGACTTGTAAATTGTGTCCCGTTGTCGGTGATGACTCTGTTAGGGATTCCGAAACGGCAGACGATCGACCGGAAGAACTTGACTGCTGACTGCGCGGTCACCTTCCTCACTGGCTCCACTTCTGGCCACTTCGTGAACTTGTCGATTGCAACGTACAAGTACTCGAAGCCCCCGACGGCTCGGGGAAAAGGGCCGAGGATATCGAGCCCCCAGACCGAGAAGGGCCAGGATAAAGGGATTGTTTGGAGAGCTTGAGCTGGCTGATGAATCTGTTTTGCATGGGACTGGCACGCTTCACACTTGGTTACTAGTGCAGTTGCATCTTGGAGGGCTTCTTGCCAGAAGAACCCTTGCCGGAAGGCTTTCCCGACAAGTGCTCTTGCGCCAATGTGATGGCCGCATATGCCTCCGTGTATCTCTGCCAACAGCTTCTGTCCGTCTTCCCTGGAGATGCACTTCAATCTGACACCGTTGAGTCTTCTTCTGTACAGCTCGTTGTCCACGAACTGGTACATACTTGACTGCCTGGTGATCTTCTCCATCTCTTCTGGGTCGTCGGGAAGTTCTCCAGTTTGCAGAAAACGGACGATCTGCTGCGCCCATGCCGGAGCCCGGGGCTCGACGGCGAGGACTAAAGGCATGAAGGCCGCTGCGGGGACCCCGGCTTCTACGGCAAGAACCTCTGGTTCTGCCGGAGCCGGTGATCCCCCGGCAAGCTTGCCGGGGCAAAGCTTGTCGGGAACCCCCGCTTCAACTGGACAGATCCTCGGATCCGCAGGAGCGGACTGTTCCTCAGCGTTCAGACTGCTGATCCGCTCGCCGGAGCAAGGCTTATCGGGGACACCTGCTTCGACTGGACGGATCCTTGGATCCGCAGGAGCGGGCTGTCCCTCGACGTTCTGGTTGTTGATCTTGGGGACCTTGGCGGCGGTCTCAGGAAGGTCCGCCTGCAGGTAGTCGCCGGAGACCAACTTCCTTTTCTTGGACTGCCCAACTGATGGTGTAACGGATGGTTGAGTCAGCTTGAGTAAGAAGGTCCCTGGTTCCACAGGTAACTTCAACGAAGCACACTTCGAAAGGCCGTCTGCTATCTCATTCTGAGCTCTCGCGACGTGCTCCATTTGCAGCCCTTCAAAGTGTTCTTCCAGCTTCCTCACTTCATCTACATAAGCTTCCATCAGAGGGCTCTGGTAGCTCTTGTTGACTTGCCGGACCACCAGTTGAGAATCTCCCCGCACAATCAGCTTTCTGATCCCAAGTTCGGCCGCAACCCTGAGGCCGGCGAGCAAGCCTTCATACTCAGCAGTATTGTTGGTTGCTTGCTCTCTTGGGAAGTGCATCTGGATAACATACTTGAGGTGCTCTCCGGTGGGCGCGATGAGTACCACGCCAGCACCGGCGCCTTGCAGCGAGAAGGCACCATCGAAGTACATTACCCACTCGCTTGTTGCTTCTTGTACGGGCGCGCTTGTTTCTTGGGCTTCTCCATCTGGCGTCGGGGTCCACTCAGCTATGAATTCTGCCAAAGCTCGGCTCTGTATGGTCGAAGTACTTTCAAACTTGAGCCCAAAGCTCGACAGCTCCAGTGCCCACTCGACGATCCTGCCTGTTGCCTCGGGATTGTGCAATATCCTCTTCAGCGGAAAGCGAGTGACTACTGTTATCTCATGTGCTTGGAAGTAATGGCGCAGTTTTCTCGAGGCCATGAGGAGGCCGAAAAGCAATTTCTGCACCCCGGAGTACCTTGATCTAGCCCCCTGCAAGAGGGAACTCACAAAATACACCGGGCGCTGTACCATCTTCTTCCGCGCTCCATCCTGTTCCTGCGCAGGGTGGTCCTTGTCGGGGCCAGAGCTTGCCGGAGCAGCCCCTCGCTCGTCGCTGGACTCGCTTGTAGGTGGTATAGGCTCCTCGTCGGCCTCCCTCTCCGCCACTAACGCAGCACTAACCACCTGGTTGGTTGCCGCTAGGTATAGCAACAACTTCTCCTGTGGTCTAGGTGCGACAAGTATTGGAGTGGAGGATAGGTACCTTTTCAAATCTTGCAGCGCTTCCTCCGCTTCTGGAGTCCACTGCATGGGGCCTGCCTTCTTCAAGATTTTAAAGAAGGGCAGGGCGCGTTCTGCAGACCTTGAAATGAACCGACTGAGGGCGGCCACACAACCTGCAAGCTTTCTGACGTCCTTGACGCGCTCTGGGGCTTCGATCTGCTCGATGGCTTTGATCTTGTCGGGATTAGCTTCAATCCCCCTCTGTGACACAAAGAACCCGAGAAGCTTGCCGGAGGGGACTCCGAAAACGCACTTCTCGGGGTTCAGCTTGAGCTGTATCTTGCGCAGGTTCTGAAATGTCTCTTCCAGATCTTGGACCAGGGTTTCCTTGCTCCTGCTCTTCACCACGATGTCATCCATGTAGGCCTCCACGTTCCTATGGATCTGTGGCTCGAAAGCAGTGTGCACTACCCTTGCAAACGTTGATCCCGCATTCTTCAGCCCAAACGGCATGCGTATGAAGCAATAGGTGCCGCATGGAGTGATAAATGCGGTCTTCTCTTCATCTTCCTTGGCCATAAAGACTTGGTGGTAGCCTGAATATGCATCAAGAAAAGAGAGTAGCTCACATCCGGCAGTGGAGTCAACAATCTGGTCAATGCGCGGCAAGGGAAATGGATCCTTGGGACATGCTTTATTCACATCAGTGAAGTCTATGCACAGTCTCCACTTCCCATTGGCTTTGCGCACGACGACCGGATTGGCCAGCCACGTTGGATGGATCACACCTCTCACTAGGCCTGCTGCCTCTAGCTTCTTGATCTCTTCGCTGATGAATTCTTGGCGCTCCACGGCTTGCTTTCTCACTTTCTGCTTGACGGGTCGCGCGTGAGGACAGACAGCGAGCTTGTGCTCAATCACCCTCCTGGGAACACCGGGGATGTCGGACGGTTGCCATGCAAACACGTCGTCATTCGCCCGCAGGAAGCCGATGAGCGCGCTTTCCTATTTGCTGTCAAGCGTGGCACTGATGGTGAAGGTACCGCCAGTGCCGTCCTCCTTGGCGGACACCTTCTTGGTTGCCGGAGGAGCGGTCATTCCCTTCTTGTACTTGCCGGTGGAGCTCGATGGAACGTCCTCGACGGTGGCGTAGCACTCCGAAGAGGTGCGGTTGCCGGAGTGGGCCCCAGAGCACTTCTTTGTCTTCTTCCCCCCGGGGGCTTCAGCGGCAAGTGCGTCCTTCTCTGCCGCGGCTGCTACATCCCGGTAAATCTTGTCGGCGCAGATAAGTGCGTCCTTTTTGTCGCCGTGGACAGTGATGACGCTTATCGGCCCCGGCATCTTGAGTACGTTGTAGGCGTGGTGGGAGGCTGCCATGAACTTGGCGAGAGCGGGACGGCCGAGGATCCCATTGTATGGTAACGGGATATCAGCGACGTCGAACGTGATACGCTCAGTCCTGAAGTTGAGCTCGCCGCCAAAGGTCACCGGCAGAGTAATCTTCCCCTTGGGCTTGCTCCTCCCCGGGTTGATTCCTTGGAAGGATCCGGTCTCTTCGAGCTCGCCGTCTGGGATCTGGAGTTTCTTGATCACAGCGGAGGAGATCAAGTTCAGCCCGGCCCCGCCGTCTACTAACATTTTGGTGACCTTGAGGTTGCGGATGGTGGGTGAGACCAGCATCGGCAAGCACCCGACCGCGGTTGTGCGGTCGGGGTGATCCTCAAGATCGAAAATGATGGGCGTGCTGGACCATTTGAGGAGCCTGCGCGACTCCACGGGCGGCTCTGCTGCGTTCACCTCTCGCGCCCACCGCTTAAGCTGGCGGTGGGAGGTGTGCAGAGAGGCGCCGCCGTCAACGCATAGGACCTCCGTGGCCTTCTGGAACTCCTGCTCGCTGTTATCTTCGTCTTCGTCGTCGTCTTCTTCATCCTCGTCGCGGCCCCGGGGAGGCCGATCGCCTTGCCGCTGCTTGGCCTTGCCGCGGCGTCCTCCCCGGCCGACGGGCGGCCGCTTCTTGCTTGGTTCGCCACCCCCACCCTGGGCCTTCCCCTTGTCGCGCCTCTCGTACTCAGCCTTCTGCTGCACGACGAGGTACTCGACGCTCTTGCAGTTGGAGAGATCGTGGCCCTTGGTGCGGTGGATCTTGCAGTATTGCTTGTCGGAGCCGTCCTGCTTGTCGGCTGCCGCCACGGGGGCCGGCTCCTTGCCGGAGCCGCTAGCCTGCGTTTGCTTGGCGGGAGCCTCCTTGCCGGACCCCTCGACGGCAAGCACCTCTTTCCTGTTCTTCCTCCTATTATTCCGCCGCTGGCTTCTCTTCGCCGGGGCGGTGTCGTCACTGTCGCTTTCTCCTGCGCCAGCATCCTCCCCGGGGAGTTTCCTTCCCTCCTCCGCGCGCGCGCACTTGTCAGCCAAGGCATATAGCTCGCTGACGTCCCGGATCTTGGTCATGGCCATCTCTTCACGCATGCGGCGGTTACGCACGTTCAGGTGGAACGCGCTGATAACCGCGGCAGGGTGAACGTCGGGGATGTTGCGATGCACGCGGCTGAAGCGCTGGATGTACTTGCGCAGGGGTTCTCCTTCCTTCTGGGCTAGGATGTGGAGGTCGCTATCCTGGCCATGAGGTTTGTGGCCGCCTGTGAAGGCGCCAACAAACTGATGGCAAAGATCCGCCCAGGAAGAAATGGAGCCTTCCGGCAAGTGCATAAGCCACGAACGAACGTTCGGCTTAAGCACGAGCGGGAAGTAGTTCGCCAATATCCTCTCGTCGCGCCCCCCGGCAGCTTGTACAGCGATCGTGTAGATGCTGAGAAACTCCGAGGGGTGCGTCCTGCCGTCGTACTTCTCCGGTACGTCGGGCTTGAAGTTCTTCGTGCTGGGCCACCGGACGCGCCGCAGCTCACGGGTGAACGCAGGGCAACCTGCCGCGTACGGTAAGTCACCTGGTTCACCGGGCGCGTGCGCGTCGACAGCGTCCCCAGCCCGCTGGTCTGATTGCCGCCGAGTTTCTCGGCGGCGCTCAATCCTTGTTCGAGCGTCTTCTTGCCGCCGCTCGTCGAGGACTTGGCGCTGGTCCCGGCGAGTCCGCGGGTCCGACGACGTTGTGGAGCCGTCGTCGGCGTTGTTCCCGCGGGGCGGCGTCTTCTGCTTCTGCGCCGGGGAGTGCATGGTGGTTGCACCTCCGGCGGTCTTGTCGCCGTCGGCCTTCGTCTTCTCGACCTGCCGGGGCCGTGAGGTCGCCGGCCGCTGCGGCGTGTCGTTGTTGGCGAAGGCGATCAGGCTCTGGATGGTGGCCCTCCAGCTTTCGGCCTTGCCAGCCGCTGGAGGGTGGTCGAGGAGCAGTTGCGCTCTCGCGAGCGCTTCTGCCGGAGTGGAGGGGAGCGGGGGCGAGTGGCGCGAGGAGCGGGATACGCTCGGACTCCTAACAATGTTAGAAAGAGCGGGGTCCCTCCCCGGCGCCTTCGCCTTGCCCGTGTCCGGACGGGGGCCCGTGGCGTCCCGTGAACCTCCTGTTTGCCCTTGTTCCAGCAAGCGGATGCCACCTCCCGTGGCATGGCGCTGCTGGGTCGTCGTTTGAAGGGACGGATGCGGCGCGTCCTCGGAGGCCGAGGCTCGGTCGTCCTCCCTGTTCTTGGATTTGGTGGCACCGCGAGTGTTCTCGCCGGTGGCCACCCCTCCGACGGCGTCTCCCCCGCCCACCGTTGGCTCCGGTAGCGGTGGGAGTGACGCGGACGGGCCCGCGGCCTCCGAAGCCTTCTTCTTCGGGGCCATGGTGTTGATGAAGCTAGCGAATTCGGAGAAGCTGACGAAGAGCGCGCTCGCGCGAACGCCGGATCTGATCCGCACAACCTCGACGCTCCCCTACCTGGCGCGCCAAAGATGTCGGGGCGGACTGCGTCCCCCGCGAGCACCTATGGGGCCGGAGCCCCTTTCGTTGTCCGGTGAGGGGGGCGGAGGGAGCACAGAGAGCAGATCGAGGCGAGCACACGGGCGGTTTACCCAGGTTCGGGCCGCGATGGACGCGTAAAACCCTACTCCTGCATGGTTGTATTGAACTGGGGAGCTCGGGAGCTTGGAGAGCTAGTTGCACCGAGCGTATGGCTGTCTGGATGCCGAATCTCCGAACCCCGGAACCCCCCTCTACGTTGCACACGGGCCTCCTTTTATAGCGCAAAGGGGTCACCGACAGGTGTCAACGTAAGAGAAAGGGGTAAAAGCGTAAAAGGGGTGGTAGCTGTAATAGTGCGGGAACGGTGGCGCTACAGTGCGGCACAGTGTTATCATACCTACTTCTGACGGTAGGGGACAAGGGCATTAAATGCCCGTCACGGTCGCCCGGACAGCACCGAGGCGGACCGTTAGGTGCGCCACCGTTCGCCACGATGGCGGCTGCATGCCACCGCATGCCCCAGGCTGCGCGGTGCCTCGCCACGTGCCCTTGGGGGAAGCCCCGGAGCGACGCGTGGGCGGGCGAGCTGGAGCGCAGTCTTGAGGTGGCGATCTTGCCGCGGCAAGTGGCTTGCCGCGGGGGTCGTCTTCCTGTGCCTGATAGCGTGCCAGCTATCAGGCCTTGCCGGGGCGCTCGGCGCGCCATGGCGGGCTTCTCTTGTGGTGCCTGGGTTCGGCCTTCCCGACAAGCTCCTCTTGTCGGGGTCTCGATCTTCTGTCTCGTATACTTTGTTCTTGGATGGCCTTACATGGGCTCAGTCGTCCCGGCAAGCTCCTCTTGCCGGGGTCTTGTCTTCTTGGCCCGGCAAGCTCCTCTTGCCGGGGGCCTTGTCTTCTTGGCCCGGCAAGCTCCTCTTGCCGGGGGGCCTCGTCTTGAATGCTTGGTCTTCTCTGGGCGCTTCCTGGGCGGGCCTTGCCGCAGGGTGCTACAACTGCCCGTGCACAAGTCTGGGGTACTAAGGTACCCCTACTTTAGTACACCGACACCGTGAGGTATAGACCGATGTTTTAACCAGTCAGTGTAGAGGGAATTATAAATTAATAAAAAAATCAAAAAAATATAAAACCTTGGAAACCCACCTTTGTTTGTGCAATATATCATGTGTGCCAATGTTGAGGTCATTTGGAGGTGGTCAAAAAAATGACCGCATTCCGGAGGGGCCATTTGGTCTATCTTAAGCCAGTTTTTGAAAAAAATTGATTTTTCCCACCACCTCCAAATCACACAATCTTTCTTGAACATGGTGACCCACATGTGCCAATCATGGCTATGAAAGAAAATTTTGAAAAAGAATATTTTCCAATGCCACACTGAGGTATAGACCGATGTTTTGACCAGTCAGTCTAGATGGCATTATAAATTAATAAAAAATTCAGAAAATTTGAAACCTAGGAAAACCACCTTTGTTTATGCAATAGATCATGTGTGCCAAAGTTGAGGTGGTTTGGAGGTGGTCGAAAAAATGACCACATTCCGGAGGGGCCAGTTTTTGAAAAAATGTGATTTTTCCCACCTCATCCAAATCACACAAACTTTCTTACACATGTTGACCCACATGTTCCAATCATGGCTATGAAAGAAAATTTGGAAAAAGAATATTTTACAATGCCGCCCTGAGGTATAGAGCGATGTTTTGACCTGTCAGTCTAGAGGGCATTATAAATTAATAAAAAATTCAAAAAAAATATAAAACCTTGGAAATCCACCTTTGTTTGTGCAATAGATCATGTGTGCCAATTTTGAGGCCATTTGGAGGTGGTCGACAAAATGACCGCATTCCGGAGGGGCCATTTGGTCTAAATTAAGCCAGATTTTGAAAAAATGTGATTTTTCCCACCACCTCCAAATCACACAAACTTTCTTGAACATGGTGACCCACATGTGCCAATCATGGCTATGAAAGAAAATTTGGAAATAGAATTTTTTACAATGCCCCACTGAGGTATAGACCGATGTTTTGACCAGTCAGTCTAGAGGGCATTATAAATTAATAAAAAATTCAAAAACTATAAAACCTTGGAAACCCACCTTTGTTTGTGCAATAGATCATGTGTGCCAAAGTTGAGGTCATTTGGAGGTGGTCAAAAAAATGACCGCATTCCGGAGGGGCCATTTGGTCTAACTTAAGCCAATTTTTGAAAAATTTTGATTTTTCCCACCACCTCCAAATCACACAAAATTTCTTGAACATGGTGACCCACATGTGCAAATCATGGCTATGAAAGAAAATTTAGACAAAAAATATTTTACAATGCCCCCCTGAGGTATAGACCGATGTTTTGACCAGTCAGTCTAGATGGCATTATAAATTAATAAAAAATTCAAAAAAAATATAAAACCTTGGAAACCAACGTTTGTTTGTGCAATAGATGATGGGTGCCAAAATTGAGGTCATTTGGAGGTGGTCGAAAAAATGACCGCATTCCGGAGGGGCCATTTGGTCTAACTTACGCCAATTTTTGAAAAAAATTGATTTTTCCCACCACCTCCAAATCACACAAAATTTCTTGAACATGGTGACCCACATGTGCCAATTATGGCTATGAAAGAAAATTTTGAAAAAGAATATTTTACAATGCCCCCTTGAGGTATAGACGGATGTTTTGACCAGTCAGTCTAGAGGGCATTATAAATTAATAAAAAATTCAAAAAATATGAAACCTTGGAAAACCACCTTTGTTTGTGCAATAGATCATGTGTGCCAAAGTTGAGGTCATTTGGAGGTGGTCGAAAAAATGACCGCATTCCGGAGGGGCCATTTGGTCTAAATTAAGCCAGATTTTGAAAAAATGTGAATTTTCCCACCACATCCAAATCACACAAACTTTCTTAAACATGGCGACCCACATGTGCCAATCATGGCTATGAAAGAAAATTTGGAGAAAGAATATTTTACAATGCCCCGTGAGGTATAGACCGATGTTTTGACCAGTCAGTCTAGAGGGCATTATAAATTAATAAAAAAATTCAAAAAAAGATAAAACCTTGGAAACCCACCTTTGTTTGTGCAATAGATCATGTGTGCCAATGTTGAGGTCATTTGGAGGTGGTTGAAAAAATGACCGCATTCCGGAGGGGCCATTTGGCCAGATTTGAAAAAATGTGATTTTTCCCACCGCCTCCAAATCACACAAACTTTCTTGAACATGGTGACCCACATGTGCCAATCATGGCTATGAAAGAAAATTTGGAAAAATAATATTTTACAATGCCCCCGTGAGGTATAGACCGATGTTTTAACCAGTCAGTGTAGAGGGAATTATAAATTAATAAAAAATTCAAAAAAATATAAAACCTTGGAAACCCACCTTTGTTTGTGCAATATATCATGTGTGCCAATGTTGAGGTCATTTCGAGGTGGTCGAAAAAATGACCGCATTCCGGAGGGGCCATTTGGTCTAACTTAAGCCAATTTTTGAAAAATTTTGATTTTTCCCACCACCTCCAAATCACACAAACTTTCTTGAACATGGTGACCCACATGTGCAAATCATGGCTATGAAAGAAAATTTAGACAAAAAATATTTTACAATGCCCCCCTGAGGTATAGACCGATGTTTTGACCAGTCAGTCTAGATGGCATTATAAATTAATAAAAAATTCAAAAAAAAATGACCGCATTCCGGAGGGGCCATTTGGTCTATCTTAAGCCAGTTTTTGAAAAAAATTGATTTTTCCCACCACCTCCAAATCACACAATCTTTCTTGAACATGGTGACCCACATGTGCCAATCATGGCTATGAAAGAAAATTTTGAAAAAGAATATTTTACAATGCCACACTGAGGTATAGACCGATGTTTTGACCAGTCAGTCTAGATGGCATTATAAATTAATAAAAAATTCAGAAAATTTGAAACCTAGGAAAACCACCTTTGTTTGTGCAATAGATCATGTGTGCCAAAGTTGAGGTCATTTGGAGGTGGTCGAAAAAATGACCGCATTCCGGAGTGTCGGTGTACTAAAGTAGGGGTACCTTAGTACCCCAGACTTGTGCACGGGCAGTCGTAGCACCCTACGGCAAGGCCCGCCCCGGAAGCGCCAAGAGAAGACCAAGCATTTAAGACAAGGCCCCCGGCAAGAGGAGCTTGCCGGGCCAAGAAGACAAGGCCCCCGGCAAGAGGAGCTTGCCGGGCCAAGGAGACAAGACCCCGGCAAGAGGAGCTTGCCGGGACGACTGAGCCCATGTAAGGCCATCCAAGAACAAAGTATACGAGACAGAAGATCGAGCCCCCGACAAGAGGAGCTTGTCGGGAAGGCCGAACCCAGGCACCACAAGAGAAGCCCGCCGTGGCGCGCCAAGCGCCCCGGCAAGGCCTGATAGCTGGCACGCTATCAGGCACAGGAAGACGACCCCCGCGGCAAGCCACTTGCCGCGGCAAGATCGCCACCTCAAGACTGCGCTCCAGCTCGCCCGCCCACGCGTCGCTCCGGGGCTTCCCCCGAGGGCACGTGGCGAGGCACCGCGCAGCCTGGGGCATGCGGTGGCATGCAGCCGCCATCGTGGCGAACGGTGGCGCACCTAACGGTCCGCCTCGGTGCTGTCCGGGCGACCGTGACGGGCATTTAATGCCCTTGTCCCCTACCGTCAGAAGTAGGTATGATAACACTGTGCCGCACTGTAGCACCACCGTTCCCGCACTATTACAGCTACCACCCCTTTTACACTTTTACCCCTTTCTCTTACGTTGACACCTGTCGGTGACCCCTTTGCGCTATAAAAGGAGGCCCGTGTGCAACGTAGAAGGGGTTCCGGGGTTCGGAGACTCGGCATCCAGACAGCCATACGCTCGGTGCAGCTAGTTCTCCAAGCTCCCGAGCTCCCCAGTTCAATACAACTAAGCAGGAGTAGGGTTTTACGCGTCCATCGCGGCCCGAACCTGGGTAAACCGCCCGTGTGCCCGCCTCGATCTGCTCTCTGTGCTCCCTCCGCCCCCCTCGCCGGACAACGAAAGGGGCTCCGGCCCCATATGTGCTCGCGGGGGGACGCCCGTCCGCCCCGACACGGAGGGGCCATTTGGTCTTAATTAAGCCAGATTTTGAAAAAAATATGATTTTTCCCACCACATCCAAATCACACAAACTTTCTTAAACATGTTGACCCACATGTTCCAATCATGGCTATGAAAGAAAATTTGGAAAAAGAATATTTTACAATGCCCCCCTGAGGTATAGAGCGATGTTTTGACCAGTCAGTCTAGAGGACATTATAAATTAATAAAAAATTAAAAAAAATAAAACCTTGGAAACCCACCTTTGTTTGTGCAATAGATCATGTGTGCCAAAGTTGAGGTCATTTGGACGTGGTCGAAAAAATGACCGTATTCCGGAGGGGCCATTTGGTCTAACTTAGGCTAGTTTTTTAAAAAATGTGATTTTTCCCACCACATCCAAATCACACAAACTTTCTTAAACATGATGACCTACATGTGCCAATAATGGCTATGAACGGAAATTTGGAAAAAGAATATTTTACAATGCCCCCCTGAGGTATAGACTGATGTTTTGACCAGTCAGTCTAAAGGACATTATAAATTAATAAAAAATTCAAAAAAATATAAAACCTTGGAAATCCACATTTTTTTGTGCAATAAATCATGTGTGCCAAAGTTGAGGTCATTTGGAGGTGGTCGAAAAAATGACCGCATTCCGGAGTGTCGGTGTACTAAAGTAGGGGTACCTTAGTACCCCAGACTTGTGCACGGGCAGTCGTAGCACCCTACGGCAAGGCCCGCCCCGGAAGCGCCAACAGAAGACCAAGCATTTAAGACAAGGCCCCCGGCAAGAGGAGCTTGCCGGGCCAAGAAGACAAGGCCCCCGGCAAGAGGAGCTTGCCGGGCCAAGGAGACAAGACCCCGGCAAGAGGAGCTTGCCGGGACGACTGAGCCCATGTAAGGTCATCCAAGAACAAAGTATACGAGACAGAAGATCGAGCCCCCGACAAGAGGAGCTTGTCGGGAAGGCCGAACCCAGGCACCACAAGAGAAGCCCGCCGTGGCGCGCCAAGCGCCCCGGCAAGGCCTGATAGCTGGCACGCTATCAGGCACAGGAAGACGACCCCCGCGGCAAGCCACTTGCCGCGGCAAGATCGCCACCTCAAGACTGCGCTCCAGCTCGCCCGCCCACGCGTCGCTCCGGGGCTTCCCCCGAGGGCACGTGGCGAGGCACCGCGCAGCCTGGGGCATGCGGTGGCATGCAGCCGCCATCGTGGCGAACGGTGGCGCACCTAACGGTCCGCCTCGGTGCTGTCCGGGCGACCGTGACGGGCATTTAATGCCCTTGTCCCCTACCGTCAGAAGTAGGTATGATAACACTGTGCCGCACTGTAGCACCACCGTTCCCGCACTATTACAGCTACCACCCCTTTTACACTTTTACCCCTTTCTCTTACGTTGACACCTGTCGGTGACCCCTTTGCGCTATAAAAGGAGGCCCGTGTGCAACGTAGAAGGGGTTCCGGGGTTCGGAGACTCGGCATCCAGACAGCCATACGCTCGGTGCAGCTAGTTCTCCAAGCTCCCGAGCTCCCCAGTTCAATACAACTAAGCAGGAGTAGGGTTTTACGCGTCCATCGCGGCCCGAACCTGGGTAAACCGCCCGTGTGCCCGCCTCGATCTGCTCTCTGTGCTCCCTCCGCCCCCCTCGCCGGACAACGAAAGGGGCTCCGGCCCCATAGGTGCTCGCGGGGGGACGCCCGTCCGCCCCGACACGGAGGGGCCATTTGGTCTTAATTAAGCCAGATTTTGAAAAAAATATGATTTTTCCCACCACATCCAAATCACACAAACTTTCTTAAACATGTTGACCCACATGTTCCAATCATGGCTATGAAAGAAAATTTGGAAAAAGAATATTTTACAATGCCCCCCTGAGGTATAGAGCGATGTTTTGACCAGTCAGTCTAGAGGACATTATAAATTAATAAAAAATTAAAAAAAATAAAACCTTGGAAACCCACCTTTGTTTGTGCAATAGATCATGTGTGCCAAAGTTGAGGTCATTTGGACGTGGTCGAAAAAATGAACGTATTCCGGAGGGGCCATTTGGTCTAACTTAGGCTAGTTTTTTAAAAAATGTGATTTTTCCCACCACATCCAAATCACACAAACTTTCTTAAACATGATGACCTACATGTGCCAATAATGGCTATGAACGGAAATTTGGAAAAAGAATATTTTACAATGCCCCCCTGAGGTATAGACTGATGTTTTGACCAGTCAGTCTAAAGGACATTATAAATTAATAAAAAATTCAAAAAAATATAAAACCTTGGAAATCCACATTTTTTTGTGCAATAAATCATGTGTGCCAAAGTTGAGGTCATTTGGAGGTGGTCGAAAAAATGACCGCATTCCGGAGGGGCCATTTGGTCTATCTTAAGCCAGTTTTTGAAAAAATGTGATTTTTCCAACCACATCCAAATCACACAAACTTTCTTAAACATGGTGACCTACATGTGCCAATAATGGCTATGAACGAAAATTTGGAAAAAGAATATTTTACAATGCCCCCTTGAGGTATAGATCGATGTTTTGACCAGTCAGTCTTGGGGGCATTATAAATTAATAAAAAAAATCAAAAAATATGAAAGCTTGGAAAACCACCTTTGTTTGTGCAATAGATCATGTGTGCCAAAGTTGAGGTCATTAGGAGGTGGTCGAAAAAATGACCGCATTCTGGAGGGGCCATTTGGTCTAACTTAGGCCAGTTTATAAAAAAATGTGATTTTTCCCACCACCTCCAAATCACACAAACTTTCTTGAACATGGTGACCCACATGTGCCAATCATGGCTATGAAACAAAATTTGGAAATTGAATATTTTACAATGCCCCCCTAAGGTATAGACCGATGTTTTGACCAGTCAGTCTAGAGGGCATTATAAATTAATAAAAAATTCAAAAAAATATATAAAACCTTGGTAATCCACCTTTGTTTGTGCAATAGATCATGTGTGCCAATGTTGAGGTCATTTGGAGGTGGTCGAAAAAATGACCTCATTCCGGAGGGGCCATTTGGTCTAAATTAAGCCAGATTTTGAAAAAATGTGATTTTTCCCACCACCTCCAAATCACACAAACTTTCTTGAACATGGTGACCCACATGTGCCAATCATGGCTATGAAAGAAAAAATGAAAATAGAATATTTTACAATGCCCCCCTGAGGTATAGACTGATGTTTTGACCAGTCAGTCTAGAGGGCATTATAAATTAATAAAAAATTCAAAAAATATAAAACCTTGGAAACCCACCTTTGTTTGTGCAATAGATCATGCGTGCCAAAGTTGAGGTCATTTGGAGGTGGTCGAAAAAATGACCGCATTCCGGAGGGGCCATTTGGTCTAACTTAAGCCAGCTTTTGAAAAAATGTGATTTTTCCCACCACCTCCAAATCACACAAACTTTCTTGAACATGGTGACCCACATGTGCTAATCATGGATATGAAAGAAAATTTAGAAAAAGAATATTTTACAATGCCCCCTTGAGGTATAGATCGAAGTTTTGACCAGTCAGTCTAGGGGGCATTATAAATTAAAAAAAATCAAAAAAATATGAAAGCTTGTAGAACCACCTTTGTTTGTGCAATAGATCATGTGTGCCAAAGTTGACGTCATTAGGAGGTGGTCGAAAAAATGACCGCATTCCGGAGGGGCCATTTGGTCTAACTTAGGCCAGTTTTTGAAAAAATGTGATTTTTCCCACCACCTCCAAATCACACAAACTTTCTTGAACATGGTGACCCACATGTGCCAATCATGGCTATGAAAGAAAATTTGGAAATAGAATATTTTACAATGCCCCCCTGAGGTATAGACCGATGTTTTGACCAGTCAGTCTAGAGGACATTATAAATTAATAAAAAATTCAAGAAACTATAAAACCTTGGAAACCAACCTTTGTTTGTGCAATAGATCATGTGTGCTAAAGTTGAGGTCATTTGGAGGTGGTCGAAAAAATGACCGCATTCCGGAGGGGCCATTTGGTCGAACTTAAGCTAATTTTTGAAAAAATTTGATTTTTCCCACAACCTCCAAATCACAAAAAATTTCTTGAACATGGTGACCCACATGTGCCAATCATGGATATGAAAGAAAATTTTGAAAAAGAATATTTTACAATGCCCCCCTCAGATATAGACCGATGTTTTGACCAGTCAGTCTAGAGGGCATTATAAATTAATAAAAAATTCAGAAAATATGAAACCTTGGAAAACCACCTTTGTTTGTGCAATAGATCATGTGTGCCAAAGTTGAGGTCATTTGGAGGTGGTCGAAAAAATGACCGCATTCCGGAGGGGCCATTTGGTCTTAATTAAGCCAGATTTTGAAAAAAATATGATTTTTCCCACCACATCCAAATCACACAAACTTTCTTAAACATGGCGACCCACATGTGCCAATCATGGCTATGAAAGAAAGTTTGGAGAAAGAATATTTTACAATGCCCCGTGAGGTATAGGCCGATGTTTTGACCAGTCATTCTAGAGGGCATTATAAATTAATAAAAAATTCCAAAAAATATAAAACCTTGGAAACCCACCTTTGTTTGTGCAATAGATCATGTGTGCCAATGTTGAGGTCATTTGGAGGTGGTCGAAAAAATAACCGCATTCCTGAGGGGCCATTTGGCCAGATTTGAAAAAATGTGATTTTTCCCACCACCTCCAAATCACACAAACTTTCTTGAACATGGTGACCCACATGTGCCAATCATGCCTATGAAAGAAAATTTGGAAGAAGAATATTTTACAATGCCCTCGTGAGGTATAGACCGATGTTTTGACCAGTCAGTGTAGAGGGCATTATAAATTAATAAAAAAATTCAAAAAAATATAAAACCTTGGAAACCCACCTTTGTTTGTGCAATAGATCATGTGTGCCAATGTTGAGGTCATTTGGAGGTGGTAAAAAAATGACCGTATTCCGGAGGGGCCATTTGGTCTATCTTAAGCCAGTTTTTGAAAAAAAATGATTTTTCCCACCACCTCCAAATCACACAATCTTTCTTGAACATGGTGACCCACATGTGCCAATCATTGCTATGAAAGAAAATTTTGAAAAAGAATATTTTACAATGCCACCGTGAGGTATAGACCGATGTTTTGACCAGTCGGTATAGATGGCATTAAAAATTAAAAAAAATTCAGAAAATATGAAACCTAGGAATACCACATTCCGGAGGGGCCATTTGGTCTAACTTAGGCCAGTTTTTGAAAAAATGTGATTTTTCACACCACATCCAAATCACGCAAACTTTCTTAAACATGTTGACCCACATGTTCCAATCATGGCTATGAAAGAAAATTTGGAAAAAGAATCTTTTACAATGCCCCCCTGAGGTATAGAGCGATGTTTTGACCAGTCAGTCTAAAGGACATTATAAATTAATAAAAAATTCAAAAAAATATAAAACCTTGGAAATCCACATTTTTTTGTGCAATAAATCATGTGTGCCAAAGTTGAGGTCATTTGGAGGTGGTCGAAAAAATGACCGCATTCCGGAGGGGCCATTTGGTCTATCTTAAGCCGGTTTTTGAAAAAATGTGATTTTTCCAACCACATCCAAATCACACAAACTTTCTTAAACATGGTGACCTACATGTGCCAATAATGGCTATGAACGAAAATTTGGAAAAAGAATATTTTACAATGCCCCCTTGAGGTATAGATCGATGTTTTGACCAGTCAGTCTTGGGGGCATTATAAATTAATAAAAAAATCAAAAAATATGAAAGCTTGGAAAACCACCTTTGTTTGTGCAATAGATCATGTGTGCCAAAGTTGAGGTCATTAGGAGGTGGTCGAAAAAATGACCGCATTCTGGAGGGGCCATTTGGTCTAACTTAGGCCAGTTTATAAAAAAATGTGATTTTTCCCACCACCTCCAAATCACACAAACTTTCTTGAACATGGTGACCCACATGTGCCAATCATGGCTATGAAACAAAATTTGGAAATAGAATATTTTACAATGCCCCCCTAAGGTATAGACCGATGTTTTGACCAGTCATTCTAGAGGGCATTATAAATTAATAAAAAATTCAAAAAAATATATAAAACCTTGGTAATCCACCTTTGTTTGTGCAATAGATCATGTGTGCCAATGTTGAGGTCATTTGGAGGTGGTCGAAAAAATGACCTCATTCCGGAGGGGCCATTTGGTCTAAATTAAGCCAAATTTTGAAAAAATGTGATTTTTCCCACCACCTCCAAATCACACAAACTTTCTTGAACATGGTGACCCACATGTGCCAATCATGGCTATGAAAGAAAAAATGAAAATAGAATATTTTACAATGCCCCCCTGAGGTATAGACAGATGTTTTGACCAGTCAGTCTAGAGGGCATTATAAATTAATAAAAAAAATCAAAAAATATAAAACCTTGGAAACCCACCTTTGTTTGTGCAATAGATCATGCGTGCCAAAGTTGAGGTCATTTGGAGGTGGTCGAAAAAATGACCGCATTCCGGAGGGGCCATTTGGTCTAACTTAAGCCAGCTTTTGAAAAAATGTGATTTTTCCCACCACCTCCAAATCACACAAACTTTCTTGAACATGGTGACCCACATGTGCTAATCATGGATATGAAAGAAAATTTAGAAAAAGAATATTTTACAATGCCCCCTTGAGGTATAGATCGAAGTTTTGACCAGTCAGTCTAGGGGGCATTATAAATTAAAAAAAATCAAAAAATATGAAAGCTTGTAGAACCACCTTTGTTTGTGCAATAGATCATGTGTGCCAAAGTTGACGTCATTAGGAGGTGGTCGAAAAAATGACCGCATTCCGGAGGGGCCATTTGGTCTAACTTAGGCCAGTTTTTGAAAAAATGTGATTTTTCCCACCACCTCCAAATCACACAAACTTTCTTGAACATGGTGACCCACATGTGCCAATCATGGCTATGAAAGAAAATTTGGAAATAGAATATTTTACAATGCCCCCCTGAGGTATAGACCGATGTTTTGACCAGTCAGTCTAGAGGACATTATAAATTAATAAAAAATTCAAGAAACTATAAAACCTTGGAAACCAACCTTTGTTTGTGCAATAGATCATGTGTGCCAAAGTTGAGGTCATTTGGAGGTGGTTGAAAAAATGACCGCATTCCGGAGGGGCCATTTGGTCGAACTTAAGCTAATTTTTGAAAAAATTTGATTTTTCCCACAACCTCCAAATCACAAAAAATTTCTTGAACATGGTGACCCACATGTGCCAATCATGGATATGAAAGAAAATTTTGAAAAAGAATATTTTACAATGCCCCCCTCAGATATAGACCGATGTTTTGACCAGTCAGTCTAGAGGGCATTATAAATTAATTAAAAATTCAGAAAATATGAAACCTTTGAAAACCACCTTTGTTTGTGCAATAGATCATGTGTGCCATAGTTGAGGTCATTTGGAGGTGGTCGAAAAAATGACCGCATTCCGGAGGGGCCATTTGGTCTTAATTAAGCCAGATTTTGAAAAAAATATGATTTTTCCCACCACATCCAAATCACACAAACTTTCTTAAACATGGCGACCCACATGTGCCAATCATGGCTATGAAAGAAAATTTGGAGAAAGAATATTTTACAATGCCCCGTGAGGTATAGGCCGATGTTTTGACCAGTCATTCTAGAGGGCATTATAAATTAATAAAAAATTCCAAAAAATATAAAACCTTGGAAACCCACCTTTGTTGGTGCAATAGATCATGTGTGCCAATGTTGAGGTCATTTGGAGGTGGTCGAAAAAATAACCGCATTCCTGAGGGGCCATTTGGCCAGATTTGAAAAAATGTGATTTTTCCCACCACCTCCAAATCACACAAACTTTCTTGAACATGGTGACCCACATGTGCCAATCATGCCTATGAAAGAAAATTTGGAAGAAGAATATTTTACAATGCCCTCGTGAGGTATAGACCGATGTTTTGACCAGTCAGTGTAGAGGGCATTATAAATTAATAAAAAAATTCAAAAAAATATAAAACCTTGGAAACCCACCTTTGTTTGTGCAATAGATCATGTGTGCCAATGTTGAGGTCATTTGGAGGTGGTAAAAAAATGACCGTATTCCGGAGGGGCCATTTGGTCTATCTTAAGCCAGTTTTTGAAAAAAAATGATTTTTCCCACCACCTCCAAATCACACAATCTTTCTTGAACATGGTGACCCACATGTGCCAATCATTGCTATGAAAGAAAATTTTGAAAAAGAATATTTTACAATGCCACCCTGAGGTATAGACCGATGTTTTGACCAGTCGGTATAGATGGCATTAAAAATAAAAAAAAATTCAGAAAATATGAAACCTAGGAATACCACATTCCGGAGGGGCCATTTGGTCTAACTTAGGCCAGTTTTTGAAAAAATGTGATTTTTCACACCACATCCAAATCACGCAAACTTTCTTAAACATGTTGACCCACATGTTTCCAATCATGGCTATGAAAGAAAATTTGGAAAAAGAATCTTTTACAATGCCCCCCTGAGGTATAGAGCGATGTTTTGACCAGTCAGTCTAAAGGACATTATAAATTAATAAAAAATTAAAAAATATATAAAACCTTGGAAACCCACCTTTGTTTGTGCAATAGATCATGTGTGCCAAAGTTGAGGTCATTTGGAGGTGGTCGAAAAAATGACCGCATTCCGGAGGGGCCATTTGGTCTAACTTAGGCCAGATTTTGAAAAATGTGATTTTTCCCACCACCTCCAAATCACACAAACTTTCTTGAACATGGTGACCCACATGTGCCAATCATGGCTATGAAAGAAAATTTGGAAAAAGAATATTTTACAATGCCCCCCTAAGGTATAGACCGATGTTTTGACCAGTCAGTCTAAAGGACATTATAAATTAATAAAAAATTAAAAAAATATAAAACCTTGGAAACCCACCTTTGTTTATGCAATAGATCATGTGTGCCAAAGTTGAGGTCATTTGGAGGTGGTCAAAAAAATGACCGCATTCCGGAGGGGCCATTTGGTCTAACTTAGGCCAGTTTTTGAAAAAATGTGATTTTTCCAACCACATCCAAATCACACATACTTTCTTAAACATGGTGACCTACATGTGCCAATAATGGCTATGAACGAAAATTTGGAAAAAGAATATTTTACAATGCCCCCTTGAGGTATAGATCGATGTTTTGACCAGTCAGTCTAGGGGGCATTATAAATTAATAAAAAAAAATCAAAAAATATGAAAGCTTGGAAAACCACCTTTGTTTGGGCAATAGATCATGTGTGCCAAAGTTGAGGTCATTTGGAGGTGGTCGAAAAAATGACCGCATTCCGGAGGGGCCATTTGGTCTAACTTAAGCCAATTTTTTAAATTTTTTTATTTTTCCCACCACCTCCAAATCACACAAAATTTCTTGAACATGGTGACCCACATGTGCCAATCATGGCTATGAAAGAAAATTTAGACAAAAAATATTTTACAATGCCCCCCTGAGGTATAGACCGATGTTTTGACCAGTCAATCTAGATGGCATTATAAATTAATAAAAAATTCAAAAAAATATAAAACCTTCGAAACCAACGTTTGTTTGTGCAATAGATCATGGGTGCCAAAATTGAGGTCATTTGGAGGTGGTCGAAAAAATGACCGCATTCCGGAGGGGCCATTTAGTCTAACTTAGGCCAGTTTTTGAAAAAATGTGATTTTTCACACCACATCCAAATCACACAAACTTTCTTAAACATGTTGACCCACATGTTCCAATCATGGCTATGAAAGAAAATTTGGAAAAAGAATATTTTACAATGCCCCCCTGAGGTATAGACCGATGTTTTGACCAGTCAGTCTAGAGGGCATTATAAATTAATAAAAAATTCAAAAAAAATATAAAACCTTGGAAACCAACGTTTGTTTGTGCAATAGATCATGGGTGCCAAAATTGAGGTCATTTGGAGGTGGTCGAAAAAATGACCGCATTCCGGAGGGGCCATTTGGTCTAACTTACGCCAATTTTTGAAAAAAATTGATTTTTCCCACCACCTCCAAATCACACAAAATTTCTTGAACATGGTGACCCACATGTGCCAATCATGGCTATGAAAGAAAATTTTGAAAAAGAATATTTTACAATGCCCCCTTGAGGTATAGACCGATGTTTTGACCAGTCAGTCTAGAGGGCATTATAAATTAATAAAAAATTCTAAAAATATGAAACCTTGGAAACCCACCTTTGTTTGTGCAATAGATCATGTGTGCCAAAGTTGAGGTCATTTGGAGGTGGTCGAAAAAATGACCGCATTCCGGAGGGGCCATTTGGTCTAAATTAAGCCAGATTTTGAAAAAATGTGAATTTTCCCACCACATCCAAATCACACAAACTTTCTTAAACATGGCGACCCACATGTGCCAATCATGGCTATGAAAGAAAATTTGGAGAAAGAATATTTTACAATGCCCCGTGAGGTATAGACCGATGTTTTGACCAGTCAGTCTAGAGGGCATTATAAATTAATAAAAAAATTCAAAAAAAGATAAAACCTTGGAAACCCACCTTTGTTTGTGCAATAGATCATGTGTGCCAATGTTGAGGTCATTTGGAGGTGGTCGAAAAAATGACCGCATTCCGGAGGGGCCATTTGGCCAGATTTGAAAAAATGTGATTTTTCCCACCGCCTCCAAATCACACAAACTTTCTTGAACATGGTGACCCACATGTGCCAATCATGGCTATGAAAGAAAATTTGGAAAAATAATATTTTACAATGCCCCCGTGAGGTATAGACCGATGTTTTAACCAGTCAGTGTAGAGGGAATTATAAATTAATAAAAAATTCAAAAAAATATAAAACCTTGGAAACCCACCTTTGTTTGTGCAATATATCATGTGTGCCAATGTTGAGGTCATTTCGAGGTGGTCGAAAAAATGACCGCATTCCGGAGGGGCCATTTGGTCTAACTTAAGCCAATTTTTGAAAAATTTTGATTTTTCCCACCACCTCCAAATCACACAAAATTTCTTGAACATGGTGACCCACATGTGCAAATCATGGCTATGAAAGAAAATTTAGACAAAAAATATTTTACAATGCCCCCCTGAGGTATAGACCGATGTTTTGACCAGTCAGTCTAGATGGCATTATAAATTAATAAAAAATTCAAAAAAAAATGACCGCATTCCGGAGGGGCCATTTGGTCTATCTTAAGCCAGTTTTTGAAAAAAATTGATTTTTCCCACCACCTCCAAATCACACAATCTTTCTTGAACATGGTGACCCACATGTGCCAATCATGGCTATGAAAGAAAATTTTGAAAAAGAATATTTTACAATGCCACACTGAGGTATAGACCGATGTTTTGACCAGTCAGTCTAGATGGCATTATAAATTAATAAAAAATTCAGAAAATTTGAAACCTAGGAAAACCACCTTTGTTTGTGCAATAGATCATGTGTGCCAAAGTTGAGGTCATTTGGAGGTGGCCGAAAAAATGACCGCATTCCGGAGGGGCCATTTGGTCTTAATTAAGCCAGATTTTGAAAAAAATATGATTTTTCCCACCACATCCAAATCACACAAACTTTCTTAAACATGTTGACCCACATGTTCCAATCATGGCTATGAAAGAAAATTTGGAAAAAGAATATTTTACAATGCCCCCCTGAGGTATAGAGCGATGTTTTGACCAGTCAGTCTAGAGGACATTATAAATTAATAAAAAATTAAAAAAAAATAAAACCTTGGAAACCCACCTTTGTTTGTGCAATAGATCATGTGTGCCAAAGTTGAGGTCATTTGGACGTGGTCGAAAAAATGACCGTATTCCGGAGGGGCCATTTGGTCTAACTTAGGCTAGTTTTTTAAAAAATGTGATTTTTCCCACCACATCCAAATCACACAAACTTTCTTAAACATGATGACCTACATGTGCCAATAATGGCTATGAACGGAAATTTGGAAAAAGAATATTTTACAATGCCCCCCTCAGGTATAGACTGATGTTTTGACCAGTCAGTCTAAAGGACATTATAAATTAATAAAAAATTCAAAAAAATATAAAACCTTGGAAATCCACATTTTTTTGTGCAATAAATCATGTGTGCCAAAGTTGAGGTCATTTGGAGGTGGTCGAAAAAATGACCGCATTCCGGAGGGGCCATTTGGTCTATCTTAAGCCAGTTTTTGAAAAAATGTGATTTTTCCAACCACATCCAAATCACACATACTTTCTTAAACATGGTGACCTACATGTGCCAATAATGGCTATGAACGAAAATTTGGAAAAAGAATATTTTACAATGCCCCCTTGAGGTATAGATCGATGTTTTGACCAGTCAGTCTAGGGGGCATTATAAATTAATAAAAAAAAATCAAAAAATATGAAAGCTTGGAAAACCACCTTTGTTTGGGCAATAGATCATGTGTGCCAAAGTTGAGGTCATTTGGAGGTGGTCGAAAAAATGACCGCATTCCGGAGGGGCCATTTGGTCTAACTTAAGCCAATTTTTTAAATTTTTTTATTTTTCCCACCACCTCCAAATCACACAAAATTTCTTGAACATGGTGACCCACATGTGCCAATCATGGCTATGAAAGAAAATTTAGACAAAAAATATTTTACAATGCCCCCCTGAGGTATAGACCGATGTTTTGACCAGTCAATCTAGATGGCATTATAAATTAATAAAAAATTCAAAAAAATATAAAACCTTCGAAACCAACGTTTGTTTGTGCAATAGATCATGGGTGCCAAAATTGAGGTCATTTGGAGGTGGTCGAAAAAATGACCGCATTCCGGAGGGGCCATTTAGTCTAACTTAGGCCAGTTTTTGAAAAAATGTGATTTTTCACACCACATCCAAATCACACAAACTTTCTTAAACATGTTGACCCACATGTTCCAATCATGGCTATGAAAGAAAATTTGGAAAAAGAATATTTTACAATGCCCCCCTGAGGTATAGACCGATGTTTTGACCAGTCAGTCTAGAGGGCATTATAAATTAATAAAAAATTCAAAAAAAATATAAAACCTTGGAAACCAACGTTTGTTTGTGCAATAGATCATGGGTGCCAAAATTGAGGTCATTTGGAGGTGGTCGAAAAAATGACCGCATTCCGGAGGGGCCATTTGGTCTAACTTACGCCAATTTTTGAAAAAAATTGATTTTTCCCACCACCTCCAAATCACACAAAATTTCTTGAACATGGTGACCCACATGTGCCAATCATGGCTATGAAAGAAAATTTTGAAAAAGAATATTTTACAATGCCCCCTTGAGGTATAGACCGATGTTTTGACCAGTCAGTCTAGAGGGCATTATAAATTAATAAAAAATTCTAAAAATATGAAACCTTGGAAACCCACCTTTGTTTGTGCAATAGATCATGTGTGCCAAAGTTGAGGTCATTTGGAGGTGGTCGAAAAAATGACCGCATTCCGGAGGGGCCATTTGGTCTAAATTAAGCCAGATTTTGAAAAAATGTGAATTTTCCCACCACATCCAAATCACACAAACTTTCTTAAACATGGCGACCCACATGTGCCAATCATGGCTATGAAAGAAAATTTGGAGAAAGAATATTTTACAATGCCCCGTGAGGTATAGACCGATGTTTTGACCAGTCAGTCTAGAGGGCATTATAAATTAATAAAAAAATTCAAAAAAAGATAAAACCTTGGAAACCCACCTTTGTTTGTGCAATAGATCATGTGTGCCAATGTTGAGGTCATTTGGAGGTGGTCGAAAAAATGACCGCATTCCGGAGGGGCCATTTGGCCAGATTTGAAAAAATGTGATTTTTCCCACCGCCTCCAAATCACACAAACTTTCTTGAACATGGTGACCCACATGTGCCAATCATGGCTATGAAAGAAAATTTGGAAAAATAATATTTTACAATGCCCCCGTGAGGTATAGACCGATGTTTTAACCAGTCAGTGTAGAGGGAATTATAAATTAATAAAAAATTCAAAAAAATATAAAACCTTGGAAACCCACCTTTGTTTGTGCAATATATCATGTGTGCCAATGTTGAGGTCATTTCGAGGTGGTCGAAAAAATGACCGCATTCCGGAGGGGCCATTTGGTCTAACTTAAGCCAATTTTTGAAAAATTTTGATTTTTCCCACCACCTCCAAATCACACAAAATTTCTTGAACATGGTGACCCACATGTGCAAATCATGGCTATGAAAGAAAATTTAGACAAAAAATATTTTACAATGCCCCCCTGAGGTATAGACCGATGTTTTGACCAGTCAGTCTAGATGGCATTATAAATTAATAAAAAATTCAAAAAAAAATGACCGCATTCCGGAGGGGCCATTTGGTCTATCTTAAGCCAGTTTTTGAAAAAAATTGATTTTTCCCACCACCTCCAAATCACACAATCTTTCTTGAACATGGTGACCCACATGTGCCAATCATGGCTATGAAAGAAAATTTTGAAAAAGAATATTTTACAATGCCACACTGAGGTATAGACCGATGTTTTGACCAGTCAGTCTAGATGGCATTATAAATTAATAAAAAATTCAGAAAATTTGAAACCTAGGAAAACCACCTTTGTTTGTGCAATAGATCATGTGTGCCAAAGTTGAGGTCATTTGGAGGTGGCCGAAAAAATGACCGCATTCCGGAGGGGCCATTTGGTCTTAATTAAGCCAGATTTTGAAAAAAATATGATTTTTCCCACCACATCCAAATCACACAAACTTTCTTAAACATGTTGACCCACATGTTCCAATCATGGCTATGAAAGAAAATTTGGAAAAAGAATATTTTACAATGCCCCCCTGAGGTATAGAGCGATGTTTTGACCAGTCAGTCTAGAGGACATTATAAATTAATAAAAAATTAAAAAAAAATAAAACCTTGGAAACCCACCTTTGTTTGTGCAATAGATCATGTGTGCCAAAGTTGAGGTCATTTGGACGTGGTCGAAAAAATGACCGTATTCCGGAGGGGCCATTTGGTCTAACTTAGGCTAGTTTTTTAAAAAATGTGATTTTTCCCACCACATCCAAATCACACAAACTTTCTTAAACATGATGACCTACATGTGCCAATAATGGCTATGAACGGAAATTTGGAAAAAGAATATTTTACAATGCCCCCCTCAGGTATAGACTGATGTTTTGACCAGTCAGTCTAAAGGACATTATAAATTAATAAAAAATTCAAAAAAATATAAAACCTTGGAAATCCACATTTTTTTGTGCAATAAATCATGTGTGCCAAAGTTGAGGTCATTTGGAGGTGGTCGAAAAAATGACCGCATTCCGGAGGGGCCATTTGGTCTATCTTAAGCCAGTTTTTGAAAAAATGTGATTTTTCCAACCACATCCAAATCACACAAACTTTCTTAAACATGGTGACCTACATGTGCCAATAATGGCTATGAACGAAAATTTGGAAAAAGAATATTTTACAATGCCCCCTTGAGGTATAGATCGATGTTTTGACCAGTCAGTCTTGGGGGCATTATAAATTAATAAAAAAAATCAAAAAATATGAAAGCTTGGAAAACCACCTTTGTTTGTGCAATAGATCATGTGTGCCAAAGTTGAGGTCATTAGGAGGTGGTCGAAAAAATGACCGCATTCTGGAGGGGCCATTTGGTCTAACTTAGGCCAGTTTATAAAAAAATGTGATTTTTCCCACCACCTCCAAATCACACAAACTTTCTTGAACATGGTGACCCACATGTGCCAATCATGGCTATGAAACAAAATTTGGAAATAGAATATTTTACAATGCCCCCCTAAGGTATAGACCGATGTTTTGACTAGTCAGTCTAGAGGGCATTATAAATTAATAAAAAATTCAAAAAAATATATAAAACCTTGGTAATCCACCTTTGTTTGTGCAATAGATCATGTGTGCCAATGTTGAGGTCATTTGGAGGTGGTCGAAAAAATGACCTCATTCCGGAGGGGCCATTTGGTCTAAATTAAGCCAGATTTTGAAAAAATGTGATTTTTCCCACCACCTCCAAATCACACAAACTTTCTTGAACATGGTGACCCACATGTGCCAATCATGGCTATGAAAGAAAAAATGAAAATAGAATAATTTACAATGCCCCCCTGAGGTATAGACTGATGTTTTGACCAGTCAGTCTAGAGGGCATTATAAATTAATAAAAAATTCAAAAAATATAAAACCTTGGAAACCCACCTTTGTTTGTGCAATAGATCATGCATGCCAAAGTTGAGGTCATTTGGAGGTGGTCGAAAAAATGACCGCATTCCGGAGGGGCCATTTGGTCTAACTTAAGCCAGCTTTTGAAAAAATGTGATTTTTCCCACCACCTCCAAATCACACAAACTTTCTTGAACATGGTGACCCACATGTGCTAATCATGGATATGAAAGAAAATTTAGAAAAAGAATATTTTACAATGCCCCCTTGAGGTATAGATCGAAGTTTTGACCAGTCAGTCTAGGGGACATTATAAATTAAAAAAAATCAAAAAATATGAAAGCTTGTAGAACCACCTTTGTTTGTGCAATAGATCATGTGTGCCAAAGTTGACGTCATTAGGAGGTGGTCGAAAAAATGACCGCATTCCGGAGGGGCCATTTGGTCTAACTTAAGCCAATTTTTTAAATTTTTTTATTTTTCCCACCACCTCCAAATCACACAAAATTTCTTGAACATGGTGACCCACATGTGCCAATCATGGCTATGAAAGAAAATTTAGACAAAAAATATTTTACAATGCCCCCCTGAGGTATAGACCGATGTTTTGACCAGTCAATCTAGATGGCATTATAAATTAATAAAAAATTCAAAAAAATATAAAACCTTCGAAACCAACGTTTGTTTGTGCAATAGATCATGGGTGCCAAAATTGAGGTCATTTGGAGGTGGTCGAAAAAATGACCGCATTCCGGAGGGGCCATTTAGTCTAACTTAGGCCAGTTTTTGAAAAAATGTGATTTTTCACACCACATCCAAATCACACAAACTTTCTTAAACATGTTGACCCACATGTTCCAATCATGGCTATGAAAGAAAATTTGGAAAAAGAATATTTTACAATGCCCCCCTGAGGTATAGACCGATGTTTTGACCAGTCAGTCTAGAGGGCATTATAAATTAATAAAAAATTCAAAAAAAATATAAAACCTTGGAAACCAACGTTTGTTTGTGCAATAGATCATGGGTGCCAAAATTGAGGTCATTTGGAGGTGGTCGAAAAAATGACCGCATTCCGGAGGGGCCATTTGGTCTAACTTACGCCAATTTTTGAAAAAAATTGATTTTTCCCACCACCTCCAAATCACACAAAATTTCTTGAACATGGTGACCCACATGTGCCAATCATGGCTATGAAAGAAAATTTTGAAAAAGAATATTTTACAATGCCCCCTTGAGGTATAGACCGATGTTTTGACCAGTCAGTCTAGAGGGCATTATAAATTAATAAAAAATTCTAAAAATATGAAACCTTGGAAACCCACCTTTGTTTGTGCAATAGATCATGTGTGCCAAAGTTGAGGTCATTTGGAGGTGGTCGAAAAAATGACCGCATTCCGGAGGGGCCATTTGGTCTAAATTAAGCCAGATTTTGAAAAAATGTGAATTTTCCCACCACATCCAAATCACACAAACTTTCTTAAACATGGCGACCCACATGTGCCAATCATGGCTATGAAAGAAAATTTGGAGAAAGAATATTTTACAATGCCCCGTGAGGTATAGACCGATGTTTTGACCAGTCAGTCTAGAGGGCATTATAAATTAATAAAAAAATTCAAAAAAAGATAAAACCTTGGAAACCCACCTTTGTTTGTGCAATAGATCATGTGTGCCAATGTTGAGGTCATTTGGAGGTGGTCGAAAAAATGACCGCATTCCGGAGGGGCCATTTGGCCAGATTTGAAAAAATGTGATTTTTCCCACCGCCTCCAAATCACACAAACTTTCTTGAACATGGTGACCCACATGTGCCAATCATGGCTATGAAAGAAAATTTGGAAAAATAATATTTTACAATGCCCCCGTGAGGTATAGACCGATGTTTTAACCAGTCAGTGTAGAGGGAATTATAAATTAATAAAAAATTCAAAAAAATATAAAACCTTGGAAACCCACCTTTGTTTGTGCAATATATCATGTGTGCCAATGTTGAGGTCATTTCGAGGTGGTCGAAAAAATGACCGCATTCCGGAGGGGCCATTTGGTCTAACTTAAGCCAATTTTTGAAAAATTTTGATTTTTCCCACCACCTCCAAATCACACAAAATTTCTTGAACATGGTGACCCACATGTGCAAATCATGGCTATGAAAGAAAATTTAGACAAAAAATATTTTACAATGCCCCCCTGAGGTATAGACCGATGTTTTGACCAGTCAGTCTAGATGGCATTATAAATTAATAAAAAATTCAAAAAAAAATGACCGCATTCCGGAGGGGCCATTTGGTCTATCTTAAGCCAGTTTTTGAAAAAAATTGATTTTTCCCACCACCTCCAAATCACACAATCTTTCTTGAACATGGTGACCCACATGTGCCAATCATGGCTATGAAAGAAAATTTTGAAAAAGAATATTTTACAATGCCACACTGAGGTATAGACCGATGTTTTGACCAGTCAGTCTAGATGGCATTATAAATTAATAAAAAATTCAGAAAATTTGAAACCTAGGAAAACCACCTTTGTTTGTGCAATAGATCATGTGTGCCAAAGTTGAGGTCATTTGGAGGTGGTCGAAAAAATGACCGCATTCCGGAGGGGCCATTTGGTCTTAATTAAGCCAGATTTTGAAAAAAATATGATTTTTCCCACCACATCCAAATCACACAAACTTTCTTAAACATGTTGACCCACATGTTCCAATCATGGCTATGAAAGAAAATTTGGAAAAAGAATATTTTACAATGCCCCCCTGAGGTATAGAGCGATGTTTTGACCAGTCAGTCTAGAGGACATTATAAATTAATAAAAAATTAAAAAAAAATAAAACCTTGGAAACCCACCTTTGTTTGTGCAATAGATCATGTGTGCCAAAGTTGAGGTCATTTGGACGTGGTCGAAAAAATGACCGTATTCCGGAGGGGCCATTTGGTCTAACTTAGGCTAGTTTTTTAAAAAATGTGATTTTTCCCACCACATCCAAATCACACAAACTTTCTTAAACATGATGACCTACATGTGCCAATAATGGCTATGAACGGAAATTTGGAAAAAGAATATTTTACAATGCCCCCCTCAGGTATAGACTGATGTTTTGACCAGTCAGTCTAAAGGACATTATAAATTAATAAAAAATTCAAAAAAATATAAAACCTTGGAAATCCACATTTTTTTGTGCAATAAATCATGTGTGCCAAAGTTGAGGTCATTTGGAGGTGGTCGAAAAAATGACCGCATTCCGGAGGGGCCATTTGGTCTATCTTAAGCCAGTTTTTGAAAAAATGTGATTTTTCCAACCACATCCAAATCACACAAACTTTCTTAAACATGGTGACCTACATGTGCCAATAATGGCTATGAACGAAAATTTGGAAAAAGAATATTTTACAATGCCCCCTTGAGGTATAGATCGATGTTTTGACCAGTCAGTCTTGGGGGCATTATAAATTAATAAAAAAAATCAAAAAATATGAAAGCTTGGAAAACCACCTTTGTTTGTGCAATAGATCATGTGTGCCAAAGTTGAGGTCATTAGGAGGTGGTCGAAAAAATGACCGCATTCTGGAGGGGCCATTTGGTCTAACTTAGGCCAGTTTATAAAAAAATGTGATTTTTCCCACCACCTCCAAATCACACAAACTTTCTTGAACATGGTGACCCACATGTGCCAATCATGGCTATGAAACAAAATTTGGAAATAGAATATTTTACAATGCCCCCCTAAGGTATAGACCGATGTTTTGACTAGTCAGTCTAGAGGGCATTATAAATTAATAAAAAATTCAAAAAAATATATAAAACCTTGGTAATCCACCTTTGTTTGTGCAATAGATCATGTGTGCCAATGTTGAGGTCATTTGGAGGTGGTCGAAAAAATGACCTCATTCCGGAGGGGCCATTTGGTCTAAATTAAGCCAGATTTTGAAAAAATGTGATTTTTCCCACCACCTCCAAATCACACAAACTTTCTTGAACATGGTGACCCACATGTGCCAATCATGGCTATGAAAGAAAAAATGAAAATAGAATAATTTACAATGCCCCCCTGAGGTATAGACTGATGTTTTGACCAGTCAGTCTAGAGGGCATTATAAATTAATAAAAAATTCAAAAAATATAAAACCTTGGAAACCCACCTTTGTTTGTGCAATAGATCATGCATGCCAAAGTTGAGGTCATTTGGAGGTGGTCGAAAAAATGACCGCATTCCGGAGGGGCCATTTGGTCTAACTTAAGCCAGCTTTTGAAAAAATGTGATTTTTCCCACCACCTCCAAATCACACAAACTTTCTTGAACATGGTGACCCACATGTGCTAATCATGGATATGAAAGAAAATTTAGAAAAAGAATATTTTACAATGCCCCCTTGAGGTATAGATCGAAGTTTTGACCAGTCAGTCTAGGGGGCATTATAAATTAAAAAAAATCAAAAAATATGAAAGCTTGTAGAACCACGTTTGTTTGTGCAATAGATCATGTGTGCCAAAGTTGACGTCATTAGGAGGTGGTCGAAAAAATGACCGCATTCCGGAGGGGCCATTTGGTCTAACTTAGGCCAGTTTTTGAAAAAATGTGATTTTTCCCACCACCTCCAAATCACACAAACTTTCTTGAACATGGTGACCCACATGTGCCAATCATGGCTATGAAAGAAAATTTGGAAATAGAATATTTTACAATGCCCCCCTGAGGTATAGACCGATGTTTTGACCAGTCAGCCTAGAGGACATTATAAATTAATAAAAAATTCAAGAAACTATAAAACCTTGGAAACCAACCTTTGTTTGTGCAATAGATCATGTGTGCCAAAGTTGAGGTCATTTGGAGGTGGTCGAAAAAATGACCGCATTCCGGAGGGGCCATTTGGTCGAACTTAAGCTAATTTTTGAAAAAAATTGATTTTTCCCACAACCTCCAAATCACAAAAAATTTCTTGAACATGGTGACCCACATGTGCCAATCATGGATATGAAAGAAAATTTTGAAAAAGAATATTTTACAATGCCCCCCTCAGATATAGACCGATGTTTTGACCAGTCAGTCTAGAGGGCATTATAAATTAATAAAAAATTCAGAAAATATGAAACCTTGGAAAACCACCTTTGTTTGTGCAATAGATCATGTGTGCCAAAGTTGAGGTCATTTGGAGGTGGTCGAAAAAATGACCGCATTCCGGAGGGGCCATTTGGTCTTAATTAAGCCAGATTTTGAAAAAAATATGATTTTTCCCACCACATCCAAATCACACAAACTTTCTTAAACATGGCGACCCACATGTGCCAATCATGGCTATGAAAGAAAATTTGGAGAAAGAATATTTTACAATGCCCCGTGAGGTATAGGCCGATGTTTTGACCAGTCATTCTAGAGGGCATTATAAATTAATAAAAAATTCCAAAAAATATAAAACCTTGGAAACCCACCTTTTTTTGTGCAATAGATCATGTGTGCCAATGTTGAGGTCATTTGGAGGTGGTCGAAAAAATAACCGCATTCCTGAGGGGCCATTTGGCCAGATTTGAAAAAATGTGATTTTTCCCACCACCTCCAAATCACACAAACTTTCTTGAACATGGTGACCCACATGTGCCAATCGTGCCTATGAAAGAAAATTTGGAAGAAGAATATTTTACAATGCCCTCGTGAGGTATAGACCGATGTTTTGACCAGTCAGTGTAGAGGGCATTATAAATTAATAAAAAAATTCAAAAAAATATAAAACCTTGGAAACCCACCTTTGTTTGTGCAATAGATCATGTGTGCCAATGTTGAGGTCATTTGGAGGTGGTAAAAAAAATGACCGTATTCCGGAGGGGCCATTTGGTCTATCTTAAGCCAGTTTTTGAAAAAAAATGATTTTTCCCACCACCTCCAAATCACACAATCTTTCTTGAACATGGTGACCCACATGTGCCAATCATTGCTATGAAAGAAAATTTTGAAAAAGAATATTTTACAATGCCCCCCTGAGGTATAGACATATGTTTTGACCTCTCAGTCTAGAGGGCATTGTAAATTAAATAAAAAATTCAAAAAATATGAAACCTTGGAAAACCACCTTTGTTTGTGCAATAGATCATGTGTGCCAAAGTTGAGGTCATTTGGAGGTGGTCGAAAAAATGACCGCATTCCGGAGGGGCCATTTGGTCTACCTTAAGCCAGCTTTTGAAAATATGTGATTTTTCCCACCACCTCCAAATCACACAAACTTTCTTGAACATGGTGACCCACATGTGCCAATCATGGCTATGAAAGAAAATTTAGAAAAAGAATATTTTACAATTCCCCCTCAGGTAAAGACCGATGTTTTGACCGGTAAGTCTAGAGGACATTATAAATTAATAAAAAATTCAAAAAAATATGAAACCTTGGAAACCCACCTTTGTTTGTGCAATAGATCATGTGTGCCAAAGTTGAGGTCATTTGGAGGTGGTCGAAAAAATGACAACATTCCGGAGGGGCCAAACTTAAGCCAATTTTTGAAAAAAATTGATTTTTCCCACCACCTCCAAATCACACAAAATTTCTTGAACCTGGTGACCCACATGTTCCAATCATTGCTATGTAAGAAAATTTTGAAAAAGAATATTTTACAATGCCCCCGTGAGGTATAGACTGATGTTTTGACCAGTCGGTCTAGAGGGCATTATAAATTTATAAAAAATTCAAAAAATATGAAACCTTGGAAAACCACCTTTGGTTGTCCAATAGATCATGTGTGCCAAAGTTGAGGTCATTTGGAGGTGGTCGAAAAAATGACCGCATTCCGGAGGGGCCATTTGGTCTAACTTAGGTCAGTTTTTGAAAAAATGTGATTTTTCCCACCACCTCCAAATCACACAAACTTTCTTGAACATGGTGACCCACATGTGCCAATCATGGCTATGAAATAAAAATTTGGAAATAGAATATTTTACAATGCCCCCCTGAGGTATAGACCGATGTTTTGACCAGTCAGTCTAGAGGGCATTATAAATTAATAAAAAATTCAAAAAAATATAAAACCTTGGAAACCCACCTTTGCTTGTGCAGTAGATCATCTGTGCCAATGTTGAGGTCATTTGGAGTGGGTCGAAAAAATGACCGCATTCCGGAGGGGCCATTTGGTCTAACTTAGGCCAGTTTTTGAAAAAATGTGATTTTTCCCACCACCTCCAAATCACACAAACTTTCTTGAACATGGTGACCCACATGTGCCAATCATGGCTATGAAAGAAAATTTGGAAAAAGAATATTTTACAATGCCCCCCTGAGGTATAGACATATGTTTTGACCTCTCAGTCTAGAGGGCATTGTAAATTAAATAAAAAATTCAAAAAATATGAAACCTTGGAAAACCACCTTTGTTTGTGCAATAGATCATGTGTGCCAAAGTTGAGGTCATTTGGAGGTGGTCGAAAAAATGACCGCATTCCGGAGGGGCCATTTGGTCTAACTTAAGCCAGCTTTTGAAAAAATGTGATTTTTCCCACCACCTCCAAATCACACAAACTTTCTTGAACATGGTGACCCACATGTGCCAATCATGGCTATGAAAGAAAATTTAGAAAAAGAATATTTTACAATTCCCCCTAAGGTAAAGACTGATGTTTTGACCGGTAAGTCTAGAGGACATTATAAATTAATGAAAAATTCAAAAAAATATAAAACCTTGGAAACCCACCTTTGTTTGTGCAATAGATCATGTGTGCCAAAGTTGAGGTCATTTGGAGGTGGTCGAAAAAATGACAACATTCCGGAGGGGCCATTTGGTCTAACTTAAGCCAATTTTTGAAAAAAATTGATTTTTCCCACCACCTCCAAATCACACAAAATTTCTTGAACCTGGTGACCCACATGTTCCAATCATTGCTATGTAAGAAAATTTTGAAAAATAATATTTTACAATGCCCCCCTGAGGTATAGACTGATGTTTTGACCAGTCAGTCTAGAGGGCATTATAAATTTATAAAAAATTCAAAAAATATGAAACCTTGGAAAACCACCTTTGGTTGTCCAATAGATCATGTGTGCCAAAGTTGAGGTCATTTGGAGGTGGTCGAAAAAATGACCGCATTCCGGAGGGGCCATTTGGTCTAACTTAGGTCAGTTTTTGAAAAAATGTGATTTTTCCCACCACATCCAAATCACACAAACTTTCTTAAACATGGTGACCCACATGTGCCAATCATGGCTATGAAAGAAAATTTGGAGAAAGAATATTTTACAATGCCCCGTGAGGTATAGACCGATGTTTTGACCAGTCAGTCTAGAGGGCATTATAAATTAGTAAAAAATTCAAAAAAATATAAAACCTTGGAAACCCACCTTTGTTTGTGCAATAGATCATGTGTGCCAATGTTGAGGTCATTTGGAGGTGGTCGAAAAAATGACCGCATTCCGGAGGGGCCATTTGGTCAAAACTTAAGCCAGATTTTGAAAAATTGTGATTTTTTCCACCACCTACAAATCACACAAACTTTCTTGAACATGGTGACCCACATGTGCCAATCATGGCTATGAAAGAAAATTTGGAAATAGAATATTTTACAATGCCCCCCTGAGGTATAGACCGATGTTTTGACTAGTCAGTCTAGAGGGCATTATAAATTAATAAAAAATTCAAAAAAATATAAAACCTTGGAATCCCACCTTTGCTTGTGCAGTAGATCATGTGTGCCAATGTTGAGGTCATTTGGAGTGGGTCGAAAAAATGACCGCATTCCGGAGGGGCCATTTGGTCTAACTTAGGCCAGTTTTTGAAAAAATGTGATTTTTCCCACCACCTCCAAATCACACAAACTTTCTTGAACATGGTGACCCACATGTGCCAATCATGGCTATGAAAGAAAATTTGGAAAAAGAATATTTTACAATTGTCGGGGCGGACGGCGTCCCCCGCGAGCACCTATGGGGCCGGAGCCCCTTTCGTTGTCCGGTGAGGGGGGCGGAGGGAGCACGGAGAGCAGATCGAGGCGAGCACACGGGCGGTTTACCCAGGTTCGGGCCGCGATGGACGCGTAAAACCCTACTCCTGCTTGGTTGTATTGAACTGGGGAGCTCGGGAGCTTGGAGAGCTAGCTACACCGAGCGTATGGCTGTCTGGATCCCGAATCTCCGAACCCCGGAACCCCCCCCTACGTTGCACACGGGCCTCCTTTTATAGCGCAAAGGGGTCACCGACAGGTGTCAACGTAAGAGAAAGGGGTAAAAGTGTAAAAGGGGTGGAAGTTGTAATAGTGCGGGAACAGTGGCGCTACAGTGCGGCACAGTGTTATCATACCTACTTCTGACGGTAGGGGACAAGGGCATTAAATGCCCGTCACGGTCACCTGGACAGCACCGAGGCGGACCGTTAGGTGCGCCACCGCTCGCCACGGTAGTGGCTGCATGCCACCGCATACCCCAGGCTGCGCGGTGCCCCGCCACGTGCCCTTGGGGGAAACCCCGGAGCGACGCGTGGGCGGGTGAGCTGGAGCGCAGCCCTGAGGTGGCGATTTGCCGCGGCAAGTGGCTTGCCGCGGGGGTCGTCTTCCTGTGCCTGATAGCTTGCCGGCTATCAGGCCTTGCCGGGGCGCATGGCGCGCCTTGGCGGGCTTCTCTTGCGGTGCCTGGGTTCGGCCTTCCCGACAAGCTCCTCTTGTCGGGGTCTCGATCTTCTGTCTCGTATAGTTTGTTCTTGGATGGTGTTACACGGGCTTAGTCGTCCCGGCAAGCTCCTCTTGCCGGGGTCTTGTCTTCTTGGCCCGGCAAGCTCCTCTTGCCGGGGTCTTGTCTTGAATGCTTGGTCTTCTCTTGGCGCTTCCTGGGCGGGCCTCGCCGCAGGGTGCTACAACTGCCCGTGCACAAGTCTGGGGTACTAAGGTACCCCTACTTTAGTACACCGACAGGAGCCCCCGGGCCTGGGCCACACACGGTGCCGAGCGTCGTTGGGCCAGGCCCTAACAGTCCACGGGCACGCGTGGCCTTGGTCGCGCTGCTCCTTAATTCCGCATCCGCCTCACCTTCCCCAGGCGGCGCGCGCTTATCGCGGCGTCGTGGGGGCGGGGCGTGCGGGGTGAGCGTGACGTGGGTGGCGTGCGCGGGACTGAACCGCGCAGGCGCGCGTCACGTCGCGCACGATCTCTTAATGGCAAGAACGGAGTGTCCGCCACTTCCCCATATAAGGCAGAGGAAACGGGAGCGGCTCCCCTCCTTCGCTTTTACTGCGTCCTCTCCCGTCTCCAGAGATCCCCTTTGCGCTCCGCCTCCATATTTCCTCCACCGCTCGCTCGCACCTGCGGTGCTACCGGATTCTTCGTCTTCCTTCCCTCGCCGCCTCCGCTATGGCCCCGAAGACCTTCGAGGGCGACCGCGTGGACTAGGCCGCCTGCTCCTTTCTTTTATCTCCTTTCCCTGCCGCTGTTAAGTATGCCATGGAAACGGCTGGTTAGAGCAGCAGTAAGGCATTTTGCAATATAACTTTTTTTCTTAGGCAATGCATC
The DNA here is from genome assembly GCA_032464435.1 of Aegilops umbellulata. Classification (NCBI taxonomy): domain Eukaryota; kingdom Viridiplantae; phylum Streptophyta; class Magnoliopsida; order Poales; family Poaceae; genus Aegilops; species Aegilops umbellulata. The sequence goes on from CP136057.1 coordinate 556,397,128, forward strand.
GCACTGTTATCTCCTCTACTTGACCGGCGCCTTGTTTGTTTCCGCCCTACGTTTTCGGGGACTTGCCGGCGTAGGCCTCCGCCTTGCCACGGGCGCCGAGTGCGGGACGTCAGCGACCCGCTGGCGGGGCTATCACCGGCAAGAAACCTCGCCGCGGCTGGTTGCCGCTCACTCAGATTGTTGAGCAGGCTCAAGGCAAAGTAAGAGGTGCGACTGCGGTCGCAGCACGCTTAAGGTGCCGGGCGAGCTCGAAACAAAGTGAGGACGCTACTCGGGGTGTAGCACACTCAAGTCGTTGAGCGGACTCGAAACGAAATGAGGGCGCAACCAGTCTCGTGCCGGTCCTTCCGCGCTCAGGCCTCTCAACCAAGGCTCGGTCGTTCGAGGGAGATAACTCTTAAAAATTGATGGGGCAATTGCTCGAGCTCCGGCAACTTATCTTTTCTTATCGCTTGCCGCCCGGTAGGGTAAAACCTCCTTGGGCAGCATCCAGCCCATCCTGGGGGTAGGCAAAGGCGCAGGGCCTTACGACCCTCCGGAGCTAGGCGTAGCTATGCTTGGGGATCCGCGCCCCTCTCTGCGCCAAGGATCACATGCAACTGCGGCAAGACTTGGGCAGAGAGGATGGTTGGCGGAACGGGTTCCGGCAACCGCGCTGTCAAGATTCCTCCCATGGTCGGCGTCAACTCGTTCGGCACCCCGGCGGACGAGGCGCGCCGGGGAACGAGGTCGCCTTTCTCGTGACTTCTGGCGCTAACTTCTGCGGCTACGGGAGCGGCGCAGAGTTCGCTGGAGGCGAATCGTTCGCCCAGCGGCCAGGAGGCGGTCCTCCTCAAGGAGCAGCTGCTTCTTGCCCAGTCTCTGCGCGAGTGGATACTCGAGGAGGGCCGCACACGAGCCAGCGGGAAAGAATGCCAAAGCTTGTCGGGAACCCCCGCTTCAACTGGACAGATCCTCGGATCCGCAGGAGCGGACTGTTCCTCAGCGTTCAGACTGCTGATCTGCTTGCCGGAGCAAGGCTTATCGGGGACACCTGCTTCGACTGGACGGATCCTGGGATCCGCAGGAGCGGGCTGTCCCCCGGCGTCCCCCTACCTGGCGCGCCAAAGATGTCGGGGCGGACGGCGTCCCCCGCGAGCACCTATGGGGCCGGAGCCCCTTTCGTTGTCCGGTGAGGGGGGCGGAGGGAGCACGGAGAGCAGATCGAGGTGAGCACACGGGCGGTTTACCCAGGTTCGGGCCGCGATGGACGCGTAAAACCCTACTCCTGCTTGGTTGTATTGAACTGGGGAGCTCGGGAGCTTGGAGAGCTAGCTGCACCAAGCGTATGGCTGTCTGGATCCCAAATCTCCGAACCCCGGAACCCCCCCTACGTTGCACACGGGCCTCCTTTTATAGCGCAAAGGGGTCACCGACAGGTGTCAACGTAAGAGAAAGGGGTAAAAGTGTAAAAGGGGTGGAAGTTGTAATAGTGCGGGAACAGTGGCGCTACAGTGCGGCACAGTGTTATCATACCTACTTCTGACGGTAGGGGACAAGGGCATTAAATGCCCGTCACGGTCGCCTGGACAGCACCGAGGCGGACCGTTAGGTGCGCCACCGCTCGCCACGGTAGTGGCTGCATGCCACCGCATACCCCAGGCTGCGCGGTGCCCCGCCACGTGCCCTTGGGGGAAACCCCGGAGCGACGCGTGGGCGGGTGAGCTGGAGCGCAGCCCTGAGGTGGCGATTTGCCGCGGCAAGTGGCTTGCCACGGGGGTCGTCTTCCTGTGCCTGATAGCTTGCCGGCTATCAGGCCTTGCCGGGGCGCATGGCGCGCCTTGGCGGGCTTCTCTTGCGGTGCCTGGGTTCGGCCTTCCCGACAAGCTCCTCTTGTCGGGGTCTCGATCTTCTGTCTCGTATACTTTGTTCTTGGATGGTGTTACACAGGCTTAGTCGTTTCGGCAAGCTCCTCTTGCCGGGGTCTTGTCTTCTTGGCCCGGCAAGCTCCTCTTGCCGGGGTCTTGTCTTGAATGCTTGGTCTTGTCTTGGCGCTTCCTGGGCGGGCCTCGTCGCAGGGTGCTACAACTGCCCGTGCACAAGTCTGGGGTACTAAGGTACCCCTACTTTAGTACACCGACAACAATGCCCCCCTGAGGTATAGACATATGTTTTGACCTCTCAGTCTAGAGGGCATTGTAAATTAAATAAAAAATTCAAAAAATATGAAACCTTGGAAAACCACCTTTGTTTGTGCAATAGATCATGTGTGCCAAAGTTGAGGTCATTTGGAGGTGGTCGAAAAAATGACCGCATTCCGGAGGGGCCATTTGGTCTAACTTAAGCCAGCTTTTGAAAAAATGTGATTTTTCCCACCACCTCCAAATCACACAAACTTTCTTGAACATGGTGACCCACATGTGCCAATCATGGCTATGAAAGAAAATTTAGAAAAAGAATATTTTACAATTCCCCCTAAGGTAAAGACCGATGTTTTGACCGGTAAGTCTAGAGGACATTATAAATTAATAAAAAATTCAAAAAAATATAAGACCTTGGAAACCCACCTTTGTTTGTGCAATAGATCATGTGTGCCAAAGTTGAGGTCATTTGGAGGTGGTCGAAAAAATGACAACATTCCGGAGGGGCCATTTGGTCTAACTTAAGCCAATTTTTGAAAAAAATTGATTTTTCCCACCACCTCCAAATCACACAAAATTTCTTGAACCTGGTGACCCACATGTTCCAATCATTGCTATGTAAGAAAATTTTGAAAAAGAATATTTTACAATGCCCCCCTGAGGTATAGACTGATGTTTTGACCAGTCAGTCTAGAGGGCATTATAAATTTATAAAAAATTCAAAAAATATGAAACCTTGGAAAACCACCTTTGGTTGTCCAATAGATCATGTGTGCCAAAGTTGAGGTCATTCGGAGGTGGTCGAAAAAATGACCGCATTCCGGAGGGGCCATTTGGTCTAACTTAGGTCAGTTTTTGAAAAAATGTGATTTTTCCCACCACATCCAAATCACACAAACTTTCTTAAACATGGTGACCCACATGTGCCAATCATGGCTATGAAAGAAAATTTGGAGAAAGAATATTTTACAATGCCCCGTGAGGTATAGACCGATGTTTTGACCAGTCAGTCTAGAGGGCATTATAAATTAATAAAAAATTCAAAAAAATATAAAACCTTGGAAACCCACCTTTGTTTGTGCAATAGATCATGTGTGCCAATGTTGAGGTCATTTGGAGGTGGTCGAAAAAATGACCGCATTCCGGAGGGGCCATTTGGTCAAAAGTTAAGCCAGATTTTGCAAAATTGTGATTTTTTCCACCACCTCCAAATCACACAAACTTTCTTGAACATGGTGACCCACATGTGCCAATCATGGCTATGAAAGAAAAATTTGGAAATAGAATATTTTACAATGCCCCCCTGAGGTATAGACCGATGTTTTGACCAGTCAGTCTAGAGGGCATTATAAATTAATAAAAAATTCAAAAAAATATAAAACCTTGGAAACCCACCTTTGCTTGTGCAGTAGATCATGTGTGCCAATGTTGAGGTCATTTGGAGTGGGTCGAAAAAATGACCGCATTCCGGAGGGGCCATTTGGTCTAACTTAGGCCAGTTTTTGAAAAAATGTGATTTTTCCCACCACCTCCAAATCACACAAACTTTCTTGAACATGGTGACCCACATGTGCCAATCATGGCTATGAAAGAAAATTTGGAAAAAGAATATTTTACAATGCCCCCCTGAGGTATAGACATATGTTTTGACCTCTCAGTCTAGAGGGCATTGTAAATTAAATAAAAAATTCAAAAAATATGAAACCTTGGAAAACCACCTTTGTTTGTGCAATAGATCATGTGTGCCAAAGTTGAGGTCATTTGGAGGTGGTCGAAAAAATGACCGCATTCCGGAGGGGCCATTTGGTCTAACTTAAGCCAGCTTTTGAAAAAATGTGATTTTTCCCACCACCTCCAAATCACACAAACTTTCTTGAACATGGTGACCCACATGTGCCAATCATGGCTATGAAAGAAAATTTAGAAAAAGAATATTTTACAATTCCCCCTAAGGTAAAGACCGATGTTTTGACCGGTAAGTCTAGAGGACATTATAAATTAATAAAAAATTCAAAAAAATATAAAACCTTGGAAACCCACCTTTGTTTGTGCAATAGATCATGTGTGCCAAAGTTGAGGTCATTTGGAGGTGGTCGAAAAAATGACAACATTCCGGAGGGGCCATTTGGTCTAACTTAAGCCAATTTTTGAAAAAAATTGATTTTTCCCACCACCTCCAAATCACACAAAATTTCTTGAACCTGGTGACCCACATGTTCCAATCATTGCTATGTAAGAAAATTTTGAAAAAGAATATTTTACAATGCCCCCCTGAGGTATAGACTGATGTTTTGACCAGTCAGTCTAGAGGGCATTATAAATTTATAAAAAATTCAAAAAATATGAAACCTTGGAAAACCACCTTTGGTTGTCCAATATATCATGTGTGCCAAAGTTGAGGTCATTTCTAGGTGGTCGAAAAAATGACCGCATTCCGGAAGGGCCATTTGGTCTAACTTAGGTCAGTTTTTGAAAAAATGTGATTTTTCCAACCACATCCAAATCACACAAACTTTCTTAAACATGGTGACCCACATGTGCCAATCATGGCTATGAAAGAAAATTTGGAGAAAGAATATTTTACAATGCCCCGTGAGGTATAGACCGATGTTTTGACCAGTCAGTCTAGAGGGCATTATAAATTAATAAAAAATTCAAAAAAATATAAAACATTGGAAACCCACCTTTGTTTGTGCAATAGATCATGTGTGCCAATGTTGAGGTCATTTGGAGGTGGTCGAAAAAATGACCGCATTCCGGAGGGGCCATTTGGTCAAAACTTAAGCCAGATTTTGAAAAATTGTGATTTTTTCCACCACCTCCAAATCACACAAACTTTCTTGAACATGGTGACCCACATGTGCCAATCATGGCTATGAAAGAAAATTTGGAAAAAGAATATTTTACAATGCCCCCCTGAGGTATAGACCGATGTTTTGACCAGTCAGTGTAGAGGGCATTATAAATTAATAAAAAATTCAAAAAAATATAAAACCTTGGAAACCCACCTTTGCTTGTGCAGTAGATCATGTGTGCCAATGTTGAGGTCATTTGTAGTGGGTTGAAAAAATGACCGCATTCCGAAGGGGCCATTTGGTCTAACTTAGGCCAGTTTTTGAAAAAATGTGATTTTTCCCACCACCTCCAAATCACACAGACTTTCTTGAACATGGTGAACCACATGTGCCAATCATGGCTATGAAAGAAAATTTGGAAAAAGAATATTTTACAATGCCCCCCTGAGGTATAGACCGATGTTTTGACCAGTTATTGTAAAGGGCATTATAAATTAATAGAAAATTCAAAAAAAATATAAAACCTTGGAAACCCACCTTTTTTGTGCAATAGATCATGTGTGCCAAAGTTGAGGTCATTTGGAGGTGGTCGAAAAAATGACCGCATTCCGGAGGGGCCATTTTGTCTAACTTAAGCCAGATTTTGAAAAATTGTGATTTTTTCCACCACCTCCAAATCACACAAACTTTCTTGAACATGGTGACCCACATGTGCCAATCATGGCTATGAAAGAAAATTTGGAAAAAGAATATTTTACAATGCCCCCCTGAGGTATAGACCGATGTTTTGACCAGTCAGTGTAGAGGGCATTATAAATTAATAAAAAATTCAAAAAAATATAAAACCTTGGAAACCCACCTTTGCTTGTGCAGTAGATCATGTGTGCCAATGTTGAGGTCATTTGGAGTGGGTTGAAAAAATGACCGCATTCCGAAGGGGCCATTTGGTCTAACTTAGGCCAGTTTTTGAAAAAATGTGATTTTTCCCACCACCTCCAAATCACACAAACTTTCTTGAACATGGTGACCCACATGTGCCAATCATGGCTATGAAAGAAAATTTGAAAAAAGAATAATTTACAATGCCCCCCTGAGGTATAGACCAATGTTTTGACCAGTCAGTCTAGAGGGCATTATAAATTAAAAAAATTCAAAAAAAATATAAAACCTTGGAAACCCACCTTTGTTTGTGCATTAGATCATGTGTGCCAAAGTTGAGGTCATTTGGAGGTGGTCGAATAAATGACCGCATTCCGGAGGGGCCATTTGGTCTAACTTAAGCCAATTTTTGAAAAAAATTGATTTTTCCCACCACCTCCAAATCACACAAAATTTCTTGAACCTGGTGACCCACATGTTCCAATCATTGCTATGTAAGAAAATTTTGAAAAAGAATATTTTACAATGCCCCCCTAAGGTATAGACTGATGTTTTGACCAGTCAGTCTAGAGGGCATTATAAATTTATAAAAAATTCAAAAAATATGAAACCTTGGAAAACCACCTTTGTTTGTCCAATAGATCATGTGTGCCAAAGTTGAGGTCATTTGGAGGTGGTCGAAAAAATGACCGCATTCCGGAGGGGCCATTTGGTCTAACTTAGGTCAGTTGTTGAAAAAATGTGATTTTTCCCACCACATCCAAATCACACAAACTTTCTTAAACATGGTGACCCACATGTGCCAATCATGGCTATGAAAGAAAATTTGGAGAAAGAATATTTTACAATGCCCCATGAGGTATAGACCGATGTTTTGACCAGTCAGTCTAGAGGGCATTATAAATTAATAAAAAATTCAAAAAGATATAAAACCTTGGAAACCCACCTTTGTTTGTGCAATAGATCATGTGTGCCAATGTTGAGGTCATTTGGAGGTGGTCGAAAAAATGACCGCATTCCGGAGGGGCCATTTGGTCAAACGTAAGCCAGATTTTGAAAAATTGTGATTTTTTCCACCACCTCCAAATCACACAAACTTTCTTGAACATGGTGACCCACATGTGCCAATCATGGCTATGAAAGAAAATTTGGAAAAAGAATATTTTACAATGCCCCCCTGAGGTATAGACCGATGTTTTGACCAGTCAGTGTAGAGGGCATTATAAATTAATAAAAAATTCAAAAAAATATAAAACCTTGGAAACCCACCTTTGTATGTGCAGTAGATCATGTGTGCCAATGTTGAGGTCATTTGGAGTGGGTCGAAAAAATGACCGCATTCCGGAGGGGCCATTTGGTCTAACTTAAGCTAGATTTTGAAAAAAATTGATTTTTCCCACCACCTCCAAATCACACAAACTTTCTTGAACATGGTGACCAACATGTGCCAATCATGGCTATGAAAGAAAATTTTGAAAAAGAATATTTTACAATGCCCCTGAGGTATAGACCGATGTTTTGACCAGTCAGTCTAGATGGCATTATAAATTAATAAAAAATTCAAAAAAATATAAAACCTTGGAAACCAACGTTTGTTTGTGCAATAGATCATGTGTGCCAATGTTGAGGTCATTTGGAGGTGGTCGAAAAAATGACCGCATTCCGGAGGGGCCATTTGGTCAAACTTAAGCCAGATTTTGAAAAAATGTGATTTTTCCCACCACCTCCAAATCACACAAACTTTCTTGAACATGGTGACCCACATGTGCCAATCATGGCTATGAAAGAAAATTTGGAAAAAGAATATTTTACAATGCCCCCCTGAGGTATAGACTGATGTTTTGACCAGTCAGTGTAAAGGGCATAATAAATTAATAGAAAATTCAAAAAAATATAAAACCTTGGAAACCCACCTTTTTTTGTGCAATAGATCATGTGTGCCAAAGTTGAGGTCATTTGGAGGTGGTCGAAAAAATGACCGCATTCCGGAGGGGCCATTTTGTCTAACTTAAGCCAACTTTTGAAAAAATTTGATTTTTCCCACCACCTCCAAATCACACAAAATTTCTTGAACATGGTGACCCACATGTGCCAATCATTGCGATCTAAGAAAATTTTGAAAAAAATATTTTACAATGCCCCCCTGAGGTATAGACCGATGTTTTGACCAGTCAGTGTAGAGGGCATTACAAATTTATAAAAACTTCAAAAAATATGAAACCTTGGAAAACCACCTTTGTTTGTGCAATAGATCATGCGTGCCAAAGTTGAGGTCATTTGGAGGTGGTCGAAAAAATGACCGCAATCCGGAGGGGCTATTTTGTCTAACTTAGGTCAGGTTTTGAAAAAATTTGATTTTTCCCAACACATTCAAATCACACAAACTTTCTTAAACATGGTGACCCACATGTGCCAATCATCGCTATGAAAGAAAATTTGGAGAAATAAAATTTTACAATGGCCCGTGAGGTATAGACCGATGTTTTGACCAGTCAGTCTAGAGGGCTTTATAAATTAATAAAAAGTTCAAAAAATATAAAACCTTGGAAACCCACCTTTGTTTGTGCAATAGATCATGTGTGCCAATGTTGAGGTCATTTGGAGGTGGTCGAAAAAATGACCGCATTCCAGAGGGGCCATTTGGTCTAACTTAAGCCAGATTTTGAAAAAATGTGATTTTTCCCACCACCTCCAAATCACACAAACTTTCTTGAACATGGTTACCCACATGTGCCAATCATGGCTATGAAAGAAAATTTGGAAAAAGAATATTTTACAATGCCACCCTGAGGTATAGACAGATGTTTTGACCAGTCAGTGTAGAGGGCATTATAAATTAATAAAAAATTCAAAAAATATGAAACCTTGGAAAACCACCTTTGTTTGTGCAATAGATCATGTGTGCCATTGTTCTGGTCATTTTGAGGTGGTCGAAAAAATGACCGCATTCCGGAGGGGCCATTTGGTCTAACTTAAGCTAGATTTTGAAAAAATTTGATTTTTCCCACCACCTCCAAATCACACAAACTTTCTTGAACATGGTGACCAACATGTGCGAATCATGGCTATGAAAGAAAATTTTGAAAAAGAATATTTTACAATGCCCCTGAGGTATAGACCGATGTTTTGACCAGTCAGTCTAGATGGCATTATAAATTAATAAAAAATTCAAAAAAATATAAAACCTTGGAAACCAACGTTTGTTTGTGCAATAGATCATGTGTGCCAATGTTGAGGTCATTTGGAGGTGGTCGAAAAAATGACCGCATTCCAGAGGGGCCATTTGGTCAAACTTAAGCCAGATTTTGAAAAAAAGTGATTTTTCCCACCACATCCATATCACACAAACTTTCATAAACATGGTGACCCACATGTGCCAATCATGGCTATGAAAGAAAATTTGGAGAAAGAATATTTTACAATGCCCCATGAGGTATAGACCGATGTTTTGACCAGTCAGTCTAGAGGGCATTATAAATTAATAAAAAATTCAAAAAGATATAAAACCTTGGAAACCCACCTTTTTTTGTGCAATAGATCATGTGTGCCAATGTTGAGGTCATTTGGAGGTGGTCGAAAAAATGACCGCATTCCGGAGGGGCCATTTGGTCAAACTGAAGCCAGATTTTGAAAAATTGTGATTTTTTCCACCAGCTCCAAATCACACAAACTTTCTTGAACATGGTGACCCACATGTGCCAATCATGGCTATGAAAGAAAATTTGGAAAAAGAATATTTTACAATGCCCCCCTGAGGTATAGACCGATGTTTTGACCAGTCAGTGTAGAGGGCATTATAAATTAATAAAAAATTCAAAAAAATATAAAACCTTGGAAACCCACCTTTGTTTGTGCAGTAGATCATGTGTGCCAATGTTGAGGTCATTTGGAGTGGGTCGAAAAAATGACCGCATTCCGGAGGGGCCATTTGGTCTAACTTAAGCTAGATTTTGAAAAAAATTGATTTTTCCCACCACCTCCAAATCACACAAACTTTCTTGAACATGGTGACCAACATGTGCGAATCATGGCTATGAAAGAAAATTTTGAAAAAGAATATTTTACAATGCCCCTGAGGTATAGACCGATGTTTTGACCAGTCAGTCTAGATGGCATTATAAATTAATAAAAAATTCAAAAAAATATAAAACCTTGGAAACCAACGTTTGTTTGTGAAATAGATCATGTGTGCCAATGTTGAGGTCATTTGGAGGTGGTCGAAAAAATGACCGCATTCCAGAGGGGCCATTTGGTCAAACTTAAGCCAGATTTTGAAAAAAAGTGATTTTTCCCACCACCTCCAAATCACACAAACTTTCTTGAACATGGTGACCCACATGTGCCAATCATGGCTATGAAAGAAAATTTGGAAAAAGAATATTTTACAATGCCCCCCTGAGGTATAGACCGAAGTTTTGACCAGTCAGTGTAGAGGGCATTATAAATTAATAAAAAATTCAAAAAATATGAAACCTTGGAAAACCACCTTTGTTTGTGCAATAGATCATGTGTGCCAAAGTTGAGGTCATTTTGAGGTGGTCGAAAAAATGACCGCAATCCGGAGGGGCTATTTTGTCTAACTTAGGTCAGTTTTTGAAAAAATGTGATTTTTCCCAACACATCCAAATCACACAAACTTTCTTAAACATGGTGACCCACATGTGCCAATCATGGCTATGAAAGAAAATTTTGAAAAAGAATATTTTACAATGCCCCCCTCAGATATAGACCGATGTTTTGACCAGTCAGTCTAGAGGGCATTATAAATTAATAAAAAATTCGAAAAATATAAAACCTTGGAAACCCACCTTTGTTTGTGCAATAGATCATGTGTGCCAATGTTGAGGTCATTTGGAGGTGGTCGAAAAAATGACCGCATTTCGGAGGGGCCATTTGGTCACTTAAGCCAGATTTTGAAAAAATGTGATTTTTCCCACCACCTCCAAATCACACAAACTTTCTTGAACATGGTTACCCACATGTGCCAATCATGGCTATGAAAGAAAATTTGCAAAAAGAATATTTTACAATGCCACCCTGAGGTATAGACAGATGTTTTGACCAGTCAGTGTAGAGGGCATTATAAATTAATAAAAAATTCAAAAAATATGAAACCTTGGAAAACCACCTTTGTTTGTGCAATAGATCATATGTGCCATTGTTCTGGTCATTTCGAGGTGGTCGAAAAAATGACCGCATTCCGGAGGGGCCATTTGGTCTAACTTAAGCCAGTTTTTGAAAAAAATTGATTTTTCCCACCACCTCCAAATCACACAAAATTTCTTGAACATGGTGACCCACATGTGCCAATCAGTTCTATGTAAGAAAAATTTGAAAAAGAATATTTTACAATGCCCCCCTGAGGTATAGACCGATGTTTTGACCAGTCAGTCTAGAGGGCATTATAAATTTATAAAAAATTCAAAAAATATGAAACCTTGGAAAACCACCTTTGTTTGTGCAATAGATCATGTGTGCCAAAGTTGAGGTCATTTGGAGGTGGTCGAAAAAATGACCGCAATCCGGAGGGGCCATTTGGTCTAACTTAGGCCAGTTTTTGAAAAAATGTGATTTTTCCCACCACATCCAAATCACACAAACTTTCTTAAACATGGTGACCCACATGTGCCAATCATGGCTATGAATGAAAATTTGGAAAAAGAATATTTTACAATGCCCCCCTGAGTTATAGACCAATATTTTGACCAGTCAGCCTAGAGGACATTATATATTAATAACAAATTCAAAAAAATAAAACCTTGGAAACCCACCTTTGTTTGTGCAATAGATCATGTGTGCCAATGTTGAGGTCATTTGGAGGTGGTCGAAAAAATGACCGCATTCCGGAGGGGCCATTTGGTCTAACTTAAGCCAGATTTTGAAAAATTTGATTTTTCCCACCACCTCCAAATCACACAAACTTTCTTGAACATGGTTACCCACATGTGCCAATCATGGCTATGAAAGAAAATTTGGAAAAGGAATATTTTACAATGCCCCCCTGAGGTATAGACCGATGTTTTGACCAGTCAGTGTTAAAGGCATTATAAATTTATAAAAAATTCAAAAAATATGAAACCTTGGAAAACCACCGTTTTTTGTGCAATAGGTCATGTGTGCCAAAGTTGAGGTCATTTGGAGGTGGTCGAAAAAATGACCGCAATCCGGAGGGGCCATTTGGTCTAACTTAGGTCAGTTTTTGAAAAAATGTGATTTTTCCCACCACATCCAAATCACACAAACTTTCATAAACATGGTGACCCACATGTGCCAATCATGGCTATGAAAGAAAATTTGGAGAAAGAATATTTTACAATGGCCCGTGAGGAATAGACTGATGTTTTGACCAGTCAGTCTAGAGGGCATTATAAATTAATAAAAAATTCAAAAAAATATAAAACCTTGGAAACCCACCTTTGTTTGTGCAATAGATCATGTGTGCCAATGTTGAGGTCATTTGGAGGTGGTCGAAAAAATCACCGCATTCCGGAGGGGCCATTTGGTCTAACTTAAGCCACATTTTTAAAAAATGTGATTTTTCCCACCACCTCCAAATCACACAAACTTTCTTGAACATGGTTATCCACATGTGCCAACGATGGCTATGAAAGAAAATTTGGAAAAAGAATATTTTACAATGCCCCCCTGAGGTATAGACCGATGTTTTGACCAGTCAGTGTAATGGGCATTATAAATTAATAGAAAATTCAAAAAAATATAAAACCTTGGAAACCCACCTTTTTTGTGCAATAGATCATGTGTGCCAATGTTCTGGTCATTTTGAGGTGGTCGAAAAAATGACCGCATTCGGGAGGGGCCATTTGGTCTATCTTAAGCCAGATTTTGAAAAAATTTGATTTTTCCCACCACCTCCAAATCACACAAACTTTCTTGAACATGGTTACCCACATGTGCCAATCATGGCTATGAAAGAAAATTTGGAAAAAGAATATTTTACAATGCCCCCCTGAGGTATAGACCGATGTTTTGACCAGTCAGTGTTAAAGGCATTATAAATTTATAAAAAATTCAAAAAATATGAAACCTTGGAAAACCACCGTTTTTTGTGCAATAGATCATGTGTGCCAAAGTTGAGGTCATTTGGAGGTGGTCAAAAAAATGACCGCAATCCGGAGGGGCCATTTGGTCTAACTTAGGTCAGTTTTTGAAAAAATGTGATTTTTCCCACCACATCCAAATCACACAAACTTTCTTAAACATGGTGACCCACATGTGCCAATCATGGCTATGAAAGAAAATTTGGAGAAAGAATATTTTACAATGGCCCGTGAGGAATAGACTGATGTTTTGACCAGTCAGTCTAGAGGGCATTATAAATTAATAAAAAATTCAAAAAAATATAAAACCTTGGAAACCCACCTTTGTTTGTGCAATAGATCATGTGTGCCAATGTTGAGGTCATTTGGAGGTGGTCGAAAAAATCACCGCATTCCGGAGGGGCCATTTGGTCTAACTTAAGCCACATTTTTAAAAAATGTGATTTTTCCCACCACCTCCAAATCACACAAACTTTCTTGAACATGGTTATCCACATGTGCCAACGATGGCTATGAAAGAAAATTTGGAAAAAGAATATTTTACAATGCCCCCCTGAGGTATAGACCGATGTTTTGACCAGTCAGTGTAATGGGCATTATAAATTAATAGAAAATTCAAAAAAATATAAAACCTTGGAAACCCACCTTTTTTGTGCAATAGATCATGTGTGCCAATGTTCTGGTCATTTCGAGGTTGTCGAAAAAATGACCGCATTCCGGAGGGGCCATTTGGTCTATCTTAAGCCAGTTTTTGAAAAAATTGATTTTTCCCACCACCTCCAAATCACACAAACTTTCTTTAACATGGTTACCCACATGTGCCAATCATGGCTATGAAAGAAAATTTGGAAAAAGAATATTTTACAATGCCCCCCTGAGGTATAGACCGATGTTTTGACCAGTCAGTGTTAAAGGCATTATAAATTTATAAAAAATTCAAAAAATATGAAACCTTGGAAAACCACCGTTTTTTGTGCAATAGATCATGTGTGCCAAAGTTGAGGTCATTTGGAGGTGGTCGAAAAAATGACCGCAATCCGAAGGGGCCATTTGGTTAACTTAGGTCAGTTTTTGAAAAAATGTGATTTTTCCCACCACATCCAAATCACACAAACTTTCATAAACATGGTGACCCACATGTGCCAATCATGGCTATGACAGAAAATTTGGAGAAAGAATATTTTACAATGGCCCGTGAGGAATAGACTGATGTTTTGACCAGTCAGTCTAGAGGGCATTATAAATTAATAAAAAATTCAAAAAAATATAAAACCTTGGAAACCCACCTTTGTTTGTGCAATAGATCATGTGTGCCAATGTTGAGGTCATTTGGAGGTGGTCGAAAAAATCACCGCATTCCGGAGGGGCCATTTGGTCTAACTTAAGCCACATTTTTAAAAAATGTGATTTTTCCCACCACCTCCAAATCACACAAACTTTCTTGAACATGGTTATCCACATGTGCCAACGATGGCTATGAAAGAAAATTTGGAAAAAGAATATTTTACAATGCCCCCCTGAGGTATAGACCGATGTTTTGACCAGTCAGTGTAATGGGCATTATAAATTAATAGAAAATTCAAAAAAATATAAAACCTTGGAAACCCACCTTTTTTGTGCAATAGATCATGTGTGCCAATGTTCTGGTCATTTCGAGGTGGTCGAAAAAATGACCGCATTCCGGAGGGGCCATTTGGTCTATCTTAAGCCAGTTTTTGAAAAAATTGATTTTTCCCACCACCTCCAAATCACACAAACTTTCTTGAACATGGTTACCCACATGTGCCAATCATGGCTATGAAAGAAAATTTGGAAAAAGAATATTTTACAATGCCCCCCCTGAGGTATAGACAGATGTTTTGACCAGTCAGTCTAGAGGGCATTATAAATTAATAAAAAATTCTAAAAAATATAAAACCTTGGAAACCCACCGTTGTTTGTGCAATAGATCATGTGTGCCAAAGTTGAGGTCAATTGGAGGTGGTCGAAAAAATGACCGCAATCCGGAGGGGCTATTTTGTCTAACTTAGGTCAGGTTTTGAAAAAATGCGATTTTTCCCAACACATCCAAATCACACAAACTTTCTTAAACATGGTGACCCACATGTGCCAATCATGGCTATGAAAGAAAATTTGGAGAAATAAAATTTTACAATGGCCCGTGAGGTATAGACCGATGTTTTGACCAGTCAGTCTAGAGGGCATTATAAATTAATAAAAAATTCAAAAAATATAAAACCTTGGAAACCCACCTTTGTTTGTGCAATAGATCATGTGTGCCAATGTTGAGGTCATTTGGAGGTGGTCGAAAAAATGACCGCATTCCGGAGGGGCCATTTGGTCTATCTTAAGCCAGTTTTTTAAAAAAATTGATTTTTCCCACCACCTCCAAATCACACAAACTTTCTTGAACATGGTTACCCACATGTGCCAATCATGGCTATGAAAGAAAATTTGGAAAAAGAATATTTTACAATGCCACCCTGAGGTATAGACAGATGTTTTGACCAGTCAGTGTAGAGGGCATTATAAATTAATAAAAAATTCAAAAAATATGAAACCTTGGAAAACCACCTTTGTTTGTGCAATAGATCATGTGTGCCATTGTTCTGGTCATTTTGAGGTGGTCGAAAAAATGACCGCATTCCGGAGGGGCCATTTGGTCTAACTTAAGCTAGATTTTGAAAAAAATTGATTTTTCCCACCACCTCCAAATCACACAAACTTTCTTGAACATGGTGACCAACATGTGCGAATCATGGCTATGAAAGAAAATTTTGAAAAAGAATATTTTACAATGCCCCTGAGGTATAGACCGATGTTTTGACCAGTCAGTCTAGATGGCATTATAAATTAATAAAAAATTCAAAAAAATATAAAACCTTGGAAACCAACGTTTGTTTGTGCAATAGATCATGTGTGCCAATGTTGAGGTCATTTGGAGGTGGTCGAAAAAATGACCGCATTCCGGAGGGGCCATTTGGTCAAACTTAAGCCAGATTTTGAAAAAATGTGATTTTTCCCACCACCTCCAAATCACACAAACTTTCTTGAACATGGTGACCCACATGTGCCAATCATGGCTATGAAAGAAAATTTGGAAAAAGAATATTTTACAATGCCCCCCTGAGGTATAGACCGAAGTTTTGACCAGTCAATGTAAAGGGCATTATAAATTAATAGAAAATTCAAAAAAATATAAAACCTTGTAAACCCACCTTTTTTTGTGCAATAGATCATGTGTGCCAAAGTTGAGGTCATTTGGAGGTGGTCGAAAAAATGACCGCATTCCGGAGGGGCTATTTTGTCTAACTTAGGTCAGTTTTTGAAAAAATGTGATTTTTCCTAACACATCCAAATCACACAAACTTTCTTAAACATGGTGACCCACTTGTGCCAATCATGGCTATGAAAGAAAATTTTGAAAAAGAATATTTTACAATGCCCCCCTCAGATATAGACCGATGTTTTGACCAGTCAGTCTAGAGGGCATTATAAATTAATAAAAAATTCGAAAAATATAAAACCTTGGAAACCCACCTTTGTTTGTGCAATAGATCATGTGTGCCAATGTTGAGGTCATTTGGAGGTGGTCGAAAAAATGACCGCATTCCGGAGGGGCCATTTGGTCTAACTTAACCCAGACTTTGAAAAAATGTGATTTTTCCCACCACCTCCAAATCACACAAACTTTCTTGAACATGGTTACCCACATGTGACAATCATGGCTATGAAAGAAAATTTGGAAAAAGAATATTTTACAATGCCACCCTGAGGTATAGACAGATGTTTTGACCAGTCAGTGTAGAGGGCATTATAAATTAATAAAAAATTCAAAAAATATGAAACCTTGGAAAACCACCTTTGTTTGTGCAATAGATCATATGTGCCATTGTTCTGGTCATTTCGAGCTGGTCGAAAAAATGACCGCATTCCGGAGGGGCCATTTGGTCTAACTTAAGCCAGTTTTTGAAAAAAATTGATTTTTCCCACCACCTCCAAATCACACAAAATTTCTTGAACATGGTGACCCACATGTGCCAATCATTGCTATGTAAGAAAATTTTGAAAAAGAATATTTTACAATGCCCCCCTGAGGTATAGATCGATGTTTTGACCAGTCAATCTAGAGGGCATTATAAATTTATAAAAAATTCAAAAAATATGAAACCTTGGAAAACCACCTTTGTTTGTGAAATAGATCATGTGTGCCAAAGTTGAGGTCATTTGGAGGTGGTCGAAAAAATGACCGCAATCCGGAGGGGCCATTTGGTCTAACTTAGGCCAGTTTTTGAAAAAATGTGATTTTTCCCACCACATCCAAATCACACAATCTTTCTTAAACAAGGTGACCCACATGTGCCAATCATGGCTATGAGTGAAAATTTGGAAAAAGAATATTTTACAATGCCCCCCTGAGGTATAGACCAATATTTTGACCAGTCAGCCTAGAGGACATTATATATTAATAAAGAATTCAAAAAAATAAAACCTTGGAAACCCACCTTTGTTTGTGCAATAGATCATGTATGCCAATGTTGAGGTCATTTGGAGGTGGTCGAAAAAATGACCGCATTCCGGAGGGGCCATTTGGTCTAACTTAAGCCAGATTTTGAAAAAATTTGATTTTTCCCACCACCTCCAAATCACACAAACTTTCTTGAACATGGTGACCCACATGTGCCAATCATGGCTATGAAAGAAAATTTGGAAAAAGAATATTTTACAACGCCCCCCAGAGATATAGACCGAAGTTTTGACCAGTCAGTGTAAAGGGCATTATAAATTAATAGAAAATTCAAAAAAATATAAAACCTTGTAAACCCACCTTTTTTTGTGCAATAGATCATGTGTGCCAAAGTTGAGGTCATTTTGAGGTGGTCGAAAAAATGACCGCATTCCGGAGGGGCCATTTGGTCTAACTTAAGCCAACTTTTGAAAAAATTTGATTTTTCCCACCACCTCCAAATCACACAAAATTTCTTGAACATGGTGACCCACATGTGCCAATCATTGCGATGTAAGAAAATTTTGAAAAATAATATTTTACAATGCCCTCCTGAGGTATAGACCGATGTTTTGACCAGTCAGTGTAGAGGGCATTATAAATTTATAAAAAATTCAAAAAATATGAAACCTTGGAAAACCACCTTTGTTTGTGCAATAGATCATGTGTGCAAAAGTTGAGGTCATTTTGAGGTGGTCGAAAAAATGACCGCAATCCGGAGGGGCTATTTTGTCTAACTTAGGTCTGTTTTTGAAAAAATGTGATTTTTCCCAACACATCCAAATCCCACAAACTTTCTTAAACATGGTGACCCACATGTGCCAATCATGGCTATGAAAGAAAATTTTGAAAAAGAATATTTTACAATGCCCCCCTCAGATATAGACCGATGTTTTGACCAGTCAGTCTAGAGGGCATTATAAATTAATAAAAAATTCGAAAAATATAAAACCTTGGAAACCCACCTTTGTTTGTGCAATAGATCATGTGTTCCAATGTTGAGGTCATTTGGAGGTGGCCGAAAAAATGACCGCATTCCGGAGGGGCCATTTGGTCTAACTTAAGCCAGATTTTGAAAAAAATGTGATTTTTCCCACCACCTCCAAATCACACAAACTTTCTTGAACATGGTTACCCACATGTGCCAATCATGGCTATGAAAGAAAATTTGGAAAAAGAATATTTTACAATGCCAGCCTGAGGTATAGACAGATGTTTTGACCAGTCAGTGTAGAGGGCATTATAAATTAATAAAAAATTCAAAAAATATGAAACCTTGGAAAACCACCTTTGTTTGTGCAATAGATCATATGTGCCATTGTTCTGGTCATTTCGAGGTGGTCGAAAAAATGACCGCATTCCGGAGGGGCCATTTGGTCTAACTTAAGCCAGTTTTTGAAAAAAATTGATTTTTCCCACCACCTCCAAATCACACAAAATTTCTTGAACATGGTGACCAACATGTGTGAATCATGGCTATGAAAGAAAATTTAGAAAAAGAATATTTTACAATTCCCCCTAAGGTAAAGACCGATGTTTTAACCGGTAAGTCTAGAGGACATTATAATTTAATAAAAAATTCAAAAAAATATAAGACCTCGGAAACCCACCTTTGTTTGTGCAATAGATCATGTGTGCCAAAGTTGAGGTCATTTGGAGGTGGTCGAAAAAATGACAACATTCCGGAGGGGCCATTTGGTCTAACTTAAGCCAATTTTTGAAAAAAATTGATTTTTCCCACCACCTCCAAATCACACAAAATTTCTTGAACCTGGTGACCCACATGTTCCAATCATTGCTATGTAAGAAAATTTTGAAAAAGAATATTTTACAATGCCCCCCTGAGGTATAGACCGATGTTTTGACCAGTCAGTCTAGAGGGCATTATAAATTTATAAAAAATTCAAAAAATATGAAACCTTGGAAAACCACCTTTGTTTGTGCAATAGATCATGTGTGCCTTAGTTGAGGTCATTTGGAGGTGGTCGAAAAAATGACCGCAATCCGGAGGGGCCATTTGGTCTAACTTAGGTCAGTTTTTGAAAAAATGTGATTTTTCCCACCACATCCAAATCACACAAACTTTCATAAACATGGTGACCCACATGTGCCAATCATGGCTATGAAAGAAACTTTGGAGAAAGAATATTTTACAATGGCCCGTGAGGAATAGACTGATGTTTTGACCAGTGAGTCTAGAGGGCATTATAACTTAATATAAAATTCAAAAAAATATATAACCTTGGAAACCCACCTTTGTTTGTGCAATAGATCATGTGTGCCAATGTTGAGGTGGTTTGGACATGGTCGAAAAAATGAGCGCATTCCGGAGGGGCCATTTGGTCTAACTTAATCCAGATTTTGAAAAAATGTGATTTTTCCCACCACCTCCAAATCACACAAACTTTCTTGAACATGGTTACCCACATGTGCCAATCATGGCTATGAAAGAAAATTTGGAAAAAGAATATTTTACAATGCCCCCCTGAGGTATAGACCGATGTTTTGACCAGTCAGCCTAGAGGACATTATATATTAATAAAAAATTCAAAAGAAATAAAACCTTGGAAACCCACCTTTGTTTGTGCAATAGATCATATGTGCCAAAGTTGAGGTCATTTGCAGGTGGTCGAAAAAATGCCCGCATTCCGGAGGGGCCATTTGGTCTTACTTAAGCCAGATTTTGAAAAAATGTGATTTTTCCCACCACCTCCAAATCACACAAACTTTCTTGAACATGGTGACCCACATGTGCCAATCATGGCTATGAAAGAAAATTTGAAAAAGAATATTTTACAATGCCCCCCTGAGGTATAGACCAATGTTTTGACCAGTTCGTCTAGAGGGCATTATAAATTAATAAAAAATTCTAAAAAATATAAAACCTTGGAAACCCACCTTTGTTTGTGCAATAGATCATGTGTGCCAAAGTTGAGGTCATTTGGAGGTGGTCGAAAAAATGACCGCAATCCGGAGGGGCCATTTGGTCTAACTTAGGTCAGTTTTCGAAAAAATGTGATTTTTCCCACCACATCCCAATCACACAAACTTTCTTAAACATGGTGACCCACATGTGCCAATCATGGCTATGAAAGAAAATTTGGAGAAAGAATATTTTACAATGGCCCGTGAGGAATAGACCGATGTTTTGACCCGTCAGTCTAGAGGGCATTATAAATTAATAAAAAATTCAAAAAAATATAAAACCTTGGAAACCCACCTTTGTTTGTGCAATAGATCATGTGTGCCAATGTTAAGGTCATTTGGAGGTGGTCGAAAAAATGACCGCATTCCGGAGGGGCCATTTGGTCTAACTTAGGCCAATTTTTGAAAAAATGTGATTTTTCCCACCACATCCAAATCACACAAACTTTCTTAAACATGGTGACCCACATGTGCCAATCATGGCTATGAAAGAAAATTTGGAGAAAGAATATTTAACAATGGCCCGTGAGGAATAGACCGATGTTTTGACCAGTCAGTCTAGAGGGCATTATAAATTAATAAAGAATTCTAAAAAATATAAAACCTTGGAAACCCACCTTTGTTTGTGCAATAGATCATGTGTGCCAAAGTTGAGGTCATTTGGAGGTGGTCGAAAAAATGACCGCAATCCGGAGGGGCCATTTGGTCTAACTTAGGTCAGTTTTTGAAAAAATGTGATTTTTCCCACCACATCCCAATCACACAAACTTTCTTAAACATGGTGACCCACATGTGCCAATCATGGCTATGAAAGAAAATTTGGAGAAAGAATATTTTACAATGGCCCGTGAGGAATAGACCGATGTTTTGACCAGTCAGTCTAGAGGGCATTGTAAATTAATAAAAAATTCAAAAAAATATAAAACCTTGGAAACCCACCTTTCTTTGTGCAATAGATCATGTGTGCCAATGTTGAGGTCATTTGGAGGTGGTCGAAAAAATGACCGCATTCCGGAGGGGCCATTTGGTCTAACTTAGGCCAGTTTTTGAAAAAATGTGATTTTTCCCACCACATCCAAATCACACAAACTTTCTTAAACATGGTGACCCACATGTGCCAATCATGGCTATGAAAGAAAATTTGGAGGAAGAATATTTTACAATGGCCCGTGAGGAATAGAACGATGTTTTGACCAGTCAGTCTAGAGGGCATTATAACTTAATATAAAATTCAAAAAAATATAAAACCTTGGAAACCCACCTTTGTTTGTGAAATAGATCATGTGTGCCAATGTTGAGGTCATTTGGAGGTGGTCGAAAAAATGACCGCATTCCGGAGGGGCCATTTGGTCTAACTTAAGCCAGATTTTGAAAAAATGTGATTTTTCCCACCACCTCCAAATCACACAAACTTTCTTGAACATGGTTACCCACATGTGCCAATCATGGCTATGAAAGAAAATTTGGAAAAAGAATATTTTACAATGCCCCCCTGAGGTATAGACAAATGTTTTGACCAGTCAGTGTAGAGGGCATTATAAATTAATTAAAAATTCAAAAAATATAAAACCTTGGAAACCCACCTTTGTTTGTGCAATAGATCAGGTGTGCCAATGTTCTGGTCATTTGGAGGTGGTCGAAAAAATGACCGCATTTCGGAGGGGCCATTTGGTCTATCTTAAGCCAGTTTTTGAAAAAATTGATTTTTCCCACCACCTCCAAATCACACAAACTTTCGTGAACATGGTTACCCACATGTGCCAATCATGGCTATGAAAGAAAATTTGGAAAAAGAATATTTTACAATGCCACCCTGAGGTATAGACCGATGTTTTGACCAGTCAGTCTAGAGGGCATTATAAATTAATAAAAAATTCAAAAAATATGAAACATTGGAAAACCACCTTTGTTTGTGCAATAGATCATGTGTGCCAAAGTTGAGGTGGTTTGGAGATGGTTGAAAAAATGACCGCATTCCGGAGGGGCCATTTGGTCTAACTTAGGCCAGTTTTTGAAAAAATGTGATTTTTCCCACCACATCCATATCACACAAACTTTCATAAACATGGTGACCCACATGTGCCAATCATGGCTATGAAAGAAAATTTGGAGAAAGAATATTTTACAATGGCCCGTGAGGAATAGACTGATGTTTTGACCAGTCAGTCTAGAGGGCATTATAAATTAATAAAAAATTCAAAAAAATATAAAACCTTGGAAACCCACCTTTGTTTGTGCAATAGATCATGTGTGCCAATGTTGAGGTCATTTGGAGGTGGTTGAAAAAATCACCGCATTCCGGAGGGGCCATTTGGTCTAACTTAAGCCAGATTTTGAAAAAATGTGATTTTTCCCACCACCTCCAAATCACACAAACTTTCTTGAACATGGTTATCCACATGAGCCAACGATGGCTATGAAAGAAAATTTGGAAAAAGAATATTTTACAATGCCCCCCTGAGGTATAGACCAGTCAGTGTAATGGGCATTATAAATTAATAGAAAATTCAAAAAAATATAAAACCTTGGAAACCCACCTTTTTTTGTGCAATAGATCATGTGTGCCAATGTTCTGGTCATTTCGAGGTGGTCAAAAAATGACCGCATTCCGGAGGGGCCATTTGGTCTATCTTAAGCCAGTTTTTGAAAAAATTGATTTTTCCCACCACCTCCAAATCACACAAACTTTCTTGAACATGGTTACCCACATGTGCCAATCATGGCTATGAAAGCAAATTTGGAAAAAGAATATTTTACAATGCCCCCCTGAGGTATAGACCGATGTTTTGACCAGTCAGTCTAGAGGGCATTATAAATTAATAAAAAATTCTAAAAAATATAAAACCTTGGAAACCCACCTTTGTTTGTGCAATAGATCATGTGTGCCAAAGTTGAGGTCATTTGGAGGTGGTCGAAAAAATGACCGTAATCCGGAGGGGCCATTTTGTCTAACTTAGGTCAGTTTTTGAAAAAATGTGATTTTTCCCACCACATCCAAATCACACAAACTTTCTTAAACATGGTGACCCACATGTGCCAATCATGGCTATGAAAGAAAATGTGGAGAAAGAATATTTTACAATGGCCTGTGAGGAATAGACCGATGTTTTGACCTGTCAGTCTAGAGGGCATTATAAATTAATTAAAAATTCAAAAAAATATAAAACCTTGGAAACCCACCTTTGTTTTTGAAATAGATCATGTGTGCCAATGTTGAGGTCATTTGGAGGTGGTCGAAAAAATGACCGCATTCCGGAGGGGCCATTTGGTCAAACTTAAGCCAGATTTTGAAAAAAATGTGACTTTTCCCACCACCTCCAAATCACACAAACTTTCTTGAACATGGTTACCCACATGTGCCAATCATGGCTATGAAAGAAAATTTGGAAAAAGAATATTTTACAATGCCCCCCTGTCGGTGTACTAAAGTAGGGGTACCTTAGTACCCCAGACTTGTGCACGGACAGTCGTAGCACCCTGCGGCAAGGCCCGCCCCGGAAGCGCCAAGAGAAGACCAAGCATCCAAGACAAGGCCCCCGGCAAGAGGAGCTTGCCGGGCCACGAAGACAAGGCCCCCGGCAAGAGGAGCTTGCCGGGCCAAGAAGACGAGACCCCGGCAAGAGGAGCTTGCCGGGACGACTGGGCCCCTGTAAGGCCATCCAAGAACAAAGCATAACGAGACAGAAGATCGAGCCCCCGACAAGAGGAGCTTGTCGGGAAGGCCGAACTCAGGCACCACAAGAGAAGCCAGCCGCGGCGCGCCAAGCGCCCCGGCAAGGCCTGATAGCTAGCACGCTATCAGGCACAGGAAGACGACCCCCGCGGCAAGCCACTTGCCGCGGCAAGATCGCCACCTCAAGACTGCGCTCCAGCTCGCCCGCCACGCGTCGCTCCGGGGCTTCCCCCGAGGGCACGTGGCGAGGCACCGCGCAGCCTGGGGCATGCGGTGGCATGCAGCCGCCATCGTGGCGAACGGTGGCGCACCTAACGGTCCGCCTCGGTGCTGTCCGGGCGACCGTGACGGGCATTTAATGCCCTTGTCCCCTACCGTCAGAAGTAGGTATGATAACACTGTGCCACACTGTAGCGCCACCGTTCCCGCACTATTACAGCTACCACCCCTTTTACACTTTTACCCCTTTCTCTTACGTTGACACCTGTCGGTGACCCCTTTGCGCTATAAAAGGAGGCCCGTGTGCAACGTAGAGGGGGTTGGGTTCCGGAAAGGTTCGGAGATCCGGCATCCAGACAGCCATACGCTCGGTGCAGCCAGCTCCCCAAGCTCCCGAGCTCCCCAGTTCAATACAACTAAGCAGGAGTAGGGTTTTACGCGTCCATCGCGGCCCGAACCTGGGTAAACCGCCCGTGTGCCCGCCTCGATCTGCTCTCTGTGCTCCCTCCGCCCCCCTTCACCGGACAACGAAAGGGGCTCCGGCCCCATAGGTGCTCGCGGGGGGACGCCCGTCCGCCCCGACATCTTTGGCGCGCCAGGTAGGGGCAAGCGCCGAGGGACAGCCCGCTCTTGCGGATCTCAGGATCCGTCCAGTCGAAGCGGATGTCCCCGGTCAGCCTTGCTCCGGCGAGCAGACCAGCAGTCTGAACGCTGAGGAACAGTCCGCTCCTGCGGATCCGAGGATCTGTCCAGTCGAAGCGGGGGTTCCCGACAAGCTGTGGCGTTCCTTCCCACGGACTCGTGTGCGGCCCTCCTTGAGTATCCACTCGCGCAGAGACTGGGCAAGAAGCAGCTGCTCCTTGAGGAGGACCGCCTTCTGGCCGCTGGGCGAACGATTCGCCTCCAGCGAACTCTGCGCCGCTCCCGTAGCCGCAGAAGTTAGCGCCAGAAGTCACGAGAAAGGCGACCTCGTTCCCCGGCGCACCTCGTCCGCCGGGGTGCCGAACGAGTTGACGCCGACCGAGGGAGGGATCTCGCCAGCGCGGTTGCCGGAACCCGTTCCGCCAACCACCCTCTCTGCCCGAGTCTTGCCGCAGTTGCATGTGATCCTTGGTGCAGAGAGGGGCGCGGGTCCCCGAGCATAGCTACGCCTAGCTCCGGAGGGTCGTGAGGCCCTGCCCCCTCACCTACCCCCAGGATGGGCTGGATGCCGCCCAAGGAGGTCTTACCCCACCGGGCGGCAAGCAATAAGAAAAGATAAGTTGCCGGAGCTCGAGCAATTGCTCCTTTAATTTTTAAGAGTTATCTCCCTCAAACGACCGAGCCTGGGTTGAGAGGCCTGAGCGCGGAAGGACCGGCACGAGACTGGTTGCGCCCTCGTTTCGTTTCGAGTCCGCTCAACGACTCGAGTGTGCTACACCCCGAGTAGCGTCCTCACTTTGTTTCGAGCTCGCCCGGCACCCTAAGCGTGCTGCGACCGCAGTCGCACCGTTTACTTTGCCTCGAGCCTGCTCAACAATCTGAGTGAGCGGCAACCAGCCGCGGCGAGGTTTCTTGCCGGTGGCAGCCCCGCCAACGGGTCGCTGACGTCCCGCACTCGGCACCCGTGGCAAGGCGGAGGCCTACGCCGGCAAGTCCCCGAAAGCGTAGGGCGGAAACAAACAAGGCGCCGGTCGAGTAGAGGGGATAACAGTGCGATGCATAGCCTAAGATAAAAATATATTACAAAATGCCTTACTGCTGCCCTAACCAGCCGTTTCCGTGGCGTATTTAACAGCAGCAGGGAAAGGGAGATAAAAGAAAGGGGCAGGCGACCTAATCTACGCGGTCACCCTCGATCCTCTTGACCCCGGCCGCCTTCTTGACGATAGGGGCGATGAGGGCCCGGATCCCCGTCAGGTCTGCGTTCTCCGGCAAGGGCCTGAGGACGTTGGTAAGCCTGATGTCGGGATTGCGGAAAACGATCTTCACCAGCACCCTCTCGAGGGCCCCGGAGATGGCCTCCCGCATCTCGTCGGCCCGCTCCTTCGGGAGCGACGTTCGGAGGTGCTGGAGCGCCTGCACCACCCCCTGGAAGAAGGAAGTGAGCCTGGCGCTGGGCGCGACGTCCTCGTCGGTGAGGGATTGGTGCCCCTCGACCCCCAGCAGCGTCAGCTCCTTGTCGATGGTGGCGGCGATGTCGACGAGGCCCTCGGTCCACCGCTCCACTGTATCCCTGAAGGTGTTCTGGGAAACGGCGGCGCGCCTCAGCAGCTCCTCGCTGCCGTCGACCTCCTTCCGTAAAGCCGCCTCCCGCTCCTTAGCGCTGTCCAGCGCCTTGCCGAGCGCCTCCAATTTCAGTTCCAGAGTGGAGTTGGAGTTCTTGGCGGCGTCAAGCTCCCGGATCTTCTCGGCGAAGCGACCCTGAAGCTCGCCAAGGGTGAGCGCACCCTTCTCGCGCTCCTGCCGGACCGCGGCGAGCTCCTCGCCCTTCGCCTTGAGGTCGGAATCGAGCTGCGCCACCCTCGCCTCCAGCCCCTTCTTGGTGATCTCAGCGGCTGCGGCAGCGTCCCGCGCCTTCTTCAGGTCTCCGCTGAGCGCCCACTCGCGCGCGGCAGCCTCCTCCTCGTGGCCGGCGAGGCTGGCCGTTTTCAGCACCAGCTCGCCTTCCCGCGCGGATAACTCCGCGACGGCAAGCCTCTGCTGCTCCTCGGCCTCCCCGTCGCCCACAGGGATATCAACGCCGTCCGCCTCCTGAGCGCCGGCAACGTCGTCGGCATCGCCATGCGCGCGCCCCTCGACGACGACCCCAGCCTTCGTCGGATCCGAGGCGGGCGCTGCGCTCGCCGCGGCCAGGGGATCGTCGGCCGCGTCCCCCGTCGGAAGGTCCTCCCTTGCCTGGGATCTCTCCCTTGGCGGGGTAGCAGACTCGGTCGGCACGGCGGAGGCGCCCTCTGGACGCGCCCGCCGGGGCTGCTCCGCTCCTGCCCAAAAGCAGCAACTTCGCATCAACAACAAGAAGAGGGAGGGCTCGCGTACGCGCCAAACAGCAAGAGCGAGTCATATGCTCACGCTGGGGGCTGCGTTGCGGGCTGCCCTGAGGGTCCCCTGCCGGGTCCGGTAAGGGCGCCTCCGACATGACCTCGCTTGCCGGGGGAGATTCGTCATCAAGGATGACCCACGGGATCCTTGACCTCTTCGCTCTCCTCTGGGCCAGGGTCCTGAAAAGGGGACCGGGTCAGGGGAAGGGCGAACGAGCTGTCGAACAGGACGGACCATCAGGGAAAAAGATATGAGCTCCATGGGGAACTTACTCTCCGTCCTCCTCGTCGTCGGAGCTGAGCGCAGAATAGTCGAAAGCCGGCTCGGCCCTGACGCGGGGAGGGAGGGGAGTGGGCTCCCGAGGCCGCTTGGCGGGGGCAGTAGACGACTCCGCCCCCGTCGACGCCGCGGCAAGGGGCGCAGCGGCAACCGAAGCCCCGGCACGCGAAGACCCCGCTCCCGCTGCCGACCCGGCCCTGCGGAGGCGCCTCCTCGGCTGGGCCGGGGGCTCCGCCAGCGACGAGCCGCCCGGAGGCCGCGGGAAGGCAACGCCGACCCCCGACAAGCCACTCGCGTCTTGGGCAGGCTCGTCCTCGCCGCCGTGCCCGGCTGGTTTCCCCTGGTCGACAAGTTCCGTCGGGTCGGCGAGGCTCTCCGCCTCCGCCGCCTCCGCCTCGGCCGCGGTGAACCCAGCTTCGCCCGCGGCCGCGGCGACCGCCGCCTCCTCCATCCTGGAGGCAATGTAAGCCAGCTCCGCCGCGGTGGTGGCTCGGATGAGGCCATCCGTCTCGGCGGAATCGACTGGCTCCTCCTCCAGGCCGTCAAAGAAGGCCCGCACGACATCATCCGGCGGCTCTTGCCAGGTCGCGTTGACCCCGTGCGAGTCGCATAGTGGCATCATCGCAAGGATATGGCTGAGCGACGAGTTGTTGCACAAGGGAACGACGCCCGGCGGCAGCCGGAACCACTCCGGGTGGTTAGGGTCGTGCTTGAACAACTCCTTCAACATTGCGTCGTGCTCCAGCACGGTGAAGTTGAAATTGAGGCCCGGACGCAGCCTCATGATGTCCGCCGCATTCTGGAACTCCCAGGCCGGTTTCCCCCTCTCTTGCAGGGGGGCGATCCGGCGGCGAAGGAAATCCGCGCCGACGGCGCCGACGGTGAGGCCGGCGAGCCTGAGACGCAGGATCCGGGTGATGGCGATCTTCAATCTGGCATCGTCCGGAGACACCTCGCTCCAGCCATCGCCGCGCACCACCGGAGTTCGGCGCACGGCGGTGAACGGCTGCGGATGGTCCTCGACAATCAAGCACCATTCCGCCCTCCACTCCTCCCACCTGCCGCGGAGGTCCCCGCCCAAGTAGGCCTCCTTCTTGCCGGACCGGGAAACCCAGGCGATCCCACCGGACAGCGGCTCTCCTTTCTCCACCCGAGGGACAAAGAAGTGCCGGAAGAGGGCCACGTTGGGACGAACCCCAACGAAGTTCTCGCAGAGGTGCGTGAAGACCGCCATTGTGAGGACAGCGTTGGGGGTAAAGTCGAGGAGGTGGAGGCCATAGGTGCTCATGATTTCAGAGAAGAACTCCGAGTACGGTGGGCAGAGCCCGCAGTAGAAGAAGACGACGAAGAAAGGATACCCGGTCGGGTACTGCTTCTGGGCTTCGGCGGGGAGCACCCGCGTGCGCGGATGCGCTCGCGTCTTCGTCGACCAGAAAAGGGAGTACTTGTCCCTCAGCTCCACCGCACCGAGCTGGGGGGGGAACGTCGCCGCCCCCTTCCGAAGCACTTCAAGCCGTAGCGCCTCGGCTGATTTCGCAGGCTTCCCCTTCGCCTTGTCGCTCTTCGGGGCCATGGCGGGGGCGGGGGAGGGGGGATCGTCGAAGCTGACGACGACGGGCGCTCCAAGAACAGATCGCTGCTGCCTCTGGGAGAAGGAGGTGGCAGAGGTTTTAGAGAGGTGGTAACCGAGGGAAAGGCGAACCGCCCCTACCTTCCTCCGCTATAAGAGGAAGAGGTGGGGGGGGGACGTTTCGCCTCTCCAAATCAAGAGATCGTGCGCGACGTGACGCGCGCCTGTGCGGTTCAGCCCCGCGCACGCCACCCACGTCACGCTCACCCCGCACGCCCCGCCCCCACGACGCCGCGGTAAAGCGCGCGCCGCCTGGGGAAGGCGCGGCGGATGCGGAGTTAAGGAGCAGCGCGACCAAGGCCATGCGTGCCCGTGCACCGTTAGGGCCTGGCCCAACAACGCTCGGCACCATGTGTGGCCCAGGCCCGGGGGCTCCTGTCGGTGTACTAAAGTAGGGGTACCTTAGTACCCCAGACTTGTGCACGGACAGTCGTAGCACCCTGCGGCAAGGCCCGCCCCGGAAGCGCCAAGAGAAGACCAAGCATCCAAGACAAGGCCCCCGGCAAGAGGAGCTTGCCGGGCCAGGAAGACAAGGCCCCCGGCAAGAGGAGCTTGCCGGGCCAAGAAGACGAGACCCCGGAAAGAGGAGCTTGCCGGGACGACTGGGCCCCTGTAAGGCCATCCAAGAACAAAGCATAACGAGACAGAAGATCGAGCCCCCGACAAGAGGAGCTTGTCGGGAAGGCCGAACTCAGGCACCACAAGAGAAGCCAGCCGCGGCGCGCCAAGCGCCCCGGCAAGGCCTGATAGCTAGCACGCTATCAGGCACAGGAAGACGACCCCCGCGGCAAGCCACTTGCCGCGGCAAGATCGCCACCTCAAGACTGCGCTCCAGCTCGCCCGCCACGCGTCGCTCCGGGGCTTCCCCCGAGGGCACGTGGCAAGGCACCGCGCAGCCTAGGGCATGCGGTGGCATGCAGCCGCCATCGTGGCGAACGGTGGCGCACCTAACGGTCCGCCTCGGTGCTGTCCGGGCGACCGTGACGGGCATTTAATGCCCTTGTCCCCTACCGTCAGAAGTAGGTATGATAACACTGTGCCACACTGTAGCGCCACCGTTCCCGCACTATTACAGCTACCACCCCTTTTACACTTTTACCCCTTTCTCTTACGTTGACACCTGTCGGTGACCCCTTTGCGCTATAAAAGGAGGCCCGTGTGCAACGTAGAGGGGGTTGGGTTCCGGAAAGGTTCGGAGATCCGGCATCCAGACAGCCATACGCTCGGTGCAGCCAGCTCCCCAAGCTCCCGAGCTCCCCAGTTCAATACAACTAAGCAGGAGTAGGGTTTTACGCGTCCATCGCGGCCCGAACCTGGGTAAACCGCCCGTGTGCCCGCCTCGATCTGCTCTCTGTGCTCCCTCCGCCCCCCTTCACCGGACAACGAAAGGGGCTCCGGCCCCATAGGTGCTCGCGGGGGGACGCCCGTCCGCCCCGACACCCCCTGAGGTATAGACCGATGTTTTGACCAGTCAGTGTAGAGGGCATTATAAATTAATAAAAAATTCAAAAAATATAAAACCTTGGAAACCCACCTTTGTTTGTGCAATAGATCATGTGTGCCAACGTTCTGGTCATTTCGAGGTGGTCGAAAAAATGACCGCATTCCGGAGGGGCCATTTGGTCTATCTTAAGCCAGTTTTTTTAAAAAATTGATTTTTCCCACCACCTCCAAATCACACAAACTTTCTTGAACATGGTTACCCACATGTGCCAATCATGGCTATGAAAGAAAATTTGGGAAAAGAATATTTTACAATGCCACCCCGAGGTATAGACCGATGTTTTGACCAGTCAGTCTAGAGGGCATTATAAATTAATAAAAAATTCAAAAAATATGAAACCTTGGAAAACCACCTTTGTTTGTGCAATAGATCATGTGTGCCAAAGTTGAGGTGGTTTGGAGATGGTCGAAAAAATGAGCGCATTCCGGAGGGGCCATTTGGTCTAACTTAGGCCAGTTTTTGAAAAAAATGTGATTTTTCCCACCACATCCAAATCACACAAACTTTCTTAAACATGGTGACCCACATGTGCCAATCATGGCTATGAAAGAAAATTTGGAAAAAGAATATTTTACAATGCCCCCCTGAGGTTTAGACCGATGTTTTGACCAGTCAGTCTAGAGGGCATTATAAATTAATAAAAAATTCAAAAAATATGAAACCTTGGAAAACCACCTTTCTTTGTGCAATAGATCATGTGTGCCAATGTTGAGGTCATTTGGAGGTGGTCGAAAAAATCACCGCATTCCGGAGGGGCCATTTGGTCTAACTTAAGCCAGATTTTGAAAAAATGTGATTTTTCCCACCACCTCCAAATCACACAAACTTTCTTGAACATGGTTATCCACATGTGCCAACGATGGCTATGAAAGAAAATTTGGAAAAAGAATATTTTACAATGCCCCCCTGAGGTATAGACCGATGTTTTGACCAGTCAGTGTAATGGGCATTATAAATTAATAGAAAATTCAAAAAAATATAAAACCTTGGAAACCCACCTTTTTTTGTGCAATAGATCATGTGTGCCAATGTTCTGGTCATTTCGAGGTGGTTGAAAAAATGACCGCATTCCGGAAGGGCCATTTGGTCTATCTTAAGCCAGTTTTTGAAAAAATTGATTTTTCCCACCACCTCCAAATCGCACAAACTTTCTTGAACATGGTTACACAATGTGCCAATCATGGCTATGAAAGCAAATTTGGAAAAAGAATATTTTACAATGCCCCCCTGAGGTATAGACCAATGTTTTGACCAGTCAGTCTAGAGGGCATTATAAATTAATAAAAAATTCTAAAAAATATAAAACCTTGGAAACCCACCTTTGTTTGTGCAATAGATCATGTGTGCCAAAGTTGAGGTCATTTGGAGGTGGTCGAAAAAATGACCGCAATCCGGAGGGGCCATTTGGTCTAACTTAGGTCAGTTTTTGAAAAAATGTGATTTTTCCCACCACATCCAAATCACACAAACTTTCTTAAACATGGTGACACACATGTGCCAATCATGGCTATGAAAGAAAATTTGGAGAAAGAATATTTTACAATGGCCCGTGAGGAATAGACCAATGTTTTGACCTGTCACTATAGAGGGCATTATAAATTAATAAAAAATTCAAAAAAATATAAAACCTTGGAAACCCACCTTTGTTTGTGAAATAGATCATGTGTGCCAATGTTGAGGTCATATGGAGGTGGTCGAAAAAATGACCGCATTCCGGAAGGGCCATTTGGTCAAAATTAAGCCAGATTTTCAAAAAAATGTGACTTTTCCCACCACCTCCAAATCACACAAACTTTCTTGAACATGGTTACCCACATGTGCCAATCATGGCTATGAAAGAAAATTTGGAAAAAGAATATTTTACAATGCCCCCCTGAGGTATAGACCGATGTTTTGACCAGTCAGTGTAGAGGGCATTATAAATTAATAAAAAATTCAAAAAATATAAAACCTTGGAAACCCACCTTTGTTTGTGCAATAGATCATGTGTGCCAATGTTCTGGTCATTTCGAGGTGGTCGAAAAAATGACCGCATTCCGGAGGGGCCATTTGGTCTATCTTAAGCCAGTTTTTTTAAAAAATTGATTTTTCCCACCACCTCCAAATCACACAAACTTTCTTGAACATGGTTACCCACATGTGCCAATCATGGCTATGAAAGAAAATTTGGGAAAAGAATATTTTACAATGCCACCCCGAGGTATAGATCGATGTTTTGACCAGTCAGTCTAGAGGGCATTATAAATTAATAAAAAATTCAAAAAATATGAAACCTTGGAAAACCACCTTTGTTTGTGCAATAGATCATGTGTGCCAAAGTTGAGGTGGTTTGGAGATGGTCGAAAAAATGAGCGCATTCCGGAGGGGCCATTTGGTCTAACTTAGGACAGTTTTTGAAAAAACGTGATTTTTCCCACCACATCCAAATCACACAAACTTTCTTAAACATGGTGACCCACATGTGCCAATCATGGCTATGAAAGAAAATTTGGAAAAAGAATATTTTACAATGCCCCCCTGAGGTTTAGACCGATGTTTTGACCAGTCAGTCTAGAGGGCATTATAAATTAATTAAAAATTCAAAAAATATAAAACCTTGGAAACCCACCTTTGTTTGTGCAATAGATCAGGTGTGCCAATGTTCTGGTCATTTGGAGGTGGTCGAAAAAATGACCGCATTTCGGAGGGGCCATTTGGTCTATCTTAAGTTAGTTTTTGAAAAAATTGATTTTTCCCACCACCTCCAAATCACACAAACTTTCTTGAACATGGTTACCCACATGTGCCAATCATGGCTATGAAAGAAAATTTGGAAAAAGAATATTTTACAATGCCACCCTGAGGTATAGACCGATGTTTTGACCAGTCAGTCTAGAGGGCATTATAAATTAATAAAAAATTCAAAAAATATGAAACCTTGGAAAACCACCTTTGTTTGTGCAATAGATCATGTGTGCCAAAGTTGAGGTGGTTTGGAGATGGTTGAAAAAATGACCGCATTCCGGAGGGGCCATTTGGTCTAACTTAGGTCAGTTTTTGAAAAAATGTGATTTTTCCCACCACATCCATATCACACAAACTTTCATAAACATGGTGACCCACATGTGCCAATCATGGCTATGAAAGAAAATTTGGAGAAAGAATATTTTACAATGGCCCGTAAGGAATAGACCGATGTTTTGACCAGTCAGTCTAGAGGGCATTATAAATTAATAAAAAATTCAAAAAATATGAAACCTTGGAAAACCACCTTTGTTTGTGCAATAGATCATGTGTGCCAATGTTGAGGTCATTTGGAGGTGGTCGAAAAAATCACCGCATTCCAGAGGGGCCATTTGGTCTAACTTAAGCCAGATTTTGAAAAATGTGATTTTTCCCACCACCTCCAAATCACACAAACTTTCTTGAACATGGTTATCCACATGTGCCAACGATGGCTATGAAAGAAAATTTGGAAAAAGAATATTTTACAATGCCCCCCTGAGGTATAGACCGATGTTTTGACCAGTCAGTGTAATGGGCATTGTAAATTAATAGAAAATTCAAAAAAATATAAAACCTTGGAAACCCACCTTTTTTTGTGCAATAGATCATGTGTGCCAATGTTCTGGTCATTTCGAGGTGGTCGAAAAAATGACCGCATTCCGGAGGGGCCATTTGGTCTATCTTAAGCCAGTTTTTGAAAAAATTGATTTTTCCCACCACCTCCAAATCACACAAACTTTCTTGAACATGGTCACACAATGTGCCAATCATGGCTATGAAAGCAAATTTGGAAAAAGAATATTTTACAATGCCCCCCTGAGGTATAGACCGATGTTTTGACCAGTCAGTCTAGAGGGCATTATAAATTAATAAAAAATTCTAAAAAATATAAAACCTTGGAAACCCACCTTTGTTTGTGCAATAGATCATGTGTGCCAATGTTGAGGTCATTTGGAGGTGGTCGAAAAAATGACCGCATTCCGGAGGGGCCATTTGGTCTAACTTAAGCGAGATTTTGAAAAAATGTGATTTTTCCCACCACCTCCAAATCACACAAACTTTCTTGAACATGGTTACCCATATGTGCCAATCATGGCTATGAAAGAAAATTTGGAGAAAGAATATTTTACAATGGCCCGTGAGGAATAGACCGATGTTTTGACCAGTCAGTCTAGAGGGCATTTTAAATTAATAAAAAAATTCAAAAAAATATAAAACCTTGGAAACCCACCTTTGTTTGTGCAATAGATCATGTGTGCCAATGTTGAGGTCATTTGGAGGTGGTCGAAAAAATGACCGCATTCCGGATGGGCCATTTGGTCTAACTTAAGCCAGATTTTGAAAAATGTGATTTTTCCCACCACCTCCAAATCACACAAACTTTCTTGAACATGGTTACCCATATGTGCCAATCATGGCTATGAAAGAAAATTTGGAAAAAGAATATTTTACAATGCCCCCCTGAGGTATAGACCGATGTTTTGACCAGTCAGTGTAGAGGGCATTATAAATTAATAAAAAATTCAAAAAATATAAAACCTTGGAAACCCACCTTTGTTTGTGCAATAGATCATGTGTGCCAATGTTCTGGTCATTTCGAGGTGGTCGAAAAAATGACCGCATTCCGGAGGGGCCATCTGGTCTATCTTATGCCAGTTTTTTTAAAAAATAGATTTTTCCCACCACCTCCAAATCACACAAACTTTCTTGAACATGGTTACCCACATGTGCCAATCATGGCTATGAAAGAAAATTTGGGAAAAAAATATTTTACAATGCCACCCTGAGGTATAGACCGATGTTTTGACCAGTCAGTCTAGAGGGCATTATAAATTAATAAAAAATTCAAAAAATATGAAACCTTGGAAAACCACCTTTGTTTGTGCAATAGATCATGTGTGCCAAAGTTGAGGTGGTTTGGAGATGGTTGAAAAAATGACCGCATTCCGGAGGGGCCATTTGGTCTAACTTAGGTCAGTTTTTGAAAAAATGTGATTTTTCCCACCACATCCATATCACACAAACTTTCATAAACATGGTGACCCACATGTGCCAATCATGGCTATGAAAGAAAATTTGGAGAAAGAATATTTTACAATGGCCCGTGAGGAATAGACCGATGTTTTGACCAGTCAGTCTAGAGGGCATTATAAATTAATAAAAAATTCAAAAAAATATAAAACCTTGGAAACCCACCTTTGTTTGTGCAATAGATCATGTGTGCCAATGTTGAGGTCATTTGGAGGTGGTCGAAAAAATGACCGCATTCCGGAGGGGCCATTTGGTCTAACTTAGGTCAGTTTTTGAAAAAATGTGATTTTTCCCACCACCTCCAAATCACACAAACTTTCTTGAACATGGTGACCCACATGTGCCAATCATGGCTATGAAAGAAAATTTGAAAAAAGAATATTTTACAATGCCCCCCTGAGGTATAGACAAATGTTTTGACGA
Source organism: Aegilops umbellulata (assembly GCA_032464435.1). Taxonomy (NCBI): domain Eukaryota; kingdom Viridiplantae; phylum Streptophyta; class Magnoliopsida; order Poales; family Poaceae; genus Aegilops; species Aegilops umbellulata. The sequence continues at coordinate 556,433,177 of CP136057.1, forward strand.
GTCAGTGTAGAGGGCATTATAAATTAATTAAAAATTCAAAAAATATAAAACCTTGGAAACCCACCTTTGTTTGCGCAATAGATCAGGTGTGCCAATGTTCTGGTCATTTGGAGGTGGTCGAAAAACTGACCGCATTCCGGAGGGGCCATTTGGTCTATCTTAAGCCAGTTTTTGAAAAAATTGATTTTTCCCACCACCTCCAAATCACACAAAATTTCTTGAACATGGTGACCCACATGTGCCAATCATTGCTATGTAAGAAAATTTTGAAAAAGAATATTTTACAATTCCCCCTAAGGTAAAGACCGATGTTTTGACCGGTAAGTCTAGAGGACATTATAAATTAATAAAAAATTCAAAAAAATATAAAACCTTGGAAACCCACCTTTGTTTGTGCAATTGATCATGTGTGCCAAAGTTGAGGTCATTTGGAGGTGGTCGAAAAAATGACCGCAATCCGGAGGGGCCATTTGGTCTAACTTAGGTCAGTTTTTGAAAAAATGTGATTTTTTCCACCACATCCATATCACACAAACTTTCATAAACATGGTGACCCACATGTGCCAATCATGGCTATGAAAGAAAATTTGGAGAAAGAATATTTTACAATGGCCCGTGAGGAATAGACCGATGATTTGACCAGTCAGTCTAGAGGGCATTATAAATTAATAAAAAATTCAAAAAAATATAAAACCTTGGAAACCCTCCTTTGTTTGTGCAATAGATCATGTGTGCCAATGTTGAGGTCATTTGGAGGTGGTCGAAAAAATCACCGCATTCCGGAGGGGCCATTTGGTCTAACTTAAGCCAGATTTTGAAAAAATGTGATTTTTCCCACCACCTCCAAATCACACAAACTTTCTTGAACATGGTTATCCACATGTGCCAACGATGGCTATGAAAGAAAATTTGGAAAAAGAATATTTTACAATGCCCCCCTGAGGTATAGACCGATGTTTTGACCAGTCAGTGTAATGGGCATTATAAATTAATAGAAAATTCAAAAAATATAAAACCTTGGAAACCCACCTTTTTTTGTGCAATAGATCATGTGTGCCAATGTTCTGGTCATTTCGAGGTGGTTGAAAAAATGACCGCATTCCGGAGGGGCCATTTGGTCTATCTTAAGCCAGTTTTTGAAAAAATTGATTTTTCCCACCACCTCCAAATCACACAAACTTTCTTGAACATGGTTACACAATGTGCCAATCATGGCTATGAAAGCAAATTTGGAAAAAGAATATTTTACAATGCCCCCCTCAGGTATAGACCAATGTTTTGACCAGTCAGTCTAGAGGGCATTATAAATTAATAAAAAATTCTAAAAAATATAAAACCTTGGAAACCCACCTTTGTTTGTGCAATAGATCATGTGTGCCAAAGTTGAGGTCATTTGGAGGTGGTCGAAAAAATGACCGCAATCCGGAGGGGCCATTTGGTCTAACTTAGGTCAGTTTTTGAAAAAAATGTGATTTTTCCCACCACATCCAAATCACACAAACTTTCTTAAACATGGTGACCCACATGTGCCAATCATGGCTATGAAAGAAAATTTGGAGAAAGAATATTTTACAATGGCCCGTGAGGAATAGACCGATGTTTTGACCAGTCAGTCTAGAGGGCATTATAAATTAATAAAAAATTCAAAAAAATATAAAACCTTGGAAACCCACCTTTGTTTGTGAAATAGATCATGTGTGCCAATGTTGAGGTCATATGGAGGTGGTCGAAAAAATGACCGCATTCCGGAAGGGCCATTTGGTCAAACTTAAGCCAGATTTTCAAAAAAATGTGACTTTTCCCACCACCTCCAAATCACACAAAATTTCTTGAACATGGTTACCCACATGTGCCAATCATGGCTATGAAAGAAAATTTGGAAAAAGAATATTTTACAATGCCCCCCTGAGGTATAGACCGATGTTTTGACCAGTCAGTGTAGAGGGCATTATAAATTAATAAAAAATTCAAAAAATATAAAACCTTGGAAACCCACCTTTGATTGTGCAATAGATCATGTGTGCCAATGTTCTGGTCATTTCGAGGTGGTCGAAAAAATGACCGCATTCCGGAGGGGCCATCTGGTCTATCTTATGCCAGTTTTTTTTAAAAATTGATTTTTCCCACCACCTCCAAATCACACAAACTTTCTTGAACATGGTTACCCACATGTGCCAATCATGGCTATGAAAGAAAATTTGGGAAAAAAATATTTTACAATGCCACCCTGAGGTATAGACCGATGTTTTGACCAGTCAGTCTAGAGGGCATTATAAATTAATAAAAAATTCAAAAAATATGAAACCTTGGAAAACCACCTTTGTTTGTGCAATAGATCATGTGTGCCAAAGTTGAGGTGGTTTGGAGATGGTCGAAAAAATGAGCGCATTCCTGAGGGGCCATTTGGTCTAACTTAGGCCAGTTTTTGAAAAAATGTGATTTTTCCCACCACATCCAAATCACACAAACTTTCTTAAACATGGTGACCCACATGTGCCAATCATGGCTATGAAAGAAAATTTGGAAAAAGAATATTTTACAATGCCCCCCTGAGGTATAGACCGATGTTTTGACCAGTCAGTCTAGAGGGCATTATAAATTAATAAAAAATTCTAAAAAATATAAAACCTTGGAAACCCACCTTTGTTTGTGCAATAGATCATATGTGCCAAAGTTGAGGTCATTTGCAGGTGGTCGAAAAATGCCCGCATTCCGGAGGGGCCATTTGGTCTAACTTAAGCCAGATTTTGAAAAAATGTGATTTTTCCCACCACCTCCAAATCACACAAACTTTCTTGAACGTGGTGACCCACATGTGCCAATCATGGCTATGAAAGAAAATTTGAAAAAAGAATATTTTACAATGCCCCCCTGAGGTATAGACCGATGTTTTGACCAGTCAGTCTAGAGGGCATTATAAATTAATAAAAAATTCTAAAAAATATAAAACCTTGGAAACCCACCTTTGTTTGTGCAATAGATCATGTGTGCCAAAGTTGAGGTCATTTGGAGGTGGTCGAAAAACTGACCGCATTCCGGAGGGGCCATTTGGTCTAACTTAAGCCAACTTTTGAAAAAAATTGATTTTTCCCACCACCTCCAAATCACACAAAATTTCTTGAACATGGTGACCCACATGTGCCAATCATTGCTATGTAAGAAAATTTTGAAAAAGAATATTTTACAATGCCCCCCTGAGGTATAGACCGATGTTTTGACCAGTTAGTCTAGAGGGCATTATAAATTAATAAAAAATTCTTAAAAATATAAAACCTTGGAAACCCACCTTTGTTTGTGCAATAGATCATGTGTGCCAAAGTTGAGGTCATTTGGAGGTGGTCGAAAAAATGACCGCAATCCGGAGGGGCCATTTGGTCTAACTTAGGTCAGTTTTTGAAAAAATGTGATTTTTCCCACCACATCCAAATCACACAAACTTTCTTAAACATGGTGACCCACATGTGCCAATCATGGCTATGAAAGAAAATTTGGAGAAAGAATATTTTACAATGGCCCGTGAGGAATAGACCGATGTTTTGACCAGTCAGTCTAGAGGGCATTATAAATTAATAAAAAATTCAAAAAAAATATAAAACATTGGAAACCCACCTTTGTTTGTGCAATAGATCATGTGTGCCAATGTTGAGGTCATTTGGAGGTGGTCGAAAAAATGACCGCATTCCGGAGGGGCCATTTGGTCTAACTTAGGCCAGTTTTTGAAAAAATGTGATTTTTCCCACCACATCCAAATCACACAAACTTTCTTAAACATGGTGACCCACATGTGCCAATCATGGCTATGAAAGAAAATTTGGAGAAAAATATTTTACAATGGCCCGTGAGGAATAGACCGATGTTTTGACCTGTCAGTCTAGAGGGCATTATAAATTAATAAAAAATTCAAAAAAATATAAAACCTTGGAAACCCACCTTTGTTTGTGCAATAGATCATGTGTGCCAATGTTAAGGTCATTTGGAGGTGGTCGAAAAAATGACCGCATTCCGGAGGGGCCATTTGGTCTATCTTAAGCCAGATTTTGAAAAAATGTGATTTTCCCACCGAAGTGCAATAGATCTAGCTTAAGTTAGACCAAATGGCCCCTCCGAAGTGCGGTCATTTTTTCGACCACCTCCAAACCACCTCAACTTTGGCACACATGGTCTATTGCACAATCAAAGGTGGGTTTCCAAGGTTTCATATTTTCTGAATTTTTTATTAATTTATAATGCCCTCTAGACTGACTGGTCAAAACATCGGTCTATACCTCAGGGTGGCTGTCGGTGTACTAAAGTAGGGGTACCTTAGTACCACAGACTTGTGCACGGGCAGTTGTAGCACCCTGCGGCAAGGCCCGCCCAGGAGCTTGCCGGACCAAGAAGAAAAGGCCCCCGGCAAGAGGAGCTTGCCGGGCCAAGAAGACAAGACCCCGGCGAGAGGAGCTTGCCGGGACGACTGAGCCCATGAAATGCCATCCAAGAACAAAGTATACGAGACAGAAGATCGAGAACCCGACAAGAGGAGCTTGTCGGGAAGGCCGAACCCAGGCACCACAAGAGAAGCCCGCCATGGCGCGCCGAGCGCCCCGGCAAGGCCTGATAGCTGGCACGCTATCAGGCACAGGAAGACGACCCCCGCGGCAAGCCACTTGCCGCGGCAAGATCGCCACCTCAAGACTGCGCTCCAGCTCGCCCGCCCACGCGTCGCTCCGGGGCTTCCCCCAAGGGCACGTGGCGAGGCACCGCGCAGCCTGGGGCATGCGGTGGCATGCAGCCGCCATCGTGGCGAACGGTGGCGCACCTAACGGTCCGCCTCGGTGCTGTCCGGGCGACCGTGACGGGGATTTAATGCCCTTGTCCCCTACCGTCAGAAGTAGGTATGATAACACTGTGCCGCACTGTAGCGCCACTGTGCCCGCACTGTCACAGCTACCACCCCTTTTACGCTTTTACCCCTTTCTCTTACGTTGACACCTGTCGGTGACCCCTTTGCGCTATAAAAGGAGGCCCGTGTGCAACGTAGAGGGGGGTTCCGGGGTTCGGAGATTCGGCATCCAGAAAGCCATACGCTCGGTGCAACTAGCTCTCCAAGCTCCCGAGCTCCCCAGTTCAATACAACCATGCAGGAGTAGGGTTTTACGCGTCCATCGCGGCCCGAACCTGGGTAAACCGCCCGTGTGCTCGCCTCGATCTGCTCTCTGTGCTCCCTCCGCCCCCCTCACCGGACAACGAAAGGGGCTCCGGCCCCATAGGTGCTCGCGGGGGACGCAGTCCGCCCCGACATCTTTGGCGCGCCAGGTAGGGGCGGCGTCGAGGTTGTGCGGATCTGATTCAGGCGAACACTGGTAAGCTCAGGTATGAACAGGTACCTTTCCGCCCCGCTCCGCGGGGCGGAGGCATTCCTCCCTACGGAATCGTGCACGGCCCTCCTCGAGTACCCACTCACGCAGAGTTCGGGCAAGAAGCAGCTGCTCCTTGAGGAGGACCGCCTTCCGGCCGCTGGGCGAACCGATCGCTTCCAGCGAACCCTGCGCCGCTCCTGTAGCCGCAGCAGTTAGCGCCGGAAGCCGCGAAAAAGGCGACCTCGTTCTTCGGCGCGCTTCGTCCGCCAAGATCCAAACAAGTCGACGCCAACCGTGGGAGGAGTTTCGCCAGCGCGGTTGCCGGAACCCGTTCCGTCAACCAACCTCCCTGCCCAAGTCTTGCCGCAGTTGCATGTGATCCTTGGCGCAGGGGCGGGCGCAGACCCCGCGCATCAGTGAAAGCTCCTATGCTTTGCGCTTTTTGCCTTTTACATGCTCCTCTTCGTTATTTGCATGTATTATTTGGCATCCTGCGTAACATGCATGTCCAGTGAGCATCAGCACGCCGAAAGGCCATGTGCTTGCTTCCCTCTTTATTTTCCTTGCCTCTTAGACAGAGGGAGCGTTCCTCGCGCACAAAGTTTGCCGGGGGAAGGAGATGGGAGAGGAACCAAGTGCTGGAACCAAGTGCTGTCCGAGAAAAAGAAGCCTCGTCGAGGAACGAGCGTTATGCATAAGCTAAGTTATTAGAATTTGAGCAGTTCAGATTCTTAATTTTCGGTTGTCTTCCTTGAACAGTCACAATTTGTATGGAAAACCTGTGCGCGGAGGAACCTACCCGCGGCTAGCCGCACCCTCACCTTGTTTCGAGTATGCTCAACGATTCAAGCGAGCTGCGATGAGCGTCGCGCCCTTGTTTCGTTTCCGAGCTCACTCAACAAGCGGAGCGCGATTGCGACTGGCTGCGGCGAGGTTGCTTCCCGGTGAGGCCTTGGCCAGCAGGCTGCTATAAGCCCAAGGGCTCCTTGCCGGGAAGTTCCCCGGGAGCGTAGGGCGAAAAGCGTACAAAGTAAAGGGCCAGGACAAGGAAGATAACAATGCACTGATTGGTTCAGCTAAGGTAGAAACCTTATGTAACTCATCACAGTGACTAATGAGCTCATAACGCCGTGTGCAGCGACAAAAAGAGATAAGGTAAAGGAGGCCTAGTCTAAGCGGTCGCCCTCGATCCTGGAAATCTTGCCCACTCTGGCGATGATGTCGGCGACCTGCTCCTTCAGCGCCTCCATGTCAGCGTCGGCCGGCAGGCTGCGAAGAACGTTGATGAGATTTATACCGGGATTGCGGTATACAATCTTCGTCAGCATGCGCTCCAAGGTTCCCGTGCAGGCCCGGCGCGTCTCCTCGGCCAGTTGCGCGGGGATCTTCTTCCGAAGATCCGCAAGAGCCGGCGCGACCCCTCTGAAGAAGAGGCTGAGCTTGACGCTGTGAGGGAGGTCCGGGTCCGGAGAGTAGATGAGGTGTTCCAACTTCAACGCCAGCAACTCCTGGTCGATGTTGGATGCACAAGACACCAGGTCCTCGGTCCACACCGCGACGGTTCGACGGAAGTCCTCGGCCGCGGTGTTGGCGCTCTCCGCCAAGCTTCGCTCCTTGCGGAGCCCCTCCTCCAGCGCGGAAACTTTCAGCTCCAGGGCCTCGATGGAGTCCTTGGCGGCCTTCAGCTTGTCGCCCTGCTTGGAGAGACGCGCCTGGAGTTCGGAGTTGGCGTGGGCGTCCTTCTCCCGCTCCACATTGAGCGCGCCGACCCTCTCCGCGCTCGCCTTCAACGACTCCTCTAGCTGCGCGACCTTGGCGGCAAGCTCCTCCCTGGCGGTCTCCGCGGCAGCCGCGGCGGCCTTCGCCTCTTCCAGCTCCCCGCCAAGGGCCCGCTCCCGAGCGGCAAGTTCCTCCTCGTGGGAGTTGAGATTGGCCTGCAGCTGGGCAAGCGCTCCCTCTCGCCGGGACAGCTCCTCCCCGGCGAGCCGCTGCCGCTCTTCGGCGTCGGCCTTCTGCAGCACCCACTCCTGGTACTCCCCGGCAAGCCTCTCGCGCTCCTCCGCCACGCCGCGGAGGGCAGCTTGGTTGGCGGCGCGGAGCTCCGTCGCACGCTTCTCCATCTCGACGGCGGCCTCCGCAGCGAGGGCCTCCCGGGAAGCAAGCTTCGCCTGCCGGGTCCGGTAAAGGGCCAGGAGCCGGCGAAGCAGCTTCTCCTCCTCGGGCTCTTCGGCCCCGCCGGGCGCCTCGACAATCTTCAGGCCCGCGGAGGCGAGGACCTCCCCATCAAGGGCCTCGCCCTCCGCGGGGGCCCGCGCAGAAGAGCCCCATGGCACCTGGATGAAGATGCCATTGGGGGCTTCAAGGTAATGGCCCGCCCGCTCCTTTTCGGCGGAGGGGTCGGCGGCCGGCGCAGCACCTGATGCTCCTTCTGCCTCCGGGTCGGCAGTGCGACCGCCGTCCCCCTCCCCGGCCGTTGCGGCCGACGCTGGGGCGGTCTCCTGCGCGGATGGCTCGGCAGCTTCCGTCGCGTCCTCAGCGACAGGGGCGTCGCCGCTGCCGCCGCGCGCACCCTCCTCCTCCTCGATGATGATGACCTCCGTCTCCATCTGCTCGGGGGGAGGGGAATCTAGAAGAAGGAGAACAGAGAGCAAAAGAAATTCAAGCAAACATCCAAAAGAAAAAGACGAACCCAAGATGACTAAGTCACAGAGCTTACCTTGGCGGACGTCATCAGCGGCGGGTTCCCTCGCCGGGGAGCTCTGCCTTGGCAGGGTCACCGCCCTCGCCGGGCTACCCGCCCCTGGCGGGGTACTCGCCCTTGGCGGAGTGCTCGCCCTTGGCGGGGTGCTCACCTTCACCGGAGAGCTCGGCCTTGGCGGGGACGGCGGGGCCCGCGGCTCCTCGGGGGCGGTTTCTGGCCGCTCCTGCGGCTGCGGCTCCACCTCTGCACGAGACAGTATTATCAAGATACCAGCGCAGGGACGATCCCTCAAGCGCGCCCGACGAGCGAAAGTACGGAACCCAGACTTACGCTGGGGGCTGCGCTGGGGGCTACGCTGGGGGCTGCCCCTCGGAGCAGCGCTCGGATCCGGCAGGCTGGGCTCCGGCACGCCCCCAGTTGCCGCGGTGGGCGAGTCGCCCACAACCACGACCACGGGCGCCTTGGCTTTCTTCGCCGCTCGCTCCGCCAAGGTCCTGAAGTTAAGATGAGAAACAAGATCAGAGCCTGCGACAGTCAAGGCCAAGTCCATGAAGATGCGAAACCTCAAAAGCTCTTACTCCCGTTCGTCCTCGTCGTCGTCGTCGCTCAGGGCGGAGAAATCAAACTCCACCTGACGCGCGGCCACGCGGGGAGCGGGCAGCGAGGTCTCCCTCGGGCGCTTGGCGGTCCCGACGGTTGCCGGGGCCCGGGGGGCGGGCGGAGCCGCCGCTCCGCCCTCCAAGGGCTCCTTTCCGCGCGGCGGTGCCTCACGGGGCGCCCCTGACGTAGCTGACGCGCCGGGCGCCCTCGTCGCAACCTGGCTCCCCCGGGAGGCTCGTGCCGCTTGGCGGGGTGGTTGTTGCCGGGAGGCCGGCGCCTTTGCCCCCATCGCCGTCCTGCGGAGACGCTTCGCTGGAGAACGCCTGGGGCTTACACGGGACGAGGAGGTCTCCGACGCTGAGGGAAGGTCATCGGCGTAGAGCTCCAAGGATCCGTCGGAGTCGTCGTCACCACCGTCCTCCTCCTCCACCCCGGCAAGCCCGCTGGACCCAGCGTCCTGCGCTGTGGCCCCTTGTCCTCCGGCGGTGGTGGCCCTCGCCGCGGCCTCGATCAAGATCCCCTGGATCCCGGAGTGCCTCAGAGAGGGAACCCCGGCGAGCTCGTCGGGGGGCAGCTTCAGCAGTCTGCAGATCTCCGCCACCTCCGCTTGGCGGGACGCCTCCGCGGCCTCCGCCTCTTCGGGCGAGAAGCCGAACTCCCCGGCCGCTGCGGCTGCGGTGGCCTCTTCAGCCCAAGAAGCTATGCATGCTTCCTCTCGCGCGGTGGTGTCCCGCGTCAGCCCCTGGGCCTCGTCCTTCTTCTTCGCCACCTCCGCCAGGTTGTCGAAGAAGTTCAAGATGACGTCTGGCTTGGGCGGAATCCACGTGCGGTCGACACCGTGCGAGTCGCACGCGGGCATCATGGCGCGAAGGGAATCCCGGGCCGAGCTGTTGCAAAGAGGCACAACTCCCCGGGGCTCCCTGAACCACTCTGGGTGGGCCGGGTCATGCTTGAATAGCTCCCGGACCATCCCCTTCAGCTCCACCGACGTGAAGTTGAAGTTGAGCCCGGGGCGCAGCCTCATTATGTCCGCCGCGTTGCTATACTCCCAGGCTGGCCTCTTCCTATCTTGAAGAGGGGCGATGCGGCGGCGGAGGAAGTCTGCGCCCACCTCTCCGACGGACAGCCTCGCTGTCCGAAGACGGAGAATCCTGATAAGGGCGGCGTTGAGCTTGCCGTCGTCCGAATCCAGCTCGCTCCAATCCTTGCCGCGCATAATAGGTGTTGCGCGCGGCGCGGTGAAAGGTTGCGGCTGGTCCTCGACAACCCAGCACCAGTCGGCGCGCCACTCCTCCCATTTGCCGCGGAGCTCCCCCGGCAAGTAGGAATCCTTCTTGTTCAAGCGGAAGACCCAAGATATCCCTCCGGCGAGGGGGGCGCCGGCCTCTACTCTAGGGATGAAGAAGTGCCTAAAAAGCGCGACGTTTGGATACACCCCAATATAGTTTTCGCACATATGCGCGAAAACCGCCATCGTGAGGACGGCGTTGGGAGTGAAGTCAAGAAGGTGGAGGCCGAAGGTGTTCATTATGTCGCAGAAGAAATCAGAAAAAGGAGGGCAAAGACCGCAGTGGAAGAAGGCTGCGAAGAAATAATACCCGCCGGGGTAGTTGCCCTTGGCGGCGGCCGGATAGGCTCGGGTGCGGGGATGCGCCTTGGTCTCCTCGGCCCAGAACAAGTAGTACTTGTTCCAGAGCTCCCGCGCGCTGAGCTTCGGCGCGAAGACGAGGTTCTGCTTCCGCAGCAAGGTGAGCATCGCCGCGTGCTCCGATTTCTCCTTCTTGGTCTTCTCCGCCTTCGCCTTCTCGGTCTTTGGGGCCATGGCGGAGGCGGCGAGGGAAGGGAGACGAAGAATCCGGTAGCTCCGCAAGTGCGAGCGAGCGGCGGAGGAAATATGGAGGCGGAGCGCGGATGGGATCTCTGGAGAAGGGAGAGGACGCAGTAAGGGCGAAGGAGGGGAGCCGCTCCCGTTTCCTCTGCCTTATATGGGGAAGGGGCGGACACTCCGTTCTTGCCATCAAGAATCGTGCGCGACGTGACGCGCGCCTGCGCGGTTCAGCCCCGCGCACGCCACCCACGTCACGCTCACCCCGCACGCCACGCCCCCACGACGCCGCGATAAGCGCGCGCCGCCTGGGGAAGGTGCGGCGGATGCGGAGTTAAGGAGCAGCGCGACCAAGGCCATGCGTGCCCGTGCACTGTTAGGGCCTGGCCCAACGACGCTCGGCACCGTGTGTGGCCCAGGCCCGGGGGCTCCTGTCGGTGTACTAAAGTAGGGGTACCTTAGTACCCCAGACTTGTGCACGGGCAGTTGTAGCACCCTGCGGCAAGGCCCGCCCAGGAAGCGCCAAGAGAAGACCAAGCATTCAAGACAAGGCCCCCGGCAAGAGGAGCTTGCCGGGCCAAGAAGACAAGGCCCCCGGCAAGAGGAGCTTGCCGGGCCAAGAAGACAAGACCCCGGCGAGAGGAGCTTGCCGGGACGACTGAGCCCATGAAATGCCATCCAAGAACAAAGTATACGAGACAGAAGATCGAGACCCCGACAAGAGGAGCTTGTCGGGAAGGCCGAACCCAGGCACCATAAGAGAAGCCCGCCATGGCGCGCCGAGCGCCCCGGCAAGGCCTGATAGCTGGCACGCTATCAGGCACAGGAAGACGACCCCCGCGGCAAGCCACTTGCCGCGGCAAGATCGCCACCTCAAGACTGCGCTCCAGCTCGCCCGCCCACGCGTCGCTCCGGGGCTTCCCCCAAGGGCACGTGGCGAGGCACCGCGCAGCCTGGGGCATGCGGTGGCATGCAGCCGCCATCGTGGCGAACGGTGGCGCACCTAACGGTCCGCCTCGGTGCTGTCCGGGCGACCGTGACGGGCATTTAATGCCCTTGTCCCCTACCATCAGAAGTAGGTATGATAACACTGTGCCGCACTGTAGCGCCACTGTGCCCGCACTGTCACAGCTACCACCCCTTTTAAGCTTTTACCCCTTTCTCTTACGTTGACACCTGTCGGTGACCCCTTTGCGCTATAAAAGGAGGCCCGTGTGCAACGTAGAGGGGGGTTCCGGGGTTCGGAGATTCGGCATCCAGACAGCCATACGCTCGGTGCAACTAGCTCTCCAAGCTCCCGAGCTCCGCAGTTCAATACAACCATGCAGGAGTAGGGTTTTACGCGTCCATCGCGGCCCGAACCTGGGTAAACCGCCCGTGTGCTCGCCTCGATCTGCTCTCTGTGCTCCCTCCGCCCCCCTCACCGGACAACGAAAGGGGCTCCGGCCCCATAGGTGCTCGCGGGGGACGCAGTCCGCCCCGACAGTGGCATTGTAAAATATTCTTTTTCAAAATTTTCTTTCATAGCCATGATTGGCACATGTGGGTCACCATGTTCAAGAAAGTTTGTGTGATTTGGAGGTGGTGGGGAAAATCATATTTTTTCCAAATCTGGCTTAAGTTAGACCAAACGGCCCCTCCGGAATGCGGTCATTTTTTCGACCACCGCCAAATGACCTCAACATTGGCACACATGATCTATTGCACAAACAAAGGTGGGTTTCCAAGGTTTTATATTTTTTTGAATTTTTTATTAATTTATAATGCCCTCTAGACTGACTGGTCAAAACATCTGTCTATACCTCACGGAGCATTGTAAAATATTCTTTCTCCAAATTTTCTTTCATAGCCATGATTGGCACATGTGGGTCACCATGTTTAAGAAAGTTTGTGTGATTTGGATGTGGTGGGAAAAATCACATTTTTTCAAAAACTGGCCTAAGTTAGACCAAATGGCCCCTCCGGAATGCGGTCATTTTTTCGACCACCTCCAAATGACCAGAACATTGGCACACATGATCTATTGCACAAACAAAGGTGGGTTTCCAAGGTTTTATATTTTTTTGAATTTTTTATTAATTTATAATGCCCTCTACACTGACTAGTCAAACATCGGTCTATACCTCAGGGGGGCATTTTAAATTATTCTTTTTCCAAATTTTCTTTCATAGCCATGATTGGCACATGTGGGTAACCATGTTCAAGAAAGTTTGTGTGATTTGGATGTGGTGGGAAAAATCACATTTTTTCAAAAACTGACCTAAGTTAGACCAAATGGCCCCTCCGGAATGCGGTCATTTTTTCGACCACCTCCAAACCAGCTCAACTTTGGCACACATGATCTATTGCACAAACAAAGGTGGTTTTCCAAGGTTTTATATATTTTTGTATTTTTTATTAATTTATAATGCCCTCTAGACTGACTGGTCAAAACATCGGTCTATACCTCACGGGGGCATTATAAAATATTCTTTTTCAAAATTTTCTTTCATAGCCATGATTGGCACATGTTGGTCACCATGTTCAACAAAGTTTGTGTGATTTGGATGTGGTGGAAAAAATCACATTTTTTCAAAACTGACCTAAGTTAGACCAAATGGCCCCTCCGGAATGCGGTCATTTTTTCGACCACCTCCAAACGACCTCAACTTTGGCACACATGATCTATTGCACAAACAAAGGTGGGTTTCCAAGGTTTTATATTTTTTTGAATTTTTTTTAATTTATAATGCCCTCTAGACTCACTGGTCAAAACATCGGTCTATACCTCAGGGGGGCATTGTAAAATATTCTTTTTCCAAATTTTCTTTCATAGCCATGATTGGCACATGTGGGTCACCATGTTTAAGAAAGTTTGTGTGATTTGGATGTGGTGGGAAAAATCACATTTTTTCAAAAACTGGCCTAAGTTAGACCAAATGGCCCCTCCGGAATGCGGTCATTTTTTCGACCACCTCCGAACCACCTCAACTTTGGCACACATGATCTATTGCACAAACAAAGGTGGTTTTCCAAGGTTTCATATTTTTTGAATTTTTTATTAATTTATAATGCCCTCTAGACTAACTGGTCAAAACATCGGTCTATACCTAAGGGGGGCATTTTAAATTATTCTTTTTCCAAATTTTCTTTCATAGACATGATTGGCACATGTGGGTAACCATGTTCAACAAAGTTTGTGTGATTTGGATGTGGTGGGAAAAATCACATTTTTTCAAAAACTGGCCTAAGTTAGACCAAATGGCCCCTCCGAAGTGCGGTCATTTTTTCGACCACCTCCAAACCACCTCAACTTTGGCACACATGGTCTATTGCACAATCAAAGGTGGGTTTCCATGGTTTCATATTTTCTGAATTTTTTATCAATTTATAATGCCCTCTAGACTGACTGGTCAAAACATCGGTCTATACCTCAGGGTGGCATTGTAAAATATTCTTTTTCAAAATTTTCTTTCATAGCCATGATTGGCACATGTGGGTCACCATGTTCAAGAAAGTTTGTGTGATTTGGAGGTGGTGGGAAAAATCAAATTTTTTCAAAAACTGGCTTAAGATAGACCAAATGGCCCCTCCGGAATGCGGTCATTTTTTTGACCACCTCCAAATGACCAGGACATTGGCACACATGATCTATTGCACAAACAAAGGTGGGTTTCCAAAGTTTTATATTTTGTGGAATTTTCTATTAATTTATAATGCCCTCTACACTAACTAGTCAAAACATCGGTCTATACCTCAGGGGGGCATTGTAAAATATTCTTTTTCCAAATTTTCTTTCATAGCCATGATTGGCACATGTGGGTAACCATGTTCAAGAAAGTTTGTGTGATTTGGAGGTGGTGGGAAATATCACATTTTTTCAAAATCTGGCTTAAGTTAGACCAAATGGCCCCTCCGGAATGCGGTCATTTTTTCGACCTCCTCCAAATGACCTCAACATTGGCACACATGATCTATTGCACAAACAAAGGTGGGTTTCCAAGGTTTTATATTTTTTTGAATTTTTTATTAATTTATAATGCCCTCTAGACTGACTGGTCAAAACATCGGTCTATACCTCAGGGGGGCATTGTAAAATATTCTTTTTCAAAATTTTCTTTCATAGCCATGATTGGCACATGTTGGTCACCATGTTCAAGAAAGTTTGTGTGATTTGGAGGTGGTAGGAAAAATCAAATTTTTTCAAAAACTGGCTTAAGATAGACCAAATGGCCCCTCCGGAATGCGGTCATTTTTTTGACCACCTCCAAATGACCAGGACATTGGCACACATGATCTATTGCACAAACAAAGGTGGGTTTCCAAAGTTTTATATTTTGTGGAATTTTCTATTAATTTATAATGCCCTCTACACTAACTGGTCAAAACATCGGTCTATACCTCAGGGGGGCATTGTAAAATATTCTTTTTCCAAATTTTCTTTCATAGCCATGATTGGCACATGTGGGTAACCATGTTCAAGAAAGTTTGTGTGATTTGGAGGTGGTGGGAAATATCACATTTTTTCAAAATCTGGCTTAAGTTAGACCAAATGGCCCCTCCGGAATGCGGTCATTTTTTCGACCTCCTCCAAATGACCTCAACATTGGCACACATGATCTATTGCACAAACAAAGGTGGGTTTCCAAGGTTTTATATTTTTTTGAATTTTTTATTAATTTATAATGCCCTCTAGACTGACTGGTCAAAACATCGGTCTATACCTCAGGGGGGCATTGTAAAATATTCTTTTTCAAAATTTTCTTTCATAGCCATGATTGGCACATGTTGGTCACCATGTTCAAGAAAGTTTGTGTGATTTGGAGGTGGTGGGAAAAATCAAATTTTTTCAAAATCTAGCTTAAGTTAGACCAAATGGCCCCTCCGGAATGCGGTCATTTTTTCGACCACCTCCAAATGACCTCAATATTGGCACACATGATCTACTGCACAAACAAAGGTGGGTTTCCAAGGTTTTATATTTTTTTGAATTTTTTATTAATTTATAATGCCCTCTACACTGACTGGTCAAAACATCGGTCTATACCTCAGGGGGGCATTGTAAAATATTCTTTTTCCAAATTTTCTTTCATAGCCATGATTGGCACGTGTGGGTAACCATGTTCAAGAAAGTTTGTGTGATTTGGAGGTGGTGGGAAAAATCACATTTTTTCATATATGGCTTAAGTTAGACCAAATGGCCCCTCTGGAATGCGGTCATTTTTTCGACCACCGCCAAATGACCTCAACATTGGCACACATGATCTATTGCACAAACAAAGGTGGGTTTCCAAGGTTTTATATTTTTTTGAATTTTTTATTAATTTATAATGCCCTCTAGACTGACTGGTCAAAACATCTGTCTATACCTCACGAGGCATTGTAAAATATTCTTTCTCCAAATTTTCTTTCATAGCCATGATTGGCACATGTGGGTCACCATGTTTAAGAAAGTTTGTGTGATTTCGATGTGGTGGGAAAAATCACATTTTTTCAAAAACTGGCCTAAGTTAGACCAAATGGCCCCTCCGGAATGCGGTCATTTTTTCAACCACCTCCGAACCACCTCAACTTTGGCACACATGATCTATTGCACAAACAAAGGTGGTTTTCCAAGTTTTCATATTTTTTGAATTTTTAATTAATTTATAATGCCCTCTAGACTAACTGGTCAAAACATCGGTCTATACCTAAGGGGGGCATTTTAAATTATTCTTTTTCCAAATTTTCTTTCATAGACATGATTGGCACATGTGGGTAACCATGTTCAACAAAGTTTGTGTGATTTGGATGTGGTGGGAAAAATCACATTTTTTCAAAAACTGGCCTAAGTTAGACCAAATGGCCCCTCCGAAGTGCGGTCATTTTTTCGACCACCTCCAAACCACCTCAACTTTGGCACACATGGTCTATTTCACAATCAAAGGTGGGTTTCCAAGGTTTCATATTTTCTGAATTTTTTATTAATTTATAATGCCCTCTAGACTGACTGGTCAAAACATCGGTCTATTCCTCAGGGTGGCATTGTAAAGTATTCTTTTTCAAAATTTTCTTTCATAGCCATGATTGGCACATGTGGGTCACCATGTTCAAGAAAGTTTCTGTGATTTGGAGGTGGTGGGAAAAATCAAATTTTTTCAAAAACTGGCTTAAGATAGACCAAATGGCCCCTCCGGAATGCGGTCATTTTTTTGACCACCTCCAAATGACCAGGACATTGGCACACATGATCTATTGCACAAACAAAGGTGGGTTTCCAAGGTTTTATATTTTGTGGAATTTTCTATTAATTTATAATGCCCTCTACACTAACTGGTCAAAACATCGGTCTATACCTCAGGGGGCATTGTAAAATATTCTTTTTCCAAATTTTCTTTCATAGCCATGATTGGCACATGTGGGTAACCATGTTCAAGAAAGTTTGTGTGATTTGGAGGTGGTGGGAAATATCACATTTTTTCAAAATCTGGCTTAAGTTAGACCAAATGGCCCCTCCGGAATGCGGTCATTTTTTCGACCACCTCCAAATGACCTCAACATTGGCACACATGATCTACTGCACAAACAAAGGTGGGTTTCCAAGGTTTTATATTTTTTTGAATTTTTTATTAATTTATAATGCCCTCTACACTGACTGGTCAAAACATCGGTCTATACCTCAGGGGGGCATTGTAAAATATTCTTTTTCCAAATTTTCTTTCATAGCCATGATTGGCACGTGTGGGTAACCATGTTCAAGAAAGTTTGTGTGATTTGGAGGTGGTGGGAAAAATCACATTTTTTCAAAATATGGCTTAAGTTAGACCAAATGGCCCCTCTGGAATGCGGTCATTTTTTCGACCACCGCCAAATGACCTCAACATTGGCACACATGATCTATTGCACAAACAAAGGTGGGTTTCCAAGGTTTTATATTTTTTTGAATTTTTTATTAATTTATAATGCCCTCTAGACTTACTGGTCAAAGCATCTGTCTATACCTCACGGGGCATTGTAAAATATTCTTTCTACAAATTTTCTTTCATAGCCATGATTGGCACATGTGGGTCACCATGTTTAAGAAAGTTTGTGTGATTTGGATGTGGTGGGAAAAATCACATTTTTTAAAAAACTGGCCTAAGTTAGACCAAATGGCCCCTCCGGAATGCCGTCATTTTTTCGACCACCTCCAAATGACCAGAACATTGGCACACATGATCTATTGCACAAACAAAGGTGGGTTTCCAAGGTTTTATATTTTTTTGTATTTTTTATTAACTTATAATGCCCTCTACACTAACTGGTCAAACATCGGTCTATACCTCAGGGGGGCATTTTAAATTATTCTTTTTCCAAATTTTCTTTCATAGCCATGATTGGCAAATGTGGGTAACCATGTTCAAGAAAGTTTGTGTGATTTGGATGTGGTGGGAAAAATCACATTTTTTCAAAAACTGACCTAAGTTAGACCAAATGGCCCCTCCGGAATGCGGTCATTTTTTCGACCACCTCCGAACCACCTCATCTTTGGCACACATGATCTATTGCACAAACAAAGGTGGTTTTCCAAGATTTCATATTTTTTGAATTTTTTATTAATTTATAATGCCCTCTAGACTAACTGGTCAAAACATCGGTCTATACCTAAGGGGGGCATTTTAAATTATTCTTTTTCCAAATTTTCTTTCATAGACATGATTGGCACATGTGGGTAACCATGTTCAACAAAGTTTGTGTGATTTGGATGTGGTGGGAAAAATCACATTTTTTCAAAAACTGGCCTAAGTTAGACCAAATGGCCCCTCCGAAGTGTGGTCATTTTTTCGACCACCTCCAAACCACCTCAACTTTGGCACACATGGTCTATTGCACAATCAAAGGTGGGTTTCCAAGGTTTCATATTTTCTGAATTTTTTATTAATTTATAATGCCCTCTAGACTGACTGGTCAAAACATCGGTCTATACCTCAGGGTGGCATTGTAAAATATTCTTTTTCAAAATTTTCTTTCATAGCCATGATTGGCACATGTGGGTCACCATGTTCAAGAAAGTTTGTGTGATTTGGAGGTGGTGGGAAAAATCAAATTTTTTCAAAAACTGGCTTAAGATAGACCAAATGGCCCCTCCGGAATGCGGTCATTTTTTTGACCACCTCCAAATGACCAGGTGTCGGGGGTGGACTGCGTCCCCCGCGAGCACCTATGGGGCCGGAGCCCCTTTCGTTGTCCGGTGAGGGGGGCGGAGGGAGCACGGAGAGCAGATCGAGGCGAGCACACGGGCGGTTTACCCAGGTTCAGGCCGCGATGGACGCGTAAAACCCTACTCCTGCTTGGTTGTATTGAACTGGGGAGCTCGGGATCTTGGAGAGCTAGCTACACCGAGCGTATGGCTGTCTGGATCCCGAATCTCCGAACCCCCCCTACGTTGCACACGGGCCTCCTTTTATAGCGCAAAGGGGTCACCGACAGGTGTCAACGTAAGAGAAAGGGGTAAAAGTGTAAAAGGGGTGGTAGTTGTAACAGTGCGGGAATAGTGGCGCTACAGTGCGGCACAGTGTTATCATACCTACTTCTGACGGTAGGGGACAAGGGCATTAAATGCCCGTCACGGTCGCCCGGACAGCACCGAGGCGGACCGTTAGGTGCGCCACCGCTCGCCACGATGGTGGCTGCATGCCACCGAATACCCCAGGCTGCGCGGTGCCCCGCCACGTGCCCTTGGGGGAAGCCCCGGAGCGACGCGTGGGCGGGCGAGCTGGAGCGCAGTCCTGAGGTGGCGATTTGCCGCGGCAAGTGGCTTGCCGCGGGGGTCGTCTTCCTGTGCCTGATAGCTTGCCGGCTATCAGGCCTTGCCGGGGCGCATGGCGCGCCGTGGCGGGCTTCTCTTGTGGTGCCTGGGTTCGGCCTTCCCGACAAGCTCCTCTTGTCGGGGTCTCGATCTTCTGTCTCGTATACTTTGTTCTTGGATGGTATTACATGGGCTTAGTCGTCCCGGCAAGCTCCTCTTGCCGGGGCCTTGTCTTCTTGGCCCGGCAAGCTCCTCTTGCCGGGGGCCTTGTCTTGAATGCTTGGTCTTCCCTTGGCGCTTCCTGGGCGGGCCTCGCCGCAGGGTGCTACAACTGCCCGTGCACAAGTCTGGGGTACTAAGGTACCCCTACTTTAGTACACCGACAGGAGCCCCCGGGCCTGGGCCAAACACGGTGCCGAGCGTCGTTGGGCCAGGCCCTAACAGTGCACGGGCACGCGTGGCCTTGGTCGCGCTGCTCCTTAACTCCGCACTCGTTGCACCTTCCCCAGGCGGCGCGCGCTTATCGCGGCGTCCTGGGGGCGAAACGCCCGTTCCCTCTTTAAGTGGAGGGAGGTGCGGAGGCGCGGCTCGATAAATGAACGGGGGTGAGGCGCGGCTTTCGAGGCGTCCGTTCCCCATAATCACGGGATGGGGGGAGGTCGTCCCACCCGTCGCCTCGGTTCTGCGCGCCCACCACGCGGTCCTCATGCACTCGGAGTCGCGGCGGCGGAGGCAGGGAGTCGGGCCGGCGCGGGTCGATGCAGTGGGTCGGCCCCAGTCGCCTGCCCTTCCTCCGCTTCTATTGGAGGAGCGAGGCGGCCGCGGTCCCACTCCGCCCCTTTATAAGGAGCGAAAGGGGGCGACGGAAATCCGCACTCCATCTCCTTCCTCCTTCTGCTTCTGGTTTCCTTCCCCCATCTGTGATGGAGGGGGGGAACCCTGGTTCTTCTTCGGTTGCCGCGAGGGTGTCTGCTAGGCAACGCGCCCCTCCTCCCCTTGCGCCCGCGGCGGCGGAGCCGGTCGTCAGGGGAAGAGGGAGAGGGCGAGGTCGCGGACGAGGTCGTGGACGGGGCCGAGGCGCTCGGGGCGGACGGATCGGTGCGCCGTCCTTGCCTCCGCCAGCGGCTCCGTTCCTTCCCGCGGTCCATCTCGGGGACGACCCCCGTGAGTTCATTATCAGGCTGCGCCGGGCGCCTCGTCGCCGCCTCCGGCTTCCCGCTCCATTCGCGAACGTGTTGGAGGTGGAGCAGCCTGAGACGCTAAACCTGCGCATGAGGGGCTGCGGGATCAGTGGGACGCGAGTCCACGTCGAGTCCCGAGCCCCCGGCGTGGTGTGTCTGGGCCGCGGGTGGAAGACGTTCGCCCGGATCCACAGCTTGACGGAGGGGTTCACCCTCCACTTTAAGCTAGTGGGGGAGGACCTCCTCTCCGTCAAGGCCTTCTGGGGCTTCGGCATCCGGGCCCGGTGCTGCGAAGATAGCTCCTCCGACAGCGAAGGCTCCTCCTCGAGCGAGAGTGACGAGGAGGGGAGCGACAGCGACGACGAGGGGAGCAGCCGCCGGGATGACGGGTCCGACTAGGCGTCGGTCGCAGCTCCGTGTGGCACCGGCGACCCCATCGTCCGCGCCGGGCTCCGTGAACTCCCCGGGGTCGTCTCCTTGGGCGACTGGCGTAGGGGGGGCTGCTGAGGAGGACAGAGGGCGGACGTCGAAGGCCGCGAAGTCGGAGTACGGGCCGACTTCGACAGCTGGCTGACGCTCCGGTGCCTCGTGTTCCAGATGCGCCCCAGACGCCGTCATCACCCTTGCTCTCGGTGACGACCACCGGGGTCTTCTCTTCGGCCCGGCAAGCTCCTCTTGCCGGGGGCTTGATCTCCTCGGGCGGCCGGAGTGGCGAGGCTGGGGAAGAGGAAGAGGCTGGCGGCAAGGCCGCTGCCTCATCTTCCAGCTCTGCCTCCGGCGCCTCCGTCTTCTTCAGCCTCCGGAGACCCCCGGGCGGAGCCCCCGGATCTTCTCTTGGTGCCTTCTGCCACCCGTAGCTCATCTAGGTGCCCCCTTCGCCCTCTTCGCCTACTTGCCCTACCTCCTGAGGAGAGAGACAAGAAAGGGATTACGGGCACCTTATCTCTTTTCAGCTTGTAAGCCTTCGGGCCTTAGTTGCGTTTAAGCCTTGTAATCCCTCCTTTCATGTTTTTCATTCTCTCTGAACTGTACCTGAGTGGAATGTTTTTAATGAAAAGGGGATGTTTGCCGGATCATTTGTCTCGCGGGTGGAAACCGCGGTAAGGAACGAATCCTTTACATCGTTAAGATAGACAGTTTCTCGCCCGGCAACAGGCCCAGCCGCTCCCCCGCACTGCTCGACCTTTCTCACGCCCTTGGCGGAGGCGGGGAGCAGGCGGGTTCCGGCCCCTCGCTTCCCTCCCCCTTGCTGCCGCGGCTGCTATCGAAACGGGCCCCAGGAACGCGCTCTGGGGCTTGCCGCTGAGAGAGCACGGTAGCTTTTTAGGAGGAAAGGAGGCTTTCAAATTCCACAGTCCATAAGAGAATGCATGATGAGGGATGCAAAAACTTATCTGAGGTTGCAGCCCCCGGCGACTCTGGCTCGCCGGGGCGTAGGTGTTGGCTCGTCCTTCTCCTCTTCCTTGTCCTTGAGCAGCCCGGCAAGGACATTCAATTCCTGCGAGCCAAAGGGAAAGGACGGGAAAAAGACGCGGACTCGACCTCTGAGTTAGGGGTTAGCGACAGTTAGGAACTGACAACCCTAACCAAGGACGAGACTCTGACTCAGCATGCATGCTAAAATCTAGGGCGCCAGCGCTTCTTTATCTTCGGCCAGGGGCTTCGCCTGGCTTTGTACGAGGGCTTACATGCATCATCGGCAAGGCCTGCACAAACCGGTGGTTGCCGGAGCGGATCACGGCAACCGCGCCTTATGGGCGAAACTTGCGAAGATGCTCTATGTTCCCAGGAGTTGCTCACTGGTAGGCCCTCTTCGGTCTTGAGGCGGACAGCGCCGGGCCTCGCGACTCGTCTCACCCGA
Source organism: Aegilops umbellulata (assembly GCA_032464435.1). NCBI lineage: Eukaryota > Viridiplantae > Streptophyta > Magnoliopsida > Poales > Poaceae > Aegilops > Aegilops umbellulata. The sequence continues at coordinate 556,455,430 of CP136057.1, forward strand.
TAAGGGCCTTCCTGCTTCGGCGTCGACTTGTTATAATTCTTGGCCGACTGAACGTGCCTAAGAACAAGGTCGCCTAACAGGGCAACTTTATCTGATGCCAGGGGCTTCGCCTGGCTTTGTACAAGGTGTTACATGCAGCAGCGGCAAGGCCTGTACAAACCGATGGTTGCCGGAGCGGATCACGGCAACCGCGCCTTATGGGCGAAACTTGCGAAGATGCTCTATGTTCCCAGGAGTTGCTCACTGGTAGGCCCTCTTCGGTCTTGAGGCGGACAGCGCCGGGCCTCGCGACTTGTCTCACCCGATAAGGTCCTTCCCACTTTGGCGTCAACTTGTTGGAATCCTTGGCCGACTGAGTGCGCCGAAGAACAAGGTCACCCTCTTCGAGACTCCGGGCCTTGACCTTGCGGCTATGGTAGCGACGCAAGGCTTGCTGGTATCGAGCAGCTCGTACCGCAGCCTGGAGACGTCCTTCCTCAAGGAGCAGCGCGTCATCTTGGCGCCGCTGCTCTTGCTCGAGCTCGTCATAAGCGAGCACCCGAGGATATCCGTATACGAGTTCCGTGGGGATAACTGCTTCCGCTCCATAGACTAGAGCAAAGGGTGTCTGTCCGGTGGCTCGACTCGGTGTCGTTTTGATTGACGAAAGAGCCGCCGGCAGCTCCTCAATCCAATTTCTTCCGCACTTGTGCAGCCTGTCGAAGGTCCTGGTCTTGAGTCCACGCAGCACTTCCGCGTTGGCCCTTTCTGCTTGACCGTTGCTCCTTTGGTGAGCAACCGAAGCGAAACAGACCTTGGCGCCGAGATCCTGGGCGTATTGCATGAAGGCGCGACTTGTGAATTGTGTCCCGTTGTCGGTGATGATTCTGTTGGGGATTCCGAAACGGCAGACGATCGACCGGAAGAACTTGACTGCTGACTGCGCGGTCACCTTCCACACTGGCTCCACTTCTGGCCACTTTGTGAACTTGTCGATTGCAACGTACAAGTACTCGAAGCCCCCGACGGCTCGGGGAAAAGGGCCGAGGATATCGATCCCCCAGACCGAGAAAGGCCAGGATAAAGGGATTGTTTGGAGAGCTTGAGCTGGCTGATGAATCTGTTTTGCATGGAACTGGCACGCTTCGCACTTGGTTACTAGTGCAGTTGCATCTTGGAGGGCTTCTTGCCAGAAGAACCCTTGCCGGAAGGCTTTCCCGACAAGTGCTCTTGCGCCAATGTGATGGCCGCATATGCCTCCGTGTATCTCTGCAAACAGCTTCTGTCCGTCTTCCCTGGAGATGCACTTCAATCTGACACCGTTGAGTCTCCTTCTGTACAGCTCGTTGTCCACGAACTGGTACATACTTGACTGCCTGGTGATCTTCTCCATCTCTTCTGGGTCGTCGGGAAGTTCTCCAGTTTGCAGAAAACGGACGATCTGCTGCGCCCATGCCGGAGCCCGGGGCTCGACGGCAAGGACTAAAGGCATGAAGGCCGCTGCGTGGACCCCGGCTTCTACGGCAAGAACCTCTGGTTCCGCCGGAGCCGGTGATCCCCCGGCAAGCTTTCCGGGGCAAAGCTTGTCGGGAACCCCCGCTTCAACTGGACAGATCCTCGGATCCGCAGGAGCGGACTGTTCCTCAGCGTTCAGACTGCTGATCTGCTTGCCGGAGCAAGGCTTATCGGGGACACCTGCTTCGACTGGACGGATCCTGGGATCCGCAGGAGCGGGCTGTCCCCCGGCGCTCTGGTTGTTGATCTTGGGGACCTTGGCGGCGGTCTCAGGAAGGTTCGCCTGCAAGTAGTCGCCGGAGACCAACTTCCTTTTCTTGGGCTGCCCAACTGATGGTGTAACGGATGGCTGAGTCAGCTTGAGTAAGAAGGTCCCTGGTTCCACAGGTAACTTCAACGAAGCACACTTCGAAAGGCCGTCTGCTATCTCATTCTGAGCTCTCGGGACGTGCTCCATTTGCAGCCCTTCAAAGTGTTCTTCCAGCTTCCTCACTTCATCTACATAAGCTTCCATCAGAGGGCTCTGGTAGCTCTTGTTGACTTGCCGGACCACCAGTTGAGAATCTCCCCGCACAATCAGCTTTCTGATCCCAAGTTCGGCCGCAATCCTGAGGCCGGCGAGCAAGCCTTCATACTCAGCAGTATTGTTGGTTGCTTGCTCTCTTGGGAAGTGCATCTGGATAACATACTTGAGGTGCTCTCCGGTGGGTGCGATGAGTACCACGCCAGCACCGGCGCCTTGCAGCGAGAAGGCACCATCGAAGTACATTACCCACTCGCTTGTTGCTTCTTGTACGGGCGCGCTTGTTTCTTGGGCTTCTCCATCTGGCGTCGGGGTCCACTCAGCTATGAATTCTGCCAAAGCTCGGCTCTGTATGGTTGAAGTACTTTCAAACTTGAGTCCAAAGCTCGACAGCTCCAGTGCCCACTCGACGATCCTGCCTGTTGCCTCGGGATTGTGCAATATCCTCTTCAGCGGAAAGCGAGTGACTACTGTTATCTCATGTGCTTGGAAGTAATGGCGCAGCTTTCTCGAGGCCATGAGGAGGCCGAAAAGCAACTTCTGCACCCCAGAGTATCTTGATCTAGCCCCCTGCAAGAGGGAACTCACAAAATACACCGGGCGCTGCACCATCTTCTTCCGCGCTCCATCCTGTTCCTGCGCAGGGTTGTCCTTGTCGGGGCCAGAGCTTGCCGGAGCAGCCCCCCGCTTGTCGCTGGATTCGCTTGCAGGTGGTATAGACTCCTCGTCGGCCTCCCTCTCCGCCACTAACGCAGCACTAACCACCTGGTTGGTTGCCGCTAGGTATAGCAACAACTTCTCCTGTGGTCTAGGTGCGACAAGTATTGGAGTGGAGGATAGGTACCTTTTCAAATCTTGCAGCGCCGCCTCCGCTTCTGGAGTCCACTGCATGGGGCCTGCCTTCTTCAAGATTTTAAAGAAGGGCAGGGCGCGTTCTGCAGACCTTGAAATGAACCGACTGAGGGCGGCCACACAACCTGCAAGCTTTCTGACGTCCTTGACGCGCTCTGGGGCTTCGATCTGCTCGACGGCTTTGATCTTGTCGGGATTAGCTTCAATCCCCCTCTGTGACACAAAGAACCCGAGAAGCTTGCCGGAGGGGACTCCGAAAACGCACTTCTCGGGGTTCAGCTTGAGCTGTATCTTGCGCAGGTTCTGAAATGTCTCTTCCAGATCTTGGACCAGGGTTTCCTTGCTCCTGCTCTTCACCACGATGTCATCCATGTAGGCCTCCACGTTCCTATGGATCTGTGGCTCGAAAGCAGTGTGCACTACCCTTGCAAACGTTGATCCCGCATTCTTCAGTCCAAACGGCATGCGTATGAAGCAATAGGTGCCGCACGGAGTGATAAATGCGGTCTTCTCTTCATCTTATTTGGCCATAAAGACTTGGTGGTAGCCTGAATATGCATCAAGAAAAGAGAGTAGCTCACATCCGGCGGTGGAGTCAACAATCTGGTCAATGCGCGGCAAGGGAAATGGATCCTTGGGACATGCTTTATTCACATCGGTGAAGTCTATGCACAGTCTCCACTTCCCGTTGGCTTTGCGCACGACGACCGGATTGGCCAGCCACGTTGGATGGATCACACCTCTCACTAGGCCTGCTGCCTCTAGCTTCTTGATCTCTTCGCTGATGAATTCTTGGCGCTCCACGACTTGCTTTCTCACTTTCTGCTTGACGGGTCGCGCGTGAGGACAGACAGCGAGCTTGTGCTCAATCACCCTCCTGGGAACACCGGGGATGTCGGACGGTTGCCATGTAAACACGTCGACATTCGCCCGCAGGAAGGCAACGAGCGCGCTTTCCTATTTGCTGTCAAGCGTGGCACTGATGGTGAAGGTACCGCCAGTGCCGTCCTCCTTGGCGGACACCTTCTTGGTTGCCGGAGGAGCGGTCATTCCCTTCTTGTACTTGCCGGTGGAGCTCGATGGAACGTCCTCGACGGCGGCGCAGCACTCCGAAGAGGTGCGGTTGCCGGAGTGGGCCCCAGAGCACTTACCGGGCTTGGTCTTTGTCTTCTTCCCCCCGGGGGCTTCAGCGGCAAGTGTGTCCTTCTCTGCCGCGGCTGCTACATCCAGGTAGATCTTGTCGGCGCAGATAAGCGCGTCCTTTTTGTCGCCATGGACAGTGATGACGCTTATCGGCCCCGGCATCTTGAGTACGTTGTAGGCGTGGTGGGAAGCTGCCATGAACTTGGCGAGAGCGGGACGGCCGAGGATCCCATTGTATGGTAACGGGATATCAGCGACGTCGAACATGATGCGCTCAGTCCTGAAGTTGAGCTCGCCGCCGAAGGTCACAGGCAGAGTAATCTTCCCCTTGGGCTTGCTCCTCCCCGGGTTGATTCCTTGGAAAGAACCGGTCTCTTCGAGCTCGCCGTCTGGGATCTGGAGTTTCTTGATCACAGCGGAGGAGATCAAGTTCAGCCCGGCCCCGCCGTCTACAAACATTTTGGTGACCTTGAGGTTGCGGATGGTGGGTGAGACCAGCATCGGCAAGCACCCGACCGCGGTTGTGCGGTCGGGGTGATCCTCAAGATCGAAAATGATGGGCGTGCTGGACCATTTGAGGAGCCTGCGCGACTCCACGGGCGGCTCTGCTGCGTTCACCTCTCGCACCCACTGCTTAAGCTGGCGGTGGGAGGTGTGCAGAGAGGCGCCGCCGTCAACGCATAGGACCTCCGTGGCCTTCTGGAACTCCTGCTCGCTGTTATCTTCGTCTTCCATGTCTTCGTCGTCGTCTTCTTCATCCCCGTCGCGGCCCCGGGGAGGCCGATCGCCTTGCCGCTGCTTGGCCTTGCCGCGGCGTCCTCCCCGGCCGATGGGCGGCCGCTTCTTGCTTGGTTCGCCACCTCCACCCTGGGCCTTCCCCTTGTCGCGCCTCTCGTACTCAGCCTTCTGCTGCACGACGAGGTACTCGACGCTTTTGCAGTTGGAGAGATCGTGGCCCTTGGTGCGGTGGATCTTGCAGTATTGCTTGTCGGAGCCGTCCTGCTTGTCGGCTGCCGCCACGGGGGCAGGCTCCTTGCCCGAGCCGCCAGCCTGCGTTTGTTTGGCGGGAGCCTCCTTGCCGGACTCCTCGACGGCAAGCACCTCTTTCCTGTTCTTCCTCCTATTATTCCGCCGCTGGCTTCTCTTCGCCGGGGCGGTGTCGTCACTGTCGCTTTCTCCTGCGCCAGCATCCTCCCCGGGGAGTTTCCTCCCCTCCTCCGCGCGCGCGCACTTGTCAGCCAGGGCATATAGCTCGCTGACGTCCCGGATCTTGGTCATGGCCATCTCTTCACGCATGCGGCGGTTACGCACGTTCTGGTGGAACGCGCTGATAACCGCGGCAGGGTGAACGTCGGGGATGTTGCGATGCACGTGGCTGAAGCGCTGGATGTACTTGCGCAGGGATTCTCCTTCCTTCTGGGTTAGGATGTGGAGGTCGCTATCCTGGCCATGAGGTTTGTGGCCGCCTGTGAAGGCGCCAACAAACTGATGGCAAAGATCCGCCCAGGAAGAAATGGAGCCTTCCGGCAAGTGCATAAGCCACGAACGAACGTTCGGCTTAAGCACGAGCGGGAAGTAGTTCGCCAATATCCTCTCGTCGCGCCCCCCGGCAGCTTGCACAGCGATCGTGTAGATGCTGAGAAACTCCGAGGGGTGCGTCCTGCCGTCGTACTTCTCCGGTATGTCGGGCTTGAAGTTCTTCGTGCTGGGCCACTGGACGCGCCGCAGCTCACGGGTGAACGCAGGGCAACCTGCCGCGTACGGTAAGTCACCTGGTTCACCGGGCGCGTGCGCGTCGACAGCGTTCCCAGCCCGCTGGTCTGCTTGCCGCCGAGTTTCTCGGCGGCGCTCAATCCTTGTTCGAGCGTCTTCTTGCTGCCGCTCGTCGAGGACTCGGCGCTGGTCCCGGCGAGTCCGCGGGTCTGACGACGCTGTAGAGCCGTCGTCGGCGTTGCTCCAGCGGGGCGGCGTCTTCTGCTTCTGCGCCGGGGAGTGCATGGTGGTTGCACCCCCGGCGGTCTTGTCGCCGTCGGCCTTCGTCTTCTCGACCTGCCGTGGCCGTGAGGCCGCCGGCTGCTGCGGCGTGTCGTTGTTGGCGAAGGCGATCAGGCTCTGGATGGTGGCCCTCCAGCCTTCGGCCTTGTCAGCCGCTGGAGGGTAGTCGAGGAGCAGTTGCGCTCTCGCGAGCGCTTCTGCCGGAGTGGAGGGGAGCGGGGGCGAGTGGCGCGAGGAGCGGGATACGCTCGGACTCCTAACAATGTTAGAAAGAGCGGGGTCCCTCCCCGGCGCCTTCGCCTTGCCCGTGTCCGGACGGGGGCCCGGGGCGTCCCGTGAACCTCCAGTTTGCCCTTGGTCCAGCAAGCGGATGCCACCTCCTGTGGCATGGCGCTGCTGGGTCGTCGTTTGTCGGAACGGCTGCGACGCGCCCTTGGAGGCCGAGGCTCGGTCGTCCGCCCTGTTCTTGGATTTGGTGGCGCCGCGAGTGTTTTCGCCGGTGGCCACCCCTCCGACGGCGTCTCCCCCACCCACCGTTGGCTCCGGTAGCGGTGGAAGAGACGCGGACGGGCCCGCGACCTCCGAAGCTTTCTTCTTCGGGGCCATGGTGTTGATGAAGCTAGCGAATTCGGAGAAGCTGACGAAGAGCGCGCCCGCGCGAACGCCGGATCTGATCCGCACAACCTCGACGCAGCCCCCTACCTGGCGCGCCAAAGATGTCGGGGGTGGACTGCGTCCCCCGCGAGCACCTATGGGGCCGTAGCCCCTTTCGTTGTCCGGTGAGGGGGGCGGAGGGAGCACGGAGAGCAGATCGAGGCGAGCACACGGGCGGTTTACCCAGGTTCGGGCCGCGATGGACGCGTAAAACCCTACTCCTGCTTGGTTGTATTGAACTGGGGAGCTCGGGAGCTTGGAGAGCTAGCTACACCGAGCGTATGGCTGTCTGGATCCCGAATCTCCGAACCCCCCCTACGTTGCACACGGGCCTCCTTTTATAGCGCAAAGGGGTCGCCGACAGGTGTCAACGTAAGAGAAAGGGGTAAAAGTGTAAAAGGGGTGGTAGTTGTAACAGTGCGGGAACAGTGGCGCTACAGTGCGGCACAGTGTTATCATACCTACTTCTGACGGTAGGGGACAAGGGCATTAAATGCCCGTCACGGTCGCCCGGACAGCACCGAGGCGGACCGTTAGGTGCGCCACCGCTCGCCACGATGGTGGCTGCATGCCACCGCATACCCCAGGCTACGCGGTGCCCCGCCACGTGCCCTTGGGGGAAGCCCCGGAGCGACGCGTGGGCGGGCGAGCTGGAGCGCAGTCCTGAGGTGGCGATTTGCCGCGGCAAGTGGCTTGCCGCGGGGGTCGTCTTCCTGTGCCTGATAGCTTGCCGGCTATCAGGCCTTGCCGGGGCGCATGGCGCGCCGTGGCGGGCTTCTCTTGTGGTGCCTGGGTTCGGCCTTCCCGACAAGCTCCTCTTGTCGGGGTCTCGATCTTCTGTCTCGTATACTTTGTTCTTGGATGGTATTACATGGGCTTAGTCGTCCCGGCAAGCTCCTCTTGCCGGGGCCTTGTCTTCTTGGCCCGGCAAGCTCCTCTTGCCGGGGGCCTTGTCTTGAATGCTTGGTCTTCCCTTGGCGCTTCCTGGGCGGGCCTCGCCGCAGGGTGCTACAACTGCCCGTGCACAAGTCTGGGGTACTAACGTACCCCTACTTTAGTACACCGACACCAGGACATTGGCACACATGATCTATTGCACAAACAAAGGTGGGTTTCCAAGGTTTTATATTTTGTGGAATTTTCTATTAATTTATAATGCACTCTACACTAACTGGTCAAAACATCGGTCTATACATCAGGGGGGCATTGTAAAATATTCTTTTTCCAAATTTTCTTTCATAGCCATGATTGGCACATGTGGGTAACCATGTTCAAGAAAGTTTGTGTGATTTGGAGGTGGTGGGAAATATCACATTTTTTCAAAATCTGGCTTAAGTTAGACCAAATGGCCCCTCCGGAATGCGGTCATTTTTTCGACCTCCTCCAAATGACCTCAACATTGGCACACATGATCTATTGCACAAACAAAGGTGGGTTTCCAAGGTTTTATATTTTTTTGAATTTTTTATTAATTTATAATGCCCTCTAGACTGACTGGTCAAAACATTTGTCTATACCTCAGGGGGGCATTGTAAAATATTCTTTTTCCAAATTTTCTTTCATAGCCATGATTGGCACATGTGGGTAACCATGTTCAAGAAAGTTTGTGTGATTTGGAGGTGGTGGGAAAAATCACATTTTTTCAAAATCTGGCTTAAGTTAGACCAAATGGCCCCTCCGGAATGCGGTCATTTTTTCGACCACCTCCAAATGACCTCAACATTGGCACACATGATCTACTACACAAACAAAGGTGGGTTTCCAAGGTTTTATATTTTTTTGAATTTTTTATTAATTTATAATGCCCTCTACACTGACTGGTCAAAACATCGGTCTATACCTTAGGGGGGCATTGTAAAATATTCTTTTTCCAAATTTTCTTTCATAGCCATGATTGGCACGTGTGGGTAACCATGTTCAAGAAAGTTTGTGTGATTTGGAGGTGGTGGGAAAAATCACATTTTTTCAAAATATGGCTTAAGTTAGACCAAATGGCCCCTCTGGAATGCGGTCATTTTTTCGACCACCGCCAAATGACCTCAACATTGGCACACATGATCTATTGCACAAACAAAGGTGGGTTTCCAAGGTTTTATATTTTTTTGAATTTTTTATTAATTTATAATGCCCTCTAGACTGACTGGTCAAAACATCTGTCTATACCTCACGGGGCATTGTAAAATATTCTTTCTCCAAATTTTCTTTCATAGCCATGATTGGCACATGTGGGTCACCATGTTTAAGAAAGTTTGTGTGATTTGGATGTGGTGGGAAAAATCACATTTTTTAAAAAACTGGCCTAAGTTAGACCAAATGGCCCCTCCGGAATGCCGTCATTTTTTCGACCACCTCCAAATGACCAGAACATTGGCACACATGATCTATTGCACAAACAAAGGTGGGTTTCCAAGGTTTTATATTTTTTTGAATTTTTTATTAACTTATAATGCCCTCTACACTGACTGGTCAAACATCGGTCTATACCTCAGGGGGGCATTTTAAATTATTCTTTTTCCAAATTTTCTTTCATAGCCATGATTGGCAAATGTGGGTAACCATGTTCAAGAAAGTTTGTGTGACTTGGATGTGGTGGGAAAAATCACATTTTTTCAAAAACTGACCTAAGTTAGACCAAATGGCCCCTCCGGAATGCGGTCATTTTTTCGAGCACCTCCGAACCACCTCAACTTTGGCACACATGATCTATTGCACAAACAAAGGTGGTTTTCCAAGGTTTCATATTTTTTGAATTTTTTATTAATTTATAATGCCCTCTAGACTAACTGGTCAAAACATCGGTCTATACCTAAGGGGGGCATTTTAAATTATTCTTTTTCCAAATTTTCTTTCATAGACATGATTTGCACATGTGGGTAACCATGTTCAACAAAGTTTGTGTGATTTGGATGTGGTGGGAAAAATCACATTTTTTCAAAAACTAGCCTCAGTTAGACCAAATGGCCCCTCCGAAGTGCGGTCATTTTTTCGACCACCTCCAAACCACCTCAACTTTGGCACACATGGTCTATTGCACAATCAAAGGTGGGTTTCCAAGGTTTCATATTTTCTGAATTTTTTATTAATTTATAATGCCCTCTAGACTGACTGGTCAAAACATCGGTCTATACCTCAGGGTGGCAATGTAAAATATTCTTTTTCAAAATTTTCTTTCATAGCCATGATTGGCACATGTGGGTCACCATGTTCAAGAAAGTTTGTGTGATTTGGAGGTGGTGGGAAAAATCAAATTTTTTCAAAAACTGGCTTAAGATAGACCAAATGGTCCCTCCGGAATGCGGTCATTTTTTTGACCACCTCCAAATGACCAGGACATTGGCACACATGATCTATTGCACAAACAAAGGTGGGTTTCCAAGGTTTTATATTTTGTGGAATTTTCTATTAATTTATAATGCCCTCTACACTAACAGGTCAAAACATCGGTCTATACCTCAGGGGGGCATTGTAAAATATTCTTTTTCCAAATTTTCTTTCATAGCCATGATTGGCACGTGTGGGTAACCATGTTCAAGAAAGTTTGTGTGATTTGGAGGTGGTGGGAAAAATCACATTTTTTCAAAATATGGCTTAAGTTAGACCAAATGGCCCCTCCGGAATGCCGTCATTTTTTCGACCACCTCCAAATGACCAGAACATTGGCACACATGATCTATTGCACAAACAAAGGTGGGTTTCCAAGGTTTTATATTTTTTTGAATTTTTTATTAACTTATAATGCCCTCTACACTGACTGGACAAACATCGGTCTATACCTCAGGGGGGCATTTTAAATTATTCTTTTTCCAAATTTTCTTTCATAGCCATGATTGGCAAATGTGGGTAACCATGTTCAAGAAAGTTTGTGTGACTTGGATGTGGTCGGGAAAATCACATTTTTTCAAAAACTGACCTAAGTTAGACCAAATGGCCCCTCCGGAATGCGGTCATTTTATCGAGCACCTCCGAACCACCTCAACTTTGGCACACATGATCTATTGCACAAACAAAGGTGGTTTTCCAAGGTTTCATATTTTTTGAATTTTTTATTAATTTATAATGCCCTCTAGACTAACTGGTCAAAACATCGGTCTATACCTAAGGGGGGCATTTTAAATTATTCTTTTTCCAAATTTTCTTTCATAGACATGATTGGCACATGTGGGTAACCATGTTCAACAAAGTTTGTGTGATTTGTATGTGGTGGGAAAAATCACATTTTTTCAAAAACTGGCCTAAGTTAGACCAAATGGCCCCTCCGAAGTGCGGTCATTTTTTCGACCACCTCCAAACCACCTCAACTTTGGCACACATGGTCTATTGCACAATCAAAGGTGGGTTTCCAAGGTTTCATATTTTCTGAATTTTCTATTAATTTATAATGCCCTCTAGACTGACTGGTCAAAACATCGGTCTATACCTCAGGGTGGCAATGTAAAATATTCTTTTTCAAAATTTTCTTTCATAGCCATGATTGGCACATGTGGGTCACCATGTTCAAGAAAGTTTGTGTGATTTGGAGGTGGTGGGAAAAATCAAATTTTTTCAAAAACTGGCTTAAGATAGACCAAATGGCCCCTCCGGAATGCGGTCATTTTTTTGACCACCTCCAAATGACCAGGACATTGGCACACATGATCTATTGCAGAAACAAAGGTGGGTTTCTGTCGGGGCGGACCGCGTCCCCCGCGAGCACCTATGGGGCCGGAGCCCCTTTCGTAGTCCGGTGAGGGGGGCGGAGGGAGCACAGAGAGCAGATCGAGGCGAGCACACGGGCGGTTTACCCAGGTTCGGGCCGCGATGGACGAGTAAAACCCTACTCCTGCTTGGTTGTATTGAACTGGGGAGCTCGGGAGCTTGGGGAGCTAGCTGCACCGAGCGTATGGCTATCTGGATCCCAAATCTCCGAACCTCGGAACCTCCCAACCTCCGAACCCCCTCTACGTTGCACACGGGCCTCCTTTTATAGCGCAAAGGGGTCACCAACAGGTGTCAACGTAAGAGAAAGGGGTAAAAGTGTAAAAGGGGTGGTAGTTGTAACAGTGCGGGGACGGTGGCGCTATAGTGCGGCACAGTGTTATCATACCTACTTCTGACGGTAGGGGACAAGGGCATTAAATGCCCGTCACGGTCGCCCGGACAGCACCGAGGCGGACCGTTAGGTGCGCCACCGTTAGCCACGATGGTGGCTGCATGCCACCGCATACCCCAGGCTGCGCGGTGCCCCGCCACGTGCCCTTGGGGGAAGCCCCGGAGCGACGCGTGGGCGGGCGAGCCGGAGCGCAGCCCTGAGGTGGCGATTTGCCGCGGCAAGTGGCTTGCCGCGGGGGTCGTCTTCCTGTGCCCGATAGCTTGCCGGCTATCAGGCCTTGCCGGGGCGCACGGCGCGCCGTGGCGGGCTTCTCTTGTGGTGCCTGGGTTCGGCCTTCCCGACAAGCTCCTCTTGTCGGGGTCTCGATCTTCTGTCTCTTATACTTTGTTCTTGGATGGCATTACATGGGCTCGGTCGTCCCGGCAAGCTCCTCTTGCCGGGGTCTTGTCTACTTGGCCCGGCAAGCTCCTCTTGCCGGGGGCCTTGTCTTCTTGGCCCGGCAAGCTCCTCTTGCCGGGGGCCTTGCCTTGAATGCTTGGTCTTCTCTTGGCGCTTCCTGGGCGGGCCTCGCCGCAGGGTGCTACAACTGCCCGTGCACAAGTCTGGGGTACTAAGGTACCCCTACTTTAGTACACCGACAGGAGCCCCCGGGCCTGGGCCACACACGGTGCCGAGCGTCGTTGGGCCAGGCCCTAACAGTGCACGGGCACGCGTGGCCTTGGTCGCGCTGCTCCTTAACTCCGCACCCGCCGCCCCTTCCCCAGGCGGCGCGCGCTTATCGCGGCGTCGTGGGGGCGAAACGCCCGTTCCCTCTTTAAGTGGAGGGAGGTGCGGAGGCGCGGCTCGATAAATGAACGGGGGTGAGGCGCGGCTTTCGAGGCGTCCGTTCCCCATAATCACGGGATGGGGAGAGGTCGTCCCACCCGTCGCCTCGGTTCTGCGCGCCCACCACGCGGTCCTCATGCACTCGGAGTCGCGGCGGCGGAGGCAGGGAGTCGGGCCGGCGCAGGTCGATGCAGCGGGTCGGCCCCAGTCGCCTGCCCTTCCTCCGCTTCTATTGGAGGAGCGAGGCGGCCGCGGTCCCACTCCGCCCCTTTATAAGGAGCGAAAGGGGGCGACGGAAATCCGCACTCCATCTCCTTCCTCCTTCTGCTTCTGGTTTCCTTCCCCCCATCTGTGATGGAGGGGGGGAACCCTGGTTCTTCTTCGGTTGCCGCGAGGGTGTCTGCTAGGCAACGCGCCCCTCCTCCCCTTGCGCCCGCGGCGGTGGAGCCGGTCGTCAGGGGAAGAGGGAGAGGGCGAGGTCGCGGACGAGGTCGTGGACGGGGCCGAGGCGCTCGGGGCGGACGGATCGGTGCGCCGTCCTTGCCTCCGCCAGCGGCTCCGCTCCTTCCCGCGGTCCATCTCGGGGACAACCCCCGTGAGTTCATTATCAGGCTGCGCCGGGCGCCTCGTCGCCGCCTCCGGCTTCCCGCTCCATTCGCGAACGTGTTGGAGGTGGAACAGCCTGAGACGCTAAACCTGCGCATGAGGGGCTGCGGGATCAGTGGGACGCGAGTCCACGTCGAGTCCCGAGCCCCCGGCGTGGTGTGTCTGGGCCGCGGGTGGAAGACGTTCGCCCGGATCCACAGCTTGACGGAGGGGTTCACCCTGCACTTTAAGCTAGTGGGGGAGGACCTCCTCTCCGTCAAGGCCTTCTGGGGCTTCGGCATCCGGGCCCGGTGCTGCGAAGATAGCTCCTCCGACAGCGAAGGCTCCTCCTCGAGCGAGAGTGACGAGGAGGGGAGCGACAACGACGACGTGGGGAGCAGCCGCCGGGATGACGGGTCCGACTAGGCGTCGGTCGCAGCTCCGTGTGGCACCGGCGGCCCCATCGTCCGCGCCGGGCCCCGTGAACTCCCCGGGGTCGTCTCCTTGGGCGACTGGCGTAGGGGGGGGCTGCTGAGGAGGACAGAGGGCGGACGTCGAAGGCCGCGAAGTCGGAGTACGGGCCGACTTCGACAGCTGGCTGACGCTCCGGTGCCTCGTGTTCCAGATGCGCCCCAGACGCCGTCATCACCCTTGCTCTCGGTGACGACCACCGGGGGCTTCTCTTCGGCCCGGAGTGGCGAGGCTGGGGAAGAGGAAGAGGCTGGCGGCAAGGCCGCTGCCTCATCTTCCAGCTCTGCCTCCGGCGCCTCCGTCTTCTTCAGCCTCCGGAGACCCCCGGGCGGAGCCCCCCGGATCTTCTCTTGGTGCCTTCTGCCACCCGTAGCTCATCTAGGTGCCCCTTTCGCCCTCTTCGCCTACTTGCCCTACCTCCTGAGGAGAGAGACAAGAAAGGGATTACGGGCACCTTATCTCTTTTCAGCTCGTAAGCCTTCGGGCCTTAGTTGCGTTTAAGCCTTGTAATCCCTTCTTTCATGTTTTTCATTCTGTCTGAACTGTACCTGAGTGGAATGTTTTTAATGAAAAGGGGATGTTTGCCGGATCATTTGTCTCGCGGGTGGAAACCGCGGTAAGGAACGAATCCTTTACATCGTTAAGATAGACGGTTTCTCGTCCGGCAACAGGCCCAGCCGCTCCACCGCACTGCTCGACCTTTCTCACGCCCTTGGCGGAGGCGGGGAGCAGGCGGGTTCCGGCCCCTCGCTTCCCTCCCTCTTGCTGCCGCGGCTGCTATCGAAACGGGCCCCAGGAACGCGCTCTGGGGCTTGCCGCTAAGAGAGCACGGTAGCTTTTCAGGAGGAAAGGAGGCTTTCAAATTCCACAGTCCATAAGAGAATGCCTGATGAGGGATGCGAAAACTTATCTGAGGTTGCAGCCCCCGGCGACTCTGGCTCGCCGGGGCGTAGGTGTTGGCTCGTCCTTCTCCTCTTCCTTGTCCTTGAGCGGCCCGGCAAGGACATTCAATTCCTGCGAGCCAAAGGGAAAGGACGGGAAAAAGACGCGAACTCGACCTCTAAGTTAGGGGTTAGCGACAGTTAGGAACTGACAACCCTAACCAAGGACGAGACTCTGACTCAGCATGCATGCTAAAATCTAGGGCGCCAGCGCTTCTTTATCTTCGGCCAGGGGCTTCGCCTGGCTTTGTACGAGGGCTTACATGCAACATCGGCAAGGCCTGCACAAACCGGTGGTTGCCGGAGCGGATCACGGCAACCGCGCCTTATGGGCGAAACTTGTGAAGATGCTCTATGTTCCCAGGAGTTGCTCACTGGTAGGCCCTCTTCGGTCTTGAGGCGGACAGCGCCGGGCCTCGCGACTCGTCTCACCCGATAAGGGCCTTCCTGCTTCGGCGTCGACTTGTCATAATTCTTGGCCGACTGAACGTTCCTAAGAACAAGGTCGCCTAACAGGGCAACTTTATCTGATGCCAGGGGCTTCGCCTGGCTTTGTACAAGGGGTTACATGCAGCAGCGGCAAGGCCTGTACAAACCGATGGTTGCCGGAGCGGATCACGGCAACCGCGCCTTATGGGCGAAACTTGCGAAGATGCTCTATGTTCCCAGGAGTTGCTCACTGGTAGGCCCTCTTCGGTCTTGAGGCGGACAGCGCCGGGCCTCGCGACTCGTCTCACCCGATAAGGGCCTTCCTGCTTCGGCGTCGACTTGTTATAATTCTTGGCCGACTGAACGTGCCTAAGAACAAGGACGCCTAACAGGGCCACTTTATCTGGTGCCAGGGGCTTCGCCTGGCTTTGTACAAGGGGTTACATGCAACAGCGGCAAGGCCTGTACAAACCGATGGTTGCCGGAGCGGGTCACGGCAACCGCGCCTTATGGGTGAAACTTGCGAAGATGCTCTATGTTCCAGGAATTGCTCACTGGTACGCCTTCTTCGGTCTCGAGGCGGACAGCGCCAGGCCTCGTGACTTGTCTCACCCGATAAGGTCCTTCCCACTTTGGCGTCAACTTGTTGGAATCCTTGGCCGACTGAGTGCGCCGAAGAACAAGGTCGCCCTCTTCGAGACTCCTGGCCTTGACCTTGCGGCTATGGTAGCGACGCAAGGCTTGCTGGTATCGAGCAGCTCGTACCGCAGCCTGGAGACGTCCTTCCTCAAGGAGCAGCGCGTCATCTTGGCGCCGCTGCTCTTGCTCGAGCTCGTCATAAGCGAGCACCCGAGGAGATCCGTATACGAGTTCCGTGGGGATAACTGCTTCCGCTCCATAGACTAGAGCAAAGGGTGTCTGTCCGGTGGCTCGACTCGGTGTCGTTCTGATTGACCAAAGAGCCGCCGGTAGCTCCTCAATCCAATTTCTTCCGCACTTGCGCAGCCTGTCGAAGGTCCTGGTCTTGAGTCCGCGCAGCACTTCAGCGTTGGCCCTTTCTGCTTGACCGTTGCTCCTGGGGTGAGCAACCGAAGCGAAACAGACCTTGGCGCCGAGATCCTGGGCGTATTGCATGAAGGCGCGACTTGTGAATTGTGTCCCGTTGTCGGTGATGATTCTGTTGGGGATTCCGAAACGGCAGACGATCGACCGGAAGAACTTGACTGCTGACTGCGCGGTCACCTTCCTCACTGGCTCCACTTCTGGCCACTTCGTGAACTTGTCGATTGCAACGTACAATCACTCGAAGCCCCCGACGGCTCGGGGAAAAGGGCCGAGGATATCGAGCCCCCAGACCGAGAAGGGCCAGGATAAAGGGATTGTTTGGAGAGCTTGAGCTGGCTGATGAATCTGTTTTGCATGGAACTGGCACTCTTCACACTTGGTTACTAGTGCAGTTGCATCTTGGAGGGCTTCTTGCCAGAAGAACCCTTGCCGGAAGGCTTTCCCGACAAGTGCTCTTGCGCCAATGTGATGGCCGCATATGCCTCCGTGTATTTCTGCCAACAGCTTCTGTCCGTCTTCCCTGGAGATGCACTTCAATCTGACACCGTTGAGTCTCCTTCTGTACAGCTCGTTGTCCACGAACTGGTACATACTTGACTGCCTGGTGATCTTCTCCATCTCTTCTGGGTCGTCGGGAAGTTCTCTAGTTTGTAGAAAACGGACGATCTGCTGCGCCCATGCCGGAGCCCGGGGCTCGACGGCAAGGACTAAAGGCATGAAGGCCGTTGCGGGGACCCCGGCTTCTACGGCAAGAACCTCTGGTTCCGCCGGAGCCGGTGATCCCCCGGCAAGCTTGCCGGGGCAAAGCTTGTCGGGAACCCCCGCTTCAACTGGACAGATCCTCGGATCCGCAGGAGCGGACTGTTCCTCAGCGTTCAGACTGCTGATCCGCTTGCCGGAGCAAGGCTTATTGGGGACACCTGCTTCGACTGGACGGATCCTGGGATCCGCAGGAGCGGGCTGTCCCTCGGCGTTCAGACTGCTGATCTGCTTGCCGGAGCAAGGCTTATCGGGGACACCTGCTTCAACTGGACGGATCCTGGGATCCGCAGGAGCGGGCTGTCCCTCGGCGTTCTGGTTGTTGATCTTGGGGACCTTGGCGGCGGTCTCAGGAAGGTCCGCCTACAAGTAGTCGCCGGAGACCAACTTCCTTTTCTTGGACTGCCCAACTGATGGAGTAACGGATGGTTGAGTCAGCTTGAGTAAGAAGGTCCCTGGTTCCACAGGTAACTTCAACGAAGCACACTTCAAAAGGCCGTCTGCTATCTTATTCTGAGCTCTCGGGACGTGCTCCATTTGCAGCCCTTCAAAGTGTCCTTCCAGCTTTCTCACTTCATCTACATAAGCTTCCATCAGAGGGCTCTGGTAGCTCTTGTTGACTTGCCGGACCACCAGTTGAGAATCTCCCCGCACAATCAGCTTTCTGATCCCAAGTTCGGCCGCAATCCTGAGGCCGGCGAGCAAGCCTTCATACTCAGCAGTATTGTTGGTCGCTTGCTCTCTTGGGAAGTGCATCTGGATAACATACTTGAGGTGCTCTCCGGTGGGCGCGATGAGTACCACGCCAGCACCGGCGCCTTGCAGCGAGAAGGCACCATCGAAGTCCATTACCCACTCGCTTGTTGCTTCTTGTACGGGCGCGCTTGTCTCTTGGGCTTCTCCATCTGGCGTCGGAGTCCACTCAGCTATGAATTCTGCCAAAGCTCGGCTCTGTATGGTTGAAGTACTTTCAAACTTGAGTCCAAAGCTCGACAGCTCCAGTGCCCACTCGACGATCCTGCCTGTTGCCTCGGGATTGTGCAATATCCTCTTCAGCGGAAAGCGAGTGACTACTGTTATCTCATGTGCTTGGAAGTAATGGCGCAGCTTTCTCGAGGCCATGAGGAGGCCGAAAAGCAATTTCTGCACCCCGGAGTATCTTGATCTAGCCCCCTGCAAGAGGGAACTCACAAAATACACCGAGCGCTGCACCATCTTCTTCCGCGCTCCATCCTGTTCCTGCGCAGGGTGGTCCTTGTCGGGGCCAGAGCTTGCCGGAGCAGCCCCCCGCTTGTCACTGGATTCGCTTGCAGGTGGTATAGACTCCTCGTCGGCCTCCCTCTCCGCCACTAACGCAGCACTAACCACCTGGTTGGTTTCCGCTAGGTATAGCAACAACTTCTCCTGTGGTCTAGGTGCGAC
This sequence comes from Aegilops umbellulata, assembly GCA_032464435.1. Classification (NCBI taxonomy): domain Eukaryota; kingdom Viridiplantae; phylum Streptophyta; class Magnoliopsida; order Poales; family Poaceae; genus Aegilops; species Aegilops umbellulata. The sequence continues at coordinate 556,473,677 of CP136057.1, forward strand.
AAGTATTGGAGTGGAGGATAGGTACCTTTTCAAATCTTGCAGCGCTGCCTCCGCTTCTGGAGTCCACTGCATGGGGCCTGCCTTCTTCAAGATTTTAAAGAAGGGCAGGGCGCGTTCTGCAGACCTTGAAATGAACCGACTGAGGGCGGCCACACAACCTGCAAGCTTTCTGACGTCCTTGACGCGCTCTGGGGCTTCGATCTGCTCGATGGCTTTGATCTTGTCGGGATTAGCTTCAATCCCCCTCTGTGACACAAAGAACCCGAGAAGCTTGCCGGAGGGGACTCCGAAAACGCACTTCTCGGGGTTCAGCTTGAGCTGTATCTTGCGCAGGTTCTGAAATGTCTCTTCCAGATCTTGGACCAGGGTTTCCTTGCTCCTGCTCTTCACCACGATGTCATCCATGTAGGCCTCCACGTTCCTATGGATCTGTGGCTCGAAAGCAGTGTGCACTACCCTTGCAAACGTTGATCCCGCATTCTTCAGTCCAAACGGCATGCGTATGAAGCAATAGGTGCCGCACGGAGTGATAAATGCGGTCTTCTCTTCATCTTCTTTGGCCATAAAGACTTGGTGGTAGCCTGAATATGCATCAAGAAAAGAGAGTAGCTCACATCCGGCAGTGGAGTCAACAATCTGGTTAATGCGCGGCAAGGGAAATGGATCCTTGGGACATGCTTTATTCACATCGGTGAAGTCTATGCACAGTCTCCACTTCCCATTGGCTTTGCGCACGACGACCGGATTGGCCAGCCACGTTGGATGGATCACACCTCTCACTAGGCCTGCTGCTTCTAGCTTCTTGATCTCTTCGCTGATGAATTCTTGGCGCTCCATGGCTTGCTTTCTCACTTTCTGCTTGACGGGTCGCGCGTGAGGACAGACAGCGAGCTTGTGCTCAATCACCCTCCTGGGAACACCGGGGATGTCGGACGGTTGCCATGCAAACACGTCGTCATTCGCCCGCAGGAAGGCAACGAGCGCGCTTTCCTATTTGCTGTCAAGCGTGGCACTGATGGTGAAGGTACCGCCAGTGCCGTCCTCCTTGGCGGACACTTTCTTGGTTGCCGGAGGAGCGGTCATTCCCTTCTTGTACTTGCCGGTGGAGCTCGATGGAACGTCCTCGACGGCGGCGCAGCACTCCGAAGAGGTGCGGTTGCCGGAGTGGGCCCCAGAGCACTTACCGGGCTTGGTCTTTGTCTTCTTCCCCCCGGGGGCTTCAGCGGCAAGTGTGTCCTTCTCTGCCGCGGCTGCTACATCCCGGTAGATCTTGTCGGCGCAGATAAGCGCGTCCTTTTTGTCGCCATGGACAGTGATGACGCTTATCGGCCCCGGCATCTTGAGTACGTTGTAGGCGTCGTGGGAAGCTGCCATGAACTTGGCGAGAGCGGGACGGCCGAGGATCCCATTGTATGGTAACGGGATATCAGCGACGTCGAACGTGATGCGCTCAGTCCTGAAGTTGAGCTCGCCGCCGAAGGTCACAGGCAGAGTAATCTTCCCCTTGGGCTTGCTCCTCCCCGGATTGATTCCTTGGAAAGAACCGGTCTCTTCGAGCTCGCCGTCTGGGATCTGGAGTTTCTTGATCACAGCGGAGGAGATCAAGTTCAGCCCGGCCCCGCCGTCTACCAACATTTTGGTGACCTTGAGGTTGCGGATGGTGGGTGAGACCAGCATCGGCAAGCACCCGACCGCGGTTGTGCGGTCGGGGTGATCCTTAAGATCGAAAATGATGGGCGTGCTGGACCATTTGAGGAGCCTGCGCGACTCCACGGGCGGCTCTGCTGCGTTCACCTCTCGCACCCACTGCTTAAGCTGGCGGTGGGAGGTGTGCAGAGAGGCGCCGCCGTCAACGCATAGGACCTCCGTGGCCTTCTGGAACTCCTGCTCGCTGTTATCTTCGTCTTCCACGTCTTCTTCGTCGTCTTCTTCATCCTCGTCGCGGCCCCGGGGAGGCCGATCGCCTTGCCGCTGCTTGGCCTTGCCGCGGCGTCCTCCCCGGCCGATGGGCGGCCGCTTCTTGCTTGGTTCGCCACCTCCACCCTGGGCCTTCCCCTTGTCGCGCCTCTCGTACTCAGCCTTCTGCTGCATGACGAGGTACTCGACGCTTTTGCAGTTGGAGAGATCGTGGCCCTTGGTGCGGTGGATCTTGCAGTATTGCTTGTCGGAGCCGTCCTGCTTGTCGGCTGCCGCCACGGGGGCAGGCTCCTTGCCGGAGCCGCCAGCCAGCGTTCGCTTGGCGGGAGCCCCCTTGCCGGACCCCTCGACGGCAAGCACCTCTTTCCTGTTCTTCCTCCTATTATTCCGCCGCTGGCTTCTCTTCGCCGGGGCGGTGTCGTCACTGTCGCTTTCTCCTGCGCCAGCATCCTCCCCGGGGAGTTTCCTCCCCTCCTCCGCGCGCGCGCACTTGTCAGCCAGGGCATATAGCTCGCTGACGTCCCGGATCTTGGTCATGGCCATCTCTTCACGCATGCGGCGGTTACGCACGTTCTGGTGGAACGCACTGATAACCGCGGCAGGGTGAACGTCGGGGATGTTGCGATGCACGCAGCTGAAGCGCTGGATGTACTTGCGCAGGGGTTCTCCTTCCTTCTGGGCTAGGATGTGGAGGTCGCTATCCTGGCCATGAGGTTTGTGGCCGCCTGTGAAGGCGCCAACAAACTGATGGCAAAGATCCGCCCAGGAAGAAATGGAGCCTTCCGGCAAGTGCATAAGCCACGAACGAACGTTCGGCTTAAGCACGAGCGGGAAGTAGTTCGCCAATATCCTCTCGTCGCGCCCCCCGGCAGCTTGCACAGCGATCGTGTAGATGCTGAGGAACTCCGAGGGGTGCGTCCTGCCGTCGTACTTCTCCGATACGTCGGGCTTGAAGTTCTTCGTGTTGGGCCACCGGACGCGCCGCAGCTCACGGGTGAACGCAGGGCAACCTGCCGCGTACGGTAAGTCACCTGGTTCACCGGGCACGTGCGCGTCGACAGCGTTCCCAGCCCGCTGGTCTGATTCCCGCCGAGTTTCTCGGCGGCGCTCAATCCTTGTTCGAGCGTCTTCTCGCTGCCGCTCGTCGAGGACTCGGCGCTGGTCCCGGCGAGTCCGCGGGTCCGACGACGCTGTAGAGCCGTCGTCGGCGTTGCTCCAGCGGGGCGGCGTCTTCTGCTTCTGCGCCGGGGAGTGCATGGTAGTTGCACCTCCGGGGGTCTTGTCGCCGTCGGCCTTCGTCTCCTCGACCTTCCGGGGCCGTGAGGTCGCCGGCTGCTGCGGCGGGTCGTTGTTGGCGAAGGCGATCAGGCTCTGGATGATGGCCCTCCATCCCTCGGCCTTGTCAGCCGCTGGAGGGTAGTCGAGGAGCAGTTGCGCTCTCGCGAGCGCTTCTGCCGGAGTGGAGGGGAACGGGGGCGAGTGGCGCGAGGAGCGGGATACGCTCGGACTCCTAACGATGTTAGAAAGAGCGGGGTCCCTTCCCGGCGCCTTCGCCTTGCCCGTGTCCGGACGGGGGCCCGTGGCGTCCCGTGAACCTCCAGTTTGCCCTTGGTCCAGCAAGCGGATGCCACCTACCGTGGCATGGCGCTGCTGGGTCGTCGTTTGTTGGGACGGATGCGGCGCGTCCTCGGAGGCCGAGGCTCGGTCGTCCGCCCTGTTCTTGGATTTGGTGGCACCGCGAGTGTTCTCGCCGGTGGCCACCCCTCCGACGGCGTCTCCCCCGCCCACCGTTGGCTCCGGTAGCGGTGGGAGTGACGCGGACGGGCCCGCGACCTCCGAAGCCTTCTTCTTCGGGGCCATGGTGTTGATGAAGCTAGCGAATTCGGAGAAGCTGACGAAGAGCGCGCTCGCGCGAACGCCGGATCTGATCCGCACAACCTCGACGCACCCCCTACCTGGCGCGCCAAAGATGTCGGGGCGGACCGCGTCCCCCGCGAGCACCTATGGGGCCGGAGCCCCTTTCGTAGTCCGGTGAGGGGGGCGGAGGGAGCACAGAGAGCAGATCGAGGCGAGCACACGGGCGGTTTACCCAGGTTCGGGCCGCGATGGACGCGTAAAACCCTACTCCTGCTTGGTTGTATTGAACTGGGGAGCTCGGGAGCTTGGGGAGCTAGCTGCACCGAGTGTATGGCTGTCTGGATCCCAAATCTCCGAACCTCGGAACCTCCCAACCTCCGAACCCCCTCTACGTTGCACACGGGCCTCCTTTTATAGCGCAAAGGGGTCACCAACAGGTGTCAACGTAAGAGAAAGGGGTAAAAGTGTAAAAGGGGTGGTAGTTGTAACAGTGCGGGGATGGTGGCGCTACAGTGCGGCACAGTGTTATCATACCTACTTCTGACGGTAGGGGACAAGGGCATTAAATGCCCGTCACGGTCGCCCGGACAGCACCGAGGCGGACCGTTAGGTGCGCCACCGTTCGCCACGATGGTGGCTGCATGCCACCGCATACCCCAGGCTGCGCGGTGCGACGCGTGGGGGAAGCCCCGGAGCGACGCGTGGGCGGGCGAGCCGGAGCGCAGCCCTGAGGTGGCGATTTGCCGCGGCAAGTGGCTTGCCGCGGGGGTCGTCTTCCTGTGCCCGATAGCTTGCCGGCTATCAGGCCTTACCGGGGCGCACGGCGCGCCGTGGCGGGCTTCTCTTGTGGTGCCTGGGTTCGGCCTTCCCGACAAGCTCCTCTTGTCGGGGTCTCGATCTTCTGTCTCTTATACTTTGTTCTTGGATGGCATTACATGGGCTCGGTCGTCCCGGCAAGCTCCTCTTGCCAGGGTCTTGTCTTCTTGGCCCGGCAAGCTCCTCTTGCCGGGGGCCTTGTCTTCTTGGCCCGGCAAGCTCCTCTTGCCGGGGGCCTTGCCTTGAATGCTTGGTCTTCTCTTGGCGCTTCCTGGGCGGGCCTCGCCGCAGGGTGCTACAACTGCCCGTGCACAAGTCTGGGGTACTAAGGTACCCCTACTTTAGTGCACCGACAGTTTCCAAGGTTTTATATTTTGTGGAATTTTCTATTAATTTATAATGCCCTCTACACTAACTGGTCAAAACATCGGTCTATACATCAGGGGGGCATTGTAAAATATTCTTTTTCCAAATTTTCTTTCATAGCCATGATTGGCACGTGTGGGTAACCATGTTCAAGAAAGTTTGTGTGATTTGGAGGTGGTGGGAAAAATCACATTTTTTCAAAATATGGCTTAAGTTAGACCAAATGGCCCCTCCGGAATGCCGTCATTTTTTCGACCACCTCCAAATGACCAGAACATTGGCACACATGATCTATTGCACAAACAAAGGTGGGTTTCCAAGGTTTTATATTTTTTTGAATTTTTTATTAACTTATAATGCCCTCTAGACTGACTGGTCAAAACATCGGTCTATACCTCAGGGTGGCAATGTAAAATATTCTTTTTAAAAATTTCTTTCATAGCCATGATTGGCACATGTGGGTCACCATGTTCAAGAAAGTTTGTGTGATTTGGAGGTGGTGGGAAAAATCAAATTTTTTCAAAAACTGGCTTAAGATAGACCAAATGGCCCCTCCGGAATGCGGTCATTTTTTTGACCACCTCCAAATGACCAGGACATTGGCACACATGATCTATTGCACAAACAAAGGTGGGTTTCCAAGGTTTTATATTTTGTGGAATTTTCTATTAATTTATAATGCACTCTACACTAACTGGTCAAAACATCGGTCTATACCTCAGGGGGGCATTGTAAAATATTCTTTTTCCAAATTTTCTTTCATAGCCATGATTGGCACATGTGGGTAACCATGTTCAAGAAAGTTTGTGTGATTTGGAGGTGGTGGGAAATATCACATTTTTTTAAAATCTGGCTTAAGTCAAACCAAATGGCCCCTCCGGAATGCGGTCATTTTTTCGACCTCCTCCAAATGACCTCAACATTGGCACACATGATCTATTGCACAAACAAAGGTGGGTTTCCAAGGTTTTATATTTTTTTGAATTTTTTATTAATTTATAATGCCCTCTAGACTGACTGGTCAAAACATCGGTCTATACCTCAGGGGGGCATTGTAAAATATTCTTTTTCTAAATTTTCTTTCATAGCCATGATTAGCACATGTTGGTCACCATGTTCAAGAAAGTTTGTGTGATTTGGAGGTGGTGGGAAAAATCAAATTTTTTCAAAATCTAGCTTAAGTTAGACCAAATGGCCCCTCCGGAATGCGGTCATTTTTTCGACCACCTCCAAATGACCTCAACATTGGCACACATGATCTACTACACAAACAAAGGTGGGTTTCCAAGGTTTTATATTTTTTTAATTTTTTATTAATTTATAATGCCCTCTACACTGACTGGTCAAAACATCGGTCTATACCTTAGGGGGGCATTGTAAAATATTCTTTTTCCAAATTTTCTTTCATAGCCATGATTGGCACGTGTGGGTAACCATGTTCAAGAAAGTTTGTGTGATTTGGAGGTGGTGGGAAAAATCACATTTTTTCAAAATATGGCTTAAGTTAGACCAAATGGCCCCTCTGGAATGCGGTCATTTTTTCGACCACCGCCAAATGACCTCAACATTGGCACACATGATCTATTGCACAAACAAAGGTGGGTTTCCAAGGTTTTATATTTTTTTGAATTTTTTATTAATTTATAATGCCCTCTAGACTGACTGGTCAAAACATCTGTCTATACCTCACGGGGCATTGTAAAATATTCTTTCTCCAAATTTTCTTTCATAGCCATGATTGGCACATGTGGGTCACCATGTTTATGAAAGTTTGTGTGATTTGGATGTGGTGGGAAAAATCACATTTTTTAAAAAACTGGCCTAAGTTAGACCAAATGGCCCCTCCGGAATGTCGTCATTTTTTCGACCACCTCCAAATGACCAGAACATTGGCACACATGATCTATTGCACAAACAAAGGTGGGTTTCCAAGGTTTTATATTTTTTTGAATTTTTTATTAACTTATAATGCCCTCTACACTGACTGGTCAAACATCGGTCTATACCTCAGGGGGTCATTTTAAATTATTCTTTTTCCAAATTTTCTTTCATAGCCATGATTGGCAAATGTGGGTAACCATGTTCAAGAAAGTTTGTGTGACTTGGATGTGGTGGGAAAAATCACATTTTTTCAAAAACTGACCTAAGTTAGACCAAATGGCCCCTCCGGAATGCGGTCATTTTTTCGAGCACCTCCGAACCACCTCAACTTTGGCACACATGATCTATTGCACAAACAAAGGTGGTTTTCCAAGGTTTCATAGTTTTTGAATTTTTTATTAATTTATAATGCCCTCTAGACTAACTGGTCAAAACATCGGTCTATACCTAAGGGGGGCATTTTAAATTATTCTTTTTCCAAATTTTCTTTCATAGACATGATTGGCACATGTGGGTAACCATGTTCAACAAAGTTTGTGTGATTTGGATGTGGTGGGAAAAATCACATTTTTTCAAAAACTGGCCTAAGTTAGACAAAATGGCCCCTCCGAAGTGCGGTCATTTTTTCGACCACCTCCAAACCACCTCAACTTTGGCACACATGGTCTATTGCACAATCAAAGGTGGGTTTCCAAGGTTTCATATTTTCTGAATTTTTTATTAATTTATAATGCCCTCTAGACTGACTGGTCAAAACATCGGTCTATACCTCAGGGTGGCAAAGTAAAATATTCTTTTTCAAAATTTTCTTTCATAGCCATGATTGGCACATGTGGGTCACCATGTTCAAGAAAGTTTGTGTGATTTGGAGGTGGTGGGAAAAATCAAATTTTTTCAAAAACTGGCTTAAGATAGACCAAATGGCCCCTCCGGAATGCGGTCATTTTTTTGACCACCTCCAAATGACCAGGACATTGGCACACATGATCTATTGCACAAACAAAGGTGGGTTTCCAAGGTTTTATATTTTGTGGAATTTTCTATTAATTTATAATGCCCTCTACACTAACTGGTCAAAACATCGGTCTATACCTCAGGGGGGCATTGTAAAATATTCTTTTTCCAAATTTTCTTTCATAGCCATGATTGGCACGTGTGGGTAACCATGTTCAAGAAAGTTTTTGTGATTTGGAGGTGGTTGGAAAAATCACATTTTTTCAAAATATGGCTTAAGTTAGACCAAATGGCCCCTCCGGAATGCCGTCATTTTTTCGACCACCTCCAAATGACCAGAACATTGGCACACATGATCTATTGCACAAACAAAGGTGGGTTTCCAAGGTTTTATATTTTTTTGAATTTTTTATTAACTTATAATGCCCTCTACACTGACTGGTCAAACATCGGTCTATACCTAAGGGGGGCATTTTAAATTATTCTTTTTCCAAATTTTCTTTCATAGACATGATTGGCACATGTGGGTAACCATGTTCAAGAAAGTTTGTGTGATTTGGAGGTGGTGGGAAATATCACATTTTTTCAAAATCTGGCTTAAGATAGACCAAATGGCCCCTCCGGAATGCGGTCATTTTTTCGACCTCCTCCAAATGACCTCAACATTGGCACACATGATCTATTGCACAAACAAAGGTGGGTTTCCAAGGTTTTATATTTTTTTGAATTTTTTATTAATTTATAATGCCCTCTAGACTGACTGGTCAAAACATCTGTCTATACCTCAGCGGGGCATTGTAAAATATTCTTTTTCTAAATTTTCTTTCATAGCCATGATTGGCACATGTTGGTCACCATGTTCAAGAAAGTTTGTGTGATTTGGAGGTGGTGGGAAAAATCAAATTTTTTCAAAATCTAGCTTAAGTTAGACCAAATGGCCCCTCCGGAATGCGGTCATTTTTTCGACCACCTCCAAATGACCTCAACATTGGCACATATGATCTACTACACAAACAAAGGTGGGTTTCCAAGGTTTTATATTTTTTTGAATTTTTTATTAATTTATAATGCCCTCTACACTGACTAGTCAAAACATCGGTCTATACCTTAGGGGGGCATTGTAAAATATTCTTTTTCCAAATTTTCTTTCATAGCCATGATTGGCACGTGTGGGTAACCATGTTCAAGAAAGTTTGTGTGATTTGGAGGTGGTGGGAAAAATCACATTTTTTCAAAATATGGCTTAAGTTAGACCAAATGGCCCCTCTGGAATGCGGTCATTTTTTCGACCACCGCCAAATGACCTCAACATTGGCACACATGATCTATTGCACAAACAAAGGTGGGTTTCCAAGGTTTTATATTTTTTTGAATTTTTTATTAATTTATAATGCCCTCTAGACTGACTGGTCAAAACATCTGTCTATACCTCACGGGGCATTGTAAAATATTCTTTCTCCAAATTTTCTTTCATAGCCATGATTGGCACATGTGAGTCACCATGTTTAAGAAAGTTTGTGTGATTTGGATGTGGTGGGAAAAATCACATTTTTAAAAAAACTGGCCTAAGTTACACCAAATGGCCCCTCCGGAATGCCGTCATTTTTTCGACCACCTCCAAATGACCAGAACATTGGCACACATGATCTATTGCACAAACAAAGGTGGGTTTCCAAGGTTTTATATTTTTTTGAATTTTTTATTAACTTATAATGCCCTCTACACTGACTGGTCAAACATCGGTCTATACCTCAGGGGGGCATTTTAAATTATTCTTTTTCCAAATTTTCTTTCATAGCCATGATTGGCAAATGTGGGTAACCATGTTCAAGAAAGTTTGTGTGACTTGGATGTGGTGGGAAAAATCACATTTTTTCAAAAACTGACCTAAGTTAGACCAAATGGCCCCTCCGGAATGCGGTCATTTTTTCGAGCACCTCCGAACCACCTCAACTTTGGCACACATGATCTATTGCACAAACAAAGGTGGTTTTCCAAGGTTTCATATTTTTTGAATTTTTTATTAATTTATAATGCCCTCTAGACTAACTGGTCAAAACATCGGTCTATACCTAAGGGGGGCATTTTAAATTATTCTTTTTCCAAATTTTCTTTCATAGACATGATTGGCACATGTGGGTAACCATGTTCAACAAAGTTTGTGTGATTTGGATGTGGTGGGAAAAATGACATTTTTTCAAAAACTGGCCTAAGTTAGACCAAATGGCCCCTCCGAAGTGCGGTCATTTTTTCGACCACCTCCAAACCACCTCAACTTTGGCACACATGGTCTATTGCACAATCAAAGGTGGGTTTCCAAGGTTTCATATTTTCTGATTTTTTTATTAATTTATAATGCCCTCTAGACTGACTGGTCAAAACATCGGTCTATACCTCAGGGTGGCAATGTAAAATATTCTTTTTCAAAATTTTCTTTCATAGCCATGATTGGCACATGTGGGTCACCATGTTCAAGAAAGTTTGTGTGATTTGGAGGTGGTGGGAAAAATCAAATTTTTTCAAAAACTAGCTTAAGATAGACCAAATGGCCCCTCCGGAATGCGGTCATTTTTTTGACCACCTCCAAATGACCAGGACATTGGCACACATGATCTATTGCACAAACAAAGGTGGGTTTCCAAGGTTTTATATTTTGCGGAATTTTCTATTAATTTATAATGCCCTCTACAGTAACTGGTCAAAACATCGGTCTATACCTCAGGGGGGCATTGTAAAATATTCTTTTTCCAAATTTTCTTTCATAGCCATGATTGGCACATGTGGGTAACCATGTTCAAGAAAGTTTGTGTGATTTGGAGGTGGTGGGAAATATCACATTTTTTCAAAATCTGGCTTAAGTTAGACCAAATGGCCCCTCCGGAATGCGGTCATTTTTTCGACCTCCTCCAAATGACCTCAACATTGGCACACATGATCTATTGCACAAACAAAGGTGGGTTTCCAAGGTTTTATATTTTTTGAATTTTTTATTAATTTATAATGCCCTCTAGACTGACTGGTCAAAACATCGGTCTATACCTCAGGGGGGTATTGTAAAATATTCTTTTTCAAAATTTTCTTTCATAGCCATGATTGGAACATGTTGGCCACCATGTTCAAGAAAGTTTGTGTGATTTGGAGGTGGTGGGAAAAATCAAATTTTGTCAAAATCTAGCTTAAGTTAGACCAAATGGCCCCTCCGGAATGCGGTCATTTTTTCGACCACCTCCAAATGACCTCAACATTGGCACACATGATCTACTGCACAAACAAAGGTGGGTTTCCAAGGTTTTATATTTTTTTGAATTTTTTATTAATTTATAATGCCCTCTAGACTGACTGGTCAAAACATCGGTCTATACCTCAGGGGGGCATTGTAAAATATTCTTTTTCCAAATTTTCTTTCATAGCCATGATTGGCGCGTGTGGGTAACCATGTTCAAGAAAGTTTGTGTGATTTGGAGGTGGTGGGAAAAATCACATTTTTTCAAAATATGGCTTAAGTTAGACCAAATGGCCCCTCCGGAATGCCGTCATTTTTTCGACCACCTCCAAATGACCAGAACATTGGCACACATGATCTATTGCACAAACAAAGGTGGGTTTCCAAGGTTTTATATTTTGTGGAATTTTCTATTAATTTATAATGCCCTCTAGACTGACTGGTCAAAACATCGGTCTATACCTAAGGGGGGCATTGGAAAATATTCTTTTTCAAAATTTTCTTTCATAGCCATGATTGGCACATGTTGGTCACCATGTTCAAGAAAGTTTGTGTGATTTGGAGGTTGCGGGAAAAATCAAATTTTTTCAAAATCTAGCTTAAGTTAGACAAAATGGCCCCTCCGGAATGCGGTCATTTTTTCGACCACCTCCAAATGACCTCAACATTGGCACACATGATCTACTTCACAAACAAAGGTGGGTTTCCAAGGTTTGATATATTTTTGAATTTTTTATTAATTTATAATGCCCTCTACACTGACTGGTCAAAACATCAGTCTATACCTCAGGGCGGCATTGTAAAATATTCTTTTTCCAAATTTTATTTCATAGCCATGATTGCCACGTGTGGGTAACCATGTTCAAGAAAGTTTGTGTGATTTGGAGGTGGTGGGAAAAATCACATTTTTTCAAAATATGGCTTAAATTAGACCAAATGGCCCCTCCGGAATGCGGTCATTTTTTCGACCTCCTCCAAATGACCTCAACATTGGCACACATGATCTATTGCACAAACAAAGGTGGGTTTCCAAGGTTTTATATTTTTTTGAATTTTTTATTAATTTATAATGCCCTCTAGACTGACTGGTCAAAACATCTGTCTATACCTCAGCGGGGCATTGTAAAATATTCTTTTTCTAAATTTTCTTTCATAGCCATGATTGGCACATGTTGGTCACCATGTTCAAGAAAGTTTGTGTGATTTGGAGGTTGTGGGAAAAATCAATTTTTTTCAAAATCTAGCTTAAGTTAGACCAAATGGCCCCTCCGGAATGCGGTCATTTTTTCGACCACCTCCAAATGACCTCAACATTGGCACACATGATCTACTACACAAACAAAGGTGGGTTTCCAAGGTTTTATATTTTTTTGAATTTTTTATTAATTTATAATGCCCTCTACACTGACTAGTCAAAACATCGGTCTATACCTTAGGGGGGCATTGTAAAATATTCTTTTTCCAAATTTTCTTTCATAGCCATGATTGGCACGTGTGGGTAACCATGTTCAAGAAAGTTTGTGTGATTTGGAGGTGGTGGGAAAAATCACATTTTTTCAAAATATGGCTTAAGTTAGACCAAATGGCCCCTCTGGAATGCGGTCATTTTTTCGACCACCGCCAAATGACCTCAACATTGGCACACATGATCTATTGCACAAACAAAGGTGGGTTTCCAAGGTTTTATATTTTTTTGAATTTTTTATTAATTTATAATGCCCTCTAGACTGACTGGTCAAAACATCTGTCTATACCTCACGGGGCATTGTAAAATATTCTTTCTCCAAATTTTCTTTCATAGCCATGATTGGCACATGTGAGTCACCATGTTTAAGAAAGTTTGTGTGATTTGGATGTGGTGGGAAAAATCACATTTTTAAAAAAACTGGCCTAAGTTAGACCAAATGGCCCCTCCGGAATGCCGTCATTTTTTCGACCACCTCCAAATGACCAGAACATTGGCACACATGATCTATTGCTCAAACAAAGGTGGGTTTCCAAGGTTTTATATTTTTTTGAATTTTTTATTAACTTATAATGCCCTCTACACTGACTGGTCAAACATCGGTCTATACCTCAGGGGGGCATTTTAAATTATTCTTTTTCCAAATTTTCTTTCATAGCCATGATTGGCAAATGTGGGTAACCATGTTCAAGAAAGTTTGTGTGACTTGGATGTGGTGGGAAAAATCACATTTTTTCAAAAACTGACCTAAGTTAGACCAAATGGCCCCTCCGGAATGCGGTCATTTTTTCGAGCACCTCCGAACCACCTCAACTTTGGCACACATGATCTATTGCACAAACAAAGGTGGTTTTCCAAGGTTTCATATTTTTTGAATTTTTTATTAATTTATAATGCCCTCTAGACTAACTGGTCAAAACATCGGTCTATACCTAAGGGGGGCATTTTAAATTATTCTTTTTCCAAATTTTCTTTCATAGACATGATTGGCACATGTGGGTAACCATGTTCAACAAAGTTTGTGTGATTTGGATGTGGTGGGAAAAATGACATTTTTTCAAAAACTGGCCTAAGTTAGACCAAATGGCCCCTCCGAAGTGCGGTCATTTTTTCGACCACCTCCAAACCACCTCAACTTTGGCACACATGGTCTATTGCACAATCAAAGGTGGGTTTCCAAGGTTTCATATTTTCTGAATTTTTTATTAATTTATAATGCCCTCTAGACTGACTGGTCAAAACATCGGTCTATACCTCAGGGTGGCAATGTAAAATATTCTTTTTCAAAAATTTCTTTCATAGCCATGATTGGCACATGTGGGTCACCATGTTCAAGAAAGTTTGTGTGATTTGGAGGTGGTGGGAAAAATCAAATTTTTTCAAAAACTAGCTTAAGATAGACCAAATGGCCCCTCCGGAATGCGGTCATTTTTTTGACCACCTCCAAATGACCAGGACATTGGCACACATGATCTATTGCACAAACAAAGGTGGGTTTCCAAGGTTTTATATTTTGCGGAATTTTCTATTAATTTATAATGCCCTCTACACTAACTGGTCAAAACATCGGTCTATACCTCAGGGGGGCATTGTAAAATATTCTTTTTCCAAATTTTCTTTCATAGCCATGATTGGCACATGTGGGTAACCATGTTCAAGAAAGTTTGTGTGATTTGGAGGTGGTGGGAAATATCACATTTTTTCAAAATCTGGCTTAAGTTAGACCAAATGGCCCCTCCGGAATGCGGTCATTTTTTCGACCTCCTCCAAATGACCTCAACATTGGCACACATGATCTATTGCACAAACAAAGGTGGGTTTCCAAGGTTTTATATTTTTTGAATTTTTTATTAATTTATAATGCCCTCTAGACTGACTGGTCAAAACATCGGTCTATACCTCAGGGGGGTATTGTAAAATATTCTTTTTCAAAATTTTCTTTCATAGCCATGATTGGCACATGTTGGTCACCATGTTCAAGAAAGTTTGTGTGATTTGGAGGTGGTGGGAAAAATCAAATTTTGTCAAAATCTAGCTTAAGTTAGACCAAATGGCCCCTCCGGAATGCGGTCATTTTTTCGACCACCTCCAAATGACCTCAACATTGGCACACATGATCTACTGCACAAACAAAGGTGGGTTTGCAAGGTTTTATATTTTTTTGAATTTTTTATTAATTTATAATGCCCTCTAGACTGACTGGTCAAAACATCGGTCTATACCTCAGGGGGGCATTGTAAAATATTCTTTTTCCAAATTTTCTTTCATAGCCATGATTGCCACGTGTGGGTAACCATGTTCAAGAAAGTTTGTGTGATTTGGAGGTGGTGGGAAAAATCACATTTTTTCAAAATATGGCTTAAATTAGACCAAATGGCCCCTCTGGAATGCGGTCATTTTTTCGACCACCGCCAAATGACCTCGACATTGGCACACATGATCTATTGCACAAACAAAGGTGGGTTTCCAAGGTTTTATATTTTTTTTGAATTTTTTATTAATTTATAATGCCCTCTAGACTGACTGGTCAAAACATCTATCTATACCTCACGGGGCATTGTAAAATATTCTTTCTCCAAATTTTCTTTCATAGCCATGATTGGCACATGTGGGTCACCATGTTTAAGAAAGTTTGTGTGATTTGGATGTGGTGGGAAAAATCACATTTTTTAAAAAACTGGCTTACCCAAATGGCCCCTCCGGAATGCGGTCATTTTTTTGACCACCTCCAAATGACCAGGACATTGGCACACTTGATCTATTGCACAAACAAAGGTGGGTTTCCAAGGTTTTATATTTTGTGGAATTTTCTATTAATTTATAATGCCCTCTACACTAACTGGTCAAAACATCGGTCTATACCTCAGGGGGGCATTGTAAAATATTCTTTTTCCAAATTTTCTTTCATAGCCATGATTGGCACATGTGGGTGACCATGTTCAAGAAAGTTTGTGTGATTTGGAGGTGGTGCGAAATATCACATTTTTTCAAAATCTGGCTTAAGTTAGACCAAATGGCCCCTCCGAAATGCGGTCTTTTTTCGACCTCCTCCAAATGACCTCAACATTGGCACACATGATCTATTGCACAAACAAAGGTGGGTTCCCAAGTTTTTATATTTTTTTGAATTTTTTATTAATTTATAATGCCCTCTAGACTGACTGGTCAAAACATCGGTCTATACCTCAGGGGGGCATTGGAAAATATTCTTTTTCAAAATTTTCTTTCATAGCCATGATTGGCACATGTTGGTCACCATGTTCAAGAAAGTTTGTGTGATTTGGAGGTGGTGGGAAAAATCAAATTTTTTCAAAATCTAGCTTAAGTTAGACAAAATGGCCCCTCCGGAATGCGGTCATTTTTTCGACCACCTCCAAATGACCTCAACATTGGCACACATGATCTACTTCACAAACAAAGGTGGGTTTCCAAGGTTTTATATATTTTTGAATTTTTTATTAATTTATAATGCCCTCTACACTGACTGGTCAAAACATCAGTCTATACCTCAGGGCGGCATTGTAAAATATTCTTTTTCCAAATTTTCTTTCATAGCCATGATTGGCACGTGTGGGTAACCATGTTCAAGAAAGTTTGTGTGATTTGGAGGTGGTGGGAAAAATCACATTTTTTCAAAATATGGCTTAAATTAGACCAAATGGCCCCTCTGGAATGCGGTCATTTTTTCGACCACCGCCAAATGACCTCGACATTGGCACACATGATCTATTGCACAAACAAAGGTGGGTTTCCAAGGTTTTATATTTTTTTTGAATTTTTTATTAATTTATAATGCCCTCTAGACTGACTGGTCAAAACATCTGTCTATACCTCACGGGGCATTGTAAAATATTCTTTCTCCAAATTTTCTTTCATAGCCATGATTGGCACATGTGGGTCACCATGTTTAAGAAAGTTTGTGTGATTTGGATGTGGTGGGAAAAATCACATTTTTTAAAAAACTGGCCTAAGTTAGACCAAATGGCCCCTCCGGAATGCCGTCATTTTTTCGACCACCTCCAAATGACCAGAACATTGGCACACATGATCTATTGCACAAACAAAGGTGGGTTTCCAAGGTTTTATATTTTTTTGAATTTTTTATTAACTTATAATGCCCTCTACACTACCTGGTCAAACATCGGTCTATACCTCAGGGGGGCATTGTAAAATATTCTTTTTCCAAATTTTGTTTCATAGCCATGATTGGCACATGTGGGTAACCATGTTCAAGAAAGTTTGTGTGATTTGGTGGTGGTGGAAAAAATCACATTTTTTCAAAATCAGGCTTAAGTTAGACCAAATGGCCCCTCCGGAATGCGGTCATTTTTTCGACCACCTCCAAATGACCTCAACATTGGCACACATAATCTATTGCACAAACAAAGGTGGGTTTCCAAGGTTTTATATTTTTTTGAATTTTTTATTAATTTATAATGCCCTCTGGACTGACTGGTCAAAACATCGGTCTATACCTCGGGGGGCATTGTAAAATATTCTTTCTCTAACTTTTCTTTCATAGCCATGATTGGAACATGTGGGTCACCATGTTTAAGAAAGTTTGTGTGATTGGGATGTGGTGGGAAAAACCACATTTTTTCAAAAACTGACCTAAGTTAGACCAAATGGCCCCTCCGGAATGCGGTCATTTTTTCGACCACCTCCAAACGACCTCAACTTTGGCACACATTATCTATTGCACAAACAAAGGTGGGTTTCCAAGGTTTTATATTTTTTTGAATTTTTTTTAATTTATAATGCCCTCTAGACTGACTGGTCAAAACATCAGTCTATACCTCAGGGGGGCATTGTAAAATATTCTTTTTCCAAATTTTCTTTCATAGCCATGATTGGCACATGTGGGTCACCATGTTTAAGAAAGTTTGTGTGATTTGGATGTGGTGGGAAAAATCACATTTTTTCAAAAACTGGCCTAAGTTAGACCAAATGGCCCTTCCGGAATGCGGTCATTTTTTCGACCACCTCCGAACCACCTCAACTTTGGCACACATGATATATTGCACAAACAAAGGTGGTTTTCCAAGGTTTTATATTTTTTTGAATTTTTTTTAATTTATAATGCCCTCTAGACTGACTGGTCAAAACATCAGTCTATACCTCAGGGGGGCATTGTAAAATATTCTTTTTCCAAATTTTCTTTCATAGCCATGATTGGCACATGTGGGTCACCATGTTTAAGAAAGTTTGTGTGATTTGGATGTGGTGGGAAAAATCACATTTTTTCAAAAACTGGCCTAAGTTAGACCAAATGGCCCTTCCGGAATGCGGTCATTTTTTCGACCACCTCCGAACCACCTCAACTTTGGCACACATGATATATTGCACAAACAAAGGTGGTTTTCCAAGGTTTCATATTTTTTTGAATTTTTTTAATTTATAATGCCCTCTAGACTGACTGGTCAAAACATCGGTCTATACCTCTGGGGGGCATTGTAAAATATTCTTTTTCCAAATTTTCTTTCATAGCCATGATTGGCACATGTGGGTCACCATGTTTAAGAAAGTTTGTGTGATTTGGATGTGGTGGGAAAAATCACATTTTTTCAAAAACTGACCTAAGTTAGACCAAATGGCCCCTCCGGAATGCGGTCATTTTTTCGACCACCTCCAAACGACCTCAACTTTGGCACACATGATCTATTGCACAAACAAAGGTGGGTTTCCAAGGTTTCATATTTTTTGAATTTTTTATTAATTTATAATGCCCTCTAGACTAACTGGTTAAAACATCGGTCTATACCTCAGGGTGGCATTGTAAAATATTCTTTTTCAAAATTTTCTTTCATAGCCATGATTGGCACATGTGGGTCACCATGTTTAGGAAAGTTTGTGTGATTTGGATGTGGTGGGAAAAATCACATTTTTTCAAAAACTGGCCTAAGTTAGACCAAATGGCCCCTCCGGAATGCGGTCATTTTTTCGACCATCTCCAAACCACCTCAACTTTGGCACACACGATCTATTGCACAAACAAAGCTGGTTTTCCAAGGTTTCATATTTTTTGAATTTTTTATTAATTTATAATGCCCTCTAGACTAACAGGTCAAAACATCGGTCTATACCTCAGGGTGGCATTGTAAAATATTCTTTTTCAAAATTTTCTTTCATAGCCATGATTGGCACATGTGGGTCACCATGTTCAAGAAAGTTTGTGTGATTTGGAGGTGGTGGGAAAAATCAATTTTTTTCAAAAACTGGCTTAAGATAGACCAAATGGCCCCTCCGGAATGCGGTCATTTTTTCGACCACCTCCAAATGACCAGAACATTGGCACACCTGATCTATTGCACAAACAAAGGTGGGTTTCCAAGGTTTTATATTTTTTTTGAATTTTTTATTAATTTATAATGCCCTCTACACTGATTGGTCAAAACATCTGTCTATACCTCAGGGGGCATTGTAAAATATTCTTTTTCCAATTTTTCTTTCATAGCCATGATTGGCACATGTGGGTAACCATGTTCAAGAAAGTTTGTGTGATTTGGAGGTGGTGGGAAAAATCGGATTTTTTCAAAATCTGGCTTAAGTTAACCAAATGGCCCTCCGGAATGCGGTCATTTTTTCGACCACCTCCAAATGACCTCAACATTGGCACACATGATCTATTGCACAAACAAAGGTGGGTTACCAAGGTTTTATATTTTTTTGAATTTTTTATTAATTTATAATGCCCTCTAGACTGACTGGTCAAAACATCGGTCTATACCTCACGGGCCATTGTAAAATATTCTTTTTCAAAATTTTCTTTCATAGCCATGATTGGCACATGTGGTTCACCATGTTCAAGAAAGTTTGTGTGATTTGGAGGTGGTGGGAAAAATCACATTTTTTCGAAATCTGGCTTAAGTTAGACCATATGGCCCCTCCGGAATGCGGACATTAATTCGACCACCTGCAAATGACCTCAACTTTGGCACATATGATCTATTGCACAAACAAAGGTGGGTTTACAAGGTTTTATTTTTTTTGGATTTTTTATTAATATATAATGTCCTCTAGGCTGACTGGTCAAAACATCGGTCTATACCTCAGGGGGGCATTGTAAAATATTCATTTTCCAAATTTTCTTTCATAGCCATGATTTGCACATGTGGGTCACCATGTTTAAGAAAGTTTGTGTGATTCGGATGTGGTGGGAAAAATCACATTTTTTCAAAAACTGGCCTAAGTTAGACCAAATGGCCCTTCCGGAATGCGGTCATTTTTTCGACCACCTCCGAACCACCTCAACTTTGGCACACATGATATATTGCACAAACAAAGGTGGTTTTCCAAGGTTTCATATTTTTTTGAATTTTTTTAATTTATAATGCCCTCTAGACTGACTGGTCAAAACATCGGTCTATACCTCTGGGGGGCATTGTAAAATATTCTTTTTCCAAATTTTCTTTCATAGCCATGATTGGCACATGTGGGTCACCATGTTTAAGAAAGTTTGTGTGATTTGGATGTGGTGGGAAAAATCACATTTTTTCAAAAACTGACCTAAGTTAGGCCAAATGGCCCCTCCGGAATGCGGTCATTTTTTCGACCACCTCCAAAGGACCTCAACTTTGGCACACATGATCTATTGCACAAACAAAGGTGGGTTTAGAAGGTTTCATATTTTTTGAATTTTTTATTAATTTATAATGCCCTCTAGACTAACTGGTCAAAACATCGGTCTATACCTCAGGGTGGCATTGTAAAATATTCTTTTTCAAAATTTTCTTTCATAGCCATGATTGGCACATGTGGGTCACCATGTTTAGGAAAGTTTGTGTGATTTGGATGTGGTGGGAAAAATCACATTTTTTCAAAAACTGGCCTAAGTTAGACCAAATGGCCCCTCCGGAATGCGGTCATTTTTTCGACCATCTCCAAACCACCTCAACTTTGGCACACACGATCTATTGCACAAACAAAGGTGGTTTTCCAAGGTTTCATATTTTTTGAATTTTTTATTAATTTATAATGCCCTCTAGACTAACAGGTCAAAACATCGGTCTATACCTCAGGGTGGCATTGTAAAATATTCTTTTTCAAAATTTTCTTTCATAGCCCTGATTGGCACATGTGGGTCACCATGTTTAAGAAAGTTTGTGTGATTTGGATGTGGTGGGAAAAATCACATTTTTTCAAAAACTGACCTAAGTTAGGCCAAATGGCCCCTCCGGAATGCGGTCATTTTTTCGACCACCTCCAAACGACCTCAACTTTGGCACACATGATCTATTGCACAAACAAAGGTGGGTTTCCAAGGTTTCATATTTTTTGAATTTTTTATTAATTTATAATGCCCTCTAGACTAACTGGTCAAAACATCGGTCTATACCTCAGGGTGGCATTGTAAAATATTCTTTTTCAAAATTTTCTTTCATAGCCATGATTGGCACATGTGGGTCACCATGTTTAGGAAAGTTTGTGTGATTTGGATGTGGTGGGAAAAATCACATTTTTTCAAAAACTGGCCTAAGTTAGAACAAATGGCCCCTCCGGAATGCGGTCATTTTTTCGACCATCTCCAAACCACCTCAACTTTGGCACACACGATCTATTGCACAAACAAAGGTGGTTTTCCAAGGTTTCATATTTTTTGAATTTTTTATTAATTTATAATGCCCTCTAGACTAACAGGTCAAAAGGTCGGTCTATACCTCAGGGTGGCATTGTAAAATATTCTTTTTCAAAATTTTCTTTCATAGCCATGATTGGCACATGTGGGTCACCATGTTCAAGAAAGTTTGTGTGATTTGGAGGTGGTGGGAAAAATCAATTTTTTTCAAAAACTGGCTTAAGATAGACCAAATGGCCCCTCCGGAATGCGGTCATTTTTTCGACCACCTCCAAATGACCAGAACATTGGCACACCTGATCTATTGCACAAACAAAGGTGGGTTTCCAAGGTTTTATATTTTTTTTGAATTTTTTATTAATTTATAATGCCCTCTACACTGATTGGTCAAAACATCTGTCTATACCTCAGGGGGCATTGTAAAATATTCTTTTTCCAATTTTTCTTTCATACCCATGATTGGCACATGTGGGTAACCATGTTCAAGAAAGTTTGTGTGATTTGGAGGTGGTGGGAAAAATCACATTTTTTCAAAATCTGGCTTAAGTTAACCAAATGGCCCTTCGGAATGCGGTCATTTTTTCGACCACCTCCAAATGACCTCAACATTGGCACACATGATCTATTGCACAAACAAAGGTGGGTTTCCAAGGTTTTATATTTTTTTGAATTTTTTATTAATTTATAATGCCCTCTAGACTGACTGGTCAAAACATCGGTCTATACCTCACGGGCCATTGTAAAATATTCTTTTTCAAAATTTTCTTTCATAGCCATGATTGGCACATGTGGGTCACCATGTTCAAGAAAGTTTGTGTGATTTGGAGGTGGTGGGAAAAATCACATTTTTTCAAAATCTGGCTTAAGTTAGACCATATGGCCCCTCCGGAATGCGGACATTAATTCGACCACCTGCAAATGACCTCAACTTTGGCACATATGATCTATTGCACAAACAAAGGTGGGTTTCCAAGGTTTTATTTTTTTTGGATTTTTTATTAATATATAATGTCCTCTAGGCTGACTGGTCAAAACATCGGTCTATACCTCAGGGGGGCATTGTAAAATATTCATTTTCCAAATTTTCTTTCATAGCCATGATTTGCACATGTGGGTCACCATGTTTAAGAAAGTTTGTGTGATTCGGATGTGGTGGGAAAAATCACATTTTTTCAAAAACTGGCCTAAGTTAGACCAAATGGCCCCTCCGGAATGCGGTCATTTTTTCGACCATCTCCAAACCACCTCAACTTTGGCACACACGATCTATTGCACAAACAAAGGTGGTTTTCCAAGGTTTCATATTTTTTGAATTTTTTATTAATTTATAATGCCCTCTAGACTAACTGGTCAAAACATCGGTCTATACCTCAGGGTGGCATTGTAAAATATTCTTTTTCAAAATTTTCTTTCATAGCCATGATTGGCACATGTGGGTCACCATGTTCAAGAAAGTTTGTGTGATTTGGAGGTGGTGGGAAAAATCAATTTTTTTCAAAAACTGGCTTAAGATAGACCAAATGGCCCCTCCGGAATGCGGTCATTTTTTCGACCACCTCCAAATGACCAGAACATTGGCACACCTGATCTATTGCACAAACAAAGGTGGGTTTCCAAGGTTTTATATTTTTTTGAATTTTTTATTAATTTATAATGCCCTCTACACTGATTGGTCAAAACATCTGTCTATACCTCAGGGGGGCATTGTAAAATATTCTTTTTCCAATTTTTCTTTCATAGCCATGATTGGCACATGTGGGTAACCATGTTCAAGAAAGTTTGTGTGATTTGGAGGTGGTGGGAAAAATCACATTTTTTCAAAATCTGGCTTAAGTTAACCAAATGGCCCTCCGGAATGCGGTCATTTTTTCGACCACCTCCAAACCACCTCAACTTTGGCACACATGATCTATTGCACAAACAAAGGTGGTTTTCCAAGGTTTCATATTTTTTGAATTTTTTATTAATTTATAATGCCCTCTAGACTAACTGGTCAAAACATCGGTCTATACATCAAGGTGGCATTGTAAAATATTCTTTTTCAAAATTTTCTTTCATAGCCATGATTGGCACATGTGGGTCACCATGTTCAAGAAAGTTTGTGTGATTTGGAGGTGGTGGGAAAAATCAATTTTTTTCGAAAACTGGCTTAAGATAGACCAAATGGCCCCTCCGGAATGCGGTCATTTTTTCGACCACCTCCAAATGACCAAAACATTGGCACACCTGATATATTGCACAAACAAAGGTGGGTTTCCAAGGTTTTATATTTTTTTGAATTTTTTATTAATTTATAATGCCCTCTAGACTGACTGGTCAAAACATCGGTCTATACCTCACGGGCCATTATAAAATATTCTTTCTCCAAATTTTCTTTCATAGCCATGATTGGAACATGTGGGTCACCATGTTTAAGAAAGTTTGCATGATTTGGATGTGGTGGGAAAAATCAAATTTTTAAAAAAACTGGCCTAAGTTAGACCAAATGGCCCCTCCGGAATGCGGTCATTTTTTCGACCACCTCCAAACCACCTCAACTTTGGCACACATGATCTATTGCACAAACAAAGGTGGTTTTCCAAGGTTTCATATTTTTTGAATTTTTATTAATTTATAATGCCCTCTAGACTAACTGGTCAAAACATCGGTCTATACCTCAGGGTGGCATTATAAATATTCTTTTTCAAAATTTTCTTTCATAGCCATGATTGGCACATGTGGGTCACCATTATCAAGAAAGTTTGTGTGATTTGGAGGTGGTGGGAAAAATCACATTTTTTCAAAATCTGGCTTAAGTTAGACCAAATGGCCCCTCCGGAATGCGGGCATTTTTTCGACCACCTGCAAATGACCTCAACTTTGGCACATATGATCTATTGCACAAACAAAGGTGGGTTTCCAAGGTTTTATTTTTTTTGGATTTTTTATTAATATATAATGTCCTCTAGGTTGACTGGTCAAAACATCGGTCTATACCTCAGGGGGGCATTGTAAATATTCATTTTCCAAATTTTCTTTCATAGCCATGATTGGCACATGTGGGTCACCATGTTTAAGAAAGTTTGTGTGATTTGGAGGTGGTGGGAAAAATCACATTTTTTCAAAAACTGGCCTAAGTTAGACCAAATGGCCCCTCCGGAATGCGGTCATTTTTTCGACCATCTCCAAACCACCTCAACTTTGGCACACACGATCTATTGCACAAACAAAGGTGGTTTTCCAAGGTTTCATATTTTTTGAATTTTTTATTAATTTATAATGCCCTCTAGACTAACTGGTCAAAACATCGGTCTATACCTCAGGGTGGCATTGTAAAATATTCTTTTTCAAAATTTTCTTTCATAGCCATGATTGGCACATGTGGGTCACCATGTTCAAGAAAGTTTGTGTGATTTGGAGGTGGTGGGAAAAATCAATTTTTTTGAAAAACTGGCTTAAGATAGACCAAATGGTCCCTCCGGAATGCGGTCATTTTTTCGACCACCTCCAAATGACCAGAACATTGGCACACCTGATCTATTGCACAAACAAAGGTGGGTTTCAAAGGTTTTATATTTTTTTTGAATTTTTTATTAATTTATAATGCCCTCTACACTGATTGGTCAAAACATCTATCTATACCTCAGGGGGGCATTGTAAAATATTCTTTTTCCAATTTTTCTTTCATAGCCATGATTGGCACATGTGGGTAACCATGTTCAAGAAAGTTTGTGTGATTTGGAGGTGGTGGGAAAAATCACATTTTTTCAAAATCTGGCTTAAGTTAACCAAATGGCCCTCCGAAATGCGGTCATTTTTTCGACCACCTCCAAACCACCTCAACTTTGGCACACATGATCTATTGCACAAACAAAGGTGGTTTTCCAAGGTTTCAGATTTTTTGAATTTTTTATTAATTTATAATGCCCTCTAGACTAACTGGTCAAAACATCGGTCTATACATTAGGGTGGCATTGTAAAGTATTATTTTTCAAAATTTTCTTTCATAGCCATGATTGGCACATGTGGGTCACCATGTTCAAGAAAGTTTGTGTGATTTGGAGGTGGTGGGAAAAATAAATTTTTTTCAAAAACTGGCTTAAGATAGACCAAATGGCCCCTCCGGAATGAGGTCATTTTTTCGACCACCTCCAAATGACCAAAACATTGGCACACCTGATATATTGCACAAACAAAGGTGGGTTTCCAAGGTTTTATATTTTTTTGAATTTTTTTTTAATTTATAATGCCCTCTAGACTAACTGGTCAAAACATCGGTCTATACCTCACGGGCCATTATAAAATATTCTTTCTCCAAATTTTCTTTCATAGCCATGATTGGAACATGTGGGTCACCATGTTTAAGAAAGTTTGCATGATTTGGATGTGGTGGGAAAAATCAAATTTTTTAAAAAACTTGCCTAAGTTAGACCAAATGGCCCCTCCGGAATGCGGTCATTTTTTCGACCACCTCCAAACCACCTCAACTTTGGCACACATGATCTATTGCACAAACAAAGGTGGTTTTCCAAGGTTTCATATTTTTTGAATTTTTTATTAATTTATAATGCCCTCTAGACTAACTGGTCAAAACATCGGTCTATACCTCAGGGTGGCATTGTAAAATATTCTTTTTCAAAATTTTCTTTCATAGCCATGATTGGCACATGTGGATCACCATTATCAAGAAAGTTTGTGTGATTTGGATGTGGTGGGAAAAATCACATTTTTTCAAAAACTGGCCTAAGTTAGACCAAATGGCCCCTCCGGAATGCGGTCATTTTTTCGACCACCTCCAAACGACCTCAACTTTGGCACACATGATCTATTGCACAAACAAAGGTGGGTTTCCAAGGTTTTATATTTTTTGGACTTTTTTTTAATTTATAATGCCCTCTAGACTGACTGGTCAAAACATTGGTCTATACCTCTGGGGGGCATTGTAAAATATTCTTTTTCCAAATTTTCTTTCATAGCCATGATTGGCACATGTGGGTCACCATGTTTAAGAAAGTTTGTGTGATTTGGATGTGGAGGGAAAAATCAAATTTTTAAAAAAACTGGCCTAAGTTAGACTAAATGGCCCCTCCAGAATGCGGTCATTTTTTGACCACCTCCAAACCACCTCAACTTTGGCACACATGATCTATTGCACAAACAAAGGTGGTTTTCCAAGGTTTCATATTTTTTGAATTTTTTATTAATTTATAATGCCCTCTAGACTAACTAGTCAAAACATCGGTCTATACCTTAGGGTGGCATTGTAAAATATTCTTTTTCAAAATTTTCTTTCATAGCCATGATTAGCACATGTGGGTCACCATGTTCAAGAAAGTTTGTGTGATTTGGAGGTGGTGGGAAAAATCACATTTTTTCAAAATCTGGCTTAAGTTAGACCAAATGGCCCCTCCGGAATGCGGGCATTTTTTCGACCACCTGCAAATGACCTCAACTTTGGCACATATGATCTATTGCACAAACAAAGGTGGGTTTCCAAGGTTTTATTTTTTGGATTTTTTATTAATATATAATGTCCTCTAGGCTGACTGGTCAAAACATCGGTCTATACCTCAGGGGGGCATTGTAAAATATTCATTTTCCAAATTTTCTTTCATAGCCATGATTTGCACATGTGGGTCACCATGTTTAAGAAAGTTTGTGTGATTTGGATGTGGTGGGAAAAATCACATTTTTTCAAAAACTCGCCTAAGTTAGACCAAATGGCCCCTCCGGAATGCGGTCATTTTTTCGACCACCTCCAAATGACCTCAACTTTGGCACACATGATCTATTGCACAAACAAAGGTGGGTTTCCAAGGTTTTATATTTTTTTGAATTTTTTTTAATTTATAATGCCCTCTAGACTGACTGGTCAAAACATCGGTCTATACCTCTGGGGGGCATTGTAAAATATTCTTTTTCCAAATTTTCTTTCATAGCCATGATTAGCACATGTGGGTCACCATGTTTAAGAAAGTTTGTGTGATTTGGATGTGGTGGGAAAAATCACATTTTTAAAAAAACTGGCCTAAGTTAGACCAAATGGCCCCTCCGGAATGCGGTCATTTTTGCGACCATCTCCAAACCACCTCAACTTTGGCACACACGATCTATTGCACAAACAAAGGTGGTTTTCCAAGGTTTCATATTTTTTGAATTTTTTATTAATTTATAATGCCCTCTAGACTGACTGGTCAAAACATTGGTCTATACCTCAGGGTGGCATTGTAAAATATTCTTTTTCCAAATTTTCTTTCATAGCCATGATTGGCACATGTGGGTCACCATGTTCAAGAAAGTTTGTGTGATTTGGAGGTGGTGGGAAAAATCAAATTTTTTCAAAAACTGGCTTAAGATAGACCAAATGGCCCCTCCGGAATGCGGTCATTTTTTCGACCACCTTGAAATGACCAGAACATTGGCACACATGATCTATTGCACAAACAAAGGTGGTTTTCCAAGGTTTCATATTTTTTGAATTTTTTATTAATTTATAATGCCCTCTAGACTAACTAGTCAAAACATCGGTCTATACCTCAGGGTGGCATTGTAAAATATTCTTTTTCAAAATTTTCTTTCATAGCCATGATTAGCACATGTGGGTCACCATGTTCAAGAAAGTTTGTGTGATTTGGAGGTGGTGGGAAAAATCACATTTTTTCAAAATCTGGCTTAAGTTAGACCAAATGGCCCCTCCGGAATGCGGGCATTTTTTCGACCACCTGCAAATGACCTCAACTTTGGCACATATGATCTATTGCACAAACAAAGGTGGGTTTCCAAGGTTTTATTTTTTGGATTTTTTATTAATATATAATGTCCTCTAGGCTGACTGGTCAAAACATCGGTCTATACCTCAGGGGGGCATTGTAAAATATTCATTTTCCAAATTTTCTTTCATAGCCATGATTTGCACATGTGGGTCACCATGTTTAAGAAAGTTTGTGTGATTTGGATGTGGTGGGAAAAATCACATTTTTTCAAAAACTGGCCTAAGTTAGACCAAATGGCCCCTCCGGAATGCGGTCATTTTTTCGACCACCTCCAAATGACCTCAACTTTGGCACACATGATCTATTGCACAAACAAAGGTGGGTTTCCAAGGTTTTATATTTTTTTGAATTTTTTTTAATTTATAATGCCCTCTAGACTGACTGGTCAAAACATCGGTCTATACCTCTGGGGGGCATTGTAAAATATTCTTTTTCCAAATTTTCTTTCATAGCCATGATTAGCACATGTGGGTCACCATGTTTAAGAAAGTTTGTGTGATTTGGATGTGGTGGGAAAAATCACATTTTTAAAAAAACTGGCCTAAGTTAGACCAAATGGCCCCTCCGGAATGCGGTCATTTTTTCGACCATCTCCAAACCACCTCAACTTTGGCACACACGATCTATTGCACAAACAAAGGTGGTTTTCCAAGGTTTCATATTTTTTGAATTTTTTATTAATTTATAATGCCCTCTAGACTGACTGGTCAAAACATTGGTCTATACCTCAGGGTGGCATTGTAAAATATTCTTTTTCCAAATTTTCTTTCATAGCCATGATTGGCACATGTGGGTCACCATGTTCAAGAAAGTTTGTGTGATTTGGAGGTGGTGGGAAAAATCAAATTTTTTCAAAAACTGGCTTAAGATAGACCAAATGGCCCCTCCGGAATGCGGTCATTTTTTCGACCACCTTGAAATGACCAGAACATTGGCACACATGATCTATTGCACAAACAAAGGTGGTTTTCCAAGGTTTCATATTTTTTGAATTTTTTATTAATTTATAATGCCCTCTAGACTAACTGGTCAAAACTTCGGTCTACACCTCAGGGTGCATTGTAAAATATTCTTTTTCAAAATTTTCTTTCATAGCCATGATTGGCACATGTGGGTCACCATGTTCAAGAAAGTTTGTGTGATTTGGAGGTGGTGGGAAAAATCAATTTTTTTCAAAAACTGGCTTAAGATAGACCAAATGGCCCCTCCGGAATGCGGTCATTTTTTCGACCACCTCCAAATGACCAGAACATTGGCACACCTGATCTATTGCACAAACAAAGGTGGGTTTCCAAGGTTTTATATTTTTTTGAATTTTTTATTAATTTATAATGCCCTCTACACTGATTGGTCAAAACATCTATCTACACCTCAGGGTGCATTGTAAAATATTCTTTTTCAAAATTTTCTTTCATAGCCATGATTGGCACATGTGGGTCACCATGTTCAAGAAAGTTTGTGTGATTTGGAGGTGGTGGGAAAAATCACATTTTTTCAAAATCTGGCTTAAGTTAGACCAAATGGCCCCTCCGGAATGCGGGCATTTTTTTGACCACCTGCAAATGACCTCAACTTTGGCACATATGATCTATTGCACAAACAAAGGTGGGTTTCCAAGGTTTTATTTTTTTGGATTTTTTATTAATATATAATGTCCTCTAGGCTGACTGGTCAAAACATCGGTCTATACCTCAGGGGGGCATTGTAAAATATTCATTTTCCAATTTTTCTTTCATAGCCATGATTTGCACATGTGGGTCACCATGTTTAAGAAAGTTTGTGTGATTTGGATGTGGTGGGAAAAATCACATTTTTTCAAAAACTCGCCTAAGTTAGACCAAATGGCCCCTCCGGAATGCGGTCATTTTTTTGACCATCTCTAAACCACCTCAACTTTGGCACACATGATCTATTGCACAAACAAAGGTGGTTTTCCAAGGTTTTATATTTTTTTGAATTTTTTTTAATTTATAATGCCCTCTAGACTGACTTGTCAAAACATCGGTCTATTCCTCAGGGGGGCATTGTAAAATATTTTTTTTCAAATTTTCTTTCATAGCCATGATTGGCACATCTGGGTATCCATGTTGATGAAAGTTTGTGTGATTTGGAGGTGGTGGGAAAAATCACATTTTTTCAAAATCTGGCTTAAGTTAGACCAAATGGCCCCTCCGGAATGTGGTCATTTTTTCAACCACCTCCAAATGACCTCAACTTTGGCACACATGATCTATTGCACAAACAAAGGTGGGTTTCCAAGGTTTTTTTTTGAATTTTTTTTTAATTTATAATGTTCTCTAGGCTAACTGGTCAAAACATCGGCCTATACCTCAGGGGGGCATTGTAAAATATTCTTTTTCCAAATTTTCTTTCATACCCATGATTGGCACATGTGGGTCACCATGTTTAAGAAAGTTTTTGTGATTTGGATGTGGTGGGAAAAATCACCTTTTTTCAAAAACTTGCTTAAGATAGACCAAATGGCCCCTCCGGAACGCGGTCATTTTTTCGACCACCTCCATATGGCAAGAACATTGGCACACCTGATCTATTGCACAAAAAAGGTGGGTTTCCAAGGTTTTATATTTTTTTTGAATTTTTTATGAATTTATAATGCCCTCTACACTGATTGGTCAAAACATCTGTCTATACCTCAGGGGGGCATTGTAAAATATTCTTTTTCCAAATTTTCTTTCATAGCCATGATTGGCTAATGTGGGTCACCATGTTCAAGAAATTTTGTGTGATTTGGAGGTGGTGGGAAAATCAAATTTTTTAAAAAATTGGCTCAAGTTAGACCAAATGGCCCCTCGGAATGCGGTCATTTTTTCGACCACCTCAAAATGACCTCAACTTTGGGACACATGACCTATTGCACAAACAAAGGTGGGTTTCCAAGGTTTTATAGTTTTTGAATTTTTTATTAATTTATAATGCCCTCTAGACCGGCTAGTCAAAACATCGGTCTATACCTCAGGGGGGCATTGTAAAATATTCTTGCGCCAAATTTTCTTTCATAGCCATGATTGGAACATGTGGGTCACCATGTTTAAGAAAGTTTGTGTGATTGGGATGTGGTGGGAAAAATCACATTTTTTCAAAAACTGACCTAAGTTAGACCAAATGGCCCCTCCGGAATGCGGTCATTTTTTCGACCACCTCCAAACGACCTCAACTTTGGCACACATGATATATTGCACAAACAAAGGTGGGTTTCCAAGGTTTTATATTTTTTTGAATTTTTTTTAATTTATAATGCCCTCTAGACTGACTTGTCAAAACATCGGTCTATTCCTCAGGGGGGCATTGTAAAATATTCTTTTTCCAAATTTTCTTTCATAGCCATGATTGGCACATGTGGGTCACCATGTTTAAGAAAGTTTGTGTGATTTGGATGTGGTGGGAAAAATCACATTTTTTCAAAATCTGGCTTAAGTTAGACCAAATGGCCCCTCCGGAATGCGGGCATTTTTTTGACCACCTGCAAATGACCTCAACTTTGGCACATATGATCTATTGCACAAACAAAGGTGGGTTTCCAAGGTTTTATTTTTTTGGATTTTTTATTAATATATAATGTCCTCTAGGCTGACTGGTCAAAACATCGGTCTATACCTCAGGGGGGCATTGTAAAATATTCATTTTCCAATTTTTCTTTCATAGCCATGATTTGCACATGTGGGTCACCATGTTTAAGAAAGTTTGTGTGATTTGGATGTGGTGGGAAAAATCACATTTTTTCAAAAACTCGCCTAAGTTAGACCAAATGGCCCCTCCGGAATGCGGTCATTTTTTTGACCATCTCTAAACCACCTCAACTTTGGCACACATGATCTATTGCACAAACAAAGGTGGTTTTCCAAGGTTTTATATTTTTTTGAATTTTTTTTAATTTATAATGCCCTCTAGACTGACTTGTCAAAACATCGGTCTATTCCTCAGGGGGGCATTGTAAAATATTTTTTTTCAAATTTTCTTTCATAGCCATGATTGGCACATCTGGGTATCCATGTTGATTAAAGTTTGTGTGATTTGGAGGTGGTGGGAAAAATCACATTTTTTCAAAATCTGGCTTAAGTTAGACCAAATGGCCCCTCCGGAATGTGGTCATTTTTTCGACCACCTCCAAATGACCTCAACTTTGGCACACATGATCTATTGCACAAACAAAGGTGGGTTTCCAAGGTTTTTTTTTGAATTTTTTTTTAATTTATAATGTTCTCTAGGCTAACTGGTCAAAACATCGGCCTATACCTCAGGGGGGCATTGTAAAATATTCTTTTTCCAAATTTTCTTTCATACCCATGATTGGCACATGTGGGTCACCATGTTTAAGAAAGTTTTTGTGATTTGGATGTGGTGGGAAAAATCACCTTTTTTCAAAAACTTGCTTAAGATAGACCAAATGGCCCCTCCGGAACGCGGTCATTTTTTCGACCACCTCCATATGGCAAGAACATTGGCACACCTGATCTATTGCACAAAAAAGGTGGGTTTCCAAGGTTTTATATTTTTTTTGAATTTTTTATGAATTTATAATGCCCTCTACACTGATTGGTCAAAACATCTGTCTATACCTCAGGGGGGCATTGTAAAATATTCTTTTTCCAAATTTTCTTTCATAGCCATGATTGGCTAATGTGGGTCACCATGTTCAAGAAATTTTGTGTGATTTGGAGGTGGTGGGAAAATCAAATTTTTTAAAAAATTGGCTCAAGTTAGACCAAATGGCCCCTCCGGAATGCGGTCATTTTTTCGACCACCTCAAAATGACCTCAACTTTGGGACACATGACCTATTGCACAAACAAAGGTGGGTTTCCAAGGTTTTATAGTTTTTGAATTTTTTATTAATTTATAATGCCCTCTAGACCGGCTAGTCAAAACATCGGTCTATACCTCAGGGGGGCATTGTAAAATATTCTTGCGCCAAATTTTCTTTCATAGCCATGATTGGAACATGTGGGTCACCATGTTTAAGAAAGTTTGTGTGATTGGGATGTGGTGGGAAAAATCACATTTTTTCAAAAACTGACCTAAGTTAGACCAAATGGCCCCTCCGGAATGCGGTCATTTTTTCGACCACCTCCAAACGACCTCAACTTTGGCACACATGATATATTGCACAAACAAAGGTGGGTTTCCAAGGTTTTATATTTTTTTGAATTTTTTTTAATTTATAATGCCCTCTAGACTGACTTGTCAAAACATCGGTCTATTCCTCAGGGGGGCATTGTAAAATATTCTTTTTCCAAATTTTCTTTCATAGCCATGATTGGCACATGTGGGTCACCATGTTTAAGAAAGTTTGTGTGATTTGGATGTGGTGGGAAAAATCACATTTTTTCAAAAACTCGCCTAAGTTAGACCAAATGGCCCCTCCGGAATGCGGTCATTTTTTCGACCATCTCTAAACCACCTCAACTTTGGCACACATGATCTATTGCACAAACAAAGGTGGTTTTCCAAGGTTTTATATTTTTTTGAATTTTTTTAATTTATAATGCCCTCTAGACTGACTTGTCAAAACATCGGTCTATTCCTCAGGGGGGCATTGTAAAATATTTTTTTTCAAATTTTCTTTCATAGCCATGATTGGCACATCTGGGTATCCATGTTGATGAAAGTTTGTGTGATTTGGAGGTGGTGGGAAAAATCACATTTTTTCAAAATCTGGCTTAAGTTAGACCAAATGGCCCCTCCGGAATGTGGTCATTTTTTCGACCACCTCCAAATGACCTCAACTTTGGCACACATGATCTATTGCACAAACAAAGGTGGGTTTCCAAGGTTTTTTTTTGAATTTTTTTTAATTTATAATGTTCTCTAGGCTAACTGGTCAAAACATCGGCCTATACCTCAGGGGGGCATTGTAAAATATTCTTTTTCCAAATTTTCTTTCATACCCATGATTGGCACATGTGGGTCACCATGTTTAAGAAAGTTTTTGTGATTTGGATGTGGTGGGAAAAATCACCTTTTTTCAAAAACTTGCTTAAGATAGACCAAATGGCCCCTCCGGAACGCGGTCATTTTTTCGACCACCTCCATATGGCAAGAACATTGGCACACCTGATCTATTGCACAAAAAAGGTGGGTTTCCAAGGTTTTATATTTTTTTTGAATTTTTTATGAATTTATAATGCCCTCTACACTGATTGGTCAAAACATCTGTCTATACCTCAGGGGGGCATTGTAAAATATTCTTTTTCCAAATTTTCTTTCATAGCCATGATTGGCTAATGTGGGTCACCATGTTCAAGAAATTTTGTGTGATTTGGAGGTGGTGGGAAAAATCAAATTTTTTAAAAAATTGGCTCAAGTTAGACCAAATGGCCCCTCCGGAATGCGGTCATTTTTTCGACCACCTCCAAACCACCTCAACTTTGGCACACATGATCTATTGCACAAACAAAGGTGGTTTTCCAAGGTTTCATATTTTTTGAATTTTTTATTAATTTATAATGCCCTCTAGACTAACTAGTCAAAACATCGGTCTATACCTCAGGGTGGCATTGTAAAATATTCTTTTTCAAAATTTTCTTTCATAGCCATGATTAGCACATGTGGGTCACCATGTTCAAGAAAGTTTGTGTGATTTGGAGGTGGTGGGAAAAATCACATTTTTTCAAAATCTGGCTTAAGTTAGACCAAATGGCCCCTCCGGAATGCGGGCATTTTTTCGACCACCTGCAAATGACCTCAACTTTGGCACATATGATCTATTGCACAAACAAAGGTGGGTTTCCAAGGTTTTATTTTTTGGATTTTTTATTAATATATAATGTCCTCTAGGCTGACTGGTCAAAACATCGGTCTATACCTCAGGGGGGCATTGTAAAATATTCATTTTCCAAATTTTCTTTCATAGCCATGATTTGCACATGTGGGTCACCATGTTTAAGAAAGTTTGTGTGATTTGGATGTGGTGGGAAAAATCACATTTTTTCAAAAACTCGCCTAAGTTAGACCAAATGGCCCCTCCGGAATGCGGTCATTTTTTCGACCACCTCCAAATGACCTCAACTTTGGCACACATGATCTATTGCACAAACAAAGGTGGGTTTCCAAGGTTTTATATTTTTTTGAATTTTTTTTAATTTATAATGCCCTCTAGACTGACTGGTCAAAACATCGGTCTATACCTCTGGGGGGCATTGTAAAATATTCTTTTTCCAAATTTTCTTTCATAGCCATGATTAGCACATGTGGGTCACCATGTTTAAGAAAGTTTGTGTGATTTGGATGTGGTGGGAAAAATCACATTTTTAAAAAAACTGGCCTAAGTTAGACCAAATGGCCCCTCCGGAATGCGGTCATTTTTGCGACCATCTCCAAACCACCTCAACTTTGGCACACACGATCTATTGCACAAACAAAGGTGGTTTTCCAAGGTTTCATATTTTTTGAATTTTTTATTAATTTATAATGCCCTCTAGACTGACTGGTCAAAACATTGGTCTATACCTCAGGGTGGCATTGTAAAATATTCTTTTTCCAAATTTTCTTTCATAGCCATGATTGGCACATGTGGGTCACCATGTTCAAGAAAGTTTGTGTGATTTGGAGGTGGTGGGAAAAATCAAATTTTTTCAAAAACTGGCTTAAGATAGACCAAATGGCCCCTCCGGAATGCGGTCATTTTTTCGACCACCTTGAAATGACCAGAACATTGGCACACATGATCTATTGCACAAACAAAGGTGGTTTTCCAAGGTTCATATTTTTTGAATTTTTTATTAATTTATAATGCCCTCTAGACTAACTGGTCAAAACATCGGTCTACACCTCAGGGTGCATTGTAAAATATTCTTTTTCAAAATTTTCTTTCATAGCCATGATTGGCACATGTGGGTCACCATGTTCAAGAAAGTTTGTGTGATTTGGAGGTGGTGGGAAAAATCAATTTTTTTCAAAAACTGGCTTAAGATAGACCAAATGGCCCCTCCGGAATGCGGTCATTTTTTCGACCACCTCCAAATGACCTCAACTTTGGCACACATGATCTATTGCACAAACAAAGGTGGGTTTCCAAGGTTTTTTTTTGAATTTTTTTTTAATTTATAATGTTCTCTAGGCTAACTGGTCAAAACATCGGCCTATACCTCAGGGGGGCATTGTAAAATATTCTTTTTCCAAATTTTCTTTCATACCCATGATTGGCACATGTGGGTCACCATGTTTAAGAAAGTTTTTGTGATTTGGATGTGGTGGGAAAAATCACCTTTTTTCAAAAACTTGCTTAAGATAGACCAAATGGCCCCTCCGGAACGCGGTCATTTTTTCGACCACCTCCATATGGCAAGAACATTGGCACACCTGATCTATTGCACAAAAAAGGTGGGTTTCCAAGGTTTTATATTTTTTTTGAATTTTTTATGAATTTATAATGCCCTCTACACTGATTGGTCAAAACATCTGTCTATACCTCAGGGGGGCATTGTAAAATATTCTTTTTCCAAATTTTCTTTCATAGCCATGATTGGCTAATGTGGGTCACCATGTTCAAGAAATTTTGTGTGATTTGGAGGTGGTGGGAAAATCAAATTTTTTAAAAAATTGGCTCAAGTTAGACCAAATGGCCCCTCGGAATGCGGTCATTTTTTCGACCACCTCAAAATGACCTCAACTTTGGGACACATGACCTATTGCACAAACAAAGGTGGGTTTCCAAGGTTTTATAGTTTTTGAATTTTTTATTAATTTATAATGCCCTCTAGACCGGCTAGTCAAAACATCGGTCTATACCTCAGGGGGGCATTGTAAAATATTCTTGCGCCAAATTTTCTTTCATAGCCATGATTGGAACATGTGGGTCACCATGTTTAAGAAAGTTTGTGTGATTGGGATGTGGTGGGAAAAATCACATTTTTTCAAAAACTGACCTAAGTTAGACCAAATGGCCCCTCCGGAATGCGGTCATTTTTTCGACCACCTCCAAACGACCTCAACTTTGGCACACATGATATATTGCACAAACAAAGGTGGGTTTCCAAGGTTTTATATTTTTTTGAATTTTTTTTAATTTATAATGCCCTCTAGACTGACTTGTCAAAACATCGGTCTATTCCTCAGGGGGGCATTGTAAAATATTCTTTTTCCAAATTTTCTTTCATAGCCATGATTGGCACATGTGGGTCACCATGTTTAAGAAAGTTTGTGTGATTTGGATGTGGTGGGAAAAATCACATTTTTTCAAAATCTGGCTTAAGTTAGACCAAATGGCCCCTCCGGAATGCGGGCATTTTTTTGACCACCTGCAAATGACCTCAACTTTGGCACATATGATCTATTGCACAAACAAAGGTGGGTTTCCAAGGTTTTATTTTTTTGGATTTTTTATTAATATATAATGTCCTCTAGGCTGACTGGTCAAAACATCGGTCTATACCTCAGGGGGGCATTGTAAAATATTCATTTTCCAATTTTTCTTTCATAGCCATGATTTGCACATGTGGGTCACCATGTTTAAGAAAGTTTGTGTGATTTGGATGTGGTGGGAAAAATCACATTTTTTCAAAAACTCGCCTAAGTTAGACCAAATGGCCCCTCCGGAATGCGGTCATTTTTTTGACCATCTCTAAACCACCTCAACTTTGGCACACATGATCTATTGCACAAACAAAGGTGGTTTTCCAAGGTTTTATATTTTTTTGAATTTTTTTTAATTTATAATGCCCTCTAGACTGACTTGTCAAAACATCGGTCTATTCCTCAGGGGGGCATTGTAAAATATTTTTTTTCAAATTTTCTTTCATAGCCATGATTGGCACATCTGGGTATCCATGTTGATGAAAGTTTGTGTGATTTGGAGGTGGTGGGAAAAATCACATTTTTTCAAAATCTGGCTTAAGTTAGACCAAATGGCCCCTCCGGAATGTGGTCATTTTTTCGACCACCTCCAAATGACCTCAACTTTGGCACACATGATCTATTGCACAAACAAAGGTGGGTTTCCAAGGTTTTTTTTTGAATTTTTTTTTAATTTATAATGTTCTCTAGGCTAACTGGTCAAAACATCGGCCTATACCTCAGGGGGGCATTGTAAAATATTCTTTTTCCAAATTTTCTTTCATACCCATGATTGGCACATGTGGGTCACCATGTTTAAGAAAGTTTTTGTGATTTGGATGTGGTGGGAAAAATCACCTTTTTTCAAAAACTTGCTTAAGATAGACCAAATGGCCCCTCCGGAACGCGGTCATTTTTTCGACCACCTCCATATGGCAAGAACATTGGCACACCTGATCTATTGCACAAAAAAGGTGGGTTTCCAAGGTTTTATATTTTTTTTGAATTTTTTATGAATTTATAATGCCCTCTACACTGATTGGTCAAAACATCTGTCTATACCTCAGGGGGGCATTGTAAAATATTCTTTTTCCAAATTTTCTTTCATAGCCATGATTGGCTAATGTGGGTCACCATGTTCAAGAAATTTTGTGTGATTTGGAGGTGGTGGGAAAATCAAATTTTTTAAAAAATTGGCTCAAGTTAGACCAAATGGCCCCTCCGGAATGCGGTCATTTTTTCGACCACCTCAAAATGACCTCAACTTTGGGACACATGACCTATTGCACAAACAAAGGTGGGTTTCCAAGGTTTTATAGTTTTTGAATTTTTTATTAATTTATAATGCCCTCTAGACCGGCTAGTCAAAACATCGGTCTATACCTCAGGGGGGCATTGTAAAATATTCTTGCGCCAAATTTTCTTTCATAGCCATGATTGGAACATGTGGGTCACCATGTTTAAGAAAGTTTGTGTGATTGGGATGTGGTGGGAAAAATCACATTTTTTCAAAAACTGACCTAAGTTAGACCAAATGGCCCCTCCGGAATGCGGTCATTTTTTCGACCACCTCCAAACGACCTCAACTTTGGCACACATGATATATTGCACAAACAAAGGTGGGTTTCCAAGGTTTTATATTTTTTTGAATTTTTTTTAATTTATAATGCCCTCTAGACTGACTTGTCAAAACATCGGTCTATTCCTCAGGGGGGCATTGTAAAATATTCTTTTTCCAAATTTTCTTTCATAGCCATGATTGGCACATGTGGGTCACCATGTTTAAGAAAGTTTGTGTGATTTGGATGTGGTGGGAAAAATCACATTTTTTCAAAAACTCGCCTAAGTTAGACCAAATGGCCCCTCCGGAATGCGGTCATTTTTTCGACCATCTCTAAACCACCTCAACTTTGGCACACATGATCTATTGCACAAACAAAGGTGGTTTTCCAAGGTTTTATATTTTTTTGAATTTTTTTTAATTTATAATGCCCTCTAGACTGACTTGTCAAAACATCGGTCTATTCCTCAGGGGGGCATTGTAAAATATTTTTTTTCAAATTTTCTTTCATAGCCATGATTGGCACATCTGGGTATCCATGTTGATGAAAGTTTGTGTGATTTGGAGGTGGTGGGAAAAATCACATTTTTTCAAAATCTGGCTTAAGTTAGACCAAATGGCCCCTCCGGAATGTGGTCATTTTTTCGACCACCTCCAAATGACCTCAACTTTGGCACACATGATCTATTGCACAAACAAAGGTGGGTTTCCAAGGTTTTTTTTTGAATTTTTTTTAATTTATAATGTTCTCTAGGCTAACTGGTCAAAACATCGGCCTATACCTCAGGGGGGCATTGTATAATATTCTTTTTCCAAATTTTCTTTCATACCCATGATTGGCACATGTGGGTCACCATGTTTAAGAAAGTTTTTGTGATTTGGATGTGGTGGGAAAAATCACCTTTTTTCAAAAACTTGCTTAAGATAGACCAAATGGCCCCTCCGGAACGCGGTCATTTTTTCGACCACCTCCGTATGGCAAGAACATTGGCACACCTGATCTATTGCACAAAAAAGGTTGGTTTCCAAGGTTTTATATTTTTTTTGAATTTTTTATGAATTTATAATGCCCTCTACACTGATTGGTCAAAACATCTGTCTATACCTCAGGGGGGCATTGTAAAATATTCTTTTTCCAAATTTTCTTTCATAGCCATGATTGGCTAATGTGGGTCACCATGTTCAAGAAATTTTGTGTGATTTGGAGGTGGTGGGAAAAATCAAATTTTTTAAAAAA
The DNA here is from genome assembly GCA_032464435.1 of Aegilops umbellulata. NCBI lineage: Eukaryota > Viridiplantae > Streptophyta > Magnoliopsida > Poales > Poaceae > Aegilops > Aegilops umbellulata. The sequence continues at coordinate 556,513,571 of CP136057.1, forward strand.
TTGGCTCAAGTTAGACCAAATGGCCCCTCCGGAATGCGGTCATTTTTTCGACCACCTCCAAACCACCTCAACTTTGGCACACATGATCTATTGCACAAACAAAGGTGGTTTTCCAAGGTTTCATATTTTTTGAATTTTTTATTAATTTATAATGCCCTCTAGACTAACTAGTCAAAACATCGGTCTATACCTCAGGGTGGCATTGTAAAATATTCTTTTTCAAAATTTTCTTTCATAGCCATGATTAGCACATGTGGGTCACCATGTTCAAGAAAGTTTGTGTGATTTGGAGGTGGTGGGAAAAATCACATTTTTTCAAAATCTGGCTTAAGTTAGACCAAATGGCCCCTCCGGAATGCGGGCATTTTTTCGACCACCTGCAAATGACCTCAACTTTGGCACATATGATCTATTGCACAAACAAAGGTGGGTTTCCAAGGTTTTATTTTTTGGATTTTTTATTAATATATAATGTCCTCTAGGCTGACTGGTCAAAACATCGGTCTATACCTCAGGGGGGCATTGTAAAATATTCATTTTCCAAATTTTCTTTCATAGCCATGATTTGCACATGTGGGTCACCATGTTTAAGAAAGTTTGTGTGATTTGGATGTGGTGGGAAAAATCACATTTTTTCAAAAACTCGCCTAAGTTAGACCAAATGGCCCCTCCGGAATGCGGTCATTTTTTCGACCACCTCCAAATGACCTCAACTTTGGCACACATGATCTATTGCACAAACAAAGGTGGGTTTCCAAGGTTTTATATTTTTTTGAATTTTTTTTAATTTATAATGCCCTCTAGACTGACTGGTCAAAACATCGGTCTATACCTCTGGGGGGCATTGTAAAATATTCTTTTTCCAAATTTTCTTTCATAGCCATGATTAGCACATGTGGGTCACCATGTTTAAGAAAGTTTGTGTGATTTGGATGTGGTGGGAAAAATCACATTTTTAAAAAAACTGGCCTAAGTTAGACCAAATGGCCCCTCCGGAATGCGGTCATTTTTGCGACCATCTCCAAACCACCTCAACTTTGGCACACACGATCTATTGCACAAACAAAGGTGGTTTTCCAAGGTTTCATATTTTTTGAATTTTTTATTAATTTATAATGCCCTCTAGACTGACTGGTCAAAACATTGGTCTATACCTCAGGGTGGCATTGTAAAATATTCTTTTTCCAAATTTTCTTTCATAGCCATGATTGGCACATGTGGGTCACCATGTTCAAGAAAGTTTGTGTGATTTGGAGGTGGTGGGAAAAATCAAATTTTTTCAAAAACTGGCTTAAGATAGACCAAATGGCCCCTCCGGAATGCGGTCATTTTTTCGACCACCTTGAAATGACCAGAACATTGGCACACATGATCTATTGCACAAACAAAGGTGGTTTTCCAAGGTTCATATTTTTTGAATTTTTTATTAATTTATAATGCCCTCTAGACTAACTGGTCAAAACATCGGTCTACACCTCAGGGTGCATTGTAAAATATTCTTTTTCAAAATTTTCTTTCATAGCCATGATTGGCACATGTGGGTCACCATGTTCAAGAAAGTTTGTGTGATTTGGAGGTGGTGGGAAAAATCAATTTTTTTCAAAAACTGGCTTAAGATAGACCAAATGGCCCCTCCGGAATGCGGTCATTTTTTCGACCACCTCCAAATGACCAGAACATTGGCACACCTGATCTATTGCACAAACAAAGGTGGGTTTCCAAGGTTTTATATTTTTTGAATTTTTTATTAATTTATAATGCCCTCTACACTGATTGGTCAAAACATCTATCTACACCTCAGGGTGCATTGTAAAATATTCTTTTTCAAAATTTTCTTTCATAGCCATGATTGGCACATGTGGGTCACCATGTTCAAGAAAGTTTGTGTGATTTGGAGGTGGTGGGAAAAATCACATTTTTTCAAAATCTGGCTTAAGTTAGACCAAATGGCCCCTCCGGAATGCGGGCATTTTTTTGACCACCTGCAAATGACCTCAACTTTGGCACATATGATCTATTGCACAAACAAAGGTGGGTTTCCAAGGTTTTATTTTTTTGGATTTTTTATTAATATATAATGTCCTCTAGGCTGACTGGTCAAAACATCGGTCTATACGTCAGGGGGGCATTGTAAAATATTCATTTTCCAATTTTTCTTTCATAGCCATGATTTGCACATGTGGGTCACCATGTTTAAGAAAGTTTGTGTGATTTGGATGTGGTGGGAAAAATCACATTTTTTCAAAAACTCGCCTAAGTTAGACCAAATGGCCCCTCCGGAATGCGGTCATTTTTTTGACCATCTCTAAACCACCTCAACTTTGGCACACATGATCTATTGCACAAACAAAGGTGGTTTTCCAAGGTTTTATATTTTTTTGAATTTTTTTTAATTTATAATGCCCTCTAGACTGACTTGTCAAAACATCGGTCTATTCCTCAGGGGGGCATTGTAAAATATTTTTTTTCAAATTTTCTTTCATAGCCATGATTGGCACATCTGGGTATCCATGTTGATGAAAGTTTGTGTGATTTGGAGGTGGTGGGAAAAATCACATTTTTTCAAAATCTGGCTTAAGTTAGACCAAATGGCCCCTCCGGAATGTGGTCATTTTTTCGACCACCTCCAAATGACCTCAACTTTGGCACACATGATCTATTGCACAAACAAAGGTGGGTTTCCAAGGTTTTTTTTTGAATTTTTTTTTAATTTATAATGTTCTCTAGGCTAACTGGTCAAAACATCGGCCTATACCTCAGGGGGGCATTGTAAAATATTCTTTTTCCAAATTTTCTTTCATACCCATGATTGGCACATGTGGGTCACCATGTTTAAGAAAGTTTTTGTGATTTGGATGTGGTGGGAAAAATCACCTTTTTTCAAAAACTTGCTTAAGATAGACCAAATGGCCCCTCCGGAACGCGGTCATTTTTTCGACCACCTCCATATGGCAAGAACATTGGCACACCTGATCTATTGCACAAAAAAGGTGGGTTTCCAAGGTTTTATATTTTTTTTGAATTTTTTATGAATTTATAATGCCCTCTACACTGATTGGTCAAAACATCTGTCTATACCTCAGGGGGGCATTGTAAAATATTCTTTTTCCAAATTTTCTTTCATAGCCATGATTGGCTAATGTGGGTCACCATGTTCAAGAAATTTTGTGTGATTTGGAGGTGGTGGGAAAAATCAAATTTTTTAAAAAATTGGCTCAAGTTAGACCAAATGGCCCCTCCGGAATGCGGTCATTTTTTCGACCACCTCAAAATGACCTCAACTTTGGGACACATGACCTATTGCACAAACAAAGGTGGGTTTCCAAGGTTTTATAGTTTTTGAATTTTTTATTAATTTATAATGCCCTCTAGACCGGCTAGTCAAAACATCGGTCTATACCTCAGGGGGGCATTGTAAAATATTCTTGCGCCAAATTTTCTTTCATAGCCATGATTGGAACATGTGGGTCACCATGTTTAAGAAAGTTTGTGTGATTGGGATGTGGTGGGAAAAATCACATTTTTTCAAAAACTGACCTAAGTTAGACCAAATGGCCCCTCCGGAATGCGGTCATTTTTTCGACCACCTCCAAACGACCTCAACTTTGGCACACATGATATATTGCACAAACAAAGGTGGGTTTCCAAGGTTTTATATTTTTTTGAATTTTTTTTAATTTATAATGCCCTCTAGACTGACTTGTCAAAACATCGGTCTATTCCTCAGGGGGGCATTGTAAAATATTCTTTTTCCAAATTTTCTTTCATAGCCATGATTGGCACATGTGGGTCACCATGTTTAAGAAAGTTTGTGTGATTTGGATGTGGTGGGAAAAATCACATTTTTTCAAAAACTCGCCTAAGTTAGACCAAATGGCCCCTCCGGAATGCGGTCATTTTTTCGACCATCTCTAAACCACCTCAACTTTGGCACACATGATCTATTGCACAAACAAAGGTGGTTTTCCAAGGTTTTATATTTTTTTGAATTTTTTTTAATTTATAATGCCCTCTAGACTGACTTGTCAAAACATCGGTCTATTCCTCAGGGGGGCATTGTAAAATATTTTTTTTCAAATTTTCTTTCATAGCCATGATTGGCACATCTGGGTATCCATGTTGATGAAAGTTTGTGTGATTTGGAGGTGGTGGGAAAAATCACATTTTTTCAAAATCTGGCTTAAGTTAGACCAAATGGCCCCTCCGGAATGTGGTCATTTTTTCGACCACCTCCAAATGACCTCAACTTTGGCACACATGATCTATTGCACAAACAAAGGTGGGTTTCCAAGGTTTTTTTTTGAATTTTTTTTAATTTATAATGTTCTCTAGGCTAACTGGTCAAAACATCGGCCTATACCTCAGGGGGGCATTGTAAAATATTCTTTTTCCAAATTTTCTTTCATACCCATGATTGGCACATGTGGGTCACCATGTTTAAGAAAGTTTTTGTGATTTGGATGTGGTGGGAAAAATCACCTTTTTTCAAAAACTTGCTTAAGATAGACCAAATGGCCCCTCCGGAACGCGGTCATTTTTTCGACCACCTCCATATGGCAAGAACGTTGGCACACCTGATCTATTGCACAAAAAAGGTGGGTTTCCAAGGTTTTATATTTTTTTTGAATTTTTTATGAATTTATAATGCCCTCTACACTGATTGGTCAAAACATCTGTCTATACCTCAGGGGGGCATTGTAAAATATTCTTTTTCCAAATTTTCTTTCATAGCCATGATTGGCTAATGTGGGTCACCATGTTCAAGAAATTTTGTGTGATTTGGAGGTGGTGGGAAAAATCAAATTTTTTAAAAAATTGGCTCAAGTTAGACCAAATGGCCCCTCCGGAATGCGGTCATTTTTTCGACCACCTCAAAATGACCTCAACTTTGGGACACATGACCTATTGCACAAACAAAGGTGGGTTTCCAAGGTTTTATAGTTTTTGAATTTTTTATTAATTTATAATGCCCTCTAGACCGGCTAGTCAAAACATCGGTCTATACCTCAGGGGGGCATTGTAAAATATTCTTGCGCCAAATTTTCTTTCATAGCCATGATTGGAACATGTGGGTCACCATGTTTAAGAAAGTTTGTGTGATTGGGATGTGGTGGGAAAAATCACATTTTTTCAAAAACTGACCTAAGTTAGACCAAATGGCCCCTCCGGAATGCGGTCATTTTTTCGACCACCTCCAAACGACCTCAACTTTGGCACACATGATATATTGCACAAACAAAGGTGGGTTTCCAAGGTTTTATATTTTTTTGAATTTTTTTAATTTATAATGCCCTCTAGACTGACTTGTCAAAACATCGGTCTATTCCTCAGGGGGGCATTGTAAAATATTTTTTTTCAAATTTTCTTTCATAGCCATGATTGGCACATCTGGGTATCCATGTTGATGAAAGTTTGTGTGATTTGGAGGTGGTGGGAAAAATCACATTTTTTCAAAATCTGGCTTAAGTTAGACCAAATGGCCCCTCCGGAATGTGGTCATTTTTTCGACCACCTCCAAATGACCTCAACTTTGGCACACATGATCTATTGCACAAACAAAGGTGGGTTTCCAAGGTTTTTTTTTTAATTTTTTTTTAATTTATAATGTTCTCTAGGCTAACTGGTCAAAACATCGGCCTATACCTCACGGGGGCATTGTAAAATATTCTTTTTCCAAATTTTCTTTCATACCCACGATTGGCACATGTGGGTCACCATGTTTAAGAAAGTTTTTGTGATTTGGATGTGGTGGGAAAAATCACCTTTTTTAAAAAACTGGCCTAAGTTAGACCAAATGGCCCCTCCGGAATGTGGTCATTTTTTCGACCATCTCCAAACCACCTCAGCTTTGGCACACACGATCTATTGCACAAACAAAGGTGGTTTTCCAAGGTTTCATATTTTTTGAATTTTTTATTAATTTATAATGCCCTCTAGACTGACTGGGCAAAACATTGGTCTATACCTCAGGGTGGCATTGTAAAATATTCTTTTTCCAAATTTTCTTTCATAGCCATGATTGGCACATGTGGGTAACCATGTTCAAGAAAGTTTGTGTGATTTGGAGGTGGTGGGAAAAATCAAATTTTTTCAAAAACTGGCTTAAGATAGACCAAATGGCCCCTCCGGAATGCGGTCATTTTTTCGACCACCTTGAAATGACCAGAACATTGGCACACATGATCTATTGCACAAACAAGGGTGGGTTTCCAAGGTTTTATATTTTTTTGAATTTTTTATTAATTTATAATGCCTTTAACACTGACTGGTCAAAACATCGGTCTATACCTCAGGGGGGCATTGTAAAATATTCTTTTTCCAAATTTTCTTTCATAGCCATGATTGGCACATGTGGGTAACCATGTTCAAGAGAGTTTGTGTGATTTGGAGGTGGTGGGAAAAATCACATTTTTTCAAAATCTGGCTTAAGTTTGTCCAAATGGCCCCTCCGGAATGCGGTCATTTTTCCGACCACCTCCGAATGACCTCAACATTGGCACACATGATCTATTGCACAAACAAAGGTGGGTTTCCAAGGTTTTATATTTTTTTGAATTTTTTATTAATTTATAATGCCCTCTACACTGGCTGGTCAAAACATCGGCCTATACCTCAGGGGAGCATTGTAAAATATTCTTTTTTGAAATTTTCTTTCATAGCCATGATTGGCACATGTGGGTCACCATGTTCAAGAAAGTTTGTGTCATTTGCAGGTGGTGGGAAAAATCACATTTTTTCCAAATCTGGATTAAGTTAGACCAAATGGCCCCTCCGGAATGAGGGCATTTTTTCGACCACCTGCAAATGACCTCAACTTTGGCACACATGATCTATTGCACAAACAAAGGTGGGTTTCCAAGGTTTTATTTTTTTGAATTTTTTATTAATATATAATGTCCTCTAGGCTGACTGGTCAAAACATCGGTCTATACCTCAGTAGGGCATTGTAAAATATTGTTTTTCCAAAATTTCTTTCATAGCCATGATTGGCACATGTGGGTCACCATGTTTAAGAAAGTTTGTAGGATTTGGATGTGGTGGAAAAAATCACATTTTTTCAAAAACTCGCCTAAGTTAGACCAAATGGCCCCTCCGGAATGCGGTCATTTTTTCGACCATCTCCAAACCACCTCAACTTTGGCACACATGATCTATTGCACAAACAAAGATGGTTTTCCAAGGTTTCATATTTTTTGACTTTTTTATTAATTTATAATGCCCTCTAGATTGACTGGTCAAAACATCGGTCTATACCTCAGGGTGGCATTGTAAAATATTCTTTTTTCAAATTTTCTATCATAGCCATGATTGGCACATGTGGGTCACCATGTTCAAGAAAGTTTGTGTGATTTGGAGGTGGTGGGAAAAATCACATTTTTTCAAAATCTGGATTAAGTTAGACCAAATGGCCCCTCCGGAATGTGGTCATTTTTTCGACCATCTCCAAACCACCTCAGCTTTGGCACACACGATCTATTGCACAAACAAAGGTGGTTTTCCAAGGTTTCATATTTTTTGAATTTTTTATTAATTTATAATGCCCTCTAGACTGACTGGGCAAAACATTGGTCTATACCTCAGGGTGGCATTGTAAAATATTCTTTTTCCAAATTTTCTTTCATAGCCATGATTGGCACATGTGGGTAACCATGTTCAAGAAAGTTTGTGTGATTTGGAGGTGGTGGGAAAAATCAAATTTTTTCAAAAACTGGCTTAAGATAGACCAAATGGCCCCTCCGGAATGCGGTCATTTTTTCGACCACCTTGAAATGACCAGAACATTGGCACACATGATCTATTGCACAAACAAGGGTGGGTTTCCAAGGTTTTATATTTTTTTGAATTTTTTATTAATTTATAATGCCTTTAACACTGACTGGTCAAAACATCGGTCTATACCTCAGGGGGGCATTGTAAAATATTCTTTTTCCAAATTTTCTTTCATAGCCATGATTGGCACATGTGGGTAACCATGTTCAAGAGAGTTTGTGTGATTTGGAGGTGGTGGGAAAAATCACATTTTTTCAAAATCTGGCTTAAGTTTGTCCAAATGGCCCCTCCGGAATGCGGTCATTTTTCCGACCACCTCCGAATGACCTCAACATTGGCACACATGATCTATTGCACAAACAAAGGTGGGTTTCCAAGGTTTTATATTTTTTTGAATTTTTTATTAATTTATAATGCCCTCTACACTGGCTGGTCAAAACATCGGCCTATACCTCAGGGGAGCATTGTAAAATATTCTTTTTTGAAATTTTCTTTCATAGCCATGATTGGCACATGTGGGTCACCATGTTCAAGAAAGTTTGTGTCATTTGCAGGTGGTGGGAAAAATCACATTTTTTCCAAATCTGGATTAAGTTAGACCAAATGGCCCCTCCGGAATGAGGGCATTTTTTCGACCACCTGCAAATGACCTCAACTTTGGCACACATGATCTATTGCACAAACAAAGGTGGGTTTCCAAGGTTTTATTTTTTTGAATTTTTTATTAATATATAATGTCCTCTAGGCTGACTGGTCAAAACATCGGTCTATACCTCAGTAGGGCATTGTAAAATATTGTTTTTCCAAAATTTCTTTCATAGCCATGATTGGCACATGTGGGTCACCATGTTTAAGAAAGTTTGTAGGATTTGGATGTGGTGGAAAAAATCACATTTTTTCAAAAACTCGCCTAAGTTAGACCAAATGGCCCCTCCGGAATGCGGTCATTTTTTCGACCATCTCCAAACCACCTCAACTTTGGCACACATGATCTATTGCACAAACAAAGATGGTTTTCCAAGGTTTCATATTTTTTGACTTTTTTATTAATTTATAATGCCCTCTAGATTGACTGGTCAAAACATCGGTCTATACCTCAGGGTGGCATTGTAAAATATTCTTTTTTCAAATTTTCTATCATAGCCATGATTGGCACATGTGGGTCACCATGTTCAAGAAAGTTTGTGTGATTTGGAGGTGGTGGGAAAAATCACATTTTTTCAAAATCTGGATTAAGTTAGACCAAATGGCCCCTCCGGAATGTGGTCATTTTTTTGACCACCTCCAAATGACCTCAACTTTGGCACACATGATCTATTGCACAAACAAAGGTGGGTTTCCAAGGGTTTTTTTTTTGAATTTTTTATTAATTTATAATGTTCTCTAGGCTAACTGGTCAAAACATCGGCCCATACCTCAGGGGGGCATTGTAAAATATTCTTTTTCCAAATTTTCTTTCATACCCATGATTGGCACATGTGGGTCACCATGTTTAAGAAAGTTTTTGTGATTTGGATGTGGTGGGAAAAATCACATTTTTTAAAAAACTGGCCTAAGTTAGACCAAATGGCCCCTCCGGAATGTGGTCATTTTTTCGACCATCTCCAAACCACCTCAACTTTGGCACACACGATCTATTGCACAAACAAAGGTGGTTTTCCAAGGTTTCATATTTTTTGAATTTTTTATTAATTTATAATGCCCTCTAGACTGACTGGTCAAAACATTGGTCTATACCTCAGGGTGGCATTGTAAAATATTCTTTTTCCAAATTTTCTTTCATAGCCATGATTGGCACATGTGGGTAACCATGTTCAAGAAAGTTTGTGTGATTTGGAGGTGGTGGGAAAATCAAATTTTTTCAAAAACTGGCTTAAGATAGACCAAATGGCCCCTCCGGAATGCGGTCATTTTTTCGACCACCTTGAAATGACCAGAACATTGGCACACATGATCTATTGCACAAACAAGGGTGGGTTTCCAAGGTTTTATATTTTTTGAATTTTTTATTAATTTATAATGCCTTTAACACTGACTGGTCAAAACATCGGTCTATACCTCAGGGGGGCATTGTAAAATATTCTTTTTCCAAATTTTCTTTCATAGCAATGATTGGCACATGTGGGTAACCATGTTCAAGAAATTTTGTGTGATTTGGAGGTGGTGGGAAAAATCACATTTTTTCAAAATCAGGCTTAAGTTAGACCAAATGGCCCCTCCGGAATGCGGTCATTTTTTCGACCACCTCCAAACGACCTCAACTTTGGCACACATGATCTATTGCACAAACAAAGGTGGGTTTCCAAGGTTTCATATTTTCTGAATTTTCTATTAATTTATAATGCCCTCTAGACTGACTGGTCAAAACATCGGTCTATACCTCAGGGTGGCAATGTAAAATATTCTTTTTCAAAATTTTCTTTCATAGCCATGATTGGCACATGTGGGTCACCATGTTCAAGAAAGTTTGTGTGATTTGGAGGTGGTGGGAAAAATCACATTTTTTCAAAATCTGGCTTAAGTTAGACCAAATGGCCCCTCCGGAATGTGGTCATTTTTTCGACCACCTCCAAATGACCTCAACTTTGGCACACATGATCTATTGCACAAACAAAGGTGGGTTTCCAAGGTTTTATTTCTTTTTGAATTTTTATTAATTTATAATGTTCTCTAGGCTGACTGGTCAAAACATCGGTCTATACCTCAGGGGGGCATTGTAAAATATTCTTTTTCCAAATTTTCTTTCATAGCCATGATTGGCAGATGTGGGTCACCATGTTTAAGAAAGTTTGTGTGATTTGGATGTGGTGGGAAAAATCAATTTTTTTCAAAAACTGGCTTAAGATAGACCAAATGGCCCCTCCGGAATGCAGTCATTTTTTCGACCACCTCCAAATGGCAAGAACATTGGCACACCTGATCTATTGCACAAAAAAGGTGGGTTTCCGAGGTTTTATATTTATTTTTGAATTTTTTATGAATTTATAATGCCCTCTACACTGATTGGTCAAAACATTTGTCTATACCTCAGGGGGGCATTGTAAAATATTCTTTTTCCAAATTTTCTTTCATAGCCATGATTGGCACATGTGGGTCACCATGTTTAAGAAAGTTTGTGTGATTTGGATGTGGTGGGAAAAATCACATTTTTTCAAAAACTGGCCTAAGTTAGACCAAATGGCCCCTCCGGAATGCGGTCATTTTTTCGACCACGTCCAAACCACCTCAACAACTTTGGCACACATGATCTATTGCACAAACAAAGGAGGTTTTCCAAGGTTTCATATTTTTTAAATTTTTTATTAATTTATAATGCCCTCTAGACTAACTGGTCAAAACATCTGTCTATACCTCAGGGGGGCATTGTAAAATATTCTTTTTCCAAATTTTCTTTCATAGCCATCGTTGGCACATGTGGGTAACCATGTTCAAGAAAGTTTGTGTGATTTGGAGGTGGTGGGAAAAATCACATTTTTTCAAAATCTGGCTTAAGTTTGACCAAATAGCCCCTCCGGAATGCGGTCATTTTTTCGACCACCTCCAAATGACCTCAACATTGGCACACATGATTTATTGCACAAACAAACGTTGGTTTCCAAGGTTTTATATTTTTTGAATTTTTTACTAATTTATAATGCCATCTAGACTGACTGGTCAAAACATCGGTCTATACCTGAGGGCGGCATTGTAAAATATTCTTTCTCCAAATTTTCTTTGATAGCCATGATTGGCACATGTGGGTAACCATGTTCAAGAAATTTTGTGTGATTTGGAGGTGGTGGGAAAAATCAAATTTTTTCAAAATCTGGCTTAAGTTAGACCAAATGGCCCCTCCGGAATGCGGTCATTTTTTCGACCACCTCCAAACGACCTCAACTTTGGCACACATGATCTATTGCACAAACAAAGGTGGGTTTCCAAGGTTTTATATTTTTTTGAATTTTGTTGAATTTATAATGCCCTCTAGACTGACTTGTCAAAACATCCGTCTATACCTCAGGGGGGCATTGTAAAATATTCTTTTTTCAAATTTTCTTTCATAGCCATGATTGGCACATGTGGGTCACCATGTTCAAGAAAGTTTGTGTGATTTGGAGGTGGTGGGAAAAATCACATTTTTTCAAAATCTGGCTTAAGTTAGACCAAATGGCCCCTCCGGAATGTGGTCATTTTTTCGACCACCTCCAAACGACCTCAACTTTGGCACACATGATCTATTGCACAAACAAAGGTGGGTTTCCAAGATTTTATATTTTTTTTGAATTTTTTTGAATTTATAATGCCCTCTAGACTGACTTGTCAAAACATCGGTCTATACCTCAGGGGGGCATTGTAAAATATTCTTTTTTCAAATTTTCTTTCATAGCCATGATTGGCACATGTGGGTATCCATGTTCAAGAAAGTTTGTGTGATTTGGAGGTGGTGGGAAAAATCACATTTTTTCAAAATCTGGCTTAAGTTAGACCAAATGGCCCCTCCGGAATGTGGTCATTTTTTCGACCACCTCCAAACGACCTCAACTTTGGCACACATGATCTATTTCACAAACAAAGGTGGGTTTCCAAGATTTTATATTTTTTTTGAATTTTTTTGAATTTATAATGCCCTCTAGACTGACTTGTCAAAACATCGGTCTATACCTCAGGGGGGCATTGTAAAATATTCTTTTTTCAAATTTTCTTTCATAGCCATGATTGGCACATGTGGGTATCCATGTTCAAGAAAGTTTGTGTGATTTGGAGGTGGTGGGAAAAATCACATTTTTTCAAAATCTCGCTTAAGTTAGACCAAATGGCCCCTCCGGAATGTGGTCATTTTTTCGACCACCTCCAAACGACCTCAACTTTGGCACACATGATCTATTGCACAAACAAAGGTGGGTTTCCAAGATTTTATATTTTTTTTGAATTTTTTTGAATTTATAATGCCCTCTAGACTGACTTGTCAAAACATCGGTCTATACCTCAGGGGGGCATTGTAAAATATTCTTTTTTCAAATTTTCTTTCATAGCCATGATTGGAACATGTGGGTATCCATGTTCAAGAAAGTTTGTGTGATTTGGAGGTGGTGGGAAAAATCACATTTTTTCAAAATCTGGCTTAAGTTAGACCAAATGGCCCCTCCGGAATGTGGTCATTTTTTCGACCACCTCCAAACGACCTCAACTTTGGCACACATGATCTATTGCACAAACAAAGGTGGGTTTCCAAGATTTTATATTTTTTTTGAATTTTTTTGAATTTATAATGCCCTCTAGACTGACTTGTCAAAACATCGGTCTATACCTCAGGGGGGCATTGTAAAATATTCTTTTTTCAAATTTTCTTTCATAGCCATGATTGGCACATGTGGGTATCCATGTTCAAGAAAGTTTGTGTGATTTGGAGGTGGTGGGAAAAATCACATTTTTTCAAAATCTGGCTTAAGTTAGACCAAATGGCCCCTCCGGAATGTGGTCATTTTTTCGACCACCTCCAAACGACCTCAACTTTGGCACACATGATCTATTGCACAAACAAAGGTGGGTTTCCAAGATTTTATATTTTTTTTGAATTTTTTTGAATTTATAATGCCCTCTAGACTGACTTGTCAAAACATCGGTCTATACCTCAGGGGGGCATTGTAAAATATTCTTTTTTCAAATTTTCTTTCATAGCCATGATTGGAACATGTGGGTATCCATGTTCAAGAAAGTTTGTGTGATTTGGAGGTGGTGGGAAAAATCACATTTTTTCAAAATCTGGCTTAAGTTAGACCAAATGGCCCCTCCGGAATGTGGTCATTTTTTCGACCACCTCCAAACGACCTCAACTTTGGCACACATGATCTATTGCACAAACAAAGGTGGGTTTCCAAGGTTTTATATTTTTTTGAATTTTTTTTAATTTATAATGCCCTCTAGACTGACTTGTCAAAACATCCGTCTATACCTCAGGGGGGCATTGTAAAATATTCTTTTTTCAAATTTTCTTTCATAGCCATGATTGGCACATGTGGGTCACCATGTTCAAGAAAGTTTGTGTGATTTGGAGGTGGTGGGAAAAATCACATTTTTTTCAAAATCTGGCTTAAGTTAGACCAAATGGCCCCTCCGGAATGCTGTCATTTTTTCGACCACCTCCAAACGACCTCAACTTTGGCACACATGATCTATTGCACAAACAAAGGTGGGTTTCCAAGGTTTTATATTTTTTTGAATTTTTTTGAATTTATAATGCCCTCTAGACTGACTTGTCAAAACAACGGTCTATACCTCAGGGGGGCATTGTAAAATATTCTTTTTTCAAATTTTCTTTCATAGCCATGATTGGCACATGTGGGTATCCATGTTCAAGAAAGTTTGTGTGATTTGGAGGTGGTGGGAAAAATCACATTTTTTCAAAATCTGGCTTAAGTTAGACCAAATGGCCCCTCCGGAATGTGGTCATTTTTTCGACCACCTCCAAACGACCTCAACTTTGGCACACATGATCTATTGCACAAACAAAGGTGGGTTTACAAGGTTTTATATTTTTTTGAATTTTTTTAATTTATAATGCCCTCTAGACTGACTTGTCAAAACATCCGTCTATACCTCAGGGGGGCATTGTAAAATATTCTTTTTTCAAATTTTCTTTCATAGCCATGATTGGCACATGTGGGTCACCATGTTCAAGAAAGTTTGTGTGATTTGGAGGTGGTGGGAAAAATCACATTTTTTCAAAATCTGGCTTAAGTTAGACCAAATGGCCCCTCCGGAATGTGGTCATTTTTTCGACCACCTCCAAATGACCTCAACTTTGGCACACATGATCTATTGCACAAACAAAGGTGGGTTTCCAAGGTTTTATTTCTTTTTGAATTTTTTATTAATTTATAATGTTCTCTAGGCTGACTGGTCAAAACATCGGTCTATACCTCAGGGGGGCATTGTAAAATATTCTTTTTCCAAATTTTCTTTCATAGCCATGATTGGCAGATGTGGGTCACCATGTTTAAGAAAGTTTGTGTGATTTGGATGTGGTGGGAAAAATCAATTTTTTTCAAAAACTGGCCTAAGTTAGACCAAATGGCCCCTCCGGAATGCGGTCATTTTTTCGACCACCTCCAAACCACCTCAACTTTGGCACACATGATCTATTGCACAAACAAAGGTGGGTTTCGAAGGTTTTATATTTTTTTGGAATTTTCTATTAATTTATAATGCCCTCTAGACTGACTCGTCAAAACATCGGGCTATACCTCAGGGGGGAATTGTAAAATATTATTTTTCCAAATTTTCTTTCATAGCCATGATTGGCACATGTGGGTCACCATGTTCAAGAAAGTTTGTGTGATTTGGAGGTTGTGGGAAAAATCACATTTTTTTAAAAACTGGCTTAAGCTAGACCAAATGGCCCCTCCAGAATGCGGTCATTTTTTCGACCACCTCCAAACCACCTCAACTTTGGCACACATGATCTATTGCACAAACAAAGGTGGGTTTCCAAGGTTTTATATTTTTTTGAATTTTTTATTAATTTATAATGCCCTCTAGACTAACTGGTCAAAACATCAGTCTATACCTCAGGGTGGCATTGTAAAATATTCTTTTTCAAAATTTTCTTTCATAGCCATGATTGGCACATGTGGGTCACCATGTTCAAGAAAGTTTGTGTGATTTGGAGGTGGTGGGAAAAATCAATTTTTTTCAAAAACTGGCTTAAGATAGACCAAATGGCCCCTCCGGAATGCAGTCATTTTTTCGACCACCTCCAAATGGCAAGAACATTGGCACACCTGATCTATTGCACAAAAAAGGTGGGTTTCCAAGGTTTTATATTTATTTTTGAATTTTTTATGAATTTATAATGCCCTCTACACTGATTGGTCAAAACATTTGTCTATACCTCAGGGGGGCATTGTAAAATATTCTTTTTCCAAATTTTCTTTCATAGCCATGATTAGCACATGTGGGTCACCATGTTTAAGAAAGTTTGTGTGATTTGGATGTGGTGGGAAAAATCACATTTTTTCAAAAACTGGCCTAAGTTAGACCAAATGGCCCCTCCGGAATGCGGTCATTTTTTCGACCACGTCCAAACCACCTCAACTTTGGCACACATGATCTATTCCACAAACAAAGGAGGTTTTCCAAGGTTTCATATTTTTTGAATTTTTTATTAATTTATAATGCCCTCTAGACTAACTGGTCAAAACATCTGTCTATACCTCAGGGGGGCATTGTAAAATATTCTTTTTCCAAATTTTCTTTCATAGCCATCGTTGGCACATGTGGGTAACCATGTTCAAGAAAGTTTGTGTGATTTGGAGGTGGTGGGAAAAATCACATTTTTTCAAAATCTGGCTTAAGTTTGACCAAATAGCCCCTCCGGAATGCGGTCATTTTTTCGACCACCTCCAAATGACCTCAACATTGGCACACATGATTTATTGCACAAACAAACGTTGGTTTCCAAGGTTTTATATTTTTTGAATTTTTTACTAATTTATAATGCCATCTAGACTGACTGGTCAAAACATCGGTCTATACCTCAGGGCGGCATTGTAAAATATTCTTTCTCCAAATTTTCTTTGATAGCCATGATTGGCACATGTGGGTCACCATGTTCAAGAAATTTTGTGTGATTTGGAGGTGGTGGGAAAAATCAAATTTTTTAAAAAATTGGCTCAAGTTAGACCAAATAGCCCCTCCGAAATGCGGTCATTTTTTCGACCACCTCAAAATAACCTCAACTTTGGGACACATGACCTATTGCACAAACAAAGGTGGGTTTCCAAGGTTTTATAGTTTTTTGAATTTTGTTGAATTTATAATGCCCTCTAGACTGACTTGTCAAAACAACGGTCTATACCTCAGGGGGTCATTGTAAAATATTCTTTTTTCAAATTTTCTTTCATAGCCATGATTGGCACATGTGGGTATCCATGTTCAAGAAAGTTTGTGTGATTTGGAGGTGGTGGGAAAAATCACATTTTTTCAAAATCTCGCTTAAGTTAGACCAAATGGCCCCTCCGGAATGTGGTCATTTTTTCGACCACCTCCAAACGACCTCAACTTTGGCACACATGATCTATTGCACAAACAAAGGTGGGTTTCCAAGGTTTTATATTTTTTTGATTTTTTTTTAATTTATAATGCCCTCTAGACTGACTTGTCAAAACATCCGTCTATACCTCAGGGGGGCATTGTAAAATATTCTTTTTTCAAATTTTCTTTCATAGCCATGATTGGCACATGTGGGTCACCATGTTCAAGAAAGTTTGTGTGATTTGGAGGTGGTGGGAAAAATCACATTTTTTCAAAATCTAGCTTAAGTTAGACCAAATGGCCCCTCCGGAATGTGGTCATTTTTTCGACCACCTCCAAATGACCTCAACTTTGGCACACATGATCTATTGCACAAACAAAGGTGGGTTTCCAAGGTTTTTTTTTTGAATTTTTTATTAATTTATAATGTTCTCTAGTCTAACTGGTCAAAACATCGGCCTATACCTCAGGGGGGCATTGTAAAATATTCTTTTTCCAAATTTTCTTTCATACCCATGATTGGCACATGTGGGTCACCATGTTTAAGAAAGTTTTTGTGATTTAGATGTGGTGGGAAAAATCACATTTTTTTAAAAACTGGCCTAAGTTAGACCAAATGGCCCCTCCGGAATGTGGTCATTTTTTCGACCATCTCCAAACCACCTCAACTTTGGCACACATGATCTATTGCACAAACAAAGGTGGTTTTCCAAGGTTTCATATTTTTTGAATTTTTTATTAATTTATAATGCCCTCTAGACTGACTGGTCAAAACATTGGTCTATACCTCAGGGTGGCATCGTAAAATATTCTTTTTCCAAATTTTCTTTCATAGCCATGATTGGCACATGTGGGTAACCATGTTCAAGAAAGTTTGTGTGATTTGGAGGTGGTGGGAAAAATCAAATTTTTTCAAAAACTGGCTTAAGATAGACCAAATGGCCCCTCCGTAATGCGGTCATTTTTTCGACCACCTTGAAATGACCAGAACATTGGCACACATGATCTATTGCACAAACAAAGGTGGGTTTCCAAGGTTTTATATTTTTTTGAATTTTTTTATTAATTTATAATGCCTTTAACACTGACTGGTCAAAACATCGGTCTATACCTCAGGGGGGCATTGTAAAATATTCTTTTTCCAAATTTTCTTTCATAGCCATGATTGGCACATGTGGGTAACCATGTTCAAGAGAGTTTGTGTGATTTGGAGGTGGTGGGAAAAATCACATTTTTTCAAAATCTGGCTTAAGTTTGTCCAAATGGCCCCTCCGGAATGCGGTCATTTTTCCGACCACCTCCGAATGACCTCAACATTGGCACACATGATCTATTGCACAAACAAAGGTGGGTTTCCAAGGTTTTATATTTTTTTGAATTTTTTATTAATTTATAATGCCCTCTACACTGACTGGTCAAAACATCGGTCTATACCTCACGGGAGCATTGTAAAATATTCTTTTTTAAAATTTTCTTACATAGCCATGATTGGCACATGTGGGTCACCATGTTCAAGAAAGTTTGTGTGATTTGCAGGTGGTGGGAAAAATCACATTTTTTCCAAGTCTGGCTTAAGTTAGACCAAATGGCCCCTCCGGAATGAGGGCATTTTTTCGACCACCTGCAAATGACCTCAACTTTGGCACACATGATCTATTGCACAAACAAAGGTGGGTTTCCAAGGTTTTATTTTTTTGAATTTTTTATTAATATGTAATGTCCTCTAGGCTGACTGGTCAAAACATCGGTCTATACCTCAGGGGGGCATTGTAAAATATTTTTTTTCCAAATTTTCTTTCATAGCCATGACTGGCACATGTGGGTCACCATGTTTAAGAAAGTTTGTAGGATTTGGATGTGGTGGGAAAAATCACATTTTTTCAAAAACTCGCCTAAGTTAGACCAAATGGCCCCTCCGGAATGCGGTCATTTTTTCGACCATCTCCAAACCACCTCAACTTTGGCACACATGAACTATTGCACAAAGAAAGATGGTTTTCCAAGGTTTCATATTTTTTGACTTTTTTATTAATTTATAATGCCCTCTAGACTGACTGGTCAAAACATCGGTCTATACCTCAGGGTGGCATTGTAAAATATTCTTTTTCCAAATTTTCTTTCATAGCCTTGATTGGCACATGTGGGTAACCTTGTTCATGAAAGTTTGTCTGATTTGGAGGTGGTGGGAAAAATCACATTTTTTCAAAATCTGGCTTAAGTTAGACCAAATGGCCCCTCCGGAATGTGGTCATTTTTTAGACCACCTCCAAATGACCTCAACTTTGGCACACATGATCTATTGCACAAACAAAGGTGGGTTTCCAAGGTTTTTTTTTTGAATTTTTTATTAATTTATAATGTTCTCTAGTCTAACTGGTCAAAACATCGGCCTATACCTCAGTGGGGCATTGTAAAATATTCTTTTTCCAAATTTTCTTTCATACCCATGATTGGCATATGTGGGTCACCATGTTTAAGAAAGTTTTTGTGATTTAGATGTGGTGGGAAAAATCACATTTTTTTAAAAACTGGCCTAAGTTAGACCAAATGGCCCCTCCGGAATGTGGTCATTTTTTCGACCATCTCCAAACCACCTCAACTTTGGCACACATGATCTATTGCACAAACAAAGGTGGTTTTCCAAGGTTTCATATTTTTTGAATTTTTTATTAATTTATAATGCCCTCTAGACTGACTGGTCAAAACATTGGTCTATACCTCAGGGTGGCATCGTAAAATATTCTTTTTCCAAATTTTCTTTCATAGCCATGATTGGCACATGTGGGTAACCATGTTCAAGAAAGTTTGTGTGATTTGGAGGTGGTGGGAAAAATCAAATTTTTTCAAAAACTGGCTTAAGATAGACCAAATGGCCCCTCCGTAATGCGGTCATTTTTTCGACCACCTTGAAATGACCAGAACATTGGCACACATGATCTATTGCACAAACAAAGGTGGGTTTCCAAGGTTTTATATTTTTTTGAATTTTTTTATTAATTTATAATGCCTTTAACACTGACTGGTCAAAACATCGGTCTATACCTCAGGGGGGCATTGTAAAATATTCTTTTTCCAAATTTTCTTTCATAGCCATGATTGGCACATGTGGGTAACCATGTTCAAGAGAGTTTGTGTGATTTGGAGGTGGTGGGAAAAATCACATTTTTTCAAAATCTGGCTTAAGTTTGTCCAAATGGCCCCTCCGGAATGCGGTCATTTTTCCGACCACCTCCAAATGACCTCAACATTGGCACACATGATCTATTGCACAAACAAAGGTGGGTTTCCAAGGTTTTATATTTTTTTGAATTTTTTATTAATTTATAATGCCCTCTACACTGACTGGTCAAAACATCGGTCTATACCTCACGGGAGCATTGTAAAATATTCTTTTTTAAAATTTTCTTACATAGCCATGATTGGCACATGTGGGTCACCATGTTCAAGAAAGTTTGTGTGATTTGCAGGTGGTGGGAAAAATCACATTTTTTCCAAGTCTGGCTTAAGTTAGACCAAATGGCCCCTCCGGAATGAGGGCATTTTTTCGACCACCTGCAAATGACCTCAACTTTGGCACACATGATCTATTGCACAAACAAAGGTGGGTTTCCAAGGTTTTATTTTTTTGAATTTTTTATTAATATGTAATGTCCTCTAGGCTGACTGGTCAAAACATCGGTCTATACCTCAGGGGGGCATTGTAAAATATTTTTTTTCCAAATTTTCTTTCATAGCCATGACTGGCACATGTGGGTCACCATGTTTAAGAAAGTTTGTAGGATTTGGATGTGGTGGGAAAAATCACATTTTTTCAAAAACTCGCCTAAGTTAGACCAAATGGCCCCTCCGGAATGCGGTCATTTTTTCGACCATCTCCAAACCACCTCAACTTTGGCACACATGAACTATTGCACAAAGAAAGATGGTTTTCCAAGGTTTCATATTTTTTGACTTTTTTATTAATTTATAATGCCCTCTAGACTGACTGGTCAAAACATCGGTCTATACCTCAGGGTGGCATTGTAAAATATTCTTTTTCCAAATTTTCTTTCATAGCCTTGATTGGCACATGTGGGTAACCTTGTTCATGAAAGTTTGTCTGATTTGGAGGTGGTGGGAAAAATCACATTTTTTCAAAATCTGGCTTAAGTTAGACCAAATGGCCCCTCCGGAATGTGGTCATTTTTTAGACCACCTCCAAATGACCTCAACTTTGGCACACATGATCTATTGCACAAACAAAGGTGGGTTTCCAAGGTTTTTTTTTTGAATTTTTTATTAATTTATAATGTTCTCTAGTCTAACTGGTCAAAACATCGGCCTATACCTCAGTGGGGCATTGTAAAATATTCTTTTTCCAAATTTTCTTTCATACCCATGATTGGCATATGTGGGTCACCATGTTTAAGAAAGTTTTTGTGATTTAGATGTGGTGGGAAAAATCACATTTTTTTAAAAACTGGCCTAAGTTAGACCAAATGGCCCCTCCGGAATGTGGTCATTTTTTCGACCATCTCCAAACCACCTCAACTTTGGCACACATGATCTATTGCACAAACAAAGGTGGTTTTCCAAGGTTTCATATTTTTTGAATTTTTTATTAATTTATAATGCCCTCTAGACTGACTGGTCAAAACATTGGTCTATACCTCAGGGTGGCATTGTAAAATATTCTTTTTCCAAATTTTCTTTCATAGCCATGATTGGCACATGTGGGTAACCATGTTCAAGAAAGTTTGTGTGATTTGGAGGTGGTGGGAAAAATCAAATTTTTTCAAAAACTGGCTTAAGATAGACCAAATGGCCCCTCCATAATGCGGTCATTTTTTCGACCACCTTGAAATGACCAGAACATTGGCACACATGATCTATTGCACAAACAAAGGTGGGTTTCCAAGGATTTATATTTTTTGGAATTTTTTATTAATTTATAATGCCTTTAACACTGACTGGTCAAAACATCGGTCTATACCTCAGGGGGGCATTGTAAAATATTCTTTTTCCAAATTTTCTTTCGTAGCCATGATTGGCACATGTGGGTAACCATGTTCAAGAGAGTTTGTGTGATTTGGAGGTGGTGGGAAAAATCACATTTTTTCAAAATCTGGCTTAAGTTTGTCCAAATGGCCCCTCCGGAATGCGGTCATTTTTCCGACCACCTCCGAATGACCTCAACATTGGCACACATGATCTATTGCACAAACAAAGGTGGGTTTCCAAGGTTTCATATTTTTTTTGAATTTTTTATTTATTTATAATGCCCTCTACACTGACTGGTCAAAACATCGGTCTATACCTCAGGGGAGCATTGTAAAATATTCTTTTTTAAAATTTTCTTTCATAGCCATGATTGGCACATGTGGGTCACCATGTTCAAGAAAGTTTGTGTGATTTGCAGGTGGTGGGAAAAATCACATTTTTTCCAAATCTGGCTTAAGTGACCAAATGGCCCCTCCGGAATGAGGGCATTTTTTCGACCACCTGCAAATGACCTCAACTTTGGCACACATGATCTATTGCACAAACAAAGGTGGGTTTCCAAGGTTTTATTTTTTTGAATTTTTTATTAATATGTAATGTCCTCTAGGCTGACTGGTCAAAACATCAGTCTATACCTCAGGGGGGCATTGTAAAATATTTTTTTCCAAATTTTCTTTCATAGCCATGACTGGCACATGTGGGTCACCATGTTTAAGAAAGTTTGTAGGATTTGAATGTGGTGGGAAAAATCACATTTTTTCAAAAACTCGCCTAAGTTAGACCAAATGGCCCCTCCGGAATGCGGTCATTTTTTCGACCATCTCCAAACCACCTCAACTTTGGCACACATGAACTATTGCACAAAGAAAGATGGTTTTCCAAGGTTTCATATTTTTTGACTTTTTTATTAATTTATAATGCCCTCTAGACTGACTGGTCAAAACATCGGTCTATACCTCAGGGTGGCATTGTAAAATATTCTTTTTCCAAATTTTCTTTCATAGACTTGATTGGCACATGTGGGTAACCTTGTTCACGAAAGTTTGTCTGATTTGGAGGTGGTGGGAAAAATCACATTTTTTCAAAATCTGGCTTAAGTTAGACCAAATGGCCCCTCCGGAATGCGGGCATTTTTCGACCACCTGCAAATGACCTCAACTTTGGCACACATGATCTATTGCACAAACAAAGGTGGGTTTCCAAGGTTTTATTTTTTTGAATTTTTTATTAATATATAATGTCCTCTAGGCTGACTGGTCAAAACCTCGGTCTATACCTCAGGGGAGCATTGTAAAATATTCTTTTTCCAAATTTTCTTTCATAGCCATGATTGGCACATGTGGGTCACCATGTTTAAGAAAGTTTGTAGGATTTGGATGTGGTGGGAAAAATCACATTTTTTTCAAAAACTGGCCTAAGTTAGACCAAATGGCCCCTCAGGAATGCGGTCATTTTTTCGACCATCTCCAAACCACCTCAACTTTGGCACACATGATCTATTGCACAAACAAAGATGGTTTTCCAAGGTTTCATATTTTTTGACTTTTTTATTGATTTATAATGCCCTCTAGACTGACTGGTCAAAACATCGGTCTATACCTCAGGGTGGCATTGTAAAATATTCTTTTTCCAAATTTTCTTTCATAGCCATGATTGGCACATGTGGGTAACCATGTTCAAGAAAGTTTGTGTGATTTGGAGGTGGTGGGAAAAATCAAATTTTTTCAAAAACTGGCTTAAGATAGACCAAATGGCCCCTCCGGAATGCGGTCATTTTTTCGACCACCTTGAAATGACCAGAACATTGGCACACATGATCTATTGCACAAACAAAGGTGGGTTTCCAAGGTTTTATATTTTTTGAATTTTTTATTAATTTATAATGCCTTTAACACTGACTGGTCAAAACATCGCTCTATACCTCAGGGGGGCATTGTAAAATATTCTGTTTCCAAATTTTCTTTCATAGCCATGATTGGCACATGTGGGTAACCATGTTCAAGAGAGTTTGTGTGATTTGGAGGTGGTGGGAAAAATCACATTTTTTCAAAATCTGGCTTAAGTTTGTCCAAATGGCCCCTCCGGAATGCGGTCATTTTTCCGACCACCTCCGAATGACCTCAACATTGGCACACATGATCTATTGCACAAACAAAGGTGGGTTTCCAAGGCTTTATATTTTTTTGAATTTTTTATTAATTTATAATGCCCTCTACACTGACTGGTCAAAACATCGGTTTATACCTCAGGGGAGCATTGTAAAATATTCTTTTTTTCAAATTTTCTTTCATAGCCATGATTGGCACATGTGGGTCACCATGTTCAAGAGAGTTTGTGTGATTTGGAGGTGGTGGGAAAAATCACATTTTTTCAAAATCTGGCTTAAGTTTGTCCAAATGGCCCCTCCGGAATGCGGTCATTTTTCCGACCACCTCCGAATGACCTCAACATTGGCACACATGATCTATTGCACAAACAAAGGTGGGTTTCCAAGGCTTTATATTTTTTTGAATTTTTTATTAATTTATAATGCCCTCTACACTGACTGGTCAAAACATCGGTCTATACCTCAGGGGAGCATTGTAAAATATTCTTTTTTTCAAATTTTCTTTCATAGCCATGATTGGCACATGTGGGTCACCATGTTCAAGAAAGTTTGTGTGATTTGCAGGTGGTGGGAAAAATCACATTTTTTCCAAATCTGGCTTAAGTTAGACCAAATGGCCCCTCCGGAATGAGGGCATTTTTTCGACCACCTGCAAATGACCTCAACTTTGGCACACATGATCTATTGCACAAACAAAGGTGGGTTTCCAAGGCTTTATTTTTTTGAATTTTTTATTAATATATAATGTCTTCTAGGCTGACTGGTCAAAACATCGGTCTATACCTCAGGGGGGCATTGTAAAATATTCTTTTTCCAAATTTTCTTTCATAGCCATGATTGGCACATGTGGGTCACCATGTTTAAGAAAGTTTGTAGGATTTGGATGTGGTGGGAAAAATCACATTTTTTCAAAAACTCGCCTAAGTTAGACCAAATGGCCCCTCTGGAATGCGGTCATTTTTTCGACCATCTCCAAACCACCTCAACTTTGGCACACATGATCTATTGCACAAATAAAGATGGTTTTCCAAGGTTTCATATGTTTTGACTTTTTTATTAATTTATAATGTCCTCTAGACTGACTGGTCAAAACATCGGTCTATACCTCAGGGTGGCATTGTAAAATATTCTTTTTCCAAATTTTCTTTCGTAGCCGTGATTGGCACATGTGGGTAACCATGTTCACGAAAGTTTGTCTGATTTGGAGGTGGTGGGAAAAATCACATTTTTTCAAAATCTGGCTTAAGTTAGACCAAATGGCCCCTCCGGAATGCGGGCATTTTTTCGACCACCTACAAATGACCTCAACTTTGGCACACATGATCTATTGCACAAACAAAGGTGGGTTTCCAAGGTTTTATTTTTTTGAATTTTTTATTAATATATAATGTCCTCTAGGCTGACTGGTCAAAACATCGGTCTATACCTCAGGGGGGCATTGTAAAATATTCTTTTTCCAAATTTTCTTTCATAGCCATGTCACAGCCCTAGCCTTGGCCTTGCTTGTCCTTGCATCTTCTTTTTTGCATCATGTTTAATTTTCTCAGAAACTTGAAATGGGGACTGACCAAACCCTAGCATCAAATGAATTCAAATAGGCTCAAATAAAATTATTTCCAATAAGCCCAAAGTGACTTCAGGAAAAGTCCATAATTTTTGAAACTGGTGAAAACCCCTGACAAAAATTGGTGCATATTTTCCCTAGGTCATTTCAGGTTTTTGGATTAAATCATAAGTATTTGAATTGGAGCATTTAATGGCTATAAATATTTTAAATGCTTCAATAATTCAGAAAATATTTGAGGGCTGTTAGTAAATATTTTAAAAGTGCCCACAAATCTTCTCAGGAGTTTTAAAAGTGGTTTAGTATTTCTGCTAGATCAAAACAAAATAAAATAAATAGAAAACAGAAATAAAAGGAGAGAGGATCTTACCTGGCCTCACCTGCGCAGCCCACCAACCGGCCCAGCACTGAAGCTGGCCGGCCCAGCCCACCACCGCCACTTCCCCTGTCGTCTTCCTCCTCCGCCAGGAGGACGGAGACGCGTGCCCGCCCCGCGCCGGCCACCTCCTCCCTCCCTGCCTGCCTGGCTCCCCCTCGGTGCGCCCAGACGACGCCACGGAGATGCCTCGACCCCCTGCACCTCTCCCCTCTCTCCCTGGATCTCTTTCCCCTCCCCTGCTCTCTCTCTCACCCGCGCCGAGCGCCATCATCGCCGGCGCTTGCTGCTGCCACGGCCACCGCCACTGACTCGCCCCCTCCCCATAGCCACAAGCTCCGTATGCTCGCGCTGAAGCTCTTAGGCGAGCCACCCGACGCCGGAAGCCCTGGATGCCGCCTGCACCGCCGTTCCCTTCCTCGGGCACCCGAGATCGCCGCCGTGATTTCGTCGCCTCTGAGCCGCCCCCAAGCACGCTGAGCTCCTCAACGACCTCCCAGTGAGCTCCGACGCATTCCCCCTCTCTTTTCCGCGTCTTCCCCGACCTCTAGCCGCAGTTCCGTCAAGGCCGATGCTCACCGCCGCCTGAGCTCAACGTCGGCGTGGCTCCGGTGACCAATTGGTCCCGGGCGTGCGTACGTTACGCTCAGGGCATCGCGTGCTGCATCTTCAGCATGCTAGCTCGCTCGCTTGGGCACCGTAGCCGCGTCCCCGCACCTGCCCGAGCTCCGGCCGCCGCCCCGAGCTCCGCTCCGGCGAGCTCCGGCCGCCCCTGCCTCTCCCACTTACTCCAGATGACGCGGACGAGGCTCAGCTCCTCGCCCGTGGTCCCCGTTGCTCGAATGGTCGCCGAAGGATGAAACCTGAGCGCCTCCGCCGTCCCTGGCCTCGCCGGCGACGAGCCGCGGGTCAACTCCGGTGAGTTTGACCCAGGGTTGACCAAGGTTTGACCTCCCCTGACGTGTGGGCCCAGGCCCCTGCTTAATTAAGTGTTAATTTAATTGGTGCTAATTAATCTAGTTAACCACTGACTCGCTGACATGTGGGCCCAGCCCTGCTGACATTTTAGTTAACATTAGTTTAGCGCTAATTAACTCAGTTTACTAGCTGAGTCACTGACCAGTGGGTCGCCCAGGTCAGGTTTGACCTGGACCGTGTTCCGTTGACCTGCTGACGTCATGATGATGTCAGGCTGACGCAGTAATCTTTTTCTGGAATTAAATAAATCTTAAATGATTTGTTTATTTCAGAAAATATCCAAAACTTTAAAAAATCATAGAAATTAATCTATAACTCCAATGGAAATAATTTATATATGAAAAATGATCAGAAAAATCCAATCTATCCATCTGTATCATTTTCATGCATGTTAGAACAACTTTTGTTCACTGTTTAGTTCAAATCAATTGAATGGCATTTAAATAACCATATGTGGAGTTTGAATTTGAACCTAGGGTTCAAATCAACTCCATTTAACATGTTGCCAGTTGCATTAGCCCAATCAACAGCATATTGCCATGACATTATCATGCATCATAACTGTTGCGTTGCATTGATTGTGTTTCCTTCTCTGTTGCCGGTAATTGTCCCCGCTCGATAGACGATGTGCCGACGATGAGATCGATGACACTGATGAAGAACTATATTATCTTCAGAAGTGCCAGGCAAGCAAAACCCCCTTGTTCATTCCGATACAATCCCACCCTCTCGCTCCTGCTCTCTTTACTGCATTAGGACAACAACGATTCATGTGTTACTTGCTGCGGTAGCTGAACCCCTTTATCCTTTGCATGACCTGTCATTCCACAGTAAATAGATGAAACCCACTAGCATGAGTAGGAGTTGTTTGAGCCCATGTTGTGCCTACTCATTCATGCTTGTTTGTCATGCCTGCTACTGCTTAGAGTTGAGTCGGGTCTGATTCATCGGGAATGAATTGGAATGGTGATGAACATGTCCTACTGTGTGTGAGCTAAGTGTGTGAATACGATTTGGTAAAGGTATTGGTGAGAGGCCATGTAGGAGTACATGGTGGGTTGTCTCATTGAAGCCGTCCTCAGGAACTGAGTTCTGTGTTTGTGATCCACGAAACAGCTACTACCATGCATTGGGCCCTTTAATATGACCCCGCTCGACTTCTTAATCACCCTTGTCCTCTGTCCAGGAGTTGCAAGTAGTTTCTGGTGTTTGTAGTATGCTGGGGGCCGCACGCAGCGCTGACCGTAGGGGTGGGCTGTGTTGCGGTAGGCACGTGGCCGGGCAGCCGGGCGCCCGTTTGGTGTCTCGGACCCTGTACACATCGTTCGGGGCCGTTAGTGGAAACCTCGGCCGGACTCCCTGCGGATGGAACCCGAATAGGCGATAAACCTGGACTAGAGACTTGAGTGTTTAGGTAGGTCGTGGTCTACACCCACGTCGGCTTTCGCTTGAAGTCTGCCGAGCACATGTCGTGTGCAGACGCTAAGTGGTGGAAACATGTATGAAGAAGTACACCCCTGCAGGGTTAACATCATCTATTCGAATAGCCGTGTCCGCGGTAATGGACTTCTGGGTTGCCTATAACAGTTCATAGACAAGTGAAAGTGGATACTCTAAAATACGCAAGATAAGCGTGAGTGCTATGGATGGCCTTCTCGTAGGGAGACGGAAGTGGATCCATAGTGGTGTATTGGATGGTGAATATGTGGACTCGTGTGCGCCACCTCAAAAGAGTCGCTTGCAGTCGTAGTTCAGGATAGCCACCGAGTCAAAGCTGGCTTGCTGCAGTCAAACTCCACCACCCCCTTTGTTGATACTGATGCATATGTAGATAGTTCTGATGTAAGTCTTGCTGAGTACGTTTGTACTCACGTTTGCCTATTTTATGTTTTTTGCAGAGAGACTTCAGTCTCGCTAGTAGTACCGCATGGACTTCGACGTTTAGCTTGATACCTCAGCTACGATCTTGTGCCCTCGGCAGGATCTGGTAGATAGTCAGGCTTCTCAGCCTTTTTCATTTGTAGATGTCTGTACTCAGACATGTTAAGCTTCCGCATGTGCTTTGACTTGTATGCTCTGATTGTTGGGTCATGAGACCCATGCTTGTAATATCTCGCTCCTTGGAGCCTAATGAATAAATACTTTGAGTCGTAGAGTTATGTTGTGATGCCATGTTGTATTTACTCATATCGGGCATATTGTGTGTATGAATGAAATGCTTGGTATGAGTGGGATCCGACTATCTAGTTGTTTATCCTTGGCAGCCTATCATATGGGGAAATGTAGTCTAGTGCTTCTGAGCGATAGTAGTCCGCTACAGCCCGGTTCACCGGAGTCCTGCTAGCCCAGCACTACTGCTCGGAACACTTGACTGGCCGGCATGTGTTTCACGTCGTTCCTGTGTCTGTCCCTTCGGGGAAATGTCACGCGGTGTTATCCGGAGTCCTGCCTAGCCTGCTACAGCCCGGGTTACCGGAGTCCTGTTAGCCCAGTGCTACAGCCCGGATATATACGTTGTTGACCGACATGCTCGATGTGATTCATGTATGCCTGTCCTCATGGGTTAGTGCCGCCTTGGGTTCACGACTAGCCATGTCGGCCCGGGTTCTTTGTCATATGGATGCTAGCGACACTATCATATACGTGAGCTAAAAGGCGCAAACGGTCCCGGGCCAGGTAAGGTGGCACCCGTGGGAATACCGTGCGTGAGGCCGCAAAGTGATATGATGTGTTACATGCTAGATCGGTGTGACTTAGGATCGGGGTCCTGACAGCGTTGGTATCAGAGCCTGACTGCCTGTAGGATTACCAAGCCAAACTGGTCGAAGTTGTGTCTAGAAATGCTTTAGTTATGTAAGGGAATTGATTGTGGAAGGGAACGTAAGGCTCTTTTTACTCCTTATACCTCATGGCCTTCTGATCTGAGTCATCCTCTTCTCTTCTACGGGGTTTAAGAACTAGGCCTTCTCTTCTATCTCTCAGGATGACGTGTTACTAAACCATAGTTGCCTAGGATTGTTGAGTTCCAAACCTCAGTTCAGTTTCTACTACTTCCATATGTTCATAACTGGCCTCAGAACCTTGATATTGTGATGTTGAGTGGCTATGCCACCATTTTTGCAGGATGTCTCGAATCATTTTGAGCAATTACAGCCGTTATGCTGTCCGAGTCATCCCAGGTTTCTATCTAATCTGATGCATTTGCAAATCCTTTCTCTCCGTTTCCGATGTCCTTTTTGGTCAGAACAAGCACACTAATCGGTCTGTTGAGGTACTTCGTTGCCTTGACGTATATGTTGGAGCTACTACTATGACCCTAGGTGTGTTATGCAACCATCTAGTAATCTGTCCATGTTTTGTGTTTCTAGTGTGATGATTCTGGCCATCATTCTCGAAAGCATCCCGTGATGCTATTAGTTAGTAGGTATTCTATTCCTGGGTTTTGAACCCGAGATTCACCCTACTTCAAGTTGTTAGTATTTGCTAGTTCCCTTAAGATAGTAGTAACTTTGGCATTAGCCCCCGAGGTCCGTGGTATTTCCTTCTTCCAGATACCATGAACCACTAAGGCAGAAGTTCTTTGAACCAAAAGATCACAACCAGGGTGCTCTTGAGGAGTACACCATTCATACTGTGAATCTGCCAATCCTACCTCTCCGCATGGGTTATCCAGAAGAAACATGTTGGATTTATTCGACATGCTAACCGATGCATCTACAACTTAAGAAATTATATGTTCCTCTGAGTTGTCCCTTTTTAGTTGTATTCTGACCCTCTTGCATCAATTGTTGGTCAAGAATAGTTGTGCATTCGTGTTATCGATGCCTATTATTCCTGTGGTCTGTCAAGCCATTCTATTTCGGAATGACTAGGAGAAACAAACTCCAGTACCTCATCCATATCGAGGATTGGATCAAAGCAGTTGTATTCCGTGGATCAAATGCCAATCCAGCTTTTGCTCTGCTCTATCTTGGAGTGTTACCATCTTCGTGTCAAGAGTGTCATGAGAATTGCACCACCTCTTATGAATTCTTGACGCAGTAATACTTCTTGCCATCATTGTTCCTTCCTCGGTTTCCGTGTTGTTGTAACCGGAATGCCGACAAGTGAATTGTGATGTGTGAAATCAATACTCCGAGCAACTCGTTGCTTGGTAGTAAATGGACAATATTCTCATTCTTAGCGTGTCGGTTATTAAATCATCATCCTAAGATTGATCGTGCTACCTAGTCCTTATTTCTGGTGCACTCTTCGATCAATGAGTTAGGATTATTCAATCCCCTGCTTATTTGATCATGTCATCTTGCCCTGAAAAGCAAGGTTGTTCTCGAGCTTAGTATCATATCGGTGGTTCGTGGTTTTCCAAATATCTTCTTGGAAGTATTACCAGGTTGTCACCTGACCGTTATGTTGAGCTCGTGATCGAGTTGGTTTTCTTATAAATCACCCCTTCTCCAAGAATCTGTGTTGGATATCCCTGAACTAGTTGGTTAAGCTAGACAACAACTTGGGGAGTTGGAAGGTAAAAGCTTGCTTAACTTAGTTCATCTCTAAGGGATATCTTCTGTGGGTGTGTTAAAGAAAGATGATGACTTCACCAATTGGTCCTCGTGATCAGTTGTTGGATGTATTGTCCTGTCAAAACTTTGACTTGAGTATGGGCTATCGTCAAGTCAAATCAGAACCAACGATGTTCGTAATGTTGTCTTACTCGTGGTTGTCCCTTGAGCATACACCATTACATCTTTTGGTCTGACCAATGCTATCACCGTGTTCACATGATGGTGGAAGTCCAGTGATATGGTAATCCCGATGAGTTGTTGTTGAGCCCATCAGCAGCATTTTGTCTTCCCCATGATTAATGTTGAACGCTACACTAGTATTGGAAACTTTGTAAGCAATGCCTTCGTGTTCCGTTCATGAAGCCTATGCTTGGATGGAAGAAGTGACTTTCTCGAATTCATGTGCCTTAGGTGTAAGTTGCCGCCATGAATTTGAGAAAGGTTTGTTTTTGCTTCGTTCGGAACCATCCCAAGTCAGTCATGCATACGTGCGAAGTATTCTGTAGTCTGGAGACTTGCAACCTTCATTCTATATGTGTCCCTAGCACACCAAGCCACTGATTGATTTGTTCAAGGTGAAGAAGTTCCTTCCTAAGAATCATGACTTATGTTAGGACTTCGTTATCCGCGATGATGGTTCCCAACCAGAACTCGGTGGTGTTTCATTATAAGACTATCATGTGGTCATGCTTGTCTAGGACAACGTGTTCACATGCTTGTAGCAGAACCAGCTCATGTTTTGGAGCTTGCTATCGTAGTTCATTTCCCGAGAATCTCGCAACGTCATCTCGTCGGTTTGTGTTGCAAACTCTCTTTTCCAGACATGCTGTCTGAAATATCCTGTTTCCAACCAGATCTGAATCTCAGGCAAATATGATGGTTGGAACGTTTCCCGAGAACTATAATATTGGTCTCTCCGTAACCCGGTAAAGTGGATATTGTGGCCAACACACCAGCCGGAAGACCTATTATCGTAGTATCTCGATTGACAAAGTTGGCCACCTCCCCATAAGGATCTTGCAGGATTTACTTCCATAGTTATTCCTTGTGGATTCTTGTTCTCCCGAAGTCCAACCTTTTTACTTGATGTTCTAGATATCAAACCATATCTGTTAATGGGTTACGCTAGCACATCAAGGGGAACATTAGAGGCGGAGTGCTAATTGTCTCTCGGTCGATCATCCAGGTTTTGTTTTCTTGGCCTCGCTAAGGTGAAATCTGAGAAGGTGTTATCTTCCTTTGCATCTGCATCGTCCATCACTATTCATCATGGTAGTATGTTGTGTTGCCAAGATCCTTGACACGGATGTTGGTAGAACCTTGATGAATATGGAAATGCTCAAGTTCTTGAGAGCACGCACACGCAGAATCATCCATTGCATTGTCTTCAACAAGGTAGTCCACATCATTTACTCTGGTGTGAGTAAGCCATTCTTTCAAATTCGTTCAAACGATCGTTTCTGATTGCCTTAGGCTGGTATAGAGAGTTTTAATGATGTATGGATCAAAAGTAATTCTTTTTGCCACTTAAGGGGATAGTTCTTCGAGTCACCTTCCCTGAGGTGCCTCGTTATGGAACATGGCAATTATTCCCTTGCCACCGTGACACCATCCACCATCCTTCTAAGCGTGGAATTGTTGCCCATCAAATCAAACCCCGTCGTTGTTCTTCCATCCCTCTCGGTGTGTCTTGTGATTCAACTCGAGATGTTTTAACATCTCATCCCGCGAGTTGATCTTGAAATGCTCGATCCGCGAGGAGATCACTTCCTATAGAGTTCTTTCCGTCGCCATCGTGTTGGATGAAGATCTCGAAAGCGAGGACGTCAAGATCAATATGATGCAATGAAGCTACCTCTTCGAGAAGGGCAATTGGATCGAGAAGATTGTGTTAGCTTGTGTCCCTCTGTCTTCTTGCGTCACGACTTGAATCTCGGGACGAGATTCTTGTTTAGTGGGGGTGAGTTGTCACAGCCCTAGCCTTGGCCTTGCTTGTCCTTGCATCTTCTTTTTTGCATCATGTTTAATTTTCTCAGAAACTTGAAATGGGGACTGACCAAACCCTAGCATCAAATGAATTCAAATAGGCTCAAATAAAATTATTTCCAATAAGCCCAAAGTGACTTCAGGAAAAGTCCATAATTTTTGAAACTGGTGAAAACCCCTGACAAAAATTGGTGCATATTTTCCCTAGGTCATTTCAGGTTTTTGGATTAAATCATAAGTATTTGAATTGGAGCATTTAATGGCTATAAATATTTTAAATGCTTCAATAATTCTGAAAAGATTTGAGGGCTGTTAGTAAACATTTTAAAAGTGCCCACAAATCTTCTCAGGAGTTTTAAAAGTGGTTTAGTATTTCTGCTAGATCAAAACAAAATAAAATAAATAGAAAACAGAAATAAAAGGAGAGAGGATCTTACCTGGCCTCACCTGCGCAGCCCACCAACCGGCCCAGCACTGAAGCTGGCCGGCCCAGCCCACCACCGCCACCTCCCCTGTCGTCTTCCTCCTCCGCCAGGAGGACGGAGACGCGTGCCCGCCCCGCGCCGGCCACCTCCTCCCTCCCTGCCTGCCTGGCTCCCCCTCGGTGCGCCCAGACGACGCCACGGAGATGCCTCGACCCCCTGCACCTCTCCCCTCTCTCCCTGGATCTCTTTCCCCTCCCCTGCTCTCTCTCTCACCCGCGCCGAGCGCCATCATCGCCGCCGCTTGCTGCTGCCACGGCCACCGCCACTGACTCGCCCCCTCCCCATAGCCACAAGCTCCGTATGCTCGCGCTGAAGCTCTTAGGCGAGCCGCCCGACGCCGGAAGCCCTGGATGCCGCCTGCACCGCCGTTCCCCTCCTCGGGCACCCGAGATCGCCGCCGTGATTTCGTCGCCTCCGAGCCGCCCCCAAGCACGCTGAGCTCCTCAACGACCTCCCAGTGAGCTCCGACGCATTCCCCCTCTCTTTTCCGCGTCTTCCCCGACCTCTAGCCGCGGTTCCGTCAAGGCCGATGCTCACCGCCGCCTGAGCTCAACGTCGGCGTGGCTCCGGTGACCAATTGGTCCCGGGCGTGCGTACATTACGCTCAGGGCATCGCGTGCTGCATCTTCAGCATGCTAGCTCGCTCGCTTGGGCACCGTAGCCGCGTCCCCGCACCTGCCCGAGCTCCGGCCGCCGCCCCGAGCTCCGCTCCGGCGAGCTCCGGCCGCCCCTGCCTCTCCCACTTACTCCAGATGACGGGGACGAGGCTCAGCTCCTCGCCCGTGGTCCCCGTTGCTCGAATGGTCGCCGAAGGATGAAACCCGAGCGCCTCCGCCGTCCCTGGCCTCGCCGGCGACGAGCCGCGGGTCAACTCCGGTGAGTTTGACCCAGGGTTGACCTCCCCTGACGTGTGGGCCCAGGCCCCTGCTTAATTAAGTGTTAATTTAATTGGTGCTAATTAACCTAGTTAACCACTGACTCGCTGACATGTGGGCCCAGCCCTGCTGACATTTTAGTTAACATTAGCTTAGCGCTAATTAACTCAGTTTACTAGCTGAGTCACTGACCAGTGGGTCCCCCAGGTCAGGTTTGACCTGGACCGTGTTCCGTTGACCTGCTGACGTCATGATGATGTCAGGCTGACGCAGTAATCATTTTCTGGAATTAAATAAATCTTAAATGATTTATTTATTTCAGAAAATATCCAAAACTTTAAAAAATCATAGAAATTAATCTATAACTCCAATGGAAATAATTTATATATGAAAAATGATCATAAAAATCCAATCTATCCATCTGTATCATTTTCATGCATGTTAGAGCAACTTTTGTTCACTGTTTAGTTCAAATCAATAGAATGGCATTTAAATAACCATATGTGGAGTTTGAATTTGAACCTAGGGTTCAAATCAACTCCATTTAACATGTTGCCAGTTGCATTAGCCCAATCAACAGCATATTGCCATGACATTATCATGCATCATAACTGTTGCATTGCATTGATTGTGTTTCCTTCTCTGTTGCCGGTAATTGTCCCCGCTCGATAGACGATGTGCCGACGATGAGATCGATGACACTGATGAAGAACTATATTATCTTCAGAAGTGCCAGGCAAGCAAAACCCCCTTGTTCATTCTGATACAATCCCACCCTCTCGCTCCTGCTCTCTTTACTGCATTAGGACAACAACGATTCATGTGTTACTTGCTGCGGTAGCTGAACCCCTTTATCCTTTGCATGACCTGTCATTCCACAGTAAATAGATGAAACCCACTAGCATGAGTAGGAGTTGTTTGAGCCCATGTTGTGCCTACTCATTCATGCTTGTTTGTCATGCCTGCTACTGCTTAGAGTTGAGTCGGGTCTGATTCATCGGGAATGAATTGGAATGGTGATGAACATGTCCTACTGTGTGTGAGCTAAGTGTGTGAATACGATTTGGTAAAGGTATTGGTGAGAGGCCATGTAGGAGTACATGGTGGGTTGTCTCATTGAAGCCGTCCTCAGGAACTGAGTTTTGTGTTTGTGATCCACGAAACAGCTACTACCATGCATTGGGCCCTGAAATATGACCCCGCTCGACTTCTTAATCACCCTTGTCCTCTGTCCAGGAGTTGCAAGTAGTTTCTGGTGTTTGTAGTATGCTGGGGGCCGCACGCAGCGCTGACCGTAAGGGTAGGCTGTGTTGCGGTAGGCACGTGGCCGGGCAGCCGGGCGCCCGTTTGGTGTCTCGGACCCTGTACACATCGTTCGGGGCCGTTAGTGGAAACCTCGGCCGGACTCCCTGCGGATGGAACCCGAATAGGCGATAAACCTGGACTAGAGACTTGAGTGTTTAGGTAGGTCGTGGTCTACACCCACGTCGGCTTTCGCTTGAAGTCTGCCGAGCACATGTCGTGTGCAGACGCTAAGTGGTGGAAACATGTATGAAGAAGTACACCCTTGCAGGGTTAACATCATCTATTCGAATAGCCGTGTCCGCGGTAATGGACTTCTGGGTTGCCTATAACAGTTCATAGACAAGTGAAAGTGGATACTCTAAAATACGCAAGATAAGCGTGAGTGCTATGGATGGCCTTCTCGTAGGGAGACGGAAGTGGATCCATAGTGGTGTATTGGATGGTGAATATGTGGACTCGTGTGCGCCACCTCAAAAGAGTCGCTTGCAGTCGTAGTTCAGGATAGCCACCGAGTCAAAGCTGGCTTGCTGCAGTCAAACTCCACCACCCCCTTTGTTGATACTGATGCATATGTAGATAGTTCTGATGTAAGTCTTGCTGAGTACGTTTGTACTCACGTTTGCCTATTTTATGTTTTTTGCAGAGAGACTTCAGTCTCGCTAGTAGTACCGCATGGACTTCGACGTTTAGCTTGATACCTCAGCTACGATCTTGTGCCCTCGGCAGGATCTGGTAGATAGTCAGGCTTCTCAGCCTTTTTCATTTGTAGATGTCTGTACTCAGACATGTTAAGCTTCCGCATGTGCTTTGACTTGTATGCTCTGATTGTTGGGTCATGAGACCCATGTTTGTAATATCTCGCTCCTCGGAGCCTAATGAATAAATACTTTGTGTCGTAGAGTTATGTTGTGATGCCATGTTGTATTTACTCATATCGGGCATATTGTGTGTATGAATGAAATGCTTGGTATGAGTGGGATCCGACTATCTAGTTGTTTATCCTTGGCAGCCTATCATATGGGGAAATGTAGTCTAGTGCTTCTGAGCGATAGTAGTCCGCTACAGCCCGGTTCACCGGAGTCCTGCTAGCCCAGCACTACTGCTCGGAACACTTGACTGGCCGGCATGTGTTTCACGTCGTTCCTGTGTCTGTCCCTTCGGGGAAATGTCACTCGGTGTTATCCGGAGTCCTGCCTAGCCTGCTACAGCCCGGGTTACCGGAGTCCTGTTAGCCCAGTGCTACAGCCCGGATATATACGTTGTTGACCGACATGCTCGATGTGATTCATGTATGCCTGTCCTCATGGGTTAGTGCCGCCTTGGGTTCACGACTAGCCATGTCGGCCCGGGTTCTTTGTCATATGGATGCTAGCGACACTATCATATACGTGAGCCAAAAGGCGCAAACGGTCCCGGGCCAGGTAAGGTGGCACCCGTGGGAATACCGTGCGTGAGGCCGCAAAGTGATATGATGTGTTACATGCTAGATCGGTGTGTGTCGGTGTACTAAAGTAGGGGTACCTTAGTACCCCAGACTTGTGCACGGGCAGTTGTAGCACCCTGCGGCAAGGCCCGCCCAGGAAGCGCCAAGAGAAGACCAAGCATTCAAGACAAGGCCCCCGGCAAGAGGAGCTTGCCGGGCCAAGAGGACAAGGCCCCCGGCAAGAGGAGCTTGCCGGGCCAAGAAGGCAAGACCCCGGCAAGAGGAGCTTGCCGGGACAACTGAGCCCATGTAATGCCATCCAAGAACAAAGCATACGAGACAGAAGATCGAGACCCCGACAAGAGGAGCTTGTCGGGAAGGCCGAACCCAGGCACCACAAGAGAAGCCCGCCACGGCGCGCTATGCGCCCCGGCAAGGCCTGATAGCCGGCAAGCTTTCAGGCACAGGAAGACGACCCCCGCGGCAAGCCACTTGCCGCGGCAAATCGCCACCTCAGGACTGCGCTCCAGCTCGCCCGCCCACGCGTCACTCCGGGGCTTCCCCCAAGGGCACGTGGCGGGGCACCGCGCAGCCTGGGGCATGCGGTGGCATGCAGCCGCCATCGTGGCGAGCGGTGGCGCACCTAACGGTCCGCCTCGGTGCTGTCCGGGCGACCGTGACGGGCATTTAATGCCCTTGTCGCCTACCGTCAGAAGTAGGTATGATAGCACTGTGCCGCACTGTAGCGCCACCGTTCCCGCACTGTTACAGCTACCACCTCTTTTACACTTTTACCCCTTTCTCTTACGTTGACACCTGTCGGTGACCCCTTTGCGCTATAAAAGGAGGCCCGTGTGCAACGTAAAAGGGGGTTCCGAGGTTCGGAGAGAGGGGATCCAGACAGCCATACGCTCGGTGCAGCTAGCTCTCCAAGCTCCTGAGCTCCCCAGTTCAATACAACCAAGCAGGAGTAGGGTTTTACGTGACCATCGCGGCCCGAACCTGGGTAAACCGCCCGTGTGCTCGCCTCGATCTGCTCTCTGTGCTCCCTCCGCCCCCCTCACCGGACAACGAAAGGGGCTCCGGCCCCATAGGTGCTCACGGGGGACGTAGTCCACCCCGACATCTTTGGCGCGCCAGGTAGGGGGTGCGTCGAGGTTGTGCGGATCAGATCCGGCGTCCGCGCGAGCGCGCTCTTCGTCAGCTTCTCCGAATTCGCTAGCTTCATCAACACCATGGCCCCGAAGAAGAAGGCTTCGGAGGTCGCGGGCCCGTCCGCGTCACTCCCCCCGCTACCGGAGCCAACGGTGGGCGGGGAAGACGCCGTCGGAGGGGTGGCCACCGGCGAGAACACTCGCGGTGCCACCAAATCCAAGAACAGGGCGGACGACCGAGCCTCGGCCTCCGAGGACGCGCCGCATCCGTCCCAACAAACGACGACCCAGCAGCGCCATGCCACGGGAGGTGGCATCCGCTTGCTGGACCAAGGGCAAACTGGAGGTTCACGGGACGCCACGGGCCCCCGTCCGGACACGGGCAAGGCGAAGGCGCCGGGGAGGGACCCCGCTCTTTCTAACATTGTTAGGAGTCCGAGCGTATCCCGCTCCTCGCGCCACTCGCCCCCGCTCCCCTCCACTCCGGCAGAAGCGCTCGCGAGAGCGCAACTGCTCCTCGACTACCCTCCAGCGGCTGGCAAGGCCGAAAGCTGGAGGGCCACCATCCAGAGCCTGATCGCCTTTGCCAACAACGACACGCCGCAGCAGCCGGCGACCTCACGGCCACGGCAGGTCGAGAAGACGAAGGCCGATGGCGACAAGACCGCCGGAGGTGCAACCACCATGCACTCCCCGGCGCAGAAGCAGAAGACGCCGCCCCGCTGGAGCGACGCCGACGACGGCTCTACAGCGTCGTCGGACCCGCGGACTCGCCGGGACCAGCGCCGAGTCCTCGACGAGCGGCGGCAAGAAGACGCTCGAACAAGGATTGAGCGCCGCCGAGAAACTCGGCGGCAATCAGACCAGCGGGCTGGGGACGCTGTCGACGCGCACGCGCCCGGTGAACCAGGTGACTTACCGTACGCGGCGGGTTGCCCTGCGTTCACCCGTGAGCTGCGGCGCGTCCGGTGGCCCAGCACGAAAAACTTCAAGCCCGACGTACCGGAGAAGTACGACGGCAGGACGCACCCCTCGGAGTTTCTCAGCATCTACACGATCGCTGTACAAGCTGCCGGGGGGCGCGACGAGAGGATATTGGCGAACTACTTCCCGCTCGTGCTTAGGCCGAACGTTCGTTCGTGGCTTATGCACCTGCCGGAAGGCTCCATTTCTTCCTGGGCGGATCTTTGCCATCAGTTTGTTGGCGCCTTCACAGGCGGCCACAAACCTCATGGCCAGGATAGCGACCTCCACATCCTAGCCCAGAAGGAAGGAGAACCCCTGCGCAAGTACATCCAGCGCTTCAGCCGCGTGCATCGCAACATCCCCGACGTTCACCCTGCCGCGGTTATCAGCGCGTTCCACCAGAACGTGCGTAACCGCCGCATGCGTGAAGAGATGGCCATGACCAAGATCCGGGACGTCAGCGAGCTATATGCCCTGGCTGACAAGTGCGCGCGCGCGGAGGAGGGGAGGAAACTCCCCGGGGAGGATGCTGGCGCAGGAGAAAGCGACAGCGACGACACCGCCCCGGCGAAGAGAAGCCAGCGGCGGAATAATAGGAGGAAGAACAGGAAAGAGGTGCTTGCCGTCGAGGAGTCCGGCAAAGAGGCTCCCGCAAAGCAAACGCAGGCTGGCGGCTCCGGCAAGGAGCCTGCCACTGTGGCGGCAGCCGACAAGCAGGACGGCTCCGACGAGCAATACTGCAAGATCCACCGCACCAAGGGCCACGATCTCTCCAACTGCAAAAGCGTCGAGTACCTCGTCGTGCAGCAGAAGGCTGAGTACGAGAGGCGCGACAAGGGGAAGGCCCAGGGTGGAGGTGGCGAACCAAGCAAGAAGCGGCCGCCCATCGGCCGGGGAGGACGCCGCGGCAAGGCCAAGCAGCGGCAAGGCGATCGGCCTCCCCGGGGCCGCGACAAGGATGAAGAAGACGACGACAAAGACGTGGAAGACAAAGATAACAGCGAGCAGGAGTTCCAGAAGGCCACGGAGGTCCTATGCGTTGACGGCGGCGCCTCTCTGCACACCTCCCACCGCCAGCTTAAGCGGTGGGCGCGAGAGGTGAACGCAGCAGAGCCGCCCGTGGAGTCGCGCAGGCTCCTCAAATGGTCCAGCACGCCCATCATTTTCGATCTTGAGGATCACCCCGACCGCACAACCGCGGTCGGGTGCTTGCCGATGCTGGTCTCACCCACCATCCGCAACCTCAAGGTCACCAAAATGTTGGTAGACGGCGGGGCCGGGCTGAACTTGATCTCCTCCGCCGTGATCAAGAAACTCCAGATCCCAGACGGCGAGCTCGAAGAGACCGGATCTTTCCAAGGAATCAACCCGGGGAAGAGCAAGCCCAAGGGGAAGATTACTCTGCCTGTGACCTTCGGCGGCGAGCTCAACTTCAGGACTGAGCGCATCACGTTCGACGTCGCTGATATCCCGTTACCATACAATGGGATCCTCGGCCGTCCCGCTCTCGCCAAGTTCATGGCAGCTTCCCACCACGCCTACAACGTACTCAAGATGCCGGGGCCGATAAGCGTCATCACTGTCCACGGCGACAAAAAGGACGCGCTTATCTGCGCCGACAAGATCTACCGGGATGTAGCAGCCGCGGCAGAGAAGGACACACTTGCCGCTGAAGCCCCCGGGCGGAAGAAGAGAAGGACCAAGTCCGGTAAGTGCTCTGGGGCTCACTCCGGCAACCGCACCTCTTCGGAGTGCTGTGCCGCCGTCGAGGACGCTCCATCGAGCTCCACCGGCAAGTACAAGAAGGGAATGACCGCTCCTCCGGCAACCAAGAAGGTGTCCGCCAAGGAGGACGGCACTGGCGGTACCTTCACCATCAGTGCCACGCTTGACAGCAAATAGGAAAGCGCGCTCGTTGCCTTCCTGCGGGCGAATGACGACGTGTTTGCATGGCAACCGTCCGACATCCCCGGTGTTCCCAGGAGGGTGATTGAGCACAAGCTCGCTGTCTGTCCTCACGCGCGACCCGTCAAGCAGAAAGTGAGAAAGCAAGCCGTGGAGCGCCAAGAATTCATCAGCGAAGAGATCAAGAAGCTAGAGGCAGCAGGCCTAGTGAGAGGTGTGATCCATCCAACGTGGCTGGCCAATCCGGTCGTCGTGCGCAAAGCCAATGGGAAGTGGAGACTGTGCATAGACTTCACCGATGTGAACAAAGCATGTCCCAAGGATCCATTTCCCTTGCCGCGCATTGACCAGATTGTTGACTCCACTGCCGGATGTGAGCTACTCTCTTTTCTTGATGCATATTCAGGCTACCACCAAGTCTTTATGGCCAAAGAAGATGAAGAGAAGACCGCATTTATCACTCCGTGCGGCACCTATTGCTTCATACGCATGCCGTTTGGACTGAAGAATGCGGGATCAACGTTTGCAAGGGTAGTGCACACTGCTTTCGAGCCACAGATCCATAGGAACGTGGAGGCCTACAT
The DNA here is from genome assembly GCA_032464435.1 of Aegilops umbellulata. Taxonomy (NCBI): domain Eukaryota; kingdom Viridiplantae; phylum Streptophyta; class Magnoliopsida; order Poales; family Poaceae; genus Aegilops; species Aegilops umbellulata. Next base: position 556,555,603 of record CP136057.1, read on the forward strand.
GGATGACATCGTGTTGAAGAGCAGGAGCAAGGAAACCCTGGTCCAAGATCTGGAAGAGACATTTCAGAACCTGCGCAAGATACAGCTCAAGCTGAACCCCGAGAAGTGCGTTTTCGGAGTCCCCTCCGGCAAGCTTCTCGGGTTCTTTGTGTCGCAGAAGGGGATTGAAGCCAATCCCGACAAGATCAAAGCCATCGAGCAGATCGAAGCCCCAGAGCGCGTCAAGGATGTCAGAAAGCTTGCAGGTTGTGTGGCCGCCCTCAGTCGGTTCATTTCAAGGTCTGCAGAGCGCGCCCTGCCCTTCTTTAAAATCTTGAAGAAGGCAGGCCCCATGCAGTGGGCTCCAGAAGCGGAGGCAGCGCTGCAAGATTTGAAAAGGTACCTATCCTCCACTCCAATACTTGTCGCACCTAGACCACAGGAAAAGTTGTTGCTATACCTAGCGGCAACCAACCAGGTGGTTAGTGCTGCGTTAGTGGCGGAGAGGGGGGCCGACGAGGAGCCTATACCACCTGCAAGCGAATCCAGCGACAAGCGGGGGGCTGCTCCGGCAAGCTCTGGCCCCGACAAGGACCACCCTGCGCAGGAACAGCATGGAGCGCAGAAGAAGATGGTGCAGCGCCCGGTGTATTTTGTGAGTTCCCTCTTGCAAGGGGCTAGATCAAGATACTCCGGGGTGCAGAAATTGCTTTTCGGCCTCCTCATGGCCTCGAGAAAGCTGCGCCATTACTTCCAAGCACATGAGATAACAGTAGTCACTCGCTTTCCGCTGAAGAGGATATTGCACAATCCCGAGGCAACAGGCAGGATCGTCGAGTGGGCACTGGAGCTGTCGAGCTTTGGGCTCAAGTTTGAAAGTACTTCAACCATACAGAGCCGAGCTTTGGCAGAATTCATAGCTGAGTGGACCCCGACGCCAGATGGAGAAGCCCAAGAAACAAGCGCGCCCGTACAAGAAGCAACAAGCGAGTGGGTAATGTACTTCGATGGTGCCTTCTCGCTGCAAGGCGCCGGTGCTGGCGTGGTACTCATCGCGCCCACCGGAGAGCACCTCAAGTATGTTATCCAGATGCACTTCCCAAGAGAGCAAGCAACCAACAATACTGCTGAGTATGAAGGCTTGCTCGCCGGCCTCAGGATTGCGGCCGAACTTGGGATCAGAAAGCTGATTGTGCGGGGAGATTCTCAACTGGTGGTCAGGCAAGTCAACAAGAGCTACCAGAGCCCTCTGATGGAAGCTTATGTAGATCAAGTGAGAAAGATGGAAGGACACTTTGAAGGGCTGCAAATGGAGCACGTCCCGAGAGCTCAGAATGAGATAGCAGACGGCCTTTCGAAGTGTGCTTCGTTGAAGTTACCTGTGGAACCAGGGACCTTCTTACTCAAGCTGACTCAACCATCCGTTACACCATCAGTTGGGCAGTCCAAGAAAAGGAAGTTGGTCTCCGGCGACTACTTGCAGGCGGACCTTCCTGAGACCGCCGCCAAGGTCCCCAAGATCAACAACCAGAACGCCGAGGGACAGCCCGCTCCTGCGGATCCCAGGATCCGTCCAGTCGAAGCAGGTGTCCCCGGTAAGCCTTGCTCCGGCGAGCAGATCAGCAGTCTGAACGCCGAGGGACAGCCCGCTCCTGCGGATCCAAGGATCCGTCCAGTCGAAGCAGGTGTCCCCGATAAGCCTTGCTCCGGCAAGCGGATCAGCAGTCTGAACGTTGAGGAACAGTCTGCTCCTGGGGATCCGAGGATCTGTCCAGTTGAAGCGGGGGTTCCCGACAAGCTTTGCCCCGGCAAGCTTGCCGGGGGATCACCGGCTCCGGCGGAACCAGAGGTTCTTGCCGTAGAAGCCGGGGTCCCCGCAGCGGCCTTCATGCCTTTAGTCCTTGCCGTCGAGCCCCGGGCTCCGGCATGGGCGCAGCAGATCGTCCGTTTTCTGCAAACTGGAGAACTTCCCGACGACCCAGAAGAGATGGAGAAGATCACCAGGCAGTCAAGTATGTACCAGTTCGTGGACAACGAGCTGTACAGAAGGAGACTCAACGGTGTCAGATTGAAGTGCATCTCCAGGGAAGACGGACAGAAGCTGTTGGCAGAGATACACGGAGGCATATGCGGCCATCACATTGGCGCAAGAGCACTTGTCGGGAAAGCCTTCCGGCAAGGGTTCTTCTGGCAAGAAGCCCTCCAAGATGCAACTGCACTAGTAACCAAGTGTGAAGCGTGCCAGTTCCATGCAAAACAGATTCATCAGCCAGCTCAAGCTCTCCAAACAATCCCTTTATCCTGGCCTTCTCGGTCTGGGGGCTCGATATCCTCGGCCCTTTTCCCCGAGCCGTCGGGGGCTTCGAGTACTTGTACGTTGCAATCGACAAGTTCACGAAGTGGCCAGAAGTGGAGCCAGTGAGGAAGGTGACCGCACAGTCAGCAGTCAAGTTCTTCCGGTCGATCGTCTGCCATTTCGGAATCCCCAACAGAATCATCACCGACAACGGGACACAATTCACAAGTCGCGCCTTCATGCAATACGCCCAGGATCTTGGCGCCAAGGTCTGTTTCGCTTCGGTTGCTCACCCCAGGAGCAACGGTCAAGCAGAAAGGGCCAACGCTGAAGTGCTGCGCGGACTCAAGACCAGGACCTTCGACAGGCTGCACAAGTGCGGAAGAAATTGGATTGAGGAGCTGCCGGCGGCTCTTTGGTCAATCAGAACGACACCGAGTCGAGCCACCGGACAGACACCCTTTGCTCTAGTCTATGGAGCGGAAGCAGTTATCCCCACGGAACTCGTATACGGATCTCCTCGGGTGCTCGCTTATGACGAGCTCGAGCAAGAGCGGCTGCGCCAAGATGACGCGCTGCTCCTTGAGGAAGGACGTCTCCAGGCTGCGGTACGAGCTGCTCGATACCAGCAAGCCTTGCGTCGCTACCATAGCCGCAAGGTCAAGGCCAGGAGTCTCGAAGAGGGCGACCTTGTTCTTCGGCGCACTCAGTCGGCCAAGAATTCCAACAAGTTGACGCCAAAGTGGGAAGGACCTTATCGGGTGAGACAAGTCACGAGGCCTGGCGCTGTCCGCCTCGAGACCGAAGAAGGCGTACCAGTGAGCAACTCCTGGAACATAGAGCATCTTCGCAAGTTCCACCCATAAGGCGCGGTTGCCGTGACCTGCTCCGGCAACCATCGGTTTGTACAGGCCTTGCCGCTGTTGCATGTAACCCCTTGTACAAAGCCAGGCGAAGCCCCTGGCACCAGATAAAGTGGCCCTGTTAGGTGACCTTGTTCTTAGGCACGTTCAGTCGGCCAAGAATTATAACAAGTCGACGCCGAAGCAGGAAGGCCCTTATCGGGTGAGACGAGTCGCGAGGCCCGGCGCTGTCCACCTCAAGACCGAAGAGGGCCTACCAGTGAGCAACTCCTGGGAACATAGAGCATCTTCGCAAGTTTCTCCCATAAGGCGCGGTTGCCGTGATCCGCTCCGGCAACCATCGGTTTGTACAGGCCTTGCCGCTGCTGCATGTAACCCCTTGTACAAAGCCAGGCGAACCCCCTGGCATCAGATAAAGTTGCCCTGTTAGGCGACCTTGTTCTTAGGCACGTTCAGTCGGCCAAGAATTATAACAAGTCGACGCCGAAGCAGGAAGGCCCTTATCGGGTGAGACGAGTCGCGAGGCCCGGCGCTGTCCGCCTCAAGACCGAAGAGGGCCTACCAGTGAGCAACTCCTGGGCACATAGAGCATCTTCGCAAGTTTCGCCCATAAGGTGCGGTTGCCGTGATCCGCTCCGGCAACCACCGGTTTGTGCAGGCCTTGCCGATGTTGCATTTAAGCCCTCGTACAAAGCCAGGCGAAGCCCCTGGCCGAAGATAAAGAAGCGCTGGCGCCCTAGATTTTAGCATGCATGCTGAGTCAGAGTCTCGTCCTTGGTTAGGGTTGTCAGTTCCTAACTGTCGCTAACCCCTAACTTAGAGGTCGAGTCCGCGTCTTTTTCCCGTCCTTTCCCTTTTGGCTCGCAGGAATTGAATGTCCTTGCCGGGCCGCTCAAGGACAAGGAAGAGGAGAAGGACGAGCCAACACCTGCCCCCCGGCGAGCCAGAGTCGCCGGGGGCTGCAACCTCAGATAAGTTTTTGCATCCCTCATCATGCATTCTCTTATGGACTGTGGAATTTGAAAGCCTCCTTTCCTCCTGAAAAGCTACCGTGCTCTCTTAGCGGCAAGCCCCAGAGCGCGTTCCTGGGGCCCGTTTCGATAGCAGCCGCGGCAGCAAGAGGGAGGGAAGCGAGGGGCCGGAACCCGCCTGCTCCCCGCCTCCGCCAAGGGCGTGAGAAAGGTCGAGCAGTGCGGGGGAGCGGCTGGGCCTGTTGCCGGGCGAGAAACTGTCTATCTTAACGATGTAAAGGATTCGTTCCTTGCCGCGGTTTCCACCCGCGAGACAAATGATCCGGCAAACATCCCCTTTTCATTAAAAACATTCCACTCAGGTACAGTTCAGAGAGAATGAAAAACATGAAAAGAAGGGATTACAAGGCTTAAACGCAACTAAGGCCCGAAGGCTTACAAGCTGAAAAGAGATAAGGTGCCCGTAACCCCTTTCTTGTTTCTCTCCTCAGGAGGTAGGGCAAGTAGGCGAAGAAGGCGAAAGGGGCACCTAGATGAGCTACGGGTGGCAGAAGACACCAAGAGAAGATCTGGGGGCTCCGCCCGGGGGTCTCCGGAGGCTGAAGAAGACGGAGGCGCCGGAGGCAGAGCTGGAAGAAGAGGCAGCGGCCTTGCCGCCAGCCTCTTCCTCTTCCCCAGCCTCGCCACTCCGGCCGCCCGAGGAGACCAAGCCCCCGGCAAGAGGAGCTTGCCGGGCCGAAGAGAAGACCCCGGTGGTCGTCACCGAGAGCAAGGGTGATGACGGCGTCTGGGGCGCATCTGGAACACGAGGCACCGGAGCGTCAGCCAGCTGTCGAAGTCGGCCCGTACTCCGACTTCGTGGCCTTCGACGTCCGCCCTCTGTCCTCCTCAGCAGCCCCCCTACGCCAGTCGCCCAAGGAGACGACCCCGGGGAGTTCACGGAGCCCGGCGCGGTCGATGGGGCCACCGGTGCCACACGGAGCCGCGGCCGACGCCTAGTCGGACCCGTCATCCCGGCGGCTGCTCCCCTCGTCGTCGCTGTCGCTCCCCTCCTCGTCACTCTCGCTCGAGGAGGAGCCTTCGCTGTCGGAGGAGCTATCTTCGCAGCACCGGGCCCGGATGCCGAAGCCCCAGAAGGCCTTGACGGAGAGGAGGTCCTCCCCCACTAGCTTAAACTGGAGGGTGAACCCCTCCGTCAAGCTGTGGATCCGGGCGAACGTCTTCCACCCGCGGCACAGACACACCACGCCGGGGGCTCGGGACTCGACGTGGACTCGCGTCCCACTGATCCCGTAGCCCCTCATGCGCAGTTTTAGCGTCTCTGGCTGCTCCACCTCCAACACGTTCGCGAATGGGGCGGGAAGCCGGAGGCGGCGACGAGGCGCCCGGCGCAGCCTGATAATGAACTCACGGGGGTCGTCCCCGAGATGGACCGCGGAAAGGAACGGAGCCGCTGGCGGAGGCAAGGACGGCGCACCGATCCGTCCGCCCCGAGCGCCTCGGCCCCGTCCACGACCTCGTCCGCGACCTCGCCCTCTCCCTCTTCCCCCGACGACCGGCTCCGCCGCCGCAGGCGCAAGGGGAGGAGGGGTGCGTTGCCTAGCAGACACCCTCGCGGCAACCGAAGAAGAACCAGGGTTCCCCCCCTCCATCACAGATGGGGGAAGGAAACCAGAAGCAGAAGGAGGAAGGAGATGGAGTGCGGATTTCCGTCGCCCCCTTTCGCTCCTTATAAAGGGGCGGAGTGGGACCGCGGCCGCCTCGCTCCTCCAATAGAAGCGGAGGAAGGGCAGGCGACTGGGGCCGACCCACTGCATCGACCCGCGCCGGCCCGACTCCCTGCCTCCGCCGCCGCGACTCCGAGTGCATGAGGACCGCGTGGTGGGCGCGCAGAACCGAGGCGACGGGTGGGACGACCTCTCCCCATCCCGTGATTATGGGGAACGGATGCCTCGAAAGCCGCGCCTCACCCCAGTTCATTTATCGAGCCGCGCCTCCGCACCTCCCTCCACTTAAAGAGGGAACGGGCGTTTCGCCCCCACGACGCCGCGATAAGCGCGCGCCGCCTGGGGAAGGTGCGACGGGTGCGGAGTTAAGGAGCAGCGCGACCAAGGCCATGCGTGCCCGTGCACTGTTAGGGCCTGGCCCAACGGCGCTCGGCACCGTGTGTGGCCCAGGCCCGGGGGCTCCTGTAGGTGTACTAAAGTAGGGGTACCTTAGTACCCCAGACTTGTGCACGGGCAGTTGTAGCACCCTGCGGCAAGGCCCGCCCAGGAAGCGCCAAGAGAAGACCAAGCATTCAAGACAAGGCCCCCGGCAAGAGGAGCTTGCCGGGCCAAGAGGACAAGGCCCCCGGCAAGAGGAGCTTGCCGGGCCAAGAAGGCAAGACCCCGGCAAGAGGAGCTTGCCGGGACAACTGAGCCCATGTAATGCCATCCAAGAACAAAGTATACGAGACAGAAGATCGAGACCCCGACAAGAGGAGCTTGTCGGGAAGGCCGTACCCAGGCACCACAAGAGAAGCCCGCCACGGCGCGCTATGCGCCCCGGCAAGGCCTGATAGCCGGCAAGCTTTCAGGCACAGGAAGACGACCCCCGCGGCAAGCCACTTGCCGCGGCAAATCGCCACCTCAGGACTGCGCTCTAGCTCGCCCGCCCACGCGTCACTCCGGGGCTTCCCCCAAGGGCACGTGGCGGGGCACCGCGCAGCCTGGGGCATGCGGTGGCATGCAGCCGCCATCGTGGCGAGCGGTGGCGCACCTAACGGTCCGCCTCGGTGCTGTCCGGGCGACCGTGACGGGCATTTAATGCCCTTGTCCCCTACCGTCAGAAGTAGGTATGATAACACTGTGCCGCACTGTAGCGCCACCGTTCCCGCACTGTTACAGCTACCACCTCTTTTACACTTTTACCCCTTTCTCTTACGTTGACACCTGTCGGTGACCCCTTTGCGCTATAAAAGGAGGCCCGTGTGCAACGTAAAAGGGGGTTCCGAGGTTCGGAGAGAGGGGATCCAGACAGCCATACGCTCGGTGCAGCTAGCTCTCCAAGCTCCCGAGCTCCCCAGTTCAATACAACCAAGCAGGAGTAGGGTTTTACGCGACCATCGCGGCCCGAACCTGGGTAAACCGCCCGTGTGCTCGCCTCGATCTGCTCTCTGTGCTCCCTCCGCCCCCCTCACCGGACAACGAAAGGGGCTCCGGCCCCATAGGTGCTCGCGGGGGACGTAGTCCACCCCGACAGTGTGACTTAGGATCGGGGTCCTGACAAGCCATGATTGGCACATGTGGGTCACCATGTTTAAGAAAGTTTGTAGGATTTGGATGTGGTGGGAAAAATCACATTTTTTTAAAAACTGGCCTAAGTTAGACCAAATGGCCCCTCCAGAATGCGGTCATTTTTTCGACCATCTCCAAACCACCTCAACTTTGGCACACATGATCTATTGCACAAACAAAGATGGTTTTCCAAGGTTTCATATTTTTTGACTTTTTTATTAATTTATAATGCCCTCTAGACTGACTGGTCAAAACATCGGTCTATACCTCAGGGTGGCATTGTAAAATATTCTTTTTCCAAATTTTCTTTGATAGCCATGATTGGCACATGTGGGTAACCATGTTCACGAAAGTTTGTCTGATTTGGAGGTGGTGGGAAAAATCAATTTTTTTCAAAAACTTGCTTAAGAGAGACCAAATGGCCCCTCCGGAATGCGGTCATTTTTTCGACCACCTCGAAATGACCAGAACATTGGCACACATGATCTATTGCACAAAAAAAGGTGGGTTTCCAAGGTTTTATATTTTTTTGAATTTTTTATTAATTTATAATGCCCTCTACACTGACTGGTCAAAACATCGGTCTATACCTCAGGGGGGCATTCTAAAATATTCTTTTTCCAAATTTTCTTTCATAGCCATCGTTGGCACATGTGGGTAACCATTTTCAAGAAAGTTTGTGTGATTTGGAGGTGGTGGGAAAAATCACATTTTTTTCAAAATCTGGCTTAAGTTTGACCAAATGGCCCCTCCGGAATGCGGTCATTTTTTCGACCACCTCCAAATGACCTCAACATTGGCACACATGATCTATTGCACAAACAAACGTTGGCTTCCAAGGTTTTATATTTTTTGAATTTTTTATTAATTTATAATGCCATCTAGTGACTGGTCAAAACATCGGTCTATACCTCAGGGGGGCATTGTAAAATATTCTTTCTCCAAATTTTCTTTGATAGCCATGATTGGCACATGTGGGTGACCATGTTCAAGAAATTTTGTCTGATTTGGAGGTGGTGGGAAAAATCAAGTTTTTTCAAAAATTGGCTTAAGTTAGACCAAATGGCCCCTCCGGAATGCGGTCATTTTTTCGACCACCTCCAAATGACCTCAACTTTGGCACACATGACCTATTGCACAAACAAAGGTGGGTTTCCAAGGTTTTATAGTTTTTGAATTTTTTATTAATTTATAATGCCCTCTAGACCGACTAGTCAAAACATCGGTCTATACCTCAGGGGGGCATTGTAAAATATTCTTTCTCCAAATTTTCTTTCATAGCCATGATTGGCACATGTGGGTCACCATGTTTAAGAAAGTTTGTGTGATTGGGATGTGGTGGGAAAAATCACATTTTTTCAAAAACTGACCTAAGTTAGACCAAATGGCTCCTCCGGAATGCGGTCATTTTTTCGACCACCTCCAAACGACCTCAACATTGGCACACATGATCTATTGCACAAACAAAGGTGGGTTTCCAAGCTTTTATATTTTTTTGAATTTTTTTAATTTATAATGCCCTCTAGACAGACTGGTCAAAACATCGGTCTATACCTCAGGGGGGCATTGTAAATTATTCTTTTTTCAAATTTTCTATCATAGCCATGATTGGCACATGTGGGTCACCATGTTCAAGAAAGTTTGTGTGATTTGGAGGTGGTGGGAAAAATCACATTTTTTCAAAATCTGGATTAAGTTAAGACCAAATGGCCCCTCCGGAATGTGGTCATTTTTTCGACCACCTCCAAATGACCTCAACTTTGGCACACATGATCTATTGCACAAACAAAGGTGGGTTCCCAAGGTTTTATTTTTTTTGAATTTTTTATTAATTTATAATGTTCTCTAGGCTGACTGGTCAAAACATCGGTCTATACCTCAGGGGGGCATTGTAAAATATTCTTTTTCCAAATTTTCTTTCATAGCCATGATTGGCAGATGTGGGTCACCATGTTTAAGAAAGTTTGTGTGATTTGGATGTGGTGCGAAAAATCACATTTTTTCAAAAACTGGCCTAAGTTAGACCAAATGGCCCCTCCGGAATGCGGTCATTTTTTCGACCACGTCCAAACCACCTCAACTTTGGCACACATGATCTATTGCACAAACAAAGGTGGTTTTCCAAGGTTTCATATTTTTTGAATTTTTTATTAATTTATAATGCCCTCTAGACTAACTGGTCAAAACATCAGTCTATACCTCAGGGTGGCATTGTAAAATATTCTTTTTCAAAATTTTCTTGCATAGCCATGATTGGCACATGTGGGTCACCATGTTCAAGAAAGTTTGTGTGATTTGGAGGTGGTGGGAAAAATCAATTTTTTTCAAAAACTGGCTTAAGATAGACCAAATGGCCCCTCCGGAATGCGGTCATTTTTTCGACCACCTCCAAATGGCAAGAACATTGGCACACCTGATCTATTGCACAAAAAAGGTGGGTTTCCAAGGTTTTATATTTTTTTTTAATTTTTTATGAATTTATAATGCCCTCTACACTGATTGGTCAAAACATCTGTCTATACCTCAGGGGGGCATTGTAAAATATTCTTTTTCCAAATTTTCTTTCATAGCCATGATTGGCACATGTGGGTCACCATGTTCAAGAAAGTTTGTGTGATTTGGAGGTGGTGGGAAAAATCAATTTTTTTCAAAAACTGGCTTAAGATAGACCAAATGGCCCCTCCGGAATGCGGTCATTTTTTCGACCACCTCCAAATGGCAAGAACATTGGCACACATGATCTATTGCACAAACAAAGGTGGGTTTCCAAGGTTTTATATTTTTTTGAATTTTTTATTAATTTATAATGATCTCTAGGCTGACTGGTCAAAACATCGGCTATACCTCAGGGGGGCATTGTAAAATATTCTTTTTCCAAATTTTCTTTCATAGCCATCGTTGGCACATGTGGGTAACCATGTTTAAGAAAGTTTGTGTGATTTGGAGGTGGTGGGAAAAATCACACTTTTTCAAAATCTGGCTTAAGTTTGACCAAATGGCCCCTCCGGAATGCTGTCATTTTTTCGACCACCTCCAAAAGACCTCAACATTGGCACACATGATCTATTGCACAAACAAAGGTGGGTTTCCAAGGTTTTATATTTTTTTTGAATTTTTTTATTAATTTATAATGCCCTCTAGACTGACTGGTCAAAACATCGGTCTATACCTCACGGGCCATTGTAAAATATTCTTTCTCCAAATTTTCTTTCATAGCCATGATTGGAACATGTGGGTCACCATGTTTAGGAAAGTTTGTGTGATTTGGATGTGGTGGGAAAAATCACATTTTTTCAAAATCTGGCCTAAGTTAGACCAAATGGCCCCTCCGGAATGCGGTCATTTTTTCGACCACCTCCAAACCACCTCAACTTTGGCACATATGATCTATTGCACAAACAAAGGTGGTTTTCCAAGGTTTCATATTTTTTGAATTTTTTATTAATATATAATGTCCTCTAGGCTGACTGGTCAAAACATCCGTCTATACCTCAGGGTGGCATTGTAAAATATTCTTTTTCAAAATTTTCTTTCATAGCCATGATTGGCACATGTGGGTCACCATGTTCAAGAAAGTTTGTGTGATTTGGATGTTGTGGGAAAAATCACATTTTTTTCAAAAACTGGCTTAAGATAGACCAAATGGCCCCTCCGGAATGCGGTCATTTTTTCGACCATCTCCAAACCACCAGAACATTGGCACACCTGATCTATTGCACAAACAAAGGTGGGTTTCCAAGGTTTTATATTTTTTTAAATTTTTTATTAATTTATAATGCCCTCTACACTGACTGGTCAAAACATCTGTCTATACCTCAGGGGGGCATTGTAAAATATTCTTTTTCCAAATTTTCTTTCATAGCCATGATTGGCACATGTGGGTAACCATGTTCAAGAAAGTTTGTGTGATATGGAGGTGGTGGGAAAAATCAATTTTTTTCAAAATCTGGCTTAAGTTAGACCAAATGGCCCCTCGGGAATGTGTTCATTTTTTCGACCACCTCCAAATGACCTCAAATTTGCCACACATGATCTATTGCACAAACAAAGGTGGGATCCAAGGTTTTATATTTTTTTGAATTTTTTATTAATTTATAATGATCTCTAGGCTGACTGGTCAAAACATCGGCTATACCTCAGGGGGGCATTGTAAAATATTCTTTTTCCAAATTTTCTTTCATAGCCATCGTTGGCACATGTGGGTAACCATGTTTAAGAAAGTTTGTGTGATTTGGAGGTGGTGGGAAAAATCACATTTTTTCAAAATCTGGCTTAAGTTTGACCAAATGGCCCCTCCGGAATGCGGTCATTTTTTCGACCACCTCCAAATGACCTCAACTTTGGCACACATGATCTATTGCACAAACAAACGTTGGTTTCCAAGGCTTTATATTTTTTTTGAATTTTTTATTAATTTATAATGCTATCTAGAGTGACTGGTCAAAACATCGGTCTATACCTCAGGGGGGCATTGTAAAATATTCTTTCTCCAAATTTTCTTTGATAGCCATGATTGGCACATGTGGGTCACCATGCTCAAGAAATTTTGTGTGATTTGGAGGTGGTGGGAAAAATCACATTTTTTCAAAAATTGGCTTAAGTTAGACCAAATGGCCCCTCCGGAATGCGGTCATTTTTTTGACCACCTCCAAACCACCTCAACTTTGGCACACCTGATCTATTGCACAAAAAAGGTGGGTTTCCAACGTTTTATATTTTTTTTTAATTTTTTATGAATTTATAATGCCCTCTACACTGATTTGTCAAAACATCTGTCTATACCTCAGGGGGGCATTGTAAAATATTCTTTTTCCAAATTTTCTTTCATAGCCATGATTGGCACATGTGGGTAACCATGTTCAAGAAAGTTTGTGTGATTTGGAGGTGGTGGGAAAAATCACATTTTTTCAAAATCTGGCTTAAGTTTGACCAAATGGCCCCTCCGGAATGCGGTCATTTTTTCGACCACCTCCAAAAGACCTCAACATTGGCACACATGATCTATTGCACAAACAAAGGTGGGTTTCCAAGGTTTTATATTTTTTTGAATTTTTTTATTAATTTATAATGCCCTCTAGACTGACTAGTAAAAACATCGGTCTATACCTCACGGGCCATTGTAAAATATTCTTTCTCCAAATTTTCTTTCATAGCCATGATTGGAACATGTGGGTCACCATGTTTAGGAAAGTTTGTGTGATTTGGATGTGGTGGGAAAAATCACATTTTTTCAAAATCTGGCCTAAGTTAGACCAAATGGCCCCTCCGGAATGCAGTCATTTTTTTGACCACCTCCAAACCACCTCAACTTTGGCACACATGATCTATTGCACAAACAAAGGTGGTTTTCCAAGGTTTCATATTTTTTGAATTTTTTATTAATATATAATGCCCTCTAGACCGACTGGTCAAAACATCAGTCTATACCTCAGGGGGGCATTGTAAAATATTCTTTTTCAAAATTTTCTTTCATAGCCATGATTGGCACATGTGGGTCTCCATGTTCAAGAAAGTTTGTGTGATTTGGAGGTGGTGGGAAAAATCAATTTTTTTCAAAAACTGGCTTAAGATAGACCAAATGGCCCCTCCGGAATGCGGTCATTTTTTCGACCATCTCCAAACCACTAGAACATTGGCACACCTGATCTATTGCACAAACAAAGGTGGGTTTCCAAGGTTTTATATTTTTTTTTGAATTTTTTATTAATTTATAATGCCCTCTAGACTGACAGGTCAAAACATCGGTCTATAACTCACGCGCTGTCGGGGTGGACTGTGTCCCCCGCGAGCACCTATGGGGCCGGAGCCCCTTTCGTTGTCCGGTGAGGGGGGCGGAGGGAGCACAGAGAGCAGATCGAGGCGAGCACACGGGCGGTTTACCCAGGTTCGGGCCGCGATGGACGCGTAAAACCCTACTCCTGCTTGGTTGTATTCAACTGGGGAGCTCGGGAGCTTGGAGAGCTAGCTGCACCGAGCGTATGGCTGTCTGGATGCCAAATCTCCGAACCTTGGAACCTTGGAACCCCCTCTACGTTGCACACGGGCCTCCTTTTATAGCGCAAAGGGGTCACCGACAGGTGTCAACGTAAGAGAAAGGGGTAAAAGTGTAAAAGGGGTGGTAGTTGTAATAGCGCGGGAACAGTGGCGCTACAGTGCGGCACAGTGTTATCATACCTACTTCTGACGGTAGGGGACAAGGGCATTAAATGCCCGTCACGGTCGCCTGGACAGCACCGAGGCGGACCGTTAGGTGCGCCACCGCTCGCCACGGTGGTGGCTGCGTGCCACCGCATACCCCAGGCTGCGCGGTGCCCCGCCACGTGCCCTTGGGGGAAGCCCCGGAGCGACGCGTGGGCGGGCGAGCTGGAGCGCAGCCCTGAGGTGGCGATTTGCCGTGGCAAGTGGCTTGCCGCGGGGGTCGTCTTCCTGTGCCTGATAGCTTGCCGGCCATCAGGCCTTGCCGGGGCGCATAGCGCGCCGTGGCGGGCTTTTCTTGTGGTGCCTGGGTTCGGCCTTCCCGACAAGCTCCTCTTGTCGGGGTCTCGATCTTCTGTCTCGTATACTTTGTTCTTGGATGGCATTTCATGGGCTCAGTCGTCCCGGCAAGCTCCTCTTGCCGGGGTCTTGTCTTCTTGGCCCGGCAAGCTCCTCTTGCCGGGGCCTTGTCTTCTTGGCCCGGCAAGCTCCTCTTGCCGGGGGCCTTGTCTTGAATGCTTGGTCTTCTCTTGGCGCTTCCTGGGCGGGCCTTGCCGCAGGGTGCTACAACTGCCCGTGCACAAGTCTGGGGTACTAAGGTACCCCTACTTTAGTACACCGACACGCGCCATTGTAAAATATTCTTTCTCCAAATTTTCTTTCATAGCCATGATTGGAACATGTGGGTAACCATGTTTAAGAAAGTTTGTGTGATTTGGATGTGGTGGGAAAAATCACATTTTTTCAAAAACTGGCCTAAGTTAGACCAAATGGGCCCTCCGGAATGCGGTCATTTTTTCGACCACCTCCAAACCACCTCAACTTTGGCACACATGATCTATTGCACAAACAAGGTGGTTTTCCAAGGTTTCATATTTTTTGAATTTTTTATTAATTTATAATGCCCTCTAGACTAACTGGTCAAAACAACGGTCTATACCTCAGGGTGGCATTGTAAATTATTCTTTTTCCATTTTTTCTTTCATAGCCATGATTGGCACATGTGGGTCACCATGTTCAAGAAAGTTTGTGTGATTTGGATGTGGTGGGAAAAATCAATTTTTTTCAAAAACTGGCCTAAGTTAGACCAAATGGCCCCTCCGGAATGCGGTCATTTTTTCGACCACCTCCAAACCACCTCAACATTGGCACACCTGATCTATTGCACAAACAAAGGTGGGTTTCCAAGGTTTTATATTTTTTTGAATTTTTTATTAATTTATAATGCCCTCTAGACTGACTGGTCAAAACATTAGTCTATACCTCAGGGGGCATTGTAAAATATTCTTTTTCAAAATTTTCTTTCATAGCCATGATTGGCACATGTTGGTCACCATGTTCAAGAAAGTTTGTGTGATTTGGAGGTGGTGGGAAAAATCAAATTTTTTCAAAATCTAGCTTAAGCTAGACCAAACGGCCCCTCCGGAATGCGGTCATTTTTTCGACCACCGCCAAATGACCTCAACATTGGCACACATGATCTATTGCACCAACAAAGGTGGGTTTCCAAGGTTTAATTTTTTTTTGAATTTTTCATTAATTTATTATGCCCTCTAGACTGACTGGTCAAAACATGTGTCTATACCTCATGGGGCATTGTAAAATATTCTTTCTCCAAATTTTCTTTCATTGACATGATTGGCACATGTGGGTCACCATGTTTAAGAAAGTTTGTGTGATTTGGATGTGGTGGGAAAAATCACATTTTTTAAAAAACTGGTCTAAGTTAGACCAAATGGCCCCTCCGGAATGCGGTCATTTTTTCGACCACCTCCAAATGACCAGAACATTGGCACACATGATCTACTGCACAAACAAAGGTGGGTTTCAAATGTTTTATATTTTTTTGAATTTTTTATTAATTTATAATGCCCTCTACACTGACTGGTCAAACATCGGTCTATACCTCAGGGGGGCATTTTAAATTATTCTTTTTCCAAATTTTCTTTCATAGCCATGATTGGCACATGTGGGTAACCATGTTCAAGAAAGTTTTTGTGATTTGGATGTGGTGGGAAAAATCAAATTTTTTCAAAATCTAGCTTAAGTTAGACCAAATGGCCCCTCCGGAATGCGGTCATTTTTTCGACCACCTCCAAATGACCTCAACATTGGCACATATGATCTACTGCACAAACAAAGGTGGGTTTCCAAGGTTTTATATTTTTTTGAATTTTTTATTAATTTATAATGCCCTCTACACTGACTGGTCAAAACATCTGTCTATACCTCAGCATTGTAAAATATTCTTTTTCCAAATTTTCTTTCATAGCCATGATTGGCACATGTGGGTCACCATGTTTAAGAAAGTTTGTGTGATTTGGATGTGGTGGGAAAAATCACATTTTTTCAAAAACTGGCCTAAGTTAGAACAAATGGCCCCTCCGGAATGCGGTCATTTCTTCGACCATCTCCAAACCACCTCAACTTTGGCACACATGATCTATTGCACAAACAAAGGTGGTTTTCCAAGGTTTCATATTTTTTGAATTTTTTATTAATTTATAAAGCCCTCTAGACTAACTGGTCAAAACATCGGTCTATACCTCAGGGTGGCATTGTAAAATATTCTTTTTCCAAATTTTCTTTCATAGCCATGATTGGCACATGTGGGTAACCATGTTCAAGAAAGTTTGTGTGATTTGGAGGTGGTGGGAAAAATCAATTTTTTTCAAAAACTTGCTTAAGATAGACCAAATGGCCCCTCCGGAATGCGGTCCTTTTTTCGACCACCTCGAAATGACCAGAACATTGGCACACATGATCTATTGCACAAAAAAGGTGGGTTTACAAGGATTTATATTTTTTTGAATTTTTTATTAATTTATAATGCCCTCTACACTGACTGGTCAAAACATCAGTCTATACCTCAGGGGGGCATTGTAAAATATTCTTTTTCCAAATTTTCTTTCATAGCCATCGTTGGCACATGTGGGTAACCATGTTCAAGAAAGTTTGTGTGATTTGGATGTGGTGGGAAAAATCACATTTTTTCAAAAACTGGCCTAAGTTAGACCAAATGGCCCCTCCGGAATGCGGTCATTTTTTCGACCACCTCCAAACCACCTCAACTTTGGCACACATGATCTATTGCTCAAACAAGGTGGTTTTCCAAGGTTTCATATTTTTTGAATTTTTTATTAATTTATAATGCCCTCTAGACTAACTGGTCAAAACATCGGTCTATACCTCAGGGTGGCATTGTAAATTATTCTTTTTCCATTTTTTCTTTCATAGCCATGATTGGCACATGTGGGTCACCATGTTCAAGAAAGTTTGTGTGATTTGGATGTGGTGGGAAAAATCAATTTTTTTCAAAAACTGGCCTAAGTTAGACCAAATGGCCCCTCCGGAATGCGGTCATTTTTTCGACCACCTCCAAACCACCTCAACATTGGCACACCTGATCTATTGCACAAACAAAGGTGGGTTTCCAAGGTTTTATATTTTTTTGAATTTTTTATTAATTTATAATGCCCTCTAGACTGACTGGTCAAAACATTAGTCTATACCTCAGGGGGGCATTGTAAAATATTCTTTTTCAAAATTTTCTTTCATAGCCATGATTGGCACACGTTGGTCACCATGTTCAAGAAAGTTTGTGTGATTTGGAGGTGGTGGGAAAAATCAAATTTTTTCAAAATCTAGCTTAAGTTAGACCAAACGGCCCCTCCGGAATGCGGTCATTTTTTCGACCACCGCCAAATGACCAGAACATTGGCACACCTGATCTATTGCACAAACAAAGGTGGGTTTCCAAGGTTTTATATTTTTTTTGAATTTTTTATTAATTTATAATGCCCTCTAGACTGACAGGTCAAAACATCGGTCTATACCTCACGCGCCATTGTAAAATATTCTTTCTCCAAATTTTCTTTCATAGCCATGATTGGAACATGTGGGTCACCATGTTTAAGAAAGTTTGTGTGATTTGGATGTGGTGGGAAAAATCACATTTTTTAAAAAACTGGCCTAAGTTAGACCAAATGGCCCCTCCGGAATGCGGTCATTTTTTCGACCACCTCCAAACCACCTCAACTCTGGCACACATGATCTATTGCACAAACAAGGTGGTGTTCCAAGGTTTCATATTTTTTGAATTTTTTATTAATTTTTAATGCCCTCTAGACTAACTGGTCAAAACATCGGTCTATACCTCAGGGTGGCATTGTAAATTATTCTTTTTCCATTTTTTCTTTCATAGCCATGATTGGCACATGTGGGTCACCATGTTCAAGAAAGTTTGTGTGATTTGGATGTGGTGGGAAAAATCAATTTTTTTCAAAAACTGGCCTAAGTTAGACCAAATGGCCCCTCCGGAATGCGGTCATTTTTTTGACCACCTCCAAACCACCTCAACATTGGCACAACTGATCTATTGCACAAACAAAGGTGGGTTTCCCAGGTTTTATATTTTTTTGAATTTTTTATTAATTTATAATGCCCTCTAGACTGACTGGTCAAAACATTAGTCTATACCTCAGGGGGGCATTGTAAAATATTCTTTTTCAAAATTTTCTTTCATAGCCATGATTGGCACATGTTGGTCACCATGTTCAAGAAAGTTTGTGTGATTTGGAGGTGGTGGGAAAAATCAAATTTTTTCAAAATCTAGCTTAAGTTAGACCAAACGGCCCCTCCGGAATGCGGTCATTTTTTCGACCACCTCCAAATGACCTCAACATTGGCACACATGATCTATTGCACCAACAAAGGTGGGTATCCAAGGTTTTATATTTTTTTGAATTTTTCATTAATTTATAATGCCCTCTAGACTGACTGGTCAAAACATGTGTCTATACCTCACGGGGCATTGTAAAATATTCTTTCTCCAAATTTTCTTTCATAGACATGATTGGCACATGTGGGTCACCATGTTTAAGAAAGTTTGTGTGATTTGGATGTGGTGGGAAAAATCACATTTTTTAAAAAACTGGTCTAAGTTAGACCAAATGGCCCCTCCGGAATGCGGTCATTTTTTCGACCACCTCCAAATGACCAGAACATTGGCACACATGATCTATTGCACAAACAAAGGTGGGTTTCCGACGTTTTATATTTTTTTGAATTTTTTATTAATTTATAATGTCCTCTACACTGACTGGTCAAACATCGGTCTATACCTCAGGGGGGCATTTTAAATTATTCTTTTTCCAAATTTTCTTTCATAGCCATGATTGGCACATGTGGGTAACCATGTTCAAGAAAGTTTGTGTGATTTGGATGTGGTGGGAAAAATCAAATTTTTTCAAAATCTAGCTTAAGTTAGACCAAATGGCCCCTCCGGAATGCGGTCATTTTTTCGACCACCTCCAAATGACCTCAACATTGGCACATATGATCTACTGCACAAAAAAAGGTGGGTTTCCAAGGTTTTATATTTTTTTGAATTTTTTATTAATTTATAATGCCCTCTACACTGACTGGTCAAAACATCGGTCTATACCTCAGCATTGTAAAATATTCTTTTTCCAAATTTTCTTTCATAGCCATGATTGGCACATGTGGGTCACCATGTTTAAGAAAGTTTGTGTGATTTGGATGTGGTGGGAAAAATCACATTTTTTCAAAAACTGGCCTAAGTTAGACCAAATGGCCCCTCCGGAATGCGGTCATTTTTTCGACCATCTCCAAACCACCTCAACTTTGGCACACATGATCTATTGCACAAACAAAGGTGGTTTTCCAAGGTTTCATATTTTTTGAATTTTTTATTGATTTATAAAGCCCTCTAGACTAACTGGTCAAAACATCGGTCTATACCTCAGGGTGGCATTGTAAAATATTCTTTTTCCAAATTTTCTTTCATAGCCATGATTGGCACATGTGGGTAACCATGTTCAAGAAAGTTTGTGTGATTTGGAGGTGGTGGGAAAAATCAATTTTTTTCAAAAACTTGCTTAAGATAGACTAAATGGCCCCTCCGGAATGCGGTCATTTTTTCGACCACCTCCAAATGACCAGAACATTGGCACACATGATCTATTGCACAAACAAAGGTGGGTTTCCGACGTTTTATATTTTTTTGAATTTTTTATTAATTTATAATGTCCTCTACACTGACTGGTCAAACATCGGTCTATACCTCAGGGGGGCATTTTAAATTATTCTTTTTCCAAATTTTCTTTCATAGCCATGATTGGCACATGTGGGTAACCATGTTCAAGAAAGTTTGTGTGATTTGGATGTGGTGGGAAAAATCAAATTTTTTCAAAATCTAGCTTAAGTTAGACCAAATGGCCCCTCCGGAATGCGGTCATTTTTTCGACCACCTCCAAATGACCTCAACATTGGCACATATGATCTACTGCACAAAAAAAGGTGGGTTTCCAAGGTTTTATATTTTTTTGAATTTTTTATTAATTTATAATGCCCTCTACACTGACTGGTCAAAACATCGGTCTATACCTCAGCATTGTAAAATATTCTTTTTCCAAATTTTCTTTCATAGCCATGATTGGCACATGTGGGTCACCATGTTTAAGAAAGTTTGTGTGATTTGGATGTGGTGGGAAAAATCACATTTTTTCAAAAACTGGCCTAAGTTAGACCAAATGGCCCCTCCGGAATGCGGTCATTTTTTCGACCATCTCCAAACCACCTCAACTTTGGCACACATGATCTATTGCACAAACAAAGGTGGTTTTCCAAGGTTTCATATTTTTTGAATTTTTTATTGATTTATAAAGCCCTCTAGACTAACTGGTCAAAACATCGGTCTATACCTCAGGGTGGCATTGTAAAATATTCTTTTTCCAAATTTTCTTTCATAGCCATGATTGGCACATGTGGGTAACCATGTTCAAGAAAGTTTGTGTGATTTGGAGGTGGTGGGAAAAATCAATTTTTTTCAAAAACTTGCTTAAGATAGACTAAATGGCCCCTCCGGAATGCGGTCATTTTTTCGACCACCTCGAAATGACCAGAACATTGGCACACATGATCTATTGCACAAAAAAGGTGGGTTTCCAAGGATTTATATTTTTTTGAATTTTTTATTAATTTATAATGCCCTCTACACTGACTGGTCAAAACATCAGTCTATACCTCAGGGGGGCATTGTAAAATATTCTTTTTCCAAATTTTCTTTCATAGCCATCGTTGGCACATGTGGGTAACCATGTTCAAGAAAGTTTGTGTGATTTGGAGGTGGTGGGAAAAATCACATTTTTTCAAAATCTAGCTTAAGTTTGACCAAATGGCCCCTCCGGAATGCGGTCATTTTTTCGACCACCTCCAAATGACCTCAACATTGGCACACATGATCTATTGCACAAACAAACGTTGGTTTCCAAGGTTTTATATTTTTTGAATTTTTTATTAATTTATAATGCCATCTAGAGTGACTGGTCAAAACATCGGTCTATACCTCAGGGGGGCATCGTAAAATATTCTATTTCCAAATTTTCTTTCATAGCCATGATTGGCACATGTGGGTCACCATGTTCAAGAAATTTTGTGTGATTTGGAGGTGGTGGGAAAAATCACATTTTTTCAAAAATTGGCTTAAGTTAGACCAAATGGCCCCTCCGGAATGCGGTCATTATTTCGACCACCTACAAATGACCTCAACTTCGGCACACATGATCTATTGCACAAACAAAGGTGGGTTTCCAAGGTTTTATAGTTTTTAAATTTTTTATTAATTTATAATGCCCTCTAGACCGACAAGTCAAAACGTCGGTCTATACCTCCAGGGGGCATTGTAAAATATTCTATTTCCAAATTTTCTTTCATAGCCATGATTGGCACATGTGGGTCACCATGTTCAAGAAAGTTTGTGTGATTTGGAGGTGGTGAGAAAAATTACATTTTTTCAAAATCTGTCTTAAGTTAGACCAAACGGCCCCTCCGGAATGCGGTCTTTTTTTCGACCACCACCAAATGACGTCAACATTGGCACACATGATCTATTGCACAAACAAAGGTGGGTTTCCAAGGTTTTATATTTTTTTGAATTTTTTATTAATTTATAATGCCCTCTAGACTGACTGGTCAAAACATCTGTCTATACCTCACGGGGCATTGTAAAATATTCTTTCTCCAATTTTTCTTTCATAGCCATGATTGGCACATGTGGGTCACCATGTTTAAGAAAGTTTGTGTGATTTGGATGTGGTGGGAAAAATCACATTTTTTCAAAAACTGGCCTAAGTTAGACCAAATGGCCCCTCCGGAATGCGGTCATTTTTTCGACCACCTCCAAATGACAAGAACATTGGCACACATGATCTATTGCACAAACAAAGGTGGGTTTCCAAGGTTTTATATTTTTTTGAAATTTTTATTAATTTATAATGCCCTCTACACTGAATGGTCAAACATTGGTCTATACCTCAGGGGGGCATTTTAAATTATTCTTTTTCCAAATTTTCTTTCATAGCCATGATTGGCACATGTGGGTAACCATGTTCAAGAAAGTTTGTGTGATTTGGATGTGGTGGGAAAAATCACATTTTTTCAAAAACTGACCAAAGTTAGACCTAATGGCACCTCCGGAATGCGGTTATTTTTTCAACCACCTCCAAACCACCTCAACTTTGGCACACATGATCTATTGCACAAACAAAGGTGGGTTTCCAAGGTTTTATATTTTTTTGAATTTTTGATTAATTTATAATGCCCTCTAGACTGACTGGTCTATACCTCAGGGGAGCATTGTAAAATATTCTTTTTCAAAATTTTCTTTCATAGCCATGATTGGCACATGTTGGTCACCATGTTCAAGAAAGTTTGTGTGATTTGGAGGTGGTGGGAAAATCAATTTTTTTCAAAATCTAGCTTAAGTTAGACCAAATGGCCCCTCCGTAATGCGGTCATTTTTTCGACCACCTCCAAGTGACCTCAACATTGGCACACATGATCTATTGCACAAACAAAGGTGGGTTTCCAAGGTTTTATATTTTTTTGAATTTTTTATTAATTTATAATGCCCTCAACACTGACTGGTCAAAACATCGGTCTATACCTCAGGGGGGCATCGTAAAATATTCTTTTTCCAAATTTTCTTTCATAGCCATGATTGTCACATGTGGGTCACCATGTTCAAAAAGTTTGTGTGATTTGGAGGTGGTGGGAAAAATCACATTTTTTCAAAATCTGGCTTAAGTTAGACGAAATGGCCCCTCCGGAATGCGGTCATTTTTTCGACAACCTCCAAATGACCTCAACATTGGCACACATGATCTATTGCACAAACAAATGTGGGTTTCCAAGGTTTTATATTTTTTTGAATTGTTTATTAATTTATAATGCCCTCTAGAGTGACTGGTCAAAACATCGGTCTATACCTCACGGGGCATTGTAAAATATTCTTTCTCCAAATTTTCGTTCATAGCCATGATTGGCACATGTGGGTCACCATGTTTAAGAAAGTTTGTGTGATTTGGAGGTGGTGGGAAAATCACATTTTTTCAAAATCTAGCTTAAGTTAAACCAAATGGCCCCTCCGGAATGCGGTCATTTTTTCGACCACCTCCAAATGACCTCAACTTTGGCACACATGATCTATTGCACAAACAAAGGTGGTTTTCCAAGGTTTTATTTTGTTTGAATTTTTTATTAATTTATAATGTCCTCTAGGCTGACTGGTCAAAACATCGGTCTATACCTCAGGGGGGCATTGTAAAATATTCTTTTTTCAAATTTTATTTCATAGCCATGATTGGCACATGTGGGTCACCATGTTCAAGAAAGTTTGTGTGATTTGGAGGTGGTGGGAAAAATCACATTTTTTCAAAATCTGGCTTAAGTTAGACCAAATGGCGCTCCGTAATGCGGTCATTTTTTCGACCACCTCCAAATGACCTCAACTTTGGCACACATGATATATTGCACAAACAAAGGTGGGTTTCCAAGGTTTTATTTTGTTTGAATTTTTTATTAATTTATAATGTCGTCTAGGCTGACTGGTCAAAACATCGGTCTATACCTCAAGGGGGCATTGT
The DNA here is from genome assembly GCA_032464435.1 of Aegilops umbellulata. Lineage (NCBI taxonomy): Eukaryota > Viridiplantae > Streptophyta > Magnoliopsida > Poales > Poaceae > Aegilops > Aegilops umbellulata. Next base: position 556,579,132 of record CP136057.1, read on the forward strand.
AAAATATTCTTTTTCCAAATTTTCTTTCATAGCCATGATTGGCACATGTGGGTCACCATGTTTAAGAAAGTTTGTGTGATTTGGATGTGGTGGGAAATATCAAATTTTTTCAAAAACTGGCCTAAGTTAGACCAAATGGCCCCTCCGGAATACGGTCAATTTTTCGACCACCTCCAAACCACCTCAACTTTGGCACACATGATCTATTGCACAAACAAAGGTGGTTTTCCAAGGTTTCATATTTTTTGAATTTTTTATTAATTTATAATGCCCTCTAGACTAACTGGTCAAAACATCAGTCTATACCTCAGGGTGGCATTGTAAAATATTCTTTTTCAAAATTTTCTTTCATAGCCACGATTGGAACATGTGGGTCACCATGTTCAAGAAATTTGTGCGATTTGGAGGTGGTGGGAAAAATCAATTTTTTTCAAAAACTGGCTTAAGATAGACCAAATGGCCCCTCCGGAATGCGGTCATTTTTTCGACCACCTCCAAATGACCAGAACATTGGCACACATGATCTATTGCACAAACAAAGGTGGGTTTCCCAGGTTATATATTTTTTTGAATTTTTTATTAATTTATAAAGCCCTCTACACTGACTGGTCAAAACATCGGTCTATACCTCAGGGGGGCATTGTAAAATATTCTTTTTCCAAATTTTCTTTCATAGCCATGATTGGCATGTGTGGGTAACCATGTTCAAGAAAGTTTGTGTGATTTGGAGGTGGTGGGAAAAATCACATTTTTTCAAAATATGGCTTAAGTTAGACCAAATGGCCCCTCCGGAATGCGGTCATTTTTTCGACCACCTCCAAGTGACCTCAGCATTGGCACACATGATCTACTGCACAAACAAAGGTGGGTTTCCTATGTTTTATATTTTTTGAATTTTTTATTAATTTATAATGCCCTCTACACTGACTGGTCAAAACATCGGTCTATACCTCAGGGGGCATTGTAAAATATTCTTTCTCCAAATTTTCGTTCATAGCCATGATTGGCACATGTGGGTCACCATGTTTAAGAAAGTTTGTGTGATTTGGAGGTGTCGGGGCGGACTGCGTCCCCCGCGAGCACCTATGGGGCCGGAGCCCCTTTCGTTGTCCGGTGAGGGGGGCGGAGGGAGCACAGAGAGCAGATCGAGGCGAGCACACGGGCGGTTTACCCAGGTTCGGGCCGCGATGGACGCGTAAAACCCTACTCCTGCTTGGTTGTATTGAACTGGGGAGCTCGGGAGCTTGGAGAGCTAGCTGCACCGAGCGTATGGCTGTCTGGATGCCGAATCTCCGAACCCCGGAACCCCTTCTACGTTGCACACGGGCCTCCTTTTATAGCGCAAAGGGGTCACCGACAGGTGTCAACGTAAGAGAAAGGGGTAAAAGTGTAAAAGGGGTGGTAGCTGTAATAGTGCGGGAACGGTGGCGCTACAGTGCGGCACAGTGTTATCATACCTACTTCTGACGGTAGGGGACAAGGGCATTAAATGCCCGTCACGGTCGCCCGGACAGCACCGAGGCGGACCGTTAGGTGCGCCACCGTTCGCCACGATGGCGGCTGCATGCCACCGCATGCCTCAGGCTGCGCGGTGCCTCGCCATGTGCCCTTGGGGGAAGCCCCGGAGCGACGCGTGGGCGGGCGAGCTGGAGCGCAGTCTTGAGGTGGCGATCTTGCCGCGGCAAGTGGCTTGCCGCGGGGGTCGTCTTCCTGTGCCTGATAGCGCGCCAGCTATCAGGCCTTGCCGGGGCGCTTGGCGCGCCATGGCGGGCTTCTCTTGTGGTGCCTGGGTTCGGCCTTCCCGACAAGCTCCTCTTGTCGGGGTCTCGATCTTCTGTCTCGTATACTTTGTTCTTGGATGGCCTTACATGGGCTTGGTCGTCCCGGCAAGCTCCTCTTGCCGGGGTCTTGTCTTCTTGGCCCGGCAAGCTCCTCTTGCCGGGGGCCTTGTCTTGAATGCTTGGTCTTCTCTTGGCGCTTCCTAGGCGGGCCTTGCCGCAGGGTGCTACAACTGCCCGTGCACAAGTCTAGGGTACTAAGGTACCCCTACTTTAGTACACCGACAGGAGCCCCCGGGCCTGGGCCACACACGGTGCCGAGCGTCGTTGGGCCAGGCCCTAACGGTGCACGGGCACGCATGGCCTTGGTCGCGCCGCTCCTTAACTCCGCATCCGCCGCGCCTTCCCCAGGCGGCGCGCGCTTATCGCGGCGTCGTGGGGGCGGGGCGTGCGGGGTGAGCGTGACGTGGGTGGCGTGCGCGGGGCTGAACCGCGCAGGCGCGCGTCACGTCGCGCACGATCTCTTGATTCGGAGAGGCGAGGCGTCCCCCCCCCCACCTCTTCCTCTTATAGCGGAGGAAAGTAGGGGCGGTTCGCCTTTCCCTTGGTTACCACCTCTCTAAAACCTCTGCCACCTCCTCCTCCCAGAGGCAGCAGCGATCTGTCCTTGGAGCGCCCGTCGTCGTCAGCTTCGACGATCCCCCTCCCCCGCCCCTGCCATGGCCCCGAAGAGCGATAAGGTGAAGGGGAAGGCTGCGAAATCGGCCGAGGCGCTACGGCTTGAAGTGCTTCGGAAGGAGACGGCGACGTTCCCCCCCCCCCCCCCAGCTCGGTGCGGTGGAGCTGAGGGACAAGTACTCCCTTTTCTGGTCGACGAAGACGCGAGCGCATCCGCGCACGCGGGTGCTCCCCGCCGAAGCCCAGAAGCAGTACCCGACCGGGTATCCTTTTTTCGTCGTCTTCTTCTACTGCGGGCTCTGCCCGCCTTACTCGGAGTTCTTCTCTGAAATCATGAGCACCTATGGCCTCCACCTCCTCGACTTTACCCCCAATGCCGTCCTCACAATGGCGGTCTTCACGCACCTCTGCGAGAACTTCGTCGGAGTTCGTCCCAACGTGGCCCTCTTCCGGCACTTCTTTGTCCCTCGGGTGGAGAAAGGAGAGCCGCTGTCCGGTGGGATCGCCTGGGTTTCCCGGTCCGGCAAGAAGGAGGCCTACTTGGGCGGGGACCTCCGCGGCAGGTGGGAGGAGTGGAGGGCGGAATGGTGCTTGATTGTCGAGGACCATCCGCAGCCGTTCACCGCCGTGCGCCGAACTCCGGTGGTGCGCGGCGATGGCTGGAGCGAGGTGTCCCCGGATGATGTCAGATTGAAGATCGCCATCACCCAGATCCTGCGTCTCAGGCTCGCCGGCCTCACCGTCGGCGCCGTCGGCGCGGATTTCCTTCGCCGCCGGATCGCCCCCCTGCAAGAGAGGGGGGAGCCGGCCTGGGAGTTCCAGAATGCGGCGGACATCATGAGGCTGCGTCCGGGCCTCAATTTCAACTTCACCGTGCTGGAGCACGACGCAATGTTGAAGGAGTTGTTCAAGCACGACCCTGACCACCCGGAGTGGTTCCGGCTGCCGCCGGGCGTCGTTCCCTTGTGCAACAACTCGTCGCTCAGCCATATCCTTGCGATGATGCCATTGTGCGACTCGCACGGGATCAACGCGACCTGGCAGGAGCCGCCGGATGATGTCGTGCGGGCCTTCTTCGACGGCCTGGAGGAGGAGCCAGTCGATCCCGCCGAGAAGGATGGCCTCATCCGAGCCACCACCGCGGCGGAGCTGGCTTACATTGCCTCCAGGATGGAGGAGGCGGCGGCCGCCGCGGCCGCGGGCGAAGCTGGGTTCACCATGGCCGAGGCGGAGGCGGCGGAGGCGGAGAGCCTCGCCGACCCGATGGAACTTGTCGACCAGGGGGAACCAGCCGGGCACGGCGGCGAGGACGAGCCTGCCCAAGGCGCGAGTGGCTTGCCGGAGGTCGGCGTTGCCTTCCTGCAGCCTCCGGGCGGCTCGTCGCGGGCGGAGCCCCCGGCCCAGCCGAGGAGGCGCCTCCGCAGGGCCGGGTCGGCAGCGGGAGCGGGGTCTTCGCGGGCTGGGGCTTCGGTTGCCGCTGCGCCCCGTGCCGCGGCGTCGACGGGGGCGGAGTCATCTACTGCCCCCGCCAAGCGGCCTCGGGAGCCCACTCCCCTGCCCCCCCCCGCGTCAGGGCCGAGCCGGTTTTCGACTATTCTGCGCTCAGCTCCGACGACGAGGAGGACGGAGAGTAAGTTCCCCATGGAGCTCATATCTTTTTCCCTGATGGTTCGTCCTGTTCGACAGCTCGTTCGCCCTTCCCTTGACCCGGTCCCCTTTTTAGGACCCTAGCTCAGAGGAGAGCGAAGAGATCGAGGATCCCGTGGGTCATCCTTGATGACGAATCTCCCCCGGCAAGCGAGGTCGTGTCGGAGGCGCCCTTACCGGACCCGGCAGGGGATCCTCAGGGCAGCCCGCAACGCAGCCCCCAGCGTGAGCACATGACTTGCTCCTGCTGCTTGGCGCGTACGCGAGCCCTCCTTCTTCTTGTTGTTGATGCGAAGTTGTTGCTTTTGGGCAGGAGCGGAGCAGCTCTGGCGGGCGCGTCCAGAGGGCGCCTCCGCCGTGCCGACCGAGTCTGCTACCCCGCCAAGGGAGAGATCCCCGGCAAGGGAGGACCATCCGACGGGGGACGCGGCCGACGATCCCCTGGCCGCGGCGAGCGCGGCGCCCGCCTCGGATCCGATGAAGGCTGAGGTCGTCGTCGAGGAGGGCGCGCGTGGCGATGCCGACGACGTTGCCGGCGCTCAGGAGGCGGACGGCGTTGATATCCCCGTGGGCGACGGGGAGGCCGAGGAGCAGCAGAGGCTTGCCGCCGCGGAGTTATCCGCGCGGGAAGGCGAGCTGGTGCTGAAAACGGCCAGCCTCGCCGACCACGAGGAGGAGGCTGCCGCGCGCGAGCGGGCGCTCAGCAGAGACCTGAAGAAGGCGCGGGACGCTGCCGCAGCCGCTGAGGTCACCAAGAAGGGGCTGGAGGCGAGGGTGGCGCAGCTCGATTCCGACCTCAAGGCGAAGGGCGAGGAGCTCGCCGCGCTCCGGCAGGAGCGCGAGAAGGGTGCGCTCACCCTTGGTGAGCTTCAGGGTCGCTTCGCCGAGAAGATCCGGGAGCTTGACGCCGCCAAGAACTCCAACTCCACTCTGGAACTGAAATTGGAGGCGCTCGGCAAGGCGCTAGACAGCGCTAAGGAGCAGGAGGCGGCTTTACGGAAGGAGGTCGACGACAACGAGGAGCTGCTGAGGCGCGCCGCCGTTTCCCAGAACACCTTCAGGGATACAGTGGAGCGGTGGACCGAGGGCCTCGTCGACATTGCCGCCACCATCGACAAGGAGCTGACGCTGCTGGGGATCGAGGGCCACCAGTCCCTCACCGACGAGGACGTCGCGCCCAGCGCCAAGCTCACTTCCTTCTTCCAGGGGGTGGTGCAGGCGCTCCAGCACCTCCGAACGTCGCTCCCGAAGGAGCGGGCCGACGAGACGCGGGAGGCCATCTCCGGGGCCCTCGAGAGGGTGCTGGTGAAGATCGTTTTCCGCAATCCCGGCATCAGGCTTACCAACGTCCTCAGGCCCTTGCCGGAGAACGCAGACCTGACGGGGATCCAGGCCCTCATCGCCCCTATCGTCAAGAAGGCGGCCGGGGTCAAGAGGATCGAGGGCGACCGCGTAGATTAGGCCGCCTGCCCCTTTCTTTTATCTCCTTTCCCTGCCGCTGTTAAATATGCCATGGAAACGGCTGGTTAGGGCAGCAGTAAGGCATTTTGTAATATAACTTTTCATCTTAGGCTATGCATCGCACTGTTATCCCCTCTACTTGACCGGCGCCTTGTTTGTTTCCGCCCTACACTTTCGGGGACTTGCCGGCGTAGGCCTCCGCCGTGCCACGGGCGCCGAGTGCGGGACGTCAGCGACCCGCTGGCGGGGCTACCACCGGCAAGAAACCTCGCCGCGGCTGGTTGCCGCTCACTCAGATTGTTGAGCAGGCTCGAGGCAAAGTAAACGGTGCGAGTGCGGTCGCAGCACGCTTAGGGTGCCGGGCGAGCTCGAAACAAAGTGAGGACGCTACTCGGGGTGTAGCACACTCAAGTCGTTGAGCGGACTCGAAACGAAACGAGGGCGCAACCAGTCTCGTGCCGGTCCTTCCGCGCTCAGGCCTCTCAACCAAGGCTCGGTCGTTCGAGGGAGATAACTCTTAAAAATTAATGGAGCAATTGCTCGAGCTCCGGCAACTTATCTTTTCTTATCGCTTGCCGCCCGGTGGGGTAAAACCTCCTTGGGCAGCATCCAGCCCATCCTGGGGGTAGGTGAGGGCGCAGGGCCTCACGACCCTCCGGAGCTAGGCGTAGCTATGCTTGGGGATCCGCGCCCCTCTCTGCGCCAAGGATCACATGCAACTGCGGCAAGACTTGGGCAGAGAGGATGGTTGGCGGAAACAGGTTCCGGCTACCGCGCTGGAAAGACTCCTCCCACGGTCGGCGTCAACTCGTTCGGCACCCCGGCGGGCGAGACGCGCCGGGGAACGAGGTCGCCTTTCTCGTGACTTCTGGTGCTAACTTCTGCGGCCGCGAGAGCGGCGCAGAGTTCGCTGGAGGCGAATCGTTCGCCCAGCGGCCAGAAGGCGGGCCTCCTCAAGGAGCAGCTGCTTCTTGCCCAGTCTCTGCGCGAGTGGATACTCGAGGAGGGCCACACACGAGCCCGTGGGAAGGGATGCCAAAGCTTGTCGGGAACCCCCGCTTCAACTGGACAGATCCTCGGATCCGCAGGAGCGGACTGTTCCTCGGCATTCAGACTGCTGATCTGCTCGCCAGAGCAAGGCTTACCGGGGACACCTGCTTCGACTGGACGGATCCTGGGGTCCGCAGGAGCGGGCTGTCCCCCGGCGTAGCCCCCTACCTGGCGCGCCAAAGATGTCGGGGCGGACTGCGTCCCCCGCGAGCACCTATGGGGCCGGAGCCCCTTTCGTTGTCCGGTGAGGGGGGCGGCGGGAGCACAGAGAGCAGATCGAGGCGAGCACACGGGCGGTTTACCCAGGTTCGGGCCGCGATGGACGCGTAAAACCCTACTCCTGCTTGGTTGTATTGAACTAGGGTGCTCGGGAGCTTGGAGAGCTAGCTGCACCGAGCGTATGGCTGTCTGGATGCCGAATCTCCGAACCCCGGAACCCCTTCTACGTTGCACACGGGCCTCCTTTTATAGCGCAAAGGGGTCACCGACAAGCTCCTCTTGTCGGGGTCTCGATCTTCTGTCTCATATACTTTGTTCTTGGATGTCCTTACATGGGCTTGGTCGTCCCGGCAAGCTCCTCTTGCCGGGGGCCTTGTCTTGAATGCTTGGTCTTCTCTTGGCGCTTCCTGGGCGGGCCTTGCCGCAGGGTGCTACAACTGCCCGTGCACAAGTCTGGGGTACTAAGGTACCCCTACTTTAGTACACCGACAGGAGGTGGTGGGAAAATCACATTTTTTCAAAATCTGGCTTAAGTTAGACCAAATGGCCCTTGCGGAATGCGGTCATTTTTTCGACCACCTCCAAATGACCTCAACTTTGGCACACATGATCTATTGCACAAACAAAGGTGGTTTTCCAAGGTTTTATTTTGTTTGAATTTTTTATTAATTTATAATGTCCTCTAGGCTGACTGGTCAAAACATCGGTCTATACCTCAGGGGGGCATTGTAAAATATTCTTTTTTCAAATTTTATTTCATAGCCATGATTGGCAAATGTGGGTCACCATGTTCAAGAAAGTTTGTGTGATTTGGAGGTGGTGGGAAAAATCACATTTTTTCAAAATCTGGCTTAAGTTAGACCAAATGGCCCCTCCGTAATGCGGTCATTTTTTCGACCACCTCCAAATGACCTCAACATTGGCACACATGATCTATTGCACAAACAAAGGTGGGTTTCCAAGGTTTTATATTTTTTGAATTTTTTATTAATTTATAATGCCCTCTAGGCTGACTGGTCAAAACATCTGTCTATACCTCACGGGGCATTGTAAAATATTCTTTCTCCAAATTTTCTTTCATAGCCATGATTGGCACATGTGGGTCACCATGTTTAAGAAAGTTTGTGTGATTTGGATGTGGTGGGAAATATCACATTTTTTCAAAAACTGTCCTAAGTTAGACCAAATGGCCCCTCCGAATGCGGTCATTTTTTTGACCACCTCCAAATGACCAGAACATTGGCACACATGATCTATTGCACAAACAAAGGTGGGTTTCCAAGGTTTTATATTTTTTTGAATTTTTTATTAATTTATAATGCCCTCTACATTGACTGGTCAAACATCGGTCTATACCTCAGGGGGGCATTTTAAATTATTCTTTTTCCAAATTTTCTTTCATAGACATGATTGGCACATGTGGGTAACCATGTTCAAGAAAGTTTGTGTGATTTGGATGTGGTGGAAAAAATCACATTTTTTCAAAAACTGACCAAAGTTAGACCAAATGGCCCCTCCGGAATGCGGTCATTTTTTCGACCACCTCCAAACCACCTCAACTTTGGCACACATGATCTATTGCACAAACAAAGGTGGGTTTCCAAGGTTTTATATTTTTTTTGAATCTTTTATTAAATTATAATGCCCTCTAGACTGACTGGTTAAAACATCGGTATATACCTTAGGGGGGCATTGTAAAATATTCTTTTTCAAAATTTTCTTTTATAGCCATGATTGGCACATGTTGGTCACCATGTTCAAGAAAGTTTGTGTGATTTGGAGGTGGTGGGAAAAATCAAATTTTTTCAAAATCTAGCTTAAGTTAGACCAAATGGCCCCTCCGGAATGCGGTCATTTTTTCGACCACCTCCAAATGACCTCAACTTTGGCACACATGATCCATTGCACAAAAAAGGTGGGTTTCCAAGGATTTATATTTTTTTGAATTTTTTATTAATTTATAATGCCCTCTACACTGACTGGTCAAAACATCAGTCTATACCTCAGGGGGGCATTGTAAAATATTCTTTTTCCAAATTTTCTTTCATAGCCATCGTTGGCACATGTGGGTAACCATGTTCAAGAAAGTTTGTGTGATTTTGAGGTGGTGGGAAAAATCACATTTTTTCAAAATCTAGCTTAACTTTGACCAAATGGCCCCTCCGGAATGCGGTCATTTTTTCGACCACCTCCAAATGACCTCAACATTGGCACACATGATCTATTGCACAAACAAACGTTGGTTTCCAAGGTTTTATATTTTATTGAATTTTTTATTAATTTATAATGCCATCTAGAGTGACTGGTCAAAACATCGGTCTATACCTCAGGGGGGCATCGTAAAATATTCTATTTCCAAATTTTCTTTCATAGCCATGATTGGCACATGTGGGTCACCATGTTCAAGAAATTTTGTGTGATTTGGAGGTGGTGGGAAAAATCACATTTTTTCAAAAATTGGCTTAAGTTAGACCAAATGGCCCCTCCGAAATGCGGTCATTATTTCGACCACCTCCAAATGACCTCAACTTTGCCACACATGATCTATTGCACAAACAAAGGTGGGTTTCCAAGGTTTTATAGTGTCGGGGTGGACTGCGTCCCCCGCGAGCACCTATGGGGCCGGAGCCCCTTTCGTTGTCCGGTGAGGGGGGCGGAGGGAGCACGGAGAGCAGATCGAGGCGAGCACACGGGCGGTTTACCCAGGTTCGGGCCGCGATGGACGCGTAAAACCCTACTCCTGCTTGGTTGTATTGAACTAGGGAGCTCGGGAGCTTGGAGAGCTAGCTACACCGAGCGTATGGCTGTCTGGATCCCGGATCTCCGAACCCCAGAACCGAACCCCCCGAATCTCCGAACCCCAGAACCGAACCCCCCGAATCTCCGAACCCCAGAACCGAACCCCCCGAATCTCCGAACCCCAGAACCGAACCCCCCGAATCTCCGAACCCCAGAACCCTCTCTACGTTGCACACGGGCCTCCTTTTATAGCGCAAAGGGGTCACCGACAGGTGTCAACGTAAGAGAAAGGGGTAAAAGTGTAAAAGGGGTGGTAGTTGTAACAGTGCGGGAACAGTGGCGCTACAGTTCGGCACAGTGTTATCATACCTACTTCTGACGGTAGGGGACAAGGGCATTAAATGCCCGTCACGGTCGCCCGGACAGCACCGAGGCGGACCGTTAGGTGCGCCACCGCTCGCCACGATGGTGGCTGCAGGCCACCGCATACCCCAGGCTGCGCGGTGCCCCGCCACGTGCCCTTGGGGGAAGCCCCGGAGCGACGCGTGGGCGGGCGAGCTGGAGCGCAGTCCTGAGGTGGCGATTTGCCGCGGCAAGTGGCTTGCCGCGGGGGTCGTCTTCCTGTGCCTGATAGCTTGCCGGCTATCAGGCCTTGCCGGGGCGCATGGCGCGCCGTGGCGGGCTTCTCTTGTGGTGCCTGGGTTCGGCCTTCCCGACAAGCTCCTCTTGTCGGGGTCTCGATCTTCTGTCTCGTATACTTTGTTCTTGGATGGTATTACATGGGCTTAGTCGTCCCGGCAAGCTCCTCTTGCCGGGGCCTTGTCTTCTTGGCCCGGCAAGCTCCTCTTGCCGGGGGCCTTGTCTTGAATGCTTGGTCTTCCCTTGGCGCTTCCTGGGCGGGCCTCGCCGCAGGGTGCTACAACTGCCCGTGCACAAGTCTGGGGTACTAAGGTACCCCTACTTTAGTACACCGACAGGAGCCCCCGGGCCTGGGCCACACACGGTGCCGAGCGTCGTTGGGCCAGGCCCTAACAGTGCACGGGCACGCGTGGCCTTGGTCGAGCTGCTCCTTAACTCCGCATCCGTCGCACCTTCCCCAGGCGGCGCGCGCTTATCGCGGCGTCGTGGGGGCGAAACGCCCGTTCCCTCTTTAAGTGGAGGGAGGTGCGGAGGCGCGGCTCGATAAATGAACGGGGGTGAGGCGCGGCTTTCGAGGCGTCCGTTCCCCATAATCACGGGATGGGGAGAGGTCGTCCCACCCGTCGCCTCGGTTCTGCGCGCCCACCACGCGGTCCTCATGCACTCGGAGTCGCGGCGGCGGAGGCAGGGAGTCGGGCCGGCGCGGGTCGATGCAGTGGGTCGGCCCCAGTCGCCTGCCCTTCCTCCGCTTCTATTGGAGGAGCGAGGCGGCCGCGGTCCCACTCCGCCCCTTTATAAGGAGCGAAAGGGGGCGACGGAAATCCGCACTCCATCTCCTTCCTCCTTCTGCTTCTGGTTTCCTTCCCCCATCTGTGATGGAGGGGGGGAACCCTGGTTCTTCTTCGGTTGCCGCGAGGGTGTCTGCTAGGCAACGCGCCCCTCCTCCCCTTGCGCCCGCGGCGGCGGAGCCGGTCGTCAGGGGAAGAGGGAGAGGGCGAGGTCGCGAACGAGGTCGTGGACGGGGCCGAGGCGCTCGGGGCGGACGGATCGGTGCGCCGTCCTCGCCTCCGCCAGCGGCTCCGTTCCTTCCCGCGGTCCATCTCGGGGACGACCCCCGTGAGTTCATTATCAGGCTGCGCCGGGCGCCTCGTCGCCGCCTCCGGCTTCCCGCTCCATTCGCGAACGTGTTGGAGGTGGAGCAGCCTGAGACGCTAAACCTGCGCATGAGGGGCTGCGGGATCAGTGGGACGCGAGTCCACGTCGAGTCCCGAGCCCCCGGCGTGGTGTGTCTGGGTCGCGGGTGGAAGACGTTCGCCCGGATCCACAGCTTGACGGAGGGGTTCACCCTCCACTTTAAGCTAGTGGGGGAGGACCTCCTCTCCGTCAAGGCCTTCTTGGGCTTCGGCATCCGGGCCCGGTGCTGCGAAGATAGCTCCTCCGACAGCGAAGGCTCCTCCTCGAGCGAGAGTGACGAGGAGGGGAGCGACAGCGACGACGAGGGGAGCAGCCGCCGGGATGACGGGTCCGACTAGGCGTCGGTCGCAGCTCCGTGTGGCACCGGCGGCCCCATCGTCCGCGCCAGGCTCCGTGAACTCCCCGGGGTCGTCTCGTTGGGCGACTGGCGTAGGGGGGCTGCTGAGGAGGACAGAGGGCGGACGTCGAAGGCCGCGAAGTCGGAGTACGGGCCGACTTCGACAGCTGGCTGACGCTCCGGTGCCTCGTGTTCCAGATGCGCCCCAGACGCCGTCATCACCCTTGCTCTCGGTGACGACCACCGGGGTCTTCTCTTCGGCCCGGCAAGCTCCTCTTGCCGGGGGCTTGATCTCCTCGGGCGGCCGGAGTGGCGAGGCTGGGGAAGAGGAAGAGGCTGGCGGCAAGGCCGCTGCCTCATCTTCCAGCTCTGCCTCCGGCGCCTCCGTCTTCTTCACCCTCCGGAGACCCCCGGGCGGAGCCCCCGGATCTTCTCTTGGTGCCTTCTGCCACCCGTAGCTCATCTATGTGCCCCCTTCGCCCTCTTCGCCTACTTGCCCTACCTCCTGAGGAGAGAGACAAGAAAGGGATTACGGGCACCTTATCTCTTTTCAGCTTGTAAGCCTTCGGGCCTTAGTTGCGTTTAAGCCTTGTAATCCCTCCTTTCATGTTTTTCATTCTCTCTGAACTGTACCTGAGTGGAATGTTTTTAATGAAAAGGGGATGTTTGCCGGATCATTTGTCTCGCGGTGGAAACCGCGGTAAGGAACGAATCCTTTACATCGTTAAGATAGACAGTTTCTCGCCCGGCAACAGGCCCAGCCGCTCCCCCGCACGGCTCGACCTTTCTCACGCCCTTGGCGGAGGCGGGGAGCAGGCGGGTTCCGGCCCCTCGCTTCCCTCCCTCTTGCTGCCGCGGCTGCTATCGAAACGGGCCCCAGGAACGCGCTCTGGGGCTTGCCGCTAAGAGAGCACGGTAGCTTTTCAGGAGGAAAGGAGGCTTTCAAATTCCACTGTCCATAAGAGAATGCATGATGAGGGATGCAAAAACTTATCTGAGGTTGCAGCCCCCGGCGACTCTGGCTCGCCGGGACGTAGGTGTTGGCTCGTCCTTCTCCTCTTCCTTGTCCTTGAGCGGCCCGGCAAGGACATTCAATTCCTGCGAGCCAAAGGGAAAGGACGGGAAAAAGACGCTGACTCGACCTCTAAGTTAGGGGTTAGCGACAGTTAGGAACTGACAACCCTAACCAAGGACGAGACTCTGACTCAGCATGCATGCTAAAATCTAGGGCGCCAGCGCTTCTTTATCTTCGGCCAGGGGCTTCGCCTGGCTTTGTACGAGGGCTTACATGCATCATCGGCAAGGCCTGCACAAACCGGTGGTTGCCGGAGCGGATCACGGCAACCGCGCCTTATGGGCGAAACTTGCGAAGATGCTCTATGTTCCCAGGAGTTGCTCAATGGTAGGCCCTCTTCGGTCTTGAGGCGGACAGCGCCGGGCCTCGCGACTCGTCTCACCCGATAAGGGCCTTCCTGCTTCGGCGTCGACTTGTTATAATTCTTGGCCGACTGAACGTGCCTAAGAACAAGGTCGCCTAACAGGGCAACTTTATCTGATGCCAGGGGCTTCGCCTGGCTTTGTACAAGGGGTTACATGCAGCAGCGGCAAGGCCTGTACAAACCGATGGTTGCCGGAGCGGATCACGGCAACCGCGCCTTATGGGCGAAACTTGCGAAGATGCTCTATGTTCCCAGGAGTTGCTCACTGGTAGGCCCTCTTCGGTCTTGAGGCGGACAGCGCCGGGCCTCGCGACTCGTCTCACCCGATAAGGGCCTTCCTGCTTCGGCGTCGACTTGTTATAATTCTTGGCCGACTGAACGTGCCTAAGAACAAGGTCGCCTAACAGGGCCACTTTATCTGGTGCCAGGGGCTTCGCCTGGCTTTGTACAAGGGGTTACATGCAACAGCGGCAAGGCCTGTACAAACCGATGGTTGCCGGAGCGGGTCACGGCAACCGCGCCTTATGGGTGAAACTTGCGAAGATGCTCTATGTTCCAGGAGTTGCTCACTGGTACGCCTTCTTCGGTCTCGAGGCGGACAGCGCCAGGCCTCGTGACTTGTCTCACCCGATAAGGCCCTTCCCACTTTGGCGTCAACTTGTTGGAATCCTTGGCCGACTGAGTGCGCCGAAGAACAAGGTCGCCCTCTTCAAGACTCCGGGCCTTGACCTTGCGGCTATGGTAGCGACGCAAGGCTTGCTGGTATCGGGCAGCTCGTACCGCAGCCTGGAGACGTCCTTCCTCAAGGAGCAGCGCGTCATCTTGGCGCCGCTGCTCTTGCTCGAGCTCGTCATAAGCGAGCACCCGAGGAGATCCGTATACGAGTTCCGTGGGGATAACTGCTTCCGCTCCATAGACTAGAGCAAAGGGTGTCTGTCCGGTGGCTCGACTCGGTGTCGTTCTGATTGACCAAAGAGCCGCCGGCAGCTCCTCAATACAATTTCTTCCGCACTTGTGCAGCCTGTCGAAGGTCCTGGTCTTGAGTCCGCGCAGCACTTCCGCGTTGGCCCTTTCTGCTTGACCGTTGCTCCTGGGGTGAGCAACCGAAGCGAAACAGACCTTGGCGCCGAGATCCTGGGCGTATTGCATGAAGGCGCGACTTGTGAACTGTGTCCCGTTGTCGGTGATGATTCTGTTGGGGATTCCGAAACGGCAGACGATCGACCGGAAGAACTTGACTGCTGACTGCGCGGTCACCTTCCTCATTGGCTCCACTTCTGGCCACTTCGTGAACTTGTCGATTGCAACGTACAAGTACTCGAAGCCCCCGACGGCTCGGGGAAAAGGGCCGAGGATATCGAGCCCCCAGACCGAGAAAGGCCAGGATAAAGGGATTGTTTGGAGAGCTTGAGCTGGCTGATGAATCTGTTTTGCATGGAACTGGCACGCTTCGCACTTGGTTACTAGTGCAGTTGCATCTTGGAGGGCTTCTTGCCAGAAGAACCCTTGCCGGAAGGCTTTCCCGACAAGTGCTCTTGCGCCAATGTGATGGCCGCATATGCCTCCGTGTATCTCTGCCAACAGCTTCTGTCCGTCTTCCCTGGAGATGCACTTCAATCTGACACCGTTGAGTCTCCTTCTGTACAGCTCGTTGTCCACGAACTGGTACATACTTGACATGGTGGTAGCCTGAATATGCATCAAGAAAAGAGAGTAGCTCACATCCGGCAGTGGAGTCAACAATCTGGTCAATGCGCGGCAAGGGAAATGGATCCTTGGGACATGCTTTATTCACATCGGTGAAGTCTATGCACAGTCTCCACTTCCCATTGGCTTTGCGCACGACGACCGGATTGGCCAGCCACGTTGGATGGATCACACCTCTCACTAGGCCTGCTGCCTCTAGCTTCTTGATCTCTTCGCTGATGAATTCTTGGCGCTCCACGGCTTGCTTTCTCACTTTCTGCTTGACGGGTCGCGCGTGAGGACAGACAGCGAGCTTGTGCTCAATCACCCTCCTAGGAACACCGGGGATGTCGGACGGTTGCCATGCAAACACGTCGTCATTCGCCCGCAGGAAGGCAACGAGCACGCTTTCCTATTTGCTGTCAAGCGTGGCACTGATGGTGAAGGTACCGCCAGTGCCGTCCTCCTTGGCGGACACCTTCTTGGTTGTCGGAGGAGCGGTCATTCCCTTCTTGTACTTGCCGGTGGAGCTCGATGGAACGTCCTCGACGGCGGCGCAGCACTCCGAAGAGGTGCGGTTGCCGGAGTGGGCCCCTGAGCACTTACCGGGCTTGGTCTTTGTCTTCTTCCCCCCGGGGGCTTCAGCGGCAAGTGTGTCCTTCTCTGCCGCGGCTGCTACATCCTGGTAGATCACGTCGGCGCAGATAAGCGCGTCCTTTTTGTCGCCATGGACAGTGATGACGCTTATCGGCCCCGGCATCTTGAGTACGTTGTAGGCGTGGTGGGAAGCTGCCATGAACTTGGCGAGAGCGGGACGGCCGAGGATCCCATTGTATGGTAACGGGATATCAGCGACGTCGAACGTGATGCGCTCAGTCCTGAAGTTGAGCTCGCCGCCGAAGGTCACAGGCAGAGTAATCTTCCCCTTGGGCTTGCTCCTCCCCGGGTTGATTCCTTGGAAAGAACCGGTCTCTTCGAGCTCGCCGTCTGGGATCTGGAGTTTCTTGATCACAGCGGAGGAGATCAAGTTCAGCCCGGCCCCGCCGTCTACCAACATTTTGGTGACCTTGAGGTTGCGGATGGTGGGTGAGACCAGCATCGGCAAGCACCCGACCGCGGTTGTGCGGTCGGGGTGATCCTCAAGATCGAAAATGATGGGCGTGCTGGACCATTTGAGGAGCCTGCGCGACTCCACGGGCGGCTCTGCTGCGTTCACCTCTCGCACCCACTGCTTAAGCTGGCGGTGGGAGGTGTGCAGAGAGGCGCCGCCGTCAACGCATAGGACCTCCGTGGCCTTCTGGAACTCCTGCTCGCTGTTATCTTCGTCTTCCATGTCTTCGTCGTCGTCTTCTTCATCCCCGTCGCGGCCCCGGGGAGGCCGATCGCCTTGCCGCTGCTTGGCCTTGCCGCGGCGTCCTCCCCGGCCGATGGGCGGCCGCTTCTTGCTTGGTTCGCCACCTCCACCCTGGGCCTTCCCCTTGTCGCGCCTCTCGTACTCAGCCTTCTGCTGCACGACGAGGTACTCGACGCTTTTGCAGTTGGAGAGATTGTGGCCCTTGGTGCGGTGGATCTTGCAGTATTGCTTGTCGGAGCCGTCCTGCTTGTCGGCTGCCGCCACGGGGGCAGGCTCCTTGCCGGAGCCGCCAGCCTGCGTTTGCTTGGCGGGAGCCTCCTTGCCGGACTCCTCGACGGCAAGCACCTCTTTCCTGTTCTTCCTCCTATTATTCCGCCGCTGGCTTCTCTTCGCCGGGGCGGTGTCGTCACTGTCGCTTTCTCCTGCGCCAGCATCCTCCCCGGGGAGTTTCCTCCCCTCCTCCACGCGCGCGCACTTGTCAGCCAGGGCATATAGCTCGCTGACGTCCCGGATCTTGGTCATGGCCATCTCTTCACGCATGCGGCGGTTACGCACGTTCTGGTGGAACGCGCTGATAACCGCGGCAGGGTGAACATCGGGGATGTTGCGATGCACGTGGCTGAAGCGCTGGATGTACTTGCGCAGGGATTCTACTTCCTTCTGGGCTAGGATGTGGAGGTCGCTATCCTGGCCATGAGGTTTGTGGCCGCCTGTGAAGGCGCCAACAAACTGATGGCAAAGATCCGCCCAGGAAGAAATGGAGCCTTCCGGCAAGTGCATAAGCCACGAACGAACGTTCGGCTTAAGCACGAGCGGGAAGTAGTTCGCCAATATCCTCTCGTCGCGCCCCCCGGCAGCTTGCACAGCGATCGTGTAGATGCTGAGAAACTCCGAGGGGTGCGTCCTGCCGTCGTACTTCTCCCGTACGTCGGGCTTGAAGTTCTTCGTGCTGGGCCACTGGACGCGCCGCAGCTCACGGGTGAACGCAGGGCAACCTGCCGCGTACGGTAAGTCACCTGATTCACCGGGCGCGTGCGCGTCGACAGCGTTCCCAGCCCGCTGGTCTGATTGCCGCCGAGTTTCTCGGCGGCGCTCAATCCTTGTTCGAGCGTCTTCTTGCTGCCGCTCGTCGAGGACTCGGCGCTGGTCCCGGCGAGTCCGCGGGTCTGACGACGCTGTAGAGCCGTCGTCGGCGTTGCTCCAGCGGGGCGGCGTCTTCTGCTTCTGCGCCGGGGAGTGCATGGTGGTCGCACCCCCGGCGGTCTTGTCGCCGTCGGCCTTCGTCTTCTCGACCTGCCGTGGCCGTGAGGCCGCCGGCTGTTGCGGCGTGTCGTTGTTGGCGAAGGCGATCAGGCTCTGGATGGTGGCCCTCCAGCCTTCGGCCTTGTCAGCCGCTGGAGGGTAGTCAAGGAGCAGTTGCGCTCTCGCGAGCGCTTCTGCCGGAGTGGAGGGGAGCGGGGGCGAGTGGCGCGAGGAGCGGGATACCCTCGGACTCCTAACAATGTTAGAAAGAGCGGGGTCCCTCCCCGGCGCCTTCGCCTTGCCCGTGTCCGGACGGGGGCCCGGGGCGTCCCGTGAACCTCCAGTTTGCCCTTGGTCCAGCAAGCGGATGCCACCTCCTGTGGCATGGCGCTGCTGGGTCGTCGTTTGTCGGAACGGCTGCGAGGCGCCCTCGGAGGCCGAGGCTCGGTCGTCCGCCCTGTTCTTGGATTTGGTGGCGCCGCGAGTGTTTTCGCCGGTGGCCACCCCTCCGACGGCGTCTCCCCCACCCACCGTTGGCTCCGGTAGCGGTGGAAGAGACGCGGACGGGCCCGCGACCTCCGAAGCTTTCTTCTTCGGGGCCATGGTGTTGATGAAGCTAGCGAATTCGGAGAAGCTGACGAAGAGCGCGCCCGCGCGAACGCCGGATCTGATCCGCACAACCTCGACGCACCCCCTACCTGGCGCGCCAAAGATGTCGGGGTGGACTGCGTCCCCCGCGAGCACCTATGGGTCCGGAGCCCCTTTCGTTGTCCGGTGAGGGGGGCGGAGGGAGCACGGAGAGCAGATCGAGGCGAGCACACGGGCGGTTTACCCAGGTTCGGGCCGCGATGGACGCGTAAAACCCTACTCCTGCTTGGTTGTATTGAATTGGGGAGCTCGGGAGCTTGGAGAGCTAGCTACACCGAGCGTATGGCTGTCTGGATCCCGGATCTCCGAACCCCAGAACCGAACCCCCCGAATCTCCGAACCCCAGAACCGAACCCCCCGAATCTCCGAACCCCAGAACCGAACCCCCCGAATCTCCGAACCCCAGAACCGAACCCCCCGAATCTCCGAACCCCAGAACCCTCTCTACGTTGCACACGGGCCTCCTTTTATAGCGCAAAGGGGTCACCGACAGGTGTCAACGTAAGAGAAAGGGGTAAAAGTGTAAAAGGGGTGGTAGTTGTAACAGTGCGGGAACAGTGGCGCTACAGTTCGGCACAGTGTTATCATACCTACTTCTGACGGTAGGGGACAAGGGCATTAAATGCCCGTCACGGTCGCCCGGACAGCACCGAGGCGGACCGTTAGGTGCGCCACCGCTCGCCACGATGGTGGCTGCATGCCACCGCATACCCCAGGCTGCGCGGTGCCCCGCCACGTGCCCTTGGGGGAAGCCCCGGAGCGACGCGTGGGCGGGCGAGCTGGAGCGCAGTCCTGAGGTGGCGATTTGCCGCGGCAAGTGGCTTGCCGCGGGGGTCGTCTTCCTGTGCCTGATAGCTTGCCGGCTATCAGGCCTTGCCGGGGCGCATGGCGCGCCGTGGCGGGCTTCTCTTGTGGTGCCTGGGTTCGGCCTTCCCGACAAGCTCCTCTTGTCGGGGTCTCGATCTTCTGTCTCGTATACTTTGTTCTTGGATGGTATTACATGGGCTTAGTCGTCCCGGCAAGCTCCTCTTGCCGGGGCCTTGTCTTCTTGGCCCGGCAAGCTCCTCTTGCCGGGGGCCTTGTCTTGAATGCTTGGTCTTCCCTTGGCGCTTCCTGGGCGGGCCTCGCCGCAGGGTGCTACAACTGCCCGTGCACAAGTCTGGGGTACTAAGGTACCCCTACTTTAGTACACCGACATATAGTTTTTGAATTTTTTATTAATTTATAATGCCCTCTAGACCGACTAGTCAAAACATCGGTCTATACCTCCAGGGGGCATTGTAAAATATTCTATTTCCAAATTTTCTTTCATAGCCATGATTGGCACATGTGGGTCACCATGTTCAAGAAAGTTTGTGTGATTTGGAGGTGGTGAGAAAAATTACATTTTTTCAAAATCTGGCTTAAGTTAGACCAAACGGCCCTCCGGAATGCGGTCTTTTTTTCGACCACCACCAAATGACGTCAACATTGGCACACATGATCTATTGCACAAACAAAGGTGGGTTTCCAAGGTTTTATATTTTTTTTGAATTTTTTATTAATTAATAATGCCCTCTAGACTGACTGGTCAAAACATCTGTCTATACCTCACGGGGCATTGTAAAATATTCTTTCTCCAATTTTTCTTTCATAGCCATGATTGGCACATGTGGGTCACCATGTTTAAGAAAGTTTGTGTGATTTGGATGTGGTGGGAAAAATCACATTTTTTCAAAAACTGACCAAAGTTAGACCAAATGGCCCCTCCGGAATGCGGTCATTTTTTCAACCACCTCCAAACCACCTCAACTTTGGCACACATGATCTATTGCACAAACAAAGGTGGGTTTCCAAGGTTTTATATTTTTTGAATTTTTTATTAATTTATAATGCCCTCTGGACTGACTGGTCAAAACATCGGTCTATACCTCAGGGGAGCATTGTAAAATATTCTTTTTCAAAATTTTCTTTCATAGCCATGATTGGCACATGTTGGTCACCATGTTCAAGAAAGTTTGTGTGATTTGGAGGTGGTGGGAAAAATCAATTTTTTTCAAAATCTAGCTTAAGTTAGACCAAATGGCCCCTCCGTAATGCGGTCATTTTTTCGACCACCTCCAAGTGACCTCAACATTGGCACACATGATCTATTGCACAAACAAAGGTGGGTTTCCAAGGTTTTATATTTTTTTGAATTTTTTATTAATTTATAATGCCCTCAACACTGACTGGTCAAAACATCGGTCTATACCTCAGGGGGGCATCGTAAAATATTCTTTTTCCAAATTTTCTTTCATAGCCATGATTGGCACATGTGGGTCACCATGTTCAAGAAAGTTTGTGTGATTTGGAGGTGGTGGGAAAAATCACATTTTTCCAAAATCTGGCTTAAGTTAGACCAAATGGCCCCTCCGGAATGCGGTCATTTTTTCGACCACCTCCAAATGACCTCAACATTGGCACACACGATCTATTGCACAAACAAAGGTGGGTTTCCAAGGTTTTATATATTTTTTGAATTGTTTATTAATTTATAATGCCCTCTAGAGTGACAGGTCAAAACATCGGTCTATACCTCACGGGGCATTGTAAAATATTCTTTCTCCAAATTTTCGTTCATAGCCATGATTGGCACATGTGGGTCACCATGTTTAAGAAAGTTTGTGTGATTTGGAGGTGGTGGGAAAATCACATTTTTTTCAAAATCTAGCTTAAGTTAGACCAAATGGCCCCTCCGGAATGCGGTCATTTTTTCGACCACCTCCAAATGACCTCAACTTTGGCACACATGATCTATTGCACAAACAAAGGTGGTTTTCCAAGGTTTTATTTTGTTTGAATTTTTTATTAATTTATAATGTCCTCTAGGCTGACTGGTCAAAACATCGGTCTATACCTCAGGGGGGCATTGTAACATATTCTTTTTTCAAATTTTATTTCATAGCCATGATTGGCACATGTGGGTCACCATGTTCAAGAAAGTTTGTGTGATTTGGAGGTGGTGGGAAAAATCACATTTTTTCAAAATGTGGCTTAAGTTAGACCAAATGGCCCTCCGTAATGCGGTCATTTTTTCGAACACCTCCAAATGACCTCAACTTTGGCACACATGATCTATTGCACAAACAAAGGTGGGTTTCCAAGGTTTTATTTTGTTTGAATTTTTTATTAATTTATAATGTCGTCTAGGCTGACTGGTCAAAACATCGGTCTATACCTCAAGGGGGCATTGTAAAATATTCTTTTTCCAAATTTTCTTTCATAGCCATGATTGGCACATGTGGGTCACCATGTTTAAGAAAGTTTGTGTGATTTGGATGTGGTGGGAAATATCAATTTTTTAAAAAAACTGGCCTAAGTTAGACCAAATGGCCCCTCCGGAATACGGTCAATTTTTCGACCACCTCCAAACCACCTCAACTTTGGCACACATGATCTATTGCACAAACAAAGGTGGTTTTCCAAGGTTTCATATTTTTTGAATTTTTTATTAATTTATAATGCACTCTAGACTAACTGGTCAAAACATCAGTCTATACCTCAGGGTGGCATTGTAAAATATTCTTTTTCAAAATTTTCTTTCATAGCCACGATTGGAACATGTGGGTCACCATGTTCAAGAAATTTGTGCGATTTGGAGGTGGTGGGAAAAATCATTTTTTTTCAAAAACTGGCTTAAGATAGACCAAATGGCCCCTCCGGAATGCGGTCATTTTTTCGACCACCTCCAAATGACCAGAACATTGGCACACATGATCTATTGCACAAACAAAGGTGGGTTTCCCAGGTTTTATATTTTTTTGAATTTTTTATTAATTTATAAAGCCCTCTACACTGACTGGTCAAAACATCGGTCTATACCTCAGGGGGGCATTGTAAAATATTCTTTTTCCAAATTTTCTTTCTTAGCCATGATTGGCACGTGTGGGTAACCATGTTCAAGAAAGTTTGTGTGATTTGGAGGTGGTGGGAAAAATCACATTTTTTCAAAATATGGCTTAAGTTAGACCAAATGGCCCCTTCGGAATGCGGTCATTTTTTCGACCACCTCCAAGTGACCTCAGCATTGCGACACATGATCTACTGCACAAACAAAGGTGGGTTTCCAATGTTTTATATTTTTTGAATTTTTTATTAATTTATAATGCCCTCTACACTGACTGGTCAAAACATCTGTCTATACCTCAGGGGGCATTGTAAAATATTCTTTCTCCAAATTTTCGTTCATAGCCATGATTGGCACATGTGGGTCACCATGTTTAAGAAAGTTTGTGTGATTTGGAGGTGGTGAGAAAATCACATTTTTTCAAAATCTGGCTTAAGTTAGACCAAATGGCCCCTCCGGAATGCGCTCATTTTTTCGACCACCTCCAAATGACCTCAACTTTGGCACACATGATCTATTGCACAAACAAAGGTGGTTTTCCAAGGTTTTATTTTGTTTGAATTTTTTATTAATTTATAATGTCCTCTAGGCTGACTGGTCAAAACATCGGTCTATACCTCAGGGGGGCATTGTAAAATATTCTTTTTTCAAATTTTATTTCATAGCCATGATTGGCAAATGTGGGTCACCATGTTCAAGAAAGTTTGTGTGATTTGGAGGTGGTGGGAAAAATCACATTTTTTCAAAATCTGGCTTAAGTTAGACCAAATGGCCCCTCCGTAATGCGGTCATTTTTTCGACCACCTCCAAACCACCTCAACATTGGCACACATGATCTATTGCACAAACAAAGGTGGGTTTCCAAGGTTTTATATTTTTTGAATTTTTTATTAATTTATAATGCCCTCTAGACTGACTGGTCAAAACATTTGTCTATACCTCACGGGGCATCGTAAAATATTCTTTCTCCAAATTTTCTTTCATAGCCATGATTGGCACATGTGGGTCACCATGTTTAAGAAAGTTTGTGTGATTTGGAGGTGGTGGGAAAAATCACATTTTTTCAAAAACTAGCTTAAGTTAGAGCAAATGGCCCCTCCGTAATGCGGTCATTTTTTCGACCACCTCCAAATGACCTCAACTTTGGCACACATGATCTATTGCACAAACAAAGGTGGTTTTCCAAGGTTTTATTTTGTTTGAATTTTTTATTAATTTATATTGTCCTCTAGGCTGACTGGTCAAAACATCGGTCTATACCTCAGGGGGGCATTGTAAAATATTCTTTTTTCAAATTTTATTTCATAGCCATGATTGGCACATGTGGGTCACCATGTTCAAGAAAGTTTGTGTGATTTGGAGGTGGTGGTAAAAATCACATTTTTTCAAAATCTGGCTTAAGTTAGACCAAATGGCCCTCCGTAATGCGGTCATTTTTTCGACCACCTCCAAATTACCTCAACTTTGGCACACATGATCTATTGCACAAACAAAGGTGGGTTTCCAAGGTTTTATTTTGTTTGAATTTTATATTAATTTATAATGTCGTCTAGGCTGACTGGTCAAAACATCGGTCTATACCTCAAGGGGGCATTGTAAAATATTCTTTTTCCAAATTTTCTTTCATAGCCATGATTGGCACATGTGGGTCACCATGTTTAAGAAAGTTTGTGTGATTTGGATGTGGTGGGAAATATCAAATTTTTTCAAAAACTGGCCTAAGTTAGACCAAATGGCCCCTCCGGAATACGGTCAATTTTTCGACCACCTCCAAACCACCTCAACTTTGGCACACATGATCTATTGCACAAACAAAGGTGGTTTTCCAAGGTTTCATATTTTTTGAATTTTTTATTAATTTATAATGCCCTCTAGACTAACTGGTCAGAACATCAGTCTATACCTTAGGGTGGCATTGTAAAATATTCTTTTTCAAAATTTTCTTTCATAGCCACGATTGGAACATGTGGGTCACCATGTTCAAGAAATTTGTGCGATTTGGAGGTGGTGGGAAAAATCAATTTTTTTCAAAAACTGGCTTAAGATAGACCAAATGGCCCCTCCGGAATGCGGTCATTTTTTCGACCACCTCCAAATGACCAGAACATTGGCACACATGATATATTGCACAAACAAAGGTGGGTTTCCCAGGTTTTATATTTTTTTGAATTTTTTATTAATTTAGAAAGCCCTCTACACTGACTGGTCAAAACATCGGTCTATACCTCAGGGGGGCATTGTAAAATATTCTTTTTCCAAATTTTCTTTCATAGCCATGATTGGCACGTGTGGGTAACCATGTTCAAGAAAGTTTGTGTGATTTGGAGGTGGTGGGAAAAATCACATTTTTTCAAAATATGGCTTAAGTTAGACCAAATGGCCCCTCCAGAATGCGGTCACTTTTTCGACCACCTCCAAGTGACCTCAGCATTGGCACACATGATCTACTGCACAAACAAAGGTGGGTTTCCAATGTTTTATATTTTTTGAATTTTTTATTAATTTATAATGCCCTCTACACTGACTGGTCAAAACATCGGTCTATACCTCAGGGGGCATTGTAAAATATTCTTTCTCCAAATTTTCGTTCATAGCCATGATTGGCACATGTGGGTCACCATGTTTAAGAAAGTTTGTGTGATTTGGAGGTGGTGGGAAAATCACATTTTTTCAAAATCTGGCTTAAGTTAGACCAAATGGCCCCTCCGGAATGCGGTCATTTTTTCGACCACCTCCAAATGACCTCAACTTTAGCACACATGATCTATTGCACAAACAAAGGTGGTTTTCCAAGGTTTTATTTTGTTTGAATTTTTTATTAATTTATAATGTCCTCTAGGCTGACTGGTCAAAACATCGGTCTATACCTCAGGGGGGCATTGTAAAATATTCTTTTTTCAAATTTTATTTCATAGCCATGATTGGCAAATGTGGGTCACCATGTTCAAGAAAGTTTGTGTGATTTGGAGGTGGTGGGAAAAATCACATTTTTTCAAAATCTGGCTTAAGTTAGACCAAATGGCCCCTCCGTAATGCGGTCATTTTTTCGACCACCTCCAAATGACCTCAACATTGGCACACATGATCTATTGCACAAACAAAGGTGGGTTTCCAAGGTTTTATATTTTTTGAATTTTTTATTAATTTATAATGCCCTCTACACTGACTGGTCAAACATCGGTCTATACCTCTGGGGGGCATTTTAAATTATTCTTTTTCCAAATTTTCTTTCATAGCCATGATTGGCACATGTGGGTAACCACGTTCAAGAAAGTTTGTGTGATTTGGATGTGGTGGGAAAAATCACATTTTTTCGAAAACTGACCAAAGTTAGACCAAATGGCCCCTCCGGAATGCGGTCATTTTTTCGACCACCTCCAAACCACCTCAACTTTGGCACACATGATCTATTGCACAAACAAAGGTGGGTTTCCAAGGTTTTATATTTTTTTGAATTTTTTATTAATTTATAATGCCCTCTAGACTGACTGGTTAAAACATCGGTATATACCTCAGGGGGGCATTGTAAAATATTCTTTTTCAAAATTTTCTTTTATAGCCATGATTGGCACATGTTGGTCACCATGTTAAAGAAAGTTTGTGTGATTTGGAGGTGGTGGGAAAAATCAATTTTTTTCAAAATCTAGCTTAAGTTAGACCAAATGGCCCCTCCGGAATGCGGTCATTTTTTCGACCACCTCCAAGTGACCTCAACATTGGCACACATGATCTACTGCACAAACAAAGGTGGGTTTCCAAGGTTTTATATTTTTTTGAATTTTTTATTAATTTATAATGCCCTCTACACTGACTGGTCAAAACATCGGTCTATACCTCAACGGGCATTGTAATATATTCTTTTTCCAAATTTTCTTGCATAGCCATGATTGGCACATGTGGGTCACCATGTTCAAGAAAGTTTGTGTGATTTGGATGTGGTGGAAAAAATCACATTTTTTCAAAATCTGGCTTAAGTTAGACCAAATGGCCCCTCCAGAATGCGGTCATTTTTTCGACCACCTCCAAATGACCTCAACTTTGGCACACATGATCTATTGCACAAACAATGGTGGTTTTCCAACGTTTTATTTTGTTTGAATTTTTTATTAATTTATAATGTCCTCTAGGCTGACTGGTCAAACCATCGGTCTATACCTCACGGGGGCATTGTAAAATATTCTTTTTCAAATTTTATTTCATAGACATGATTGGCACATGTGGGTCACCATGTTCAAGAAAGTTTGTGTGATTTGGATGTGGTGGAAAAAATCACATTTTTTCAAAAACTGACCTAAGTTAGACCAAATGGCCCCTCCGGAATGCGGTCATTTTTTCGACCACCTCCAAACCACCTCAACTTTGGCACACATGATCTATTGCACAAACAAAGGTGGGTTTCCAAGGTTTTATATTTTTTTGAATTTATTATTAATTTATAATGCCCTGTAGACTGACTGGTCAAAACATCGGTCTATACCTCAGGGGGGCATTGTAAAATATTCTTTTTCAAAATTTTCTTTCATAGCCATGATTGGCACATGTTGGTCACCATGTTCAAAAAAGTTTGTGTGATTTGGAGGTGGTGGGAAAAATCAAATTTTTTCAAAATCTAGCTTAAGTTAGACCAAATGGCCCCTCCGGAATGCGGTCATTTTGTCGACCACCTCCAAGTGACCTCAACATTGGCACACATGATCTACTGCACAAACAAAGGTGGGTTTCCAAGGTTTTATATTTTTTTATTTTTTTATTAATTTATAATGCCCTCTACACTGACTGGTCAAAACATCGGTCTATACCTCAGGTGGGCATCGTAAAATATTCTTTTTCCAAATTTTCTTTCATAGCCATGATTGGCACATGTGGGTCACCATGTTCAAGAAAGTTTGTGTGATTTGGAGGTGGTGGAAAAAATCACATTTTTTCAAAATCTGGCTTAAGTTAGACCAAATGGCCCCTCCAGAATGCGGTCATTTTTTCGACCACCTCCAAATGACCTCAACATTGGCACACATGATCTATTGCACAAACAAAGGTGGGTTTCCAAGGCTTTATATTTTTTTTGCATTTTTTATTAATTTATAATGCCCTCTAGACTGACTGGTCAAAACATCGGTCTATACCTCACGGGGCATTGTAAAATATTCTTTCTCCAAATTTTCGTTCATAGCCATGATTGGCACATGTGGGTCACCATGTTTAAGAAAGTTTGTGTGATTTGGAGGTGGTGGGAAAATCACATTTTTTCAAAATCTAGCTTAAGTTAGACCAAATGGCCCCTCCGGAATGCGGTCATTTTTTCGACCACCTCCAAATGACCTCAACTTTGGCACACATGATCTATTGCACAAACAAAGGTGGTTTTCCAAGGTTTTATTTTGTTTGAATTTTTTATTAATTTATAATGTCCTCTAGGCTGACTGGTCAAAACATCGGTCTATACCTCAGGGGGGCATTGTAAAATATTCTTTTTTCAAATTTTATTTCATAGACATGATTGGCACATGTGGGTCACCATGTTCAAGAAAGTTTGTGAGATTTGGAGGTGGTGGGAAAAATCACATTTTTTCAAAATCTGGCTTAAGTTAGACCAAATGGCCCCTCCGTAATGCGGTCATTTTTTCGACCACCTCCAAATGACCTCAACTTTGGCACACATGATCTATTGCACAAACAAAGGTGGGTTTCCAAGGTTTTATTTTGTTTGAATTTTTTATTAATTTATAATGTCGTCTAGGCTGACTAGTCAAAACATCGGTCTATACCTCAGGGGGGCATTGTAAAATATTCTTTTTCCAAATTTTCTTTCATAGCCATGATTGGCACGTGTGGGTAACCATGTTGAAGAAAGTTCGTGTGATTTGGAGGTGGTGGGAAAAATCACATTTTTTCAAAATATGGCTTAAGTTAGACCAGATGGCCCCTCCGGAATGCGGGCATTTTTTCGACAACCTGCAAATGACCTCAACTTTGGCACACATGATCTATTGCACAAACAAAGGTGGGATTCCAAGGTTTTATTTTGTTTGAATTTTTTATTTATTTATAATGTACTCTAGGCTGACTGGTCAAAACATCGGTCTATACCTCAGGGGGGCATTGTAAAATATTCTTTTTCCAAATTTTCTTTCATAGCCATGATTGGCACCTGTGGGTCACCATGTTTAAGAAATTTTGTGTGATTTGGATGTGGTGGGAAATATCACATTTTTAAAAAAACTGGCCTAAGTTAGACCAAATGGCCCCTCCGGAATGCGGTCATTCTTTCCACCACCTCCAAACCACCTCAACTTTGGCACACATGATCTATTGCACAAACAAAGGTGGTTTTCCAAGGTTTCATATTTTTTGAATTTTTTATTAATTTATAATGCCCTCTAGACTAACCGATCAAAACATCAGTCTATACCTCAGGGTGGCATTGTAAAATATTCTTTTTCAAAATTTTCTTTCATAGCCACGATTGGAACATGTGGGTCACCATGTTCAAGAAAGTTTGTGCGATTTGGAGGTGGTGGGAAAAATCAAAAAATTTCAAAAACTGGCTTAAGATAGACCAAATGGCCCCTCCGGAATGCGGTCATTTTTTCGACCACCTCCAAATGACCAGAACATTGGCACACATGATCTATTGCACAAACAAAGGTGGGTTTCCAAGGTTTTATTTTTTTTTTGAATTTTTTATTAATTTATAAAGCCCTCTACACTGACTGGTCAAAACATCGGTCTATACCTCAGGGGGGCATTGTAAAATGTTCTTTTTCCAAATTTTCTTTCATAGCCATGATTGGCACATTTGGGTAACCATGTTCAAGAAAGTTTGTGTGATTTGGAGGTGGTGGGAAAAATCACATTTTTTTAAAATATGGCTTAAGTTAGACCAAATGGCCCCTCCGGAATGCGGTCATTTTTTCGACCACCTCCAAATGACCTGAACATTGGCACACATGATCTATTGCACAAATAAAGGTGGTTTTCCAAGGTTTCATATTTTTTGAATTTTTTATTAATTTGTAATGCCCTCTACACTCACTTGTCAAAACATCGGTCTATACCTCAGGTGGGCATTGTAAAATATTCTTTTTCCAAATTTTCTTTCATAGCCATGATTGGCACATGTGGGTCACCATGTTTAAGAAAGTTTGTGCGATTTGGAGGTGGTGGGAAAAATCACATTTTTTTTCAAAATTTGGCTTAAGGGCCCCTCCGGAATGCGGTCATTTTTTCGACCACCTCCAAATGACCAGAACATTGGCACACATGATCTATTGCACAAACAAAGGTGGGTTTCCAAGGTTTTATATTTTTTTTGAATTTTTTATTAATTTATATTGTCCTCTAGGCTGACTGGTCAAAACATCGGTCTATACCTCAGGGGGGCATTGTAAAATATTCTTTTTTCAAATTTTATTTCATAGACATGATTGGCACATGTGGGTCACCATGTTCCAGAAAGTTTGTGTGATTTGGAGGTGGTGGGAAAAATCACATTTTTTCAAAATCTGGCTTAAGTTAGACCAAATGGCCCCTCCGTAATGCGGTCATTTTTTCGACCACCTCCAAATGACCTCAACTTTGGCACACATGATCTATTGCACAAACAAAGGTGGGTTTCCAAGGTTTTATTTTGTTTGAATTTTTTATTAATTTATAATGTCGTCTAGGCTGACTAGTCAAAACATCGGTCTATACCTCAGGTGGGCATCGTAAAATATTCTTTTTCCAAATTTTCTTTCATAGCCATGATTGGCACATGTGGGTCACCAAGTTCAAGAAAGTTTGTGTGATTTGGAGGTGGAGGGAAAAATCACATTTTTTCAAAATCTGGCTTAAGTTAGACCAAATGGCCCCTCCGGAATGCGGTCATTTTTTCGACCACCTCCAAATGACCTCAACATTGGCACACATGATCTATTGCACAAACAAAGGTGGGTTTCCAAGATTTTATTTTGTTTGAATTTTTTATTAATTTATTATGTCGTCTAGGCTGACTGGTCAAAACATCGGTCTATACCTCAAGGGGGCATTGTAAAATATTCTTTTTCCAAATTTTCTTTCATAGCCATGATTGGCACATGTGGGTCACCATGTTTAAGAAAGTTTGTGTGATTTGGATGTGGTGGGAAATATCAATTTTTTTCAAAAACTGGCCTAAGTTAGACCAAATGGCCCCTCCGGAATGCGGTCAATTTTTCGACCACCTCAAATTTGGCACACATGATCTATTGCACAAACAAAGGTGGATTTCCAAGGTTTCATATTTTTTGAATTTTTTATTAATTTATAATGCCCTCTAGACTAACCGGTCAAAACATCGGTCTATACCTCAGGGTGGCATTGTAAAATATTCTTTTTCAAAATTTTCTTTCATAGCCACGATTGGAACATGTGGGTCACCATGTTCAAGAAAGTTTGTGCGATTTGGAGGTGGTGGGAAAAATCAAAATTTTTCAAAAACTGGCTTAAGATAGAACAAATGGCCCCTCCGGAATGCGGTCATTTTTTCGACCACCTCCAAATGACCAGAACATTGGCACACATGATCTATTGCACAAACAAAGGTGGGTTTCCCATGTTTTATATTTTTTTGATTTTTTTTATTAATTTATAAAGCCCTCTACACTGACTGGTCAAAACATCGGTCTATACCTCAGGGGGGCATTGTAAAATATTCTTTTTCCAAATTTTCTTTCATAGCCATGATTGGCACGTGTGGGTAACCATGTTCAAGAAAGTTCGTGTGATTTGGAGGTGGTGGGAAAATCACATTTTTTCAAAATATGGCTTAAGTTAGACCAGATGGCCCCTCCGGAATGCGGGCATTTTTTCGACCACCTGCAAATGACCTCAACTTTGGCACACATGATCTATTGCACAAACAAAGGTGGGATTCCAAGGTTTTATTTTGTTTGAATTTTTTATTTATTTATAATGTCCTCTAGGCTGACTGGTCAAAACATCGGTCTATACCTCAGGGGGGCATTGTAAAATATTCTTTTTCCAAATTTTCTTTCATAGCCATGATTGGCACCTGTGGGTCACCATGTTTAAGAAATTTTGTGTGATTTGGATGTGGTGGGAAAAATCACATTTTTTCAAAAACTGACCAAAGTTAGACCAAATGGCCCCTCCGGAATGCGGTCATTCTTTCGACCACCTCCAAACCACCTCAACTTTGGCACACCTGATCTATTGCACAAACAAAGGTGGTTTTCCAAGGTTTCATATTTTTTCAATTTTTTATTAATTTATAATGCCCTCTAGACTAACTTCTCAAAACATCGGTCTATACCTCAGGGGGGCATTGTAAAATATTCTTTTTCCAAATTTTCTTTCATAGCCATGATTGGCACATGTGGGTCACCATGTTTAATAAAGTTTGTGCGATTTGGAGGTGGTGGGAAAAATCACATTTTTTTTCAAAATATGGCTTAAGGGCCCCTCCGGAATGCGGTCATTTTTTCGACCACCTCCAAATGACCAGAACATTGGCACACATGATCTATTGCACAAACAAAGGTGGGTTTCCAAGGTTTTATATTTTTTTGAATTTTTTATTAATTTATAAAGCCCTCTACACTGACTCGTCAAAACATTGGTCTATACCTCAGGGGGCATTGTAAAATATTCTTTTTCCAAATTTTCTTTCATAGCCACGATTGGCACATTTGGGTAACCATGTTCAAGAAAGTATTTGTGATTTCGAGGTGGTGGGAAAAATCACATTTTTTCAAAATATGGCTTAAGTTAGAGACCAAATGGCCCCTCCGGAATGCGGTCATTTTTTCGACCACCTCCAAAAGACCTCAACATTGGCACACATGATCTATTGCACAAACAAAGGTGGGTTTCCTAGATTTTATTTTGTTTGAATTTTTTATTAATTTATAATGTCGTCTAGGCTGACTGGTCAAAACATCGGTCTATACCTCAATGGGGCATTGTAAAATATTCTTTTTCCAAATTTTCTTTCATAGCCATGATTGGCACATGTGGGTCACCATGTTTAAGAAAGTTTGTGTGATTTGGATGTGGTGGGAAATATCAATTTTTTTCAAAAACTGGCCTAAGTTAGACCAAATGGCCCCTCCGCAATGCGGTCAATTTTTCGACCACCTCAAAACCACCTCAAATTTGGCACACATGATCTATTGCACAAACAAAGGTGGTTTTCCAAGGTTTCATATTTTTTGAATTTTTTATTAATTTATAATGCCCTCTAGACTAACCGGTCAAAACATCGGTCTATACCTCAGGGTGGCATTGTAAAATATTCTTTTTCAAAATTTTCTTTCATAGCCACGATTGGAACATGTGGGTCACCATGTTCAAGAAAGTTTGTGCGATTTGGAGGTGGTGGGAAAAATCAAAATTTTTCAAAAACTGGCTTAAGATAGACCAAATGGCCCCTCCGGAATGCGGTCATTTTTTCGACCACCTCCAAATGACCAGAACATTGGCACACATGATCTATTGCACAAACAAATGTGGGTTTCCCAGGTTTTATATTTTTTTGAATTTTTTTATTAATTTATAAAGCCCTCTACACTGACTGGTCAAAACATCGGTCTATACCTAAGGGGGGCATTGTAAAATATTCTTTTTCCAAATTTTCTTTCATAGCCATGATTGGCACGTGTGGGTAACCATGTTCAAGAAAGTTCGTGTGATTTGGAGGTGGTGGGAAAATCACATTTTTTCAAAATATGGCTTAAGTTAGACCAGATGGCCCCTCCGGAATGCGGGCATTTTTTCGACCACCTGCAAATGACCTCAACTTTGGCACACATGATCTATTGCACAAACAAAGGTGGGATTCCAAGGTTTTATTTTGTTTGAATTTTTTATTTATTTATAATGTCCTCTAGGCTGACTGGTCAAAACATCGGTCTATACCTCAGGGGGGCATTGTAAAATATTCTTTTTCCAAATTTTCTTTCATAGCCATGATTGGCACCTGTGGGTCACCATGTTTAAGAAATTTTGTGTGATTTGGATGTGGTGGGAAAAATCACATTTTTTCAAAAACTGACCAAAGTTAGACCAAATGGCCCCTCCGGAATGCGGTCATTCTTTCGACCACCTCCAAACCACCTCAACTTTGGCACACCTGATCTATTGCACAAACAAAGGTGGTTTTCCAAGGTTTCATATTTTTTGAATTTTTTATTAATTTATAATGCCCTCTAGACTAACTGCTCAAAACATCGGTCTATACCTCAGGGTGGCATTGTAAAATATTCTTTTTCCAAATTTTCTTTCATAGCCATGATTGGCACATGTGGGTCACCATGTTCAAGAAAGTTTGTGCGATTTGGAGGTGGTGGGAAAAATCACATTTTTTTCAAAATATGGCTTAAGGGCCCCTCCGGAATGCGGTCATTTTTTCGACCACCTGCAAATGACCAGAACATTGGCACACATGATCTATTGCACAAACAAAGGTGGGTTTCCAAGGTTTTATATTTTTTTGAATTTTTTTTTAATTTATAAAGCCCTCTACACTGACTGGTCAAAACATCGGTCTATACCTCAGGGGGGCATTGTAAAATGTTCTTTTTCCAAATTTTCTTTCATAGCCATGATTGGCACATTTGGGTAACCATGTTCAAGAAAGTTTGTGTGATTTGGAGGTGGTGGGAAAAATCACATTTTTTCAAAATATGGCTTAAGTTAGACCAAATGGCCCCTCCGGAATGCGGTCATTTTTTCGACCACCTCCAAATGACCTCAACATTGGCACACATGATCTATTGCACAAACAAAGGTGGTTTTCCAAGGTTTCATATTTTTTGAATTTTTTATTAATTTATAATGCCCTCTACACTCACTTGTCAAAACATCAGTCTATACCTCAGGTGGGCATTGTAAAATATTCTTTTTCCAAATTTTCTTTCATAGCCATGATTGGCACATGTGGGTCACCATGTTTAAGAAAGTTTGTGCGATTTGGAGGTGGTGGGAAAAATCACATTTTTTTTCAAAATATGGCTTAAGGGCCCCTCCGGAATGCGGTCATTTTTTCGACCACCTCCAAATGACCAGAACATTGGCACACATGATCTATTGCACAAACAAAGGTGGGTTTCCAAGGTTTTATATTTTTTTGAATTTTTTATTAATTTATAAAGCACTCTACACTGACTCGTCAAAACATCGGTCTATACCTCAGGGGGCATTGTAAAATATTCTTTTTCCAAATTTTCTTTCATAGCCATGATTGGCACATTTGGGTAACCATGTTCAAGAAAGTATTTGTGATTTCGAGGTGGTGGGAAAAATCACATTTTTTCAAAATATGGCTTAAGTTAGAGACCAAATGGCCCCTCCGGAATGCGGTCATTTTTTCGACCACCTCCAAAAGACCTCAACATTGGCACACATGATCTATTGCACAAACAAAGGTGGTTTTCCAAGGTTTCATATTTTTTGAATTTTTTATTAATTTATAATGCCCTCTACACTCACTGGTCAAAACATCGGTCTATACCTCAGGGGGGCATTGTAAAATATTCTTTTTCCAAATTTTCTTTCATAGCCATGGTTGGCACATATGGGTAACCATGTTCAAGAAAGTTTGTGTGATTTGGAGGTGGTGGGAAAAATCACATTTTTTAAAAATATGGCTTAAGTTAGACCAAACGACCCCTCGGGAATGCGGTCACTTTTTCGACCACCTCCAAATGACCTCAACATTGGCACACATGATCTATTGCACAAACAAAGGTGGGATTCCAAGGTTTTATATTTTTTTGAATTTTTTATTAATTTGTAATGCCCTCTAGACTGACTGGTCAAAACATCTGTCTATACCTCACGGGGCATTGTAAAATATTCTTTTTCCGAATTTGCTTTCATAGCCATGATTGGCACATGTGGGTCACCATGTTTAAGAAAGTTTGTGTGATTTGGAGGTGGTGGGAAAAATCAATTTTTTTCAAAAACTGGCCTAAGTTAGACCGAATGGCCCCTCCGGAATGCGGTCAATTTTTCGACCACCTCCAAACCACCTCAAATTTGGCACACATGATCTATTGCACAAACAAAGGTGGTTTTCCAAGGTTTCATATTTTTTGAATTTTTTATTAATTTATAATGACCTCTAGACTAACCGGTCAAAACATCGGTCTATACCTTAGGGTGGCATTGTAAAATATTCTTTTTCAAAATTTTCTTTCATAGCCACGATTGGAACATGTGGGTCACCATGTTTAAGAAAGTTTGTGCGATTTGGAGGTGGTGGGAAAAATCACATTTTTTTTCAAAATATGGCTTAAGGGCCCCTCTGAATGCGGTCATTTTTTCGACCACCTCCAAATGACCAGAACATTGGCACACATGATCTATTGCACAAACAAAGGTGGGTTTCCAAGGTTTTATATTTTTTTTTGAATTTTTTATTAATTTATAAAGCCCTCTACACTGACTCGTCAAAACATCGGTCTATACCTCAGGGGGCATTGTAAAATATTCTTTTTCCAAATTTTCTTTCATAGCCATGATTGGCACATTTGGGTAACCATGTTCAAGAAAGTTATTGTGATTTCGAGGTGGTGGGAAAAATCACATTTTTTCAAAATATGGCTTAAGTTAGACCAAATGGCCCCTCTGGAATGCGGTCATTTTTTCGACCACCTCCAAATGACCTCAACATTGGCACACATGATCTATTGCACAAACAAAGGTGGTTTTCCAAGGTTTCATATTTTTTGAATTTTTTATTAATTTATAATGCCCTCTACACTCACTGGTCAAAACATCGGTCTATACCTCAGGGGGGCATTGTAAAATATTCTTTTTCCAAATTTTCTTTCATAGCCATGGTTGGCACATGTGGGTAACCATGTTCAAGAAAGTTTGTGTGATTTGGAGGTGGTGGGAAAAATCACATTTTTTAAAAATATGGCTTAAGTTAGACCAAACGACCCCTCGGGAATGCGGTCACTTTTTCGACCACCTCCAAATGACCTCAACATTGGCACACATGATCTATTGCACAAACAAAGGTGGGATTCCAAGGTTTTATATTTTTTTGAATTTTTTATTAATTTGTAATGCCCTCTAGACTGACTGGTCAAAACATCTGTCTATACCTCACGGGGCATTGTAAAATATTCTTATTCGAATTTGCTTTCATAGCCATGATTGGCACATGTGGGTCACCATGTTTAAGAAAGTTTGTGTGATTTGGAGGTGGTGGGAAAAATCAATTTTTTTCAAAAACTGGCTTAAGTTAGACCAAATGGCCCCTCCGGAATGCGGTCAATTTTTCGACCACCTCCAAACCACCTCAAATTTGGCACACATGATCTATTGCACAAACAAAGGTGGTTTTCCAAGGTTTCATATTTTTTGAATTTTTTATTAATTTATAATGCCCTCTAGACTAACCGGTCAAAACATCGGTCTATACCTCAGGGTGGCATTGTAAAATATTCTTTTTCAAAATTTTCTTTCATAGCCACGATTGGAACATGTGGGTCACCATGTTTAAGAAAGTTTGTGCGATTTGGAGGTGGTGGGAAAAATCACATTTTTTTTCAAAATATGGCTTAAGGGCCCCTCTGGAATGCGGTCATTTTTTCGACCACCTCCAAATGACAAGAACATTGGCACACATGATCTATTGCACAAACAAAGGTGGGTTTCCAAGGTTTTATATTTTTTTTGAATTTTTTATTAATTTATAAAGCCCTCTACACTGACTCGTCAAAACATCGGTCTATACCTCAGGGGGCATTGTAAAATATTCTTTTTCCAAATTTTCTTTCATAGCCATGATTGGCACATTTGGGTAACCATGTTCAAGAAAGTTTTTGTGATTTCGAGGTGGTGGGAAAAATCACATTTTTTCAAAATATGGCTTAAGTTAGACCAAATGGCCCCTCTAGAATGCGGTCATTTTTTCGACCACCTCCAAATGACCTCAACATTGGCACACATGATCTATTGCACAAACAAAGGTGGTTTTCCAAGGTTTCATATTTTTTGAATTTTTTATTAATTTATAATGCCCTCTACACTCACTGGTCAAAACATCGGTCTATACCTCAGGGGGGCATTGTAAAATATTCTTTTTCCAAATTTTCTTTCATAGCCATGGTTGGCACATGTGGGTAACCATGTTCAAGAAAGTTTGTGTGATTGGAGGTGGTGGGAAAAATCACATTTTTTAAAAATATGGCTTAAGTTAGACCAAACGACCCCTCGGGAATGCGGTCACTTTTTCGACCACCTCCAAATGACCTCAACATTGGCACACATGATCTATTGCACAAACAAAGGTGGGATTCCAAGGTTTTATATTTTTTTGAATTTTTTATTAATTTGTAATGCCCTCTAGACTGACTGGTCAAAACATATGTCTATACCTCACGGGGCATTGTAAAATATTCTTTTTCCGAATTTGCTTTCATAGCCATGATTGGCACATGTGGGTCACCATGTTTAAGAAAGTTTGTGTGATTTGGAGGTGGTGGGAAAAATCAATTTTTTTCAAAAACTGGCTTAAGTTAGACCAAATGGCCCCTCCGGAATGCGGTCAATTTTTCGACCACCTCCAAACCACCTCAAATTTGGCACACATGATCTATTGCACAAACAAAGGTGGTTTTCCAAGGTTTCATATTTTTTGAATTTTTTATTAATTTATAATGCCCTCTAGACTAACCGGTCAAAACATCGGTCTATACCTCAGGGTGGCATTGTAAAATATTCTTTTTCAAAATTTTCTTTCATAGCCACGATTGGAACATGTGGGTCACCATGTTTAAGAAAGTTTGTGCGATTTGGAGGTGGTGGGAAAAATCACATTTTTTTTCAAAATATGGCTTAAGGGCCCCTCTGGAATGCGGTCATTTTTTCGACCACCTCCAAATGACAAGAACATTGGCACACATGATCTATTGCACAAACAAAGGTGGGTTTCCAAGGTTTTATATTTTTTTTGAATTTTTTATTAATTTATAAAGCCCTCTACACTGACTCGTCAAAACATCGGTCTATACCTCAGGGGGCATTGTAAAATATTCTTTTTCCAAATTTTCTTTCATAGCCATGATTGGCACATTTGGGTAACCATGTTCAAGAAAGTTTTTGTGATTTCGAGGTGGTGGGAAAAATCACATTTTTTCAAAATATGGCTTAAGTTAGACCAAATGGCCCCTCTAGAATGCGGTCATTTTTTCGACCACCTCCAAATGACCTCAACATTGGCACACATGATCTATTGCACAAACAAAGGTGGTTTTCCAAGGTTTCATATTTTTTGAATTTTTTATTAATTTATAATGCCCTCTACACTCACTGGTCAAAACATCGGTCTATACCTCAGGGGGGCATTGTAAAATATTCTTTTTCCAAATTTTCTTTCATAGCCATGGTTGGCACATGTGGGTAACCATGTTCAAGAAAGTTTGTGTGATTGGAGGTGGTGGGAAAAATCACATTTTTTAAAAATATGGCTTAAGTTAGACCAAACGACCCCTCGGGAATGCGGTCACTTTTTCGACCACCTCCAAATGACCTCAACATTGGCACACATGATCTATTGCACAAACAAAGGTGGGATTCCAAGGTTTTATATTTTTTTGAATTTTTTATTAATTTGTAATGCCCTCTAGACTGACTGGTCAAAACATATGTCTATACCTCACGGGGCATTGTAAAATATTCTTTTTCCGAATTTGCTTTCATAGCCATGATTGGCACATGTGGGTCACCATGTTTAAGAAAGTTTGTGTGATTTGGAGGTGGTGGGAAAAATCAATTTTTTTCAAAAACTGGCTTAAGTTAGACCAAATGGCCCCTCCGGAATGCGGTCAATTTTTCGACCACCTCCAAACCACCTCAAATTTGGCACACATGATCTATTGCACAAACAA
Source organism: Aegilops umbellulata (assembly GCA_032464435.1). Lineage (NCBI taxonomy): Eukaryota > Viridiplantae > Streptophyta > Magnoliopsida > Poales > Poaceae > Aegilops > Aegilops umbellulata. The sequence continues at coordinate 556,617,994 of CP136057.1, forward strand.
AGGTGGTTTTCCAAGGTTTCATATTTTTTGATTTTTTTATTAATTTATAATGCCCTCTAGACTAACCGGTCAAAACATCAGTCTGTACCTCAGGTTGGCATTGTAAAATATTCTTTTTCAAAATTTTCTTTCATAGCCACGATTGGAACATGTGGGTCACCATGTTCAAGAAAGTTTGTGCGATTTGGAGGTGGTGGGAAAAATCAAAATTTTTCAAAAACTGGCTTAAGATAGACCAAATGGCCCCTCCGGAATGCGGTCATTTTTTCGACCACCTCCAAATGACCAGAACATTGGCACACATGATCTATTGCACGAACAAAGGTGGGTTTCCCAGGTTTTATATTTTTTTGAATTTTTTTATTAATTTATAATGCCCTCTAGACTAACTGCTCAAAACATCGGTCTATACCTCAGGGGGGCATTGTAAAATATTCTTTTTCCAAATTTTCTTTCATAGCCATAATTGGCACATGTGGGTCACCATGTTCAAGAAAGTTTGTGCGATTTGGAGGTGGTGGGAAAAATCACATTTTTTTAAAAATATGGCTTAAGGGCCCCTCCGGAATGCGGTCATTTTTTCGGCCACCTCCAAATGACCTCAACATTGGCACACATGATCTATTGCACAAACAAAGGTGGGTTTCCAAGGTTTTATATTTTTTTTGCATTTTTTATTAATCTATAATGCCCTCTAGACTGACTGGTCAAAACATCGGTCTATACCTCACGGGGCATTGTAAAATATTCTTTCTCCAAATTTTCGTTCATAGCCATGATTGGCACATGTGGGTCACCATGTTTAAGAAAGTTTTTGTGATTTGGAGGTGGTGGGAAAATCACATTTTTTCAAAATCTAGCTTAAGTTAGACCAAATGGCCCCTCCGGAATGCGGTCATTTTTTCGACCACCTCCAAATGACCTCAACTTTGGCACACATGATCTATTGCACAAACAAAGGTGGTTTTCCAAGGTTTTATTTTGTTTGAATTTTTTATTAATTTATAATGTCCTCTAGGCTGACTGGTCAAAACATCGGTCTATACCTCAGGGGGGCATTGTAAAATATTCTTTTTTCAAATTTTATTTCATAGACATGATTGGCACATGTGGGTCACCATGTTCAAGAAAGTTTGTGTGATTTGGAGGTGGTGGGAAAAATCACATTTTTTCAAAATCTGGCTTAAGTTAGACCAAATGGCCCCTCCGTAATGCGGTCATTTTTTCGACCACCTCCAAATGACCTCAACTTTGGCACACATGATCTATTGCACAAACAAAGGTGGGTTTCCAAGGTTTTATTTTGTTTGAATTTTTTATTAATTTATAATGTCGTCTAGGCTGACTAGTCAAAACATCGGTCTATACCTCAGGTGGGCATCGTAAAATATTCTTTTTCCAAATTTTCTTTCATAGCCATGATTGGCACAAGTGGGTCACCATGTTCAAGAAAGTTTGTGTGATTTGGAGGTGGTGGGAAAAATCACATTTTTTCAAAATCTGGCTTAAGTTAGACCAAATGGCCCCTCCGGAATGCGGTCATTTTTTCGACCACCTCCAAATGACCTCAACATTGGCACACATGATCTATTGCACAAACAAAGGTGGGTTTCCAAGGTTTTATTTTGTTTGAATTTTTTATTAATTTATAATGTCGTCTAGGCTGACTGGTCAAAACATCGGTCTATACCTCAAGGGGGCATTGTAAAATATTCTTTTTCCAAATTTTCTTTCATAGCCATGATTGGCACATGTGTGTCACCATGTTTAAGAAAGTTTGTGTGATTTGGATGTGGTGGGAAATATCAATTTTTTTCAAAAACTGGCCTAAGTTAGACCAAATGGCCCCTCCGGAATGCGGTCAATTTTTCGACCACCTCCAAACCACCTCAAATTTGGCACACATGATCTATTGCACAAACAAAGGTGGTTTTCCAAGGTTTCATATTTTTTGAATTTTTTATTAATTTATAATGCCCTCTAGACTAACCGGTCAAAACATCGGTCTATACCTCAGGGTGGCATTGTAAAATATTCTTTTTCAAAATTTTCTTTCATAGCCACGATTGGAACATGTGGGTCACCATGTTCAAGAAAGTTTGTGCGATTTGGAGGTGGTGGGAAAAATCAAAATTTTTCAAAAACTGGCTTAAGATAGACCAAATGGCCACTCCGGAATGCGGTCATTTTTTCGACCACCTCCAAAGGACCAGAACATTGGCACACATGATCTATTGCACAAACAAAGGTGGGTTTCCCAGGTTTTATATTTTTTTGAATTTTTTTATTAATTTATAAAGCCCTCTACACTGACTGGTCAAAACATCGGTCTATACCTCAGGGGGGCATTGTAAAATATTCTTTTTCCAAATTTTCTTTCATAGCCATGATTGGCACGTGTGGGTAACCATGTTCAAGAAAGTTTGTGCGATTTGGAGGTGGTGGGAAAAATCACATTTTTTTCAAAATATGGCTTAAGGGCCCCTCCGGAACGCGGTCATTTTTTCGACCACCTCCAAATGACCAGAACATTGGCACACATGATCTATTGCACAAACAAAGGTGGGTTTCCAAGGTTTTATATTTTTTTGAATTTTTTATTAATTTATAAAGCCCTCTACACTGACTGGTCAAAACATCGGTCTATACCTCAGGGGGGCATTGTAAAATATTCTTTTTCCAAATTTTCTTTCATAGCCATGATTGGCACATTTGGGGAACCATGTTCAAGAAAGTTTGTGTGATTTGGAGGTGGTGGGAAAAATCACATTTTTTCAAAATATGGCTTAAGTTAGACCAAATGGCCCCTCCGGAATGCGGTCATTTTTTCGACCACCTCCAAATGACCTCAACATTGGCACACATGATCTATTGCACAAACAAAGGTGGTTTTCCAAGGTTTCATATTTTTTGAATTTTTTATTAATTTATAATGCCCTCTACACTCACTTGTCAAAACATCGGTCTATACCTCAGGTGGGCATTGTAAAATATTCTTTTTCCAAATTTTCTTTCATAGGCATGATTGGCACATGTGGGTCACCATGTTTAAGAAAGTTTGTGCGATTTGGAGGTGGTGGGAAAAATCACATTTTTTTTCAAAATATGGCTTAAGGGCCCCTCCGGAATGCGGTCATTTTTTCGACCACCTCCAAATGACCAGAACATTGGCACACATGATCTATTGCACAAAAAAAGGTGGGTTTCCAAGGTTTTATATTTTTTTGAATTTTTTATTAATTTATAAAGCCCTCTACACTGACTCGTCAAAACATCGGTCTATACCTCAGGGGGGCATTGTAAAATATTCTTTTTCCAAATTTTCTTTCATAGCCATGATTGGCACATTTGGGTAACCATGTTCAAGAAAGTTTTTGTGATTTCGAGGTGGTGGGAAAAATCACATTTTTTCAAAATCTAGCTTAAGTTAGACCAAATGGCCCCTCCGGAATGCGGTCATTTTTTCGACCACCTCCAAATGACCTCAACATTGGCACACATGATCTATTGCACAAACAAAGGTGGTTTTCCAAGGTTTCATATTTTTTGAATTTTTTATTAATTTATAATGCCCTCTACACTCACTGGTCAAAACATCGGTCTATACCTCAGGGGGGCATTGTAAAATATTCTTTTTCAAAATTTTCTTTCATAGCCATGATTGGCACATGTGGGTAACCATGTTCAAGAAAGTTTGTGTGATTTGGAGGTGGTGGGAAAAATCACATTTTTTAAAAATATGGCTTAAGTTAGACCAAACGACCCTCGGGAATGCGGTCACTTTTTCGACCACCTCCAAATGACCTCAACATTGGCACACATGATCTATTGCACAAACAAAGGTGGGATTCCAAGGTTTTATATTTTTTTGAATTTTTTATTAATTTGTAATGCCCTCTAGACTGACTGGTCAAAACATCTGTCTATACCTCATGGGGCATTGTAAAATATTCTTTTTCCGAATTTGCTTTCATAGCCATGATTGGCACATGTGGGTCACCATGTTTAAGAAAGTTTGTGTGATTTGGAGGTGGTGGGAAAAATCAATTTTTTTCAAAAACTGGCTTAAGTTAGACCAAATGGCCCCTCCGGAATGCGGTCAATTTTTCGACCACCTCCAAACCACCTCAAATTTGGCACACATGATATATTGCACAAACAAAGGTGGTTTTCCAAGGTTTCATATTTTTTGAATTTTTTATTAATTTATAATGCCCTCTAGACTAACCGGTCAAAACATCGGTCTATACCTCAGGGTGGCATTGTAAGATATTCTTTTTCAAAATTTTCTTTCATAGCCACGATTGGAACATGTGGGTCACCATGTTCAAGAAAGTTTGTGCGATTTGGAGGTGGTGGGAAAAATCAAAATTTTTCAAAAACTGGCTTAAGATAGACCAAATGGCCCCTCCGGAATGCGGTCATTTTTTCGACCACCTCCAAATGACCAGAACATTGGCACACATGATCTATTGCACAAACAAAGGTGGGTTTCCCAGGTTTTATATTTTTTTGAATTTTTTTATTAATTTATAAAGCCCTCTACACTGACTGGTCAAAACATCGGTCTATACCTCAGGGGGGCATTGTAAAATATTCTTTTTCCAAATTTTCTTTCATAGCCATGATTGGCACGTGTGGGTAACCATGTTCAAGAAAGTTCGTGTGATTTGGAGGTGGTGGGAAAAATCACATTTTTTCAAAATATGGCTTAAGTTAGACCAGATGGCCCCTCCGGAATGCGGGCATTTTTTCGACCACCTGCAAATGACCTCAACTTTGGCACACATGATCTATTGCACAAACAAAGGTGGGTTTCCAAGGTTTTATTTTGTTTGAATTTTTTATTTATTAATAATGTCCTCTAGGCTGACTGGTCAAAACATCGGTCTATACCTCAGGGGGGCATTGTAAAATATTCTTTTTCCAAATTTTCTTTCATAGCCATGATTGGCACCTGTGGGTCACCATGTTTAAGAAATTTTGTGTGATTTGGATGCGGTGGGAAATATCACATTTTTTAAAAAACTGGCCTAAGTTAGACCAAATGGCCCCTCCGGAATGCGGTCATTCTTTCGACCACCTCCAAACCACCTCAACTTTGGCACACATGATATATTGCACAAACAAAGGTGGTTTTCCAAGGTTTCATATTTTTTGAATTTTTTATTAATTTATAATGCCCTCTAGACTAACTGCTCAAAACATCGGTCTATACCTCAGGGGGGCATTGTAAAATATTCTTTTTCCAAATTTTCTTTCATAGCCATGATTGGCACATGTGGGTCACCATGTTCAAGAAAGTTTGTGCGATTTGGAGGTGGTGGGAAAAATCACATTTTTTTAAAAATATGGCTTAAGGGCCCCTCCGGAATGCGGTCATTTTTTCGACCACCTCCAAATGACCTCAACATTGGCACACATGATCTATTGCACAAACAAAGGTGGGTTTCCAAGGTTTTATATTTTTTTTGCATTTTTTATTAATCTATAATGCCCTCTAGACTGACTGGTCAAAACATCGGTCTATACCTCACGGGGCATTGTAAAATATTCTTTCTCCAAATTTTCGTTCATAGCCATGATTGGCACATGTGGGTCACCATGTTTAAGAAAGTTTTTGTGATTTGGAGGTGGTGGGAAAATCACATTTTTTCAAAATCTAGCTTAAGTTAGACCAAATGGCCCCTCCGGAATGCGGTCATTTTTTCGACCACCTCCAAATGACCTCAACTTTGGCACACATGATCTATTGCACAAACAAAGGTGGTTTTCCAAGGTTTTATTTTGTTTGAATTTTTTATTAATTTATAATGTCCTCTAGGCTGACTGGTCAAAACATCGGTCTATACCTCAGGGGGGCATTGTAAAATATTCTTTTTTCAAATTTTATTTCATAGACATGATTGGCACATGTGGGTCACCATGTTCAAGAAAGTTTGTGTGATTTGGAGGTGGTGGGAAAAATCACATTTTTTCAAAATCTGGCTTAAGTTAGACCAAATGGCCCCTCCGTAATGCGGTCATTTTTTCGACCACCTCCAAATGACCTCAACTTTGGCACACATGATCTATTGCACAAACAAAGGTGGGTTTCCAAGGTTTTATTTTGTTTGAATTTTTTATTAATTTATAATGTCGTCTAGGCTGACTAGTCAAAACATCGGTCTATACCTCAGGTGGGCATCGTAAAATATTCTTTTTCCAAATTTTCTTTCATAGCCATGATTGGCACAAGTGGGTCACCATGTTCAAGAAAGTTTGTGTGATTTGGAGGTGGTGGGAAAAATCACATTTTTTCAAAATCTGGCTTAAGTTAGACCAAATGGCCCCTCCGGAATGCGGTCATTTTTTCGACCACCTCCAAATGACCTCAACATTGGCACACATGATCTATTGCACAAACAAAGGTGGGTTTCCAAGGTTTTATTTTGTTTGAATTTTTTATTAATTTATAATGTCGTCTAGGCTGACTGGTCAAAACATCGGTCTATACCTCAAGGGGGCATTGTAAAATATTCTTTTTCCAAATTTTCTTTCATAGCCATGATTGGCACATGTGTGTCACCATGTTTAAGAAAGTTTGTGTGATTTGGATGTGGTGGGAAATATCAATTTTTTTCAAAAACTGGCCTAAGTTAGACCAAATGGCCCCTCCGGAATGCGGTCAATTTTTCGACCACCTCCAAACCACCTCAAATTTGGCACACATGATCTATTGCACAAACAAAGGTGGTTTTCCAAGGTTTCATATTTTTTGAATTTTTTATTAATTTATAATGCCCTCTAGACTAACCGGTCAAAACATCGGTCTATACCTCAGGGTGGCATTGTAAAATATTCTTTTTCAAAATTTTCTTTCATAGCCACGATTGGAACATGTGGGTCACCATGTTCAAGAAAGTTTGTGCGATTTGGAGGTGGTGGGAAAAATCAAAATTTTTCAAAAACTGGCTTAAGATAGACCAAATGGCCACTCCGGAATGCGGTCATTTTTTCGACCACCTCCAAAGGACCAGAACATTGGCACACATGATCTATTGCACAAACAAAGGTGGGTTTCCCAGGTTTTATATTTTGTTGAATTTTTTTATTAATTTATAAAGCCCTCTACACTGACTGGTCAAAACATCGGTCTATACCTCAGGGGGGCATTGTAAAATATTCTTTTTCCAAATTTTCTTTCATAGCCATGATTGGCACGTGTGGGTAACCATGTTCAAGAAAGTTTGTGCGATTTGGAGGTGGTGGGAAAAATCACATTTTTTTCAAAATATGGCTTAAGGGCCCCTCCGGAACGCGGTCATTTTTTCGACCACCTCCAAATGACCAGAACATTGGCACACATGATCTATTGCACAAACAAAGGTGGGTTTCCAAGGTTTTATATTTTTTTGAATTTTTTATTAATTTATAAAGCCCTCTACACTGACTGGTCAAAACATCGGTCTATACCTCAGGGGGGCATTGTAAAATATTCTTTTTCCAAATTTTCTTTCATAGCCATGATTGGCACATTTGGGGAACCATGTTCAAGAAAGTTTGTGTGATTTGGAGGTGGTGGGAAAAATCACATTTTTTCAAAATATGGCTTAAGTTAGACCAAATGGCCCCTCCGGAATGCGGTCATTTTTTCGACCACCTCCAAATGACCTCAACATTGGCACACATGATCTATTGCACAAACAAAGGTGGTTTTCCAAGGTTTCATATTTTTTGAATTTTTTATTAATTTATAATGCCCTCTACACTCACTTGTCAAAACATCGGTCTATACCTCAGGTGGGCATTGTAAAATATTCTTTTTCCAAATTTTCTTTCATAGGCATGATTGGCACATGTGGGTCACCATGTTTAAGAAAGTTTGTGCGATTTGGAGGTGGTGGGAAAAATCACATTTTTTTTCAAAATATGGCTTAAGGGCCCCTCTGGAATGCGGTCATTTTTTCGACCACCTCCAAATGACCAGAACATTGGCACACATGATCTATTGCACAAAAAAAGGTGGGTTTCCAAGGTTTTATATTTTTTTGAATTTTTTATTAATTTATAAAGCCCTCTACACTGACTCGTCAAAACATCGGTCTATACCTCAGGGGGGCATTGTAAAATATTCTTTTTCCAAATTTTCTTTCATAGCCATGATTGGCACATTTGGGTAACCATGTTCAAGAAAGTTTTTGTGATTTCGAGGTGGTGGGAAAAATCACATTTTTTCAAAATCTAGCTTAAGTTAGACCAAATGGCCCCTCCGGAATGCGGTCATTTTTTCGACCACCTCCAAATGACCTCAACATTGGCACACATGATCTATTGCACAAACAAAGGTGGTTTTCCAAGGTTTCATATTTTTTGAATTTTTTATTAATTTATAATGCCCTCTACACTCACTGGTCAAAACATCGGTCTATACCTCAGGGGGGCATTGTAAAATATTCTTTTTCCAAATTTTCTTTCATAGCCATGATTGGCACATGTGGGTAACCATGTTCAAGAAAGTTTGTGTGATTTGGAGGTGGTGGGAAAAATCACATTTTTTAAAAATATGGCTTAAGTTAGACCAAACGACCCTCGGGAATGCGGTCACTTTTTCGACCACCTCCAAATGACCTCAACATTGGCACACATGATCTATTGCACAAACAAAGGTGGGATTCCAAGGTTTTATATTTTTTTGAATTTTTTATTAATTTGTAATGCCCTCTAGACTGACTGGTCAAAACATCTGTCTATACCTCATGGGGCATTGTAAAATATTCTTTTTCCGAATTTGCTTTCATAGCCATGATTGGCACATGTGGGTCACCATGTTTAAGAAAGTTTGTGTGATTTGGAGGTGGTGGGAAAAATCAATTTTTTTCAAAAACTGGCTTAAGTTAGACCAAATGGCCCCTCCGGAATGCGGTCAATTTTTCGACCACCTCCAAACCACCTCAAATTTGGCACACATGATATATTGCACAAACAAAGGTGGTTTTCCAAGGTTTCATATTTTTTGAATTTTTTATTAATTTATAATGCCCTCTAGACTAACCGGTCAAAACATCGGTCTATACCTCAGGGTGGCATTGTAAGATATTCTTTTTCAAAATTTTCTTTCATAGCCACGATTGGAACATGTGGGTCACCATGTTCAAGAAAGTTTGTGCGATTTGGAGGTGGTGGGAAAAATCAAAATTTTTCAAAAACTGGCTTAAGATAGACCAAATGGCCCCTCCGGAATGCGGTCATTTTTTCGACCACCTCCAAATGACCAGAACATTGGCACACATGATCTATTGCACAAACAAAGGTGGGTTTCCCAGGTTTTATATTTTTTTGAATTTTTTTATTAATTTATAAAGCCCTCTACACTGACTGGTCAAAACATCGGTCTATACCTCAGGGGGGCATTGTAAAATATTCTTTTTCCAAATTTTCTTTCATAGCCATGATTGGCACGTGTGGGTAACCATGTTCAAGAAAGTTCGTGTGATTTGGAGGTGGTGGGAAAAATCACATTTTTTCAAAATATGGCTTAAGTTAGACCAGATGGCCCCTCCGGAATGCGGGCATTTTTTCGACCACCTGCAAATGACCTCAACTTTGGCACACATGATCTATTGCACAAACAAAGGTGGGTTTCCAAGGTTTTATTTTGTTTGAATTTTTTATTTATTAATAATGTCCTCTAGGCTGACTGGTCAAAACATCGGTCTATACCTCAGGGGGGCATTGTAAAATATTCTTTTTCCAAATTTTCTTTCATAGCCATGATTGGCACCTGTGGGTCACCATGTTTAAGAAATTTTGTGTGATTTGGATGCGGTGGGAAATATCACATTTTTTAAAAAACTGGCCTAAGTTAGACCAAATGGCCCCTCCGGAATGCGGTCATTCTTTCGACCACCTCCAAACCACCTCAACTTTGGCACACATGATATATTGCACAAACAAAGGTGGTTTTCCAAGGTTTCATATTTTTTGAACTTTTTATTAATTTATAATGCCCTCTAGACTAACTGCTCAAAACATCGGTCTATACCTCAGGGGGGCATTGTAAAATATTCTTTTTCCAAATTTTCTTTCATAGCCATGATTGGCACATGTGGGTCACCATGTTCAAGAAAGTTTGTGCGATTTGGAGGTGGTGGGAAAAATCACATTTTTTTCAAAATATGGCTTAAGGGCCCCTCCGGAATGCGGTCATTTTTTCGACCACCTCCAAATGACCAGAACATTGGCACACATGATCTATTGCACAAACAAAGGTGGGTTTCCAAGGTTTTATATTTTTTTGAATTTTTCATTAATTTATAAAGCCCTCTACACTGACTGGTCAAAACATCGGTCTATACCTCAGGGGGGCATTGTAAAATATTCTTTTTCCAAATTTTCTTTCATAGCCATGATTGGCACATTTGGGTAACCATGTTCAAGAAAGTTTGTGTGATTTGGAGGTGGTGGGAAAAATCACATTTTTTCAAAATATGGCTTAAGTTAGACCAAATGGCCCCTCCGGAATGCGGTCATTTTTTCGACCACCTCCAAATGACCTCAACATTGGCACACATGATCTATTGCACAAACAAAGGTGGTTTTCGAAGGTTTCATATTTTTTGAATTTTTTATTAATTTATAATGCCCTCTACACTCACTTGTCAAAACATCGGTCTATACCTCAGGTGGGCATTGTAAAATATTCTTTTTCCAAATTTTCTTTCATAGCCATGATTGGCACATGTGGGTCACCATGTTTAAGAAAGTTTGTGCGATTTGGAGGTGGTGGGAAAAATCACATTTTTTTTCAAAATATGGCTTAAGGGCCCCTCCGGAATGCGGTCATTTTTTCGACCACCTCCAAATGACCAGAGCATTGGCACACATGATCTATTGCACAAACAAAGGTGGGTTTCCAAGGTTTTATATTTTTTTTTGAATTTTTTATTAATTTATAAAGCCCTCTACACTGACTGGTCAAAACATCGGTCTATACCTCAGGGGGGCATTGTAAAATATTCTTTTTCCAAATTTTCTTTCATAGCCATGATTTGCACATTTGGGTAACCATGTTCAAGAAAGTTTTTGTGATTTCGAGGTGGTGGGAAAAATCACATTTTTTCAAAAACTGACCTAAGTTAGACCAAATGGCCCCTCCGGAATGCGGTCATTTTTTCGACCACCTCCAAATGACCTCAACATTGGCACACATGATCTATTGAACAAACAAAGGTGGTTTTCCAAGGTTTCATATTTTTTGAATATTTTATTAATTTATAATGCCCTGTACACTCACTGGTCAAAACATCGGTCTATACCTCAGGGGGGCATTGTAAAATATTATTTTTCCAAATTTTCTTTCATAGCCATGATTGGCACATGTGGGTAACCATGTTCAAGAAAGTTTGTGTGATTTGGAGGTGGTGGGAAAAATCACATTTTTTAAAAATATGGCTTAAGTTAGACCAAACGACCCCTCGGGAATGCGGTCACTTTTTCGACCACCTCCAAATGACCTCAACATTGGCACACATGATCTATTGCACAAACAAAGGTGGGATTCCAAGGTTTTATATTTTTTTGAATTTTTTATTAATTTGTAATGCCCTCTAGACTGACTGGTCAAAACATCTGTCTATTCCTCACGGGGCATTGTAAAATATTCTTTTTCCGAATTTGCTTTCATAGCCATGATTGGCACATGTGGGTCACCATGTTTAAGAAAGTTTGTGTGATTTGGAGGTGGTGGGAAAAATCAATTTTTTTCAAAAACTGGCTTAAGTTAGACCAAATGGCCCCTCCGGAATGCGGTCATTTTTTCGACCACCTCCAAATGACCTCAACTTCGGCACACATGATCTATTGCACAAACAAATGTGGTTTTCCAAGGTTTCATATTTTTGAATTTTTTATAAATTTATAATGCCCTCTAGACTGACTGGTCAAAACTTCGGTCTATACCTCAGGGGGGGCATTGTAAAATATTCTTTTTCAAAATTTTCTTTCATAGCCATGATTGGCACATGTGGGTCACCATTATCAAGAAATTTTGTGTGATTTGGAGGTGGTGGGAAAAATAAAAAAATTTCAAAAATTGGCCTAACTTAGACCAAATGGCCCCTCCGGAATGCGGTCATTTTTTCGACCACCTCCAAATGACCTCAACTTTGGCACACACGATTTATTGCACAAACAAAGGTTGGTTTCCAAGGTTTTATATATTTTTTAATTTTTTATTAATTTATAATGCCCTCTAGACTGACTGGTCAAAACATCGGTCTATACCTCAGGGGGGCATTGTAAAATATTCTTTTTTCAAATTTTCTTTCATAGCCATGATTGGCACATATGGGTCACCATGTTCAAGAAAGTTTGTGTGATTTGGAGGTGGTGGGAAAAATCACATTTTTTCAAAATCTGGCTTAAGTTAGACCAAATGGCCCCTCCGGAATGCGGTCATTTTTTCGACCACCTCCAAATGACCTCAACATTGGCACACATGATCTATTGCACAAACAAAGGTGGTTTTCCAAGGTTTTATATTTTTTTTGATTTTTTTATTAATTTAAAGTGCCCTCTAGACTGATTGGTCAAAACATCGGTCTATACCTCAGGGGGCATTGTAAAATATTATTTTTCCAAATTTTCTTTAATAGCCACTATTGGCACATGTGGGTCACCATGTTCAAGAAAGTTTGTGTGATTTGGAGGTGGTGGGAAAAATCACATTTTTTCAAAATCTGGCTTAAGTTAGACCAAACGGCCCCTCGGGAATGCGGTCATTTTTTCGACCACCTCCAAATGACCTCAACATTGGCACACATGATCTATTGCACAAACAAAGGTGGGTTTCCAAGGTTTTATACTTTTTGAATTTTTTATTAATTTATAATGTCCTCTAGACTGACTGGTCAAAACATCTGTCTATACCTCAGGGAGGCATTGTAAAATATTCTTTTTCCAAATTTTCGTTCATAGCCATGATTGGCACATGTGGGTCACCATGTTTAAGAAAGTTTGTGTGATTTGGAGGTGGTGGGAAAAATCAATTTTTGTCAAAAACTGGCTTAAGTTAGACCAAATGGCCCCTCCGGAATGCGGTCATTTTTTCGACCACCTCCAAATGACCTCAACTTTGGCACACATGATCTATTGCACAAACAAAGGTGGTTTTCCAAGTTTTTATTTTTTTGAATTTTTTATTAATTTATAATGCCCTCTAGGCTGACTGGTCAAAACATCGGTCTATACCTCAGGGGGGCATTGTAAAATATTCTTTTTCCAAATTTGCTTTCATAGCCATGATTGGCACATATGGGTCACCATGTTCAAGAAAGTTTGTGTGATTTGGAGGTGGTGGGAAAAATCACACTTTTTCAAAATCTGACTTAAGTTAGACCAAATGGCCCCTCCAGAATGCGGTCATTTTTTTGACCACCTCAACTTTGGCACACATGATCTATTGCACAAACAAAGGTGGGTTTCCATGGTTTTATATTTTTTTGGAATTTTCTATTAATTTATAATGCCCTCTAGACTGACTGATCAAAACATCGGTCTATACCTCAGGGGGGCATTGTAAAATATTATTTTTCCAAATTTTCTTTCATAGCCATGATTGGCACATGTGGGTCACCATGTTCAAGAAAGTTTGTGTGATTTGGAGGTGGTGGGAAAAATCACATTTTTTCAAAAACTGGCTTAAGTTAGACCAAATGGCCCCTCCAGAATGTGGTCATTTTTTCGACCACCTCCAAACCACCTCAACTTTGGCACACATGATCTATTGCACAAACAAAGGTGGGTTTCCATGGTTGTTTTTTTTGAATTTTTTATTAATTTATAATGCCCTTTAGACTGACTTGTCAAAACATCGGCCTATACCTCAGGGGGGCATTATAAAATATTCTTTTTCAAAATTTTCTTTCATCGCCATGATTGGCACATGTGGGTCACCATGTTCAAGAAAGTTTGTGTGATTTGGATGTGGTGGGAAAAATCACATTTTTTCAAAAACTGACCTAAGTTAGACCAAATGGCCCCTCCGGAATGCGGTCATTTTTTCTACCACCTCCAAATGACCTCAACATTGGCACACATGATCTATTGCACAAACAAAGGTGGGTTTCCAAGGTTTTATATTTTTTTGAATTTTTTATTAATTTATAATGCCCTCTAGACTGACTGGTCAAAACATCGGTCTATACCTCACGGGGCATTGTAAAATATTCTTTCTCCAAATTTTCTTTCATAGCCATGATTGGAACATGTGGGTCACCATGTTTAAGAAAGTTTGTGTGATTTGGATGTGGTGGGAAAAATCACATTTTTTCAAAATCTGGCTTAAGTTAGACCAAAGGGCCCCTCCGGAATGTGGTCATTTTTTCAACCACCTCCAAATGACCTCAACATTGGCACACATGATCTATTGCACAAACAAAGGTGGGTTTCCAAGGTTTTATACTTTTTTGATTTTTTTATTAATTTATAATGCCCTCTAGACTGACTGGTCAAAACATCGGTCTATACCTCAGGGCGGCATTGTAAAATATTCTTTTTTCAAATTTTCTGTCATAGCCATGATTGGCACATGTGGGTCACCATGTTCAATAAAGTTTGTGTGATTTGGAGGTGGTGGGAAAAATCACATTTTTTCAAAATCTGGCTTAAGTTAGACCAAAGGGCCCCTCTGGAATGCGGTCATTTTTTCGACCACCTACAAATGACCTCAATTTGGCACACATGATCTATTGCACAAACAAAGGTGGGTTTCCAAGGTTTTATTTTTTGAATTTTTTATTAATTTATAATATCCTCTAGGCTGACTGGTCAAAACATCGGTCTATACCTCAGGGGGGCATTGTAAAATATTCTTTTTCCAAATTTTCTTTCATAGCCATTATTGGCACATGTGGGTCACCATGTTTAAGAAAGTTTGTGTGATTTGGATGTGGTGGGAAAAATCACATTTTTTTCAAAAACTGGCTTAAGTTAGACCAAATGGCCCCTCCGGAATGCGGTCATTTTTCCAACGACCTCCAAATGACCAGAACATTGGCACACATGATCTATTGCACAAACAAAGGTGGGTTTCCAAGGTTTTATATTTTTTGGAATTTTCTATTAATTTATAATGCCCTCTACACTGACTGGTCAAAACATCGGTCCATACCTCAGGGGGGCATTGTAAAATATTTTTTTTCCAAAATTTCTTTCATAGCCATGATTGGCACATGTGGGTAACCATGTTCAAGAAAGTTTGTGTGATTTGGAGGTGGTGGGAAAAATCACATTTTTTCAAAATCTGGCTTAAGTTAGACCAAATGGCCCCTCCGGAATGCGGTCATTTTTTCGACCACCTCCAAATGACCACAACATTGGCACACATGATCTATTGCACAAACAAAGGTGGGTTTCCAATGTTTTATATATTTTTTGAATTTTTTATTAATTTATAATGCACTCTAGACTGACTGGTCAAAACATCGGTCTATACCTCACGGGGCATTGTAAAATATTCTTTCTCAGAATTTTCTTTCATAGCCATGATTGGCACATGTGGGTCACCATGTTTAAGAAAGTTTGTGTGATTTGGATGTGGTGGGAAGAATCACATTTTTTCAAAAACTGACATAAGTTAGACCAAATGGCCCCTCCGAAATGCGGTCATTTTTTCGACCACCTCCAAATGACCTCAACATTGGCACACATGATCTACTACACGAACAAAGGTGGGTTTCCAAGGTTTTATATATTTATTGAATTTTTTATTAATTTATAATGCCCTCTGCACTGACTGGTCAAAACATCGGTCTATACCTCAGGGGGGCATTGTAAAATATTGTTTTTCCAAATTTTCTTTCATAGCCATGATTGGCACATGTGGTAACCAAGTTCATGAAAGTTTGTGTGATTTGGAGGTGGTGGGAAAAATCACATTTTTTCAAAATCTGGCTTAAGTTAGACCAAAGGGCCCCTCTGGAATGCGGTCATTTTTTCGACCACCTACAAATGACCTCAACTTTGGCACACATGATCTATTGCACAAACAAAGGTGGGTTTCCAAGGTTTTATTTTTTTGAATTTTTTATTAATTTATAATGTCCTCTAGGCTGACTGGTCAAAACATCGGTCTATACCTCAGGGGGGCATTGTAAAATATTCTTTGTCCAAATTTTCTTTCATAGCCATTATTGGCACATGTGGGTCACCATGTTTAAGAAAGTTTGTGTGATTTGGATGTGGTGGGAAAAATCACATTTTTTCAAAAACTGGCTTAAGTTAGACCAAATGGCCCCTCCGGAATGCGGTCATTTTTCCGACGACCTCCAAATGACCAGAACATTGGCACACATGATCTATTGCACAAACAAAGGTGGGTTTCCAAGGTTTTATATTTTTTGGAATTTTCTATTAATTTATAATGCCCTCTACACTGACTGGTCAAAACATCGGTCCATACCTCAGGGGGGCATTGTAAAATATTCTTTTTCCAAATTTTCTTTCATAGCCATGATTGGCACATGTGGGTAACCATGTTCAAGAAAGTTTGTGTGCTTTGGAGGTGGCGGGAAAATCACATTTTTTCAAAATCTGGCTTAAGTTAGACCAAGTGGCCCCTCCGGAATGCGGTCATTTTTTCGACCACCTCCAAATGACCTCAACATTGGCACACATGATCTATTGCACAAACAAAGGTGGGTTTCCAAGGTTTTATATTTTTTTGAATTTTTTATTAATTTATAATGCCCTCTAGACTGACTGGTCAAAACATCGGTCTATACCTCACGGGGCATTGTAAAATATTCTTTCTCAGAATTTTCTTTCATAGCCATGATTGGCACATGTGGGTCACCATGTTTAAGAAAGTTTGTGTGATTTGGATGTGGTGGGAAGAATCACATTTTTTCAAAAACTGACATAAGTTAGACCAAATGGCCCCTCCGGAATGCGGTCATTTTTTCGACCACCTCCAAATGACCTCAACATTGGCACACATGATCTACTACACGAACAAAGGTGGGTTTCCAAGGTTTTATATATTTTTTGAATTTTTTAGTAATTTATAATGCCCTCTGCACTGACTGGTCAAAACATCGGTCTATACCTCAGGGGGGCATTGTAAAATATTGTTTTTCCAAATTTTCTTTCATAGCCATGATTGGCACATGTGGTAACCAAGTTCATGAAAGTTTGTGTGATTTGGAGGTGGTGGGAAAAATCACAATTTTTCAAAATCTGGCTTAAGTTAGACCAAATGGCCCCTCCGGAATGCGGTCATTTTTTCGACCACCTCCAAATGACCTCAACATTGGCACACATGATCTATTGCACAAACAAAGGTGGGTTTCCAAGGTTTTATATTTTTTTGAATTTTTTATTAATTTATAATGCCCTCTAGACTGACTGGTCAAAACATCGGTCTATACCTCACGGGGCATTGTAAAATATTCTTTCTCAGAATTTTCTTTCATAGCCATGATTGGCACATGTGGGTCACCATGTTTAAGAAAGTTTGTGTGATTTGGATGTGGTGGGAAGAATCACATTTTTTCAAAAACTGACATAAGTTAGACCAAATGGCCCCTCCGGAATGCGGTCATTTTTTCGACCACCTCCAAATGACCTCAACATTGGCACACATGATCTACTACACGAACAAAGGTGGGTTTCCAAGGTTTTATATATTTTTTGAATTTTTTATTAATTTATAATGCCCTCTGCACTGACTGGTCAAAACATCGGTCTATACCTCAGGGGGGCATTGTAAAATATTGTTTTTCCAAACTTTCTTTCATAGCCATGATTGGCACATGTGGTAACCAAGTTCATGAAAGTTTGTGTGATTTGGAGGTGGTGGGAAAAATCACATTTTTTCAAAATCTGGCTTAAGTTAGACCAAAGGGCCCCTCTGGAATGCGGTCATTTTTTCGACCACCTACAAATGACCTCAACTTTGGCACACATGATCTATTGCACAAACAAAGGTGGGTTTCCAAGGTTTTATTTTTTTGAATTTTTTATTAATTTATAATGTCCTCTAGGCTGACTGGTCAAAACATCGGTCTATACCTCAGGGGGGCATTGTAAAATATTCTTTTTCCAAATTTTCTTTCATAGCCATGATTGGCACATGTGGGTCACCATGTTTAAGAAAGTTTGTGTGATTTGGATGTGGTGGGAAAAATCACATTTTTTCAAAAACTGGCTTAAGTTAGACCAAATGGCCCCTCCGGAATGCGGTCATTTTTGCGACGACCTCCAAATGACCAGAACATTGGCACACATGATCTATTGCACAAACAAAGGTGGGTTTCCAAGGTTTTATATTTTTCGGAATTTTCTATTAATTTATAATGCCCTCTACACTGACTGGTCAAAACATCGGTCCATACCTCAGGGGGGCATTGTAAAATATTCTTTTTCCAAAATTTCTTTCATAGCCATGATTGGCACATGTGGGTAACCATGTTCAAGAAAGTTTGTGTGATTTGGAGGTGGTGGGAAAAATCACATTTTTTCAAAATCTGGCTTAAGTTAGACCAAATGGCCCCTCCGGAATGCGGTCATTTTTTCGACCACCTCCAAATGACCTCAACATTGGCACACATGATCTATTGCACAAACAAAGGTGGGTTTCCAAGGTTTTATATTTTTTTTTGAATTTTTTATTAATTTATAATGCCCTCTAGACTGACTGGTCAAAACATCGGTCTATACCTCACGGGGCATTGTAAAATATTCGTTCTCAGAATTTTCTTTCATAGCCATGATTGGCACATGTGGGTCACCATGTTTAAGAAATTTTGTGTGATTTGGATGTGGTGGGAAGAATCACATTTTTTCAAAAACTGACATAAGTTAGACCAAATGGTCCCTCCGGAATGCGGTCATTTTTTCGACCACCTACAAATGACCTCAACATTGGCACACATGATCTACTGCACGAACAAAGGTGGATTTCCAAGGTTATATATATTTTTTGAATTTTTTATTAATTTATAATGCCCTCTACACTGACCGGTCAAAACATCGGTCTATACCTCAGGGGGTCATTGTAAAATATTGTTTTTCCAAATTTTCTTTCATAGGCATGATTGGCTCAAGTGGTAACCATGTTCAAGAAAGTTTGTGTGATTTGGAGGTGGTGGGAAAAATCACATTTTTTCAAAATCTGGCTTATGTTAGACCAAACGGCCCCTCCGAAATGCGGTCATTTTTTCGACCACCGCCAAATGACCTCAACATTCGCACACATGATCTATTGCACAAACAAAGGTGGGTTTCCAAGGTTTTATATTTTTTCGATTTTTTTATTAATTTATAATGCCCTCTAGACTGACTAGTCAAAACATCTGTTTATACCTCACGGGGCATTGTAAAATATTCTTTCTCCAAATTTTCTTTCATAGTCATGATTGGCACATGTGGGTCACCATGTTTAAGAAAGTTTGCGTGATTTGGATGTGGTGGGAAAAATCACATTTTTTCAAAAACTGGCCTAAGTTACACCAAATGGCCCCTCCGGAATGCGGTCATTTTTCCGACCACCTCCAAATGACCAGAACATTGGCACACATGATCTATTGCACAAACAAAGGTGGGTTTCCAAGGTTTTATATTTTTTTGAATTTTTTATTAATTTATAATGCCCTCTACACTGACTGGTCAAACATCGGTCTATACCTCAGGGGGGCATTTTATATTATTCTTTTTCCAAATTTTCTTTCATAGCCATGATTGGCACATGTGGGTCACCATGTTCAAGAAAGTTTGTGTGATTTGCATGTGGTGGGAAAAATCACATTTTTTCAAAAACTGACCTAAGTTAGACCAAATGGCCCCTCGGGAATGCGGTCATTTTTTCGACCACCTCCAAACCACCTCAACTTTGGCACACATGATCTATTACACAAACAAAGGTGGGTTTCCAAGGTTTTATATTTTTTTGAATTTTTTATTAATTTATAATGCCCTCTACACTGACTGGTCAAAACATCGGTCTATACCTCAGGGGGGCATTGTAAAATATTATTTTTTGAAATTTTCTTTCATAGCCATGATTGGCACATGTTGGTCACCATGTTCAAGAAAATTTGTGTGACTTGGAGGTGGTGGGAAAAATCACATTTTTTCAAAATCTGGCTTAAGTTAGACCAAATGGCCCCTCTGGAATGCGGTCATTTTTTCGACCACCTCCAAATGACCTCAACTTTGTCACACATGATCTATTGCACAAAAAAAGGTGGGTTTCCAAGGTTTTATTTTTTTGAATTTTTTATTAATTTATAATGTCCTCTAGGCTGACTGGTCAAAACATCAGCTATACCTCAGGGGGGCATTGTAAAATATTCTTTTTCCAAATTTTCTTTCATAGCCATGATTGGCACATGTGGGTCACCATGTTTAAGAAAGTTTGTATGATTTGGATGTGGTGGGAAAAATCACATTTTTTCAAAAACTGGCCTAAGTTGGACCAAATGGCCCCTCCGGAATGCGGTCATTTTTTCGACCACCTCCAAACCACCTCAACTTTGGCACACATGGTCTATTGCACAATCAAAGGTGGGTTTCCAAGGTTTCATATTTTTTGAATTTTTTATTAATTTATAATGCCCTCTAGACTGACTGGTCAAAACATCGGTCTATACCTGAGGGTGGCATTGTAAAATATTCTTTTTCAAAATTTTCTTTCATAGCCATGATTCGCACATGTGGGTCACCATGTTCAAGAAAGTTTGTGTGATTTGGAGGTTGTGGGAAAAATCAATTTTTTTCAAAAACTGGCTTAAGATAGACCAAATGGCCCCTCCGGAATGCGGTTTCCAAGGTTTTATATTTTTTGGAATTTTCTATTAATTTATATTGCTCTCTACACGGACTGGTCAAAACATCGGTCTATACCTCGGGGGGGCGTTGTAAAATATTCTTTTTCCAAATTTTCTTTCATAGCCATGATTGGCACATGTGGGTAACCATGTTCAAGAAAGTTTGTGTGATTTGGAGGTGGTGGGAAAAATCACATTTTTTCAAAATCTGGCTTAAGTTAGACCAAATGGCCCCTCCGGAATGCGGTCATTTTTTCGACCACCTCCAAATGACCTCAACATTGGCACACATGATCTATTGCACAAACAAAGGTGGGTTTCCAAGGTTTTATATTTTTTTGACATTTTTATTAATTTATAATGCCCTCTAGACTGACTGGTCAAAACATCGGTCTATACCTCACGGGGCATTCTAAAATATTCGTTCTTAGAATTTTCTTTCATAGCCATGATTAGCACATGTGGGTCACCATGTTTAAGAAAGTTTGTGTGATTTGGATGTGGTGGGAAGAATCACATTTTTTCAAAAACTGACATAAGTTAGACCAAATGGTCCCTCCGGAATGCGGTCATTTTTTCGACCACCTACAAATGACCTCAACATTGGCACACATGATCTACTGCACGAACAAAGGTGGGTTTCCAAGGTTATATATATTTTTTGAATTTTTTATTAATTTATAATGCCCTCTACACTGACCGGTCAAAACATCGGTCTATACCTCAGGGGGGCATTGTAAAATATTGTTTTTCCAAATTTTCTTTCATAGGCATGATTGGCTCATGTGGTAACCATGTTCAAGAAAGTTTGTGTGATTTGGAGGTGGTGGGAAAAATCACATTTTTTCAAAATCTGGCTTATGTAAGACCAAACGGCCCCTCCGAAATGCGGTCATTTTTTCGACCACCGCCAAATGACCTCAACATTGGCACACATGATCTATTGCACAAACAAAGGTGGGTTTCCAAGGTTTTATATTTTTTTGATTTTTTTATTAATTTATAATGCCCTCTAGACTGACTAGTCAAAACATCTGTTTATACCTCACGGGGCATTGTAAAATATTCTTTCTCCAAATTTTCTTTCATAGCCATGATTGGCACATGTGGGTCACCATGTTTAAGAAAGTTTGCGTGATTTGGATGTGGTGGGAAAAATCACATTTTTTCAAAAACTGGCCTAAGTTACACCAAATGGCCCCTCCGGAATGCGGTCATTTTTCCGACCACCTCCAAATGACCAGAACATTGGCACACATGATCTATTGCACAAACAAAGGCGGGTTTCCAAGGTTTTATATTTTTTTGAATTTTTTATTAATTTATAATGCCCTCTACACTGACTGGTCAAACATCGGTCTATACCTCAGGGGGGCATTGTAAAATATTGTTTTTCCAAATTTTCTTTCATAGCCATGATTGGCACATGTGGTAACCAAGTTCATGAAAGTTTGTGTGATTTGGAGGTGGTGGGAAAAATCACATTTTTTCAAAATCTGGCTTAAGTTAGACCAAATGGCCCCTCGGGAATGCGGTCATTTTTTCGACCACCTCCAAACCACCTCAACTTTGGCACACATGATCTATTACACAAACAAAGGTGGGTTTCCAAGGTTTTATATTTTTTTGAATTTTTTATTAATTTATAATGCCCTCTACACTGACTGGTCAAAACATCGGTCTATACCTCAGGGGGGCATTGTAAAATATTATTTTTCGAAATTTTCTTTCATAGCCATGATTGGCACATGTTGGTCACCATGTTCAAGAAAATTTGTGTGATTTGGAGGTGGTGGGAAAAATCACATTTTTTCAAAATCTGGCTTAAGTTAGACCAAATGGCCCCTCTGGAATGCGGTCATTTTTTCGACCACCTCCAAATGACCTCAACTTTGTCACACATGATCTATTGCACAAACAAAGGTGGGTTTCCAAGGTTTTATTTTTTTGAATTTTTTATTAATTTATAATGTCCTCTAGGCTGACTGGTCAAAACATCAGCTATACCTCAGGGGGGCATTGTAAAATATTCTTTTTCCAAATTTTCTTTCATAGCCATGATTGGCACATGTGGGTCACCATGTTTAAGAAAGTTTGTGTGATTTGGATGTGGTGGGAAAAATCACATTTTTTCAAAAACTGGCCTAAGTTAGACCAAATGGCCCCTCCGGAATGCGGTCATTTTTTCGACCACCTCCAAACCACCTCAACTTTGGCACACATGGTCTATTGCACAATCAAAGGTGGGTTTCCAAGGTTTCATATTTTTTGAATTTTTTATTAATTTATAATGCCCTCTAGACTGACTGGTCAAAACATCGGTCTATACCTGAGGGTGGCATTGTAAAATATTCTTTTTCAAAATTTTCTTTCATAGCCATGATTCGCACATGTGGGTCACCATGTTCAAGAAAGTTTGTGTGATTTGGAGGTTGTGGGAAAAATCATTTTTTTTCAAAAACTGGCTTAAGATAGACCAAATGGCCCCTCCGAAATGCGGTTTCCAAGGTTTTATATTTTTTGGAATTTTCTATTAATTTATATTGCGCTCTACATAGACTGGTCAAAACATCGGTCTATACCTCGGGGGGGCGTTGTAAAATATTCTTTTTCCAAATTTTCTTTCATAGCCATGATTCGCACATTTGGGTCACCATGTTCAAGAAAGTTTGTGTGATTTGGAGGTTGTGGGAAAAATCAATTTTTTTCAAAAACTGGCTTAAGATAGACCAAATGGCCCCTCCGGAATGCGGTTTCCAAGGTTTTATATTTTTTGGAATTTTCTATTAATTTATATTGCTCTCTACACGGACTGGTCAAAACATCGGTCTATACCTCGGGGGGGCGTTGTAAAATATTCTTTTTCCAAATTTTCTTTCATAGCCATGATTGGCACATGTGGGTAACCATGTTCAAGAAAGTTTGTGTGATTTGGAGGTGGTGGGAAAAATCACATTTTTTCAAAATCTGGCTTAAGTTAGACCAAATGGCCCCTCCGGAATGCGGTCATTTTTTCGACCACCTCCAAATGACCTCAACATTGGCACACATGATCTATTGCACAAACAAAGGTGGGTTTCCAAGGTTTTATATTTTTTTGACATTTTTATTAATTTATAATGCCCTCTAGACTGACTGATCAAAACATCGGTCTATACCTCACGGGGCATTGTAAAATATTCGTTCTTAGAATTTTCTTTCATAGCCATGATTAGCACATGTGGGTCACCATGTTTAAGAAAGTTTGTGTGATTTGGATGTGGTGGGAAGAATCACATTTTTTCAAAAACTGACATAAGTTAGACCAAATGGTCCCTCCGGAATGCGGTCATTTTTTCGACCACCTACAAATGACCTCAACATTGGCACACATGATCTACTGCACGAACAAAGGTGGGTTTCCAAGGTTATATATATTTTTTGAATTTTTTATTAATTTATAATGCCCTCTACACTGACCGGTCAAAACATCGGTCTATACCTCAGGGGGGCATTGTAAAATATTGTTTTTCCAAATTTTCTTTCATAGGCATGATTGGCTCATGTGGTAACCATGTTCAAGAAAGTTTGTGTGATTTGGAGGTGGTGGGAAAAATCACATTTTTTCAAAATCTGGCTTATGTAAGACCAAACGGCCCCTCCGAAATGCGGTCATTTTTTCGACCACCGCCAAATGACCTCAACATTGGCACACATGATCTATTGCACAAACAAAGGTGGGTTTCCAAGGTTTTATATTTTTTTGATTTTTTTATTAATTTATAATGCCCTCTAGACTGACTAGTCAAAACATCTGTTTATACCTCACGGGGCATTGTAAAATATTCTTTCTCCAAATTTTCTTTCATAGCCATGATTGGCACATGTGGGTCACCATGTTTAAGAAAGTTTGCGTGATTTGGATGTGGTGGGAAAAATCACATTTTTTCAAAAACTGGCCTAAGTTACACCAAATGGCCCCTCCGGAATGCGGTCATTTTTCCGACCACCTCCAAATGACCAGAACATTGGCACACATGATCTATTGCACAAACAAAGGCGGGTTTCCAAGGTTTTATATTTTTTTGAATTTTTTATTAATTTATAATGCCCTCTACACTGACTGGTCAAACATCGGTCTATACCTCAGGGGGGCATTGTAAAATATTGTTTTTCCAAATTTTCTTTCATAGCCATGATTGGCACATGTGGTAACCAAGTTCATGAAAGTTTGTGTGATTTGGAGGTGGTGGGAAAAATCACATTTTTTCAAAATCTGGCTTAAGTTAGACCAAATGGCCCCTCGGGAATGCGGTCATTTTTTCGACCACCTCCAAACCACCTCAACTTTGGCACACATGATCTATTACACAAACAAAGGTGGGTTTCCAAGGTTTTATATTTTTTTGAATTTTTTATTAATTTATAATGCCCTCTACACTGACTGGTCAAAACATCGGTCTATACCTCAGGGGGGCATTGTAAAATATTATTTTTCGAAATTTTCTTTCATAGCCATGATTGGCACATGTTGGTCACCATGTTCAAGAAAATTTGTGTGATTTGGAGGTGGTGGGAAAAATCACATTTTTTCAAAATCTGGCTTAAGTTAGACCAAATGGCCCCTCTGGAATGCGGTCATTTTTTCGACCACCTCCAAATGACCTCAACTTTGTCACACATGATCTATTGCACAAACAAAGGTGGGTTTCCAAGGTTTTATTTTTTTGAATTTTTTATTAATTTATAATGTCCTCTAGGCTGACTGGTCAAAACATCAGCTATACCTCAGGGGGGCATTGTAAAATATTCTTTTTCCAAATTTTCTTTCATAGCCATGATTGGCACATGTGGGTCACCATGTTTAAGAAAGTTTGTGTGATTTGGATGTGGTGGGAAAAATCACATTTTTTCAAAAACTGGCCTAAGTTAGACCAAATGGCCCCTCCGGAATGCGGTCATTTTTTCGACCACCTCCAAACCACCTCAACTTTGGCACACATGGTCTATTGCACAATCAAAGGTGGGTTTCCAAGGTTTCATATTTTTTGAATTTTTTATTAATTTATAATGCCCTCTAGACTGACTGGTCAAAACATCGGTCTATACCTGAGGGTGGCATTGTAAAATATTCTTTTTCAAAATTTTCTTTCATAGCCATGATTCGCACATGTGGGTCACCATGTTCAAGAAAGTTTGTGTGATTTGGAGGTTGTGGGAAAAATCATTTTTTTTCAAAAACTGGCTTAAGATAGACCAAATGGCCCCTCCGAAATGCGGTTTCCAAGGTTTTATATTTTTTGGAATTTTCTATTAATTTATATTGCGCTCTACATAGACTGGTCAAAACATCGGTCTATACCTCGGGGGGGCGTTGTAAAATATTCTTTTTCCAAATTTTCTTTCATAGCCATGATTCGCACATTTGGGTCACCATGTTCAAGAAAGTTTGTGTGATTTGGAGGTTGTGGGAAAAATCAATTTTTTTCAAAAACTGGCTTAAGATAGACCAAATGGCCCCTCCGGAATGCGGTTTCCAAGGTTTTATATTTTTTGGAATTTTCTATTAATTTATATTGCTCTCTACACGGACTGGTCAAAACATCGGTCTATACCTCGGGGGGGCGTTGTAAAATATTCTTTTTCCAAATTTTCTTTCATAGCCATGATTGGCACATGTGGGTAACCATGTTCAAGAAAGTTTGTGTGATTTGGAGGTGGTGGGAAAAATCACATTTTTTCAAAATCTGGCTTAAGTTAGACCAAATGGCCCCTCCGGAATGCGGTCATTTTTTCGACCACCTCCAAATGACCTCAACATTGGCACACATGATCTATTGCACAAACAAAGGTGGGTTTCCAAGGTTTTATATTTTTTTGACATTTTTATTAATTTATAATGCCCTCTAGACTGACTGATCAAAACATCGGTCTATACCTCACGGGGCATTGTAAAATATTCGTTCTTAGAATTTTCTTTCATAGCCATGATTAGCACATGTGGGTCACCATGTTTAAGAAAGTTTGTGTGATTTGGATGTGGTGGGAAGAATCACATTTTTTCAAAAACTGACATAAGTTAGACCAAATGGTCCCTCCGGAATGCGGTCATTTTTTCGACCACCTACAAATGACCTCAACATTGGCACACATGATCTACTGCACGAACAAAGGTGGGTTTCCAAGGTTATATATATTTTTTGAATTTTTTATTAATTTATAATGCCCTCTACACTGACCGGTCAAAACATCGGTCTATACCTCAGGGGGGTATTGTAAAATATTGTTTTTCCAAATTTTCTATCATAGGCATGATTGGCTCATGTGGTAAGCATGTTCAAGAAAGTTTGTGTGATTTGGAGGTGGTGGGAAAAATCACATTTTTTCAAAATCTGGCTTATGTTAGACCAAACGGCCCCTCCGAAATGCGGTCATTTTTTCGACCATCGCCAAATGACCTCAACATTGGCACACATGATCTATTGCACAAACAATGGTGGGTTTCCAAGGTTTTATATTTTTTTGAATTTTTTATTAATTTATAATGCCCTCTAGACTGGCTGGTCAAAACATCTGTCTATACCTCACGGGGCATTGTAAAATATTCTTTTTCCGAATTTTCTTTCATAGCCATGATTGGCACATGTGGGTCACCATGTTCAAGAAAGTTTGTGTGATTTGGAGGTGGTGGGAAAAATCAATTTTTTTCAAAATCTAGCTTAAGTTAGACCAAATGGCCCCTCCGGAATGCTGTCATTTTTTCGAGCACCTCCAAATGACCTCAACATTGGCACACATGATCTACTGCACAAGCAAAGGTGGGTTTCCAAGGTTTTATATATTTTTGATTTTTTTATTAATTTATAATGCCCTCTACACTGACTGGTCAAAACATCGGTCTATACCTCAGGGGGGCATTGTAAAATATTCTTTTTCCAAATTATCTTTCATAGCCATGATTGGCACATGTGGGTAACAATGTTCAAAAAAGTTTGTGTGATTTGGAGGTGGTGGGAAAAATCACATTTTTTCAAAATCTGGCTTAAGTTAGACCAAATGGCCCTTCCGGAATGCGGTCATTTTTTCGACCAGCGCCAAATGACCTCAACATTGGCACACATGATCTATTGCACAAACAATGGTGGGTTTCCAAGGATTTATATTTTTTTGAATTTTTTATTAATTTATAATGCCCTCTAGACTGGCTGGTCAAAACATCTGTCTATACCTCACGGGGCATTGTAAAATATTCTTTCTCCAAATTTTCTTTCATAGCCATGATTTGCACATGTGGGTCACCATGTTTAAGAAAGTTTGTGTGATTTGGATTTGGTGGGAAAAATCACATTTTTTCAAAAACTGCCTAAGTTAGACCAAATGGCCCCTCCGGAATGCGGTCATTTTTCCGACCACCTCCAAATGACTAGAACATTGGCACACATGATCTATTGCACAAACAAAGGTGGGTTTCCAAGGTTTTATATTTTTTTGAATTTTTTATTAATTTGTAATGCCCTCTAGACTGACTGGTCAAAACATCGGTCTATACCTCACGGGGCATTGTAAAATATTCTTTTTCCGAATTTTCTTTCATAGCCATGATTGGCACATGTGGGTCACCATGTTCAAGAAAGTTTGTGTGATTTGGAGGTGGTGGGAAAAATCAATTTTTTTCAAAATCTAGCTTAAGTTAGACCAAATGGCCCCTCCGGAATGCGGTCATTTTTTCGAGCACCTCCAAATGACCTCAACATTGGCACACATGATCTACTGCACAAGCAAAGGTGGGTTTCCAAGGTTTTATATATTTTTGATTTTTTTATTAATTTATAATGCCCTCTACACTGACTGGTCAAAACATCGAACTATACCTCAGGGGGGCATTGTAAAATATTCTTTTTCCAAATTATCTTTCATAGCCATGATTGGCACATGTGGGTAACCATGTTCAAAAAAGTTTGTGTGATTTGGAGGTGGTGGGAAAAATCACATTTTTTCAAAATCTGGCTTAAGTTAGACCAAATGGCCCTTCCGGAATGCGGTCATTTTTTCGACCAGCGCCAAATGACCTCAACATTGGCACACATGATCTATTGCACAAACAAAGGTGGGTTTCCAAGGTTTTATATTTTTTTGAATTTTTTATTATTTATAATGCCCTCTAGACTGACTCGTCAAAACATCTGTCTATACCTCACGGGGCATTGTAAAATATTCTTTCTCCAAATTTTCTTTCATAGCCATGATTGGCACATGTGGGTCACCATGTTTAAGAAAGTTTGTGTGATCTGGATGTGGTGGGAAAAATCACATTTTTTTCAAAAACTGGCCTAAGTTAGACCAAATGGCCCCTCCGTAATGCGGTCATTTTTTCGACCACCGCCAAATGACCTCAACATTGGCACACATGATCTATTGCACAAAAAAAGGTGGGTTTCCAAGGTTTTATATTTTTTAAATTTTTATTAATTTATAATGCACTCTACCCTGACTGGTCAAACATCAGTCTATACCTCAGGGGGGCATTTCAAATTATTCTTTTTCCAAATTTTCTTTCATAGCCATGATTGGCACATGTGCGTCACCATGTTCAAGAAAGTTTGTGTGATTTGGATGTGGTGGGAAAAATCACATTTTTTCAAAAACTAACCTAAGTTAGACCAAATGGCCCCTCCGAAATGCGGTCATTTTTTCGACCACCTCCAAACCACCTCAACTTTGGCACACATGATCTATTGCACAAACAAAGGTGGGTTTCCAAGGTTTTATATTTTTTTTGAATTTTTTATTAATTTATAATGCCCTCTAGACTGACTGGTCAAAACATCGGTCTATACCTAAGTGGGGGCATTGTAAAATATTCTTTTTCAAAATTTTCTTTCATAGCCATGATTGGCACATGTTGGTCACCATGTTCAAGAAAGTTTGTGTGATTTGGAGGTGGTGGGAAAAATCAATTTTTTTCAAAATCTAGCTTATGTTAGACCAAATGGCCCCTCCGGAATGCGGTCATTTTTTTGACCACCTCCAAATGACCTCAACATTGGCACACATGATCTACTGCACAAGCAAAGGTGGGTTTCCAAGGTTTTATATTTTTTTGAATTTTTTATTAATTTATAATGCCCTCTACACTGACTGGTCAAAACATCGGTCTATACCTCAGGGGGGCATTGTAAAATATTGTTTTTCCAAATTTTCTTTCATAGCCATGATTGGCACATGTGGTAACCAAGTTCATGAAAGTTTGTGTGATTTGGAGGTGGTGGGAAAAATCACATTTTTTCAAAATCTGGCTTAAGTTAGACCAAATGGCCCCTCCGGAATGCGGTCATTTTTCCGACCACCTCCAAATGACCTTAGCTTTGGCACACATGATCTATTGCACAAACAAAGGTGGTTTTCCAAGGTTTCATACTTTTTGAATTTTTTATAAATTTATAATGCCCTCTAGACTGACTGGTCAAAACATCGGTCTATACCTTAGGGGGGCATTGTAAAATATTCTTTTTCAAAATTTTCTTACATAGCCATGATTGGAACATGTGGGTCACCATGTTCAAGAAATTTTGTGTGATTTGGAGGTGGTGGGAAAAATCAAATTTTTTCAAAAATTGGCTTAAGTTAGACCAAATGGCCCCTCCGGAATGCGGTCATTTGTTCGACCACCTCCAAATGACCTCAAGTTTGGCACACATGATTTATTGCACTAACAAAGGTGGGTTTCCAAGGTTTTATATTTTTTTGAATTTTTTTTAATTTATAATGCCCTCTAGACTGACTGGTCAAAACATCGGTCTATACCTCAGGAGGGCATTGTAAAATATTCTTTTTTCAAATTTTATTTCATAGCCATGATTGGCACATGTGGGTCACCATGTTCAAGAAAGTTTGTGTGATTTGGAGGTGGTGGAAAAAATCACATTTTTTCAAAATCTGGCTTAAGTTAGACCAAATGGCCCCTCCGGAATGTGGTCATTTTTTCGACCACCTCCAAATGACCTCAACGTTGGCACACATGATCTATTGAACAAACAAAGGTGGGTTTCCAAGGTTTTATTTTTTTGAATTTTTTATTAATTTATAATGTCCTCTAGGCTGACTGGTCAAAACATCGGTCTATACCTCAGGGGGGCATTGTAAAATATTATTTTTCCAAATTTTCTTTCATAGCCATGATTGGCACATGTGGGTCACCATGTTTAGTAAAGTTCGTGTGATTTGGATGTGGTGGGAAAAATCACATTTTTAAAAAAACTGGCCTAAGTTAGACCAAATGGCCCCTCCGGAATGCGGTCATTTTTTCGACCACCTCCAAACCACCTCAACTTTGGCACACATGATCTATTGCACAAACAAAGGTGGTTTTCCAAGGTTTCATATTTTTTGAATTTTTTATTAATTTATAATGCCCTCTAGACTAACTGGTCAAAACATCTGTCTATACCTCAGGGTGGCATTGTAAAATATTCTTTTTCAAAATTTTCTTTCATAGCCATGATTGGCACATGTGGGTCACCATGTTCAAGAAAGTTTGTGCGATTTGGAGGTGGTGGGAAAAATCAATTTTTTTCAAAAACTAGCTTAAGATAGACCAAATGGCCCCTCCGGAATGCGGTCATTTTTTCGACCACCTCCAAATGACCAGAACATTGGCACACCTGATCTATTGCACAAACAAAGGTGGGTTTCCAAGGTTTTATATTTTTTTAAATTTTTTATTAATTTATAATGCCCTCTACACTGACTGGTCAAAACATCTGTCTATACCTCAGGGGGCATTGTAAAATATTCTTTTTCCAAATTTTCTTTCATAGCCATGATTGTCACATGTGGGTAACCATGTTCAAGAAAGTTTGTGTGATTTGGAGGTGGTGGGAAAAATCACATTTTTTCAAAATCTGGCTTAAGTAAGACCAAATGGCCCCTCCGGAATGCGGTCATTTTTTCGACCATCTCCAAACAACCTCAACTTTGGCCAACATGATATATTACACAAACAAAGGTGGTTTTCCAAGGTTTAATATTTTTTGAATTTTTTTATTAATTTATAATGCCCTCTAGACTGACTGGTCAAAATATCGGTCTATACCTCAGGGTGGCATTGTAAAATATTCTTTTTCCAAATTTTCTTTCATAGCCATGATTGGCACATGTGGGTAACTGTCGGGGTGGACGGCGTCCCCCGCGAGCACCTATGGGGCCGGAGCCCCTTTCATTGTCCGGTGAGGGGGGCGGAGGGAGCGCGGAGAGCAGATCGAGGCGAGCACATGGGCGGTTTACCCAGGTTCGGGCCGCGATGGACGCGTAAAACCCTACTCCTGCTTGGTTGTATTGAACTGGGGAGCTCGGGAGCTTGGAGAGCTAGCTACACCGAGCGTATGGCTGTCTGGATCCCAAATCTCCGAACCCCCCGAACCCCCACTACGTTGCACACGGGCCTCCTTTTATAGCGCAAAGGGGTCACCGACAGGTCTCAACGTAAGAGAAAGGGGTAAAAGTGTAAAAGGGGTGGAAGTTGTAACAGTGCGGGAACAGTGGCGCTACAGTGCGGCACAGTGTTATCATACCTACTTCTGACGGTAGGGGACAAGGGCATTAAATTCCCGTCACGGTCGCCCGGACAGCACCGAGGCGGACCGTTAGGTGCGCCACCGCTTGCCACGATGGTGGCTGCATGCCACCGCATACCCCAGGCTGCGCGGTGCCCCGCCACGTGCCCTTGGGGGAAGCACCGGAGCGACGCGTGGGCGGGCGAGCTGGAGCGCAGTCCTGAGGTGGCGATTTGCCGCGGCAAGTGGCTTGCCGCGGGGGTAATCTTCCTGTGCCTGATAGCTTTCCGGCTATCAGGCCTTGCCGGGGCGCATGGCGCGCCGTGGCGGGCTTCTCTTGTGGTGCCTGGGTTCGGCCTTCCCGACAAGCTCCTCTTGTCGGGGTCTCGATCTTCTGTCTCGTATACTTTGTTCTTGGATGGTATTACATGGGCTTAGTCGTCCCGGCAAGCTCCTCTTGCCGGGGACTTGTCTTCTTGGCCCGGCAAGCTCCTCTTGCCGGGGGCCTTGTCTTGAATGCTTGGTCTTCTCTTGGCGCTTCCTGGGCGGGCCTCGCCGCAGGGTGCTACAACTGCCCGTGCACAAGTCTGGGGTACTAAGGTACCCCTACTTTAGTACACCGACAGGAGCCCCCGGGCCTAGGCCACACACGGTGCCGAGCGTCGTTGGGCCAGGCCCTAACAGTGCACGGGCACGCGTGGCCTTGGTCGCGCTGCTCCTTAACTCCGCATCCGTCGCACCTTCCCCAGGCGGCGCGCGCTTATCGCGGCGTCGTGGGGGCGAAACGCCCGTTCCCTCTTTAAGTGGAGGGAGGTGCGGAGGCGCGGCTCGATAATGAACCGGGGTGAGGCGCGGCTTTCGAGGCGTCCGTTCCCCATAATCACGGGATGGGGAGAGGTCGTCCCACCCGTCGCCTCGGTTCTGCGCGCCCACCACGCGGTCCTCATGCACTCGGAGTCGCGGCGGCGGAGGCAGGGAGTCGGCCGGCGCGGGTCGATGCAGTGGGTCGGCCCCAGTCGCCTGCCCTTCCTCCGCTTCTATTGGAGGAGCGAGGCGGCCGCGTTCCCACTCCGCCCCTTTATAAGGAGCGAAAGGGGACGACGGAAATCCGCACTCCATCTCCTTCCTCCTTCTGCTTCTGGTTTCCTTCCCCCATCTGTGATGGAGGGGGGGAACCCTGGTTCTTCTTCGGTTGCCGCGAGGGTGTCTGCTAGGCAACGTGCCCCTCCTCCCCTTGCGCCCGCGGCGGCGGAGCCGGTCGTCAGGGGAAGAGGGAGAGGGCGAGGTCGCGGACGAGGTCGTGGACGGGGCCGAGGCGCTCGGGGCGGACGGATCGGTGCGCCGTCCTTGCCTCCGCCAGCGGCTCCGTTCCTTCCCGCGGTCCATCTCGGGGACGACCCCCGTGAGTTCATTATCAGGCTGCGCCGGGCGCCTCGTCGCCGCCTCCGGCTTCCCGCTCCATTCGCGAACGTGTTGGAGGTGGAGCAGCCTGAGACGCTAAACCTGGGCATGAGGGGCTGCGGGATCAGTGGGACGCGAGTCCACGTCGAGTCCCGAGCCCCCGGCGTGGTGTGTCTGGGCCGCGGGTAGAAGACGTTCGCCCGGATCCACAGCTTGACGGAGGGGTTCACCCTGCACTTTAAGCTAGTGGGGGAGGACCTCCTCTCCGTCAAGGCCTTCTGGGGCTTCGGCATCCGGGCCCGGTGCTGCGAAGATAGCTCCTCCGACAGCGAAGGCTCCTCCTCGAGCAAGAGTGACAAGGAGGGGAGCGACAGCGACGACGAGGGGAGCAGCCGCCGGGATGACGGGTCCGACTAGGCGTCGGTCGCAGCTTCGTGTGGCACCGGCGGCCCCATCGTCCGCGCTGGGCTCCGTGAACTCCCCGGGGTCGTCTCCTTGGGCGACTGGCGTAGGGGGGGCTGCTGAGGAGGATAGAGGGCGGACGTCGAAGGCCGCGAAGTCGGAGTACGGGCCGACTTCGACAGCTGGCTGACGCTCCGGTGCCTCGTGTTCCAGATGCGCCCCAGACGCCGTCATCACCCTTGCTCTCGGTGACGACCACCGGGGTCTTCTCTTCGGCCCGGCAAGCTCCTCTTGCCGGGGGCTTGATCTCCTCGGGCGGCCGGAGTGGCGAGGCTGGGGAAGAGGAAGAGGCTGGCGGCAAGGCCGCTGCCTCATCTTCCAGCTCTGCCTCCGGCGCCTCCGTCTTCTTCAGCCTCCGGAGACCCCCGGGCGGAGCCCCCGGATCTTCCCTTGGTGCCTTCTGCCACCCGTAGCTCGCCTAGGTGCCCCCTTCGCCCTCTTCGCCTACTTGCCATACCTCCTGAGGAGAGAGACAAGAAAGGGATTACGGGCACCTTATCTCTTTTCAGCTTGTAAGCCTTCGGGCCTTAGTTGCGTTTAAGCCTTGTAATCCCTCCTTTCATGTTTTTCATTCTCTCTGAACTGTACCTGAGTGGAATGTTTTTAATGAAAAGGGGATGTTTGTCGGATCATTTGTCTCGCGGGTGGAAACCGCGGTAAGGAACGAATCCTTTACATCGTTAAGATAGACAGTTTCTCGCCCGGCAACAGGCCCAGCCGCTCCCTCGCACTGCTCGACCTTTCTCACGCCCTTGCCGGAGGCGGGGAGCAGGCGGGTTCCGGCCCCTCGCTTCCCTCCCCCTTGCTGCCGCGGCTGCTATCGAAACGGGCCCCAGGAACGCGCTCTGGGGCTTGCTGCTAAGAGAGCACGGTAGCTTTTCAGGAGGAAAGGAGGCTTTCAAATTCCACAGTCCATAAGAGAATGCATGATGAGGGATGCAAAAACTTATCTGAGGTTGCAGCCCCCGGCGACTCTGGCTCGCCGGGGCGTAGGTGTTGGCTCGTCCTTCTCCTCTTCCTTGTCCTTGAGCGGCCCGGCAAGGACATTCAATTCCTGCGAGCCAAAGGGAAAGGACGGGAAAAAGACGCGGACTCGACCTCTAAGTTAGGGGTTAGCGACAGTTAGGAACTGACCACCCTAACCAAGGACGAGACTCTGACTCAGCATGCATGCTAAAATCTAGGGCGCCAGCGCTTCTTTATCTTCGGCCGGGGGCTTCGCCTGGCTTTGTACGAGGGCTTACATGCAACATCGGCAAGGCCTGCACAAACCGGTGGTTGCCGGAGCGGATCACGGCAACCGCGCCTTATGGGCGAAACTTGCGAAGATGCTCTATGTTCCCAGGAGTTGCTCACTGGTAGGCCCTCTTCGGTCTTGAGGCGGACAGCGCCGGGCCTCGCGACTCGTCTCACCCGATAAGGGCCTTCCTGCTTCGGCGTCGACTTGTTATAATTCTTGGCCGACTGAACGTGCCTAAGAACAAGGTCGCCTAACAGGGCAACTTTATCTGATGCCAGGGGCTT
The DNA here is from genome assembly GCA_032464435.1 of Aegilops umbellulata. Classification (NCBI taxonomy): domain Eukaryota; kingdom Viridiplantae; phylum Streptophyta; class Magnoliopsida; order Poales; family Poaceae; genus Aegilops; species Aegilops umbellulata. The sequence continues at coordinate 556,653,719 of CP136057.1, forward strand.
CGCCTGGCTTTGTACAAGGGGTTACATGCAGCAGCGGCAAGGCCTGTACAAACCGATGGTTGCCGGAGCGGATCACGGCAACCGCGCCTTATGGGCAAAACTTGCGAAGATGCTCTATGTTCCCAGGAGTTGCTCACTGGTAGGCCCTCTTCGGTCTTGAGGCGGACAGCGCCGGGCCTCGCGACTCGTCTCACCCGATAAGGGCCTTCCTGCTTCGGCGTCGACTTGTTATAATTCTTGGCCGACTGAACGTGCCTAAGAACAAGGTCGCCTAACAGGGCCACTTTATCTGGTGCCAGGGGCTTCGCCTGGCTTTGTACAAGGGGTTACATGCAACAGCGGCAAGGCCTGTACAAACCGATGGTTGCCGGAGCGGGTCACGGCAACCGCGCCTTATGGGTGAAACTTGCGAAGATGCTCTATGTTCCAGGAGTTGCTCACTGGTACGCCTTCTTCGGTCTCGAGGCGGACAGCGCCAGGCCTCGTGACTTGTCTCACCCGATAAGGTCCTTCCCACTTTGGCGTCAACTTGTTGGAATCCTTGGCCGACTGACTGCGCCGAAGAACAAGGTCGCCCTCTTCGAGACTCCTGGCCTTGACCTTGCGGCTATGGTAGCGACGCAAGGCTTGCTGGTATCGAGCAGCTCGTACCGCAGCCTGGAGACGTCCTTCCTCAAGGAGCAGCGCGTCATCTTGGCGCCGCTGCTCTTGCTCGAGCTCGTCATAAGCGAGCACCCGAGGAGATCCGTATACGAGTTCCGTGGGGATAACTGCTTCCGCTCCATAGACTAGAGCAAAGGGTGTCTGTCCGGTGGCTCGACTCGGTGTCGTTCTGATTGACCAAAGAGCCGCCGGCAGCTCCTCAATCCAATTTCTTCCGCACTTGCGCAGCCTGTCGAAGGTCCTGGTCTTGAGTCCGCGCAGCACTTCAGCGTTGGCCCTTTCTGCTTGACCGTTGCTCCTGGGGTGAGCAACCGAAGCGAAACAGACCTTGGCGCCGAGATCCTGGGCGTATTGCATGAAGGCGCGACTTGTGAATTCTGTCCCGTTGTCAGTGATGATTCTGTTGGGGATTCCGAAACGGCAGACGATCGACCGGAAGAACTTGACTGCTGACTGCGCGGTCACCTTCCTCACTGGCTCCACTTCTGGCCACTTCGTGAACTTGTCGATTGCAACGTACAAGTACTCGAAGCCCCCGACGGCTCGGGGAAAAGGGCCGAGGATATCGAGCCCCCAGACCGAGAAGGGCCAGGATAAAGGGATTGTTTGGAGAGCTTGAGCTGGCTGATGAATCTGTTTTGCATGGAACTGGCACGCTTCACACTTGGTTACTAGTGCAGTTGCATCTTGGAGGGCTTCTTGCCAGAAGAACCCTTGCCGGAAGGCTTTCCCGACAAGTGCTCTTGCGCCAATGTGATGGCCGCATATGCCTCCGTGTATCTCTGCCAACAGCTTCTGTCCGTCTTCCCTGGAGATGCACTTCAATCTGACACCGTTGAGTCTCCTTCTGTACAACTCGTTGTCCACGAACTGGTACATACTTGACTGCCTGGTGATCTTCTCCATCTCTTCTGGGTCGTCGGGAAGTTCTCCAGTTTGCAGAAAACGGACGATCTGCTGCGCCCATGCCGGAGCCCGGGGCTCGACGGCAAGGACTAAAGGCATGAAGGCCGCTGCGGGGACCCCGGCTTCTACGGCAAGAACCTCTGGTTCCGCCGGAGCCGGTGATCCCCCGGCAAGCTTGCCGGGGCAAAGCTTGTCGGGAACCCCCGCTTCAACTGGACAGATCCTCGGATCCGCAGGAGCGGACTGTTCCTCAGCGTTCAGACTGCTGATCTGCTTGCCGGAGCAAGGCTTATCGGGGACACCTGCTTCGACTGGACGGATCCTGGGATCCGCAGGAGCGGGCTGTCCCCCGGCGTTCTGGTTGTTGATCTTGGGGACCTTGGCGGCGGTCTCAGGAAGGTTCGCCTGCAAGTAGTCGCCGGAGACCAACTTCCTTTTCTTGGGCTGCCCAACTGATGGTGTAACGGATGGTTGAGTCAGCTTGAGTAAGAAGGTCCCTGGTTCCACAGGTAACTTCAACGAAGCACACTTCGAAAGGCCGTCTGCTATCTCATTCTGAGCTCTCGGGACGTGCTCCATTTGCAGCCCTTCAAAGTGTTCTTCCAGCTTCCTCACTTCATCTACATAAGCTTCCATCAGAGGGCTCAGGTAGCTCTTGTTGACTTGCCGGACCACCAGTTGAGAATCTCCCCGCACAATCAGCTTTCTGATCCCAAGTTCGGCCGCAATCCTGAGGCCGGCGAGCAAGCCTTCATACTCAGCAGTATTGTTGGTTGCTTGCTCTCTTGGGAAGTGCATCTGGATAACATACTTGAGGTGCTCTCCGGTGGGCGCGATGAGTACCACGCCAGCACCGGCGCCTTGCAGCGAGAAGGCACCATCAAAGTACATTACCCACTCGCTTGTTGCTTCTTGTACGGGCGCGCTTGTTTCTTGGGCTTCTCCATCTGGCGTCGGGGTCCACTCAGCTATGAATTCTGCCAAAGCTCGGCTCTGTATGGTTGAAGTACTTTCAAACTTGAGTCCAAAGCTCGACAGCTCCAGTGCCCACTCGACGATCCTGCCTGTTGCCTCGGGATTGTGCAATATCCTCTTCAGCGGGAAGCGAGTGACTACTGTTATCTCATGTGCTTGGAAGTAATGGCGCAGCTTTCTCGAGGCCATGAGGAGGCCGAAAAGCAACTTCTGCACCCCAGAGTATCTTGATCTAGCCCCCTGCAAGAGGGAACTCACAAAATACACCGGGCGCTGCACCATCTTCTTCCGCGCTCCATCCTGTTCCTGCGCAGGGTTGTCCTTGTCGGGGCCAGAGCTTGCCGGAGCAGCCCCCCGCTTGTCGCTGGATTCGCTTGCAGGTGGTATAGAATCCTCGTCGGCCTCCCTCTCCGCCACTAACGCAGCACTAACCACCTGGTTGGTTGCCGCTAGGTATAGCAACAACTTCTCCTGTGGTCTAGGTGCGACAAGTATTGGAGTGGAGGATAGGTACCTTTTCAAATCTTGCAGCGCCGCCTCCGCTTCTGGAGTCCACTGCATGGGGCCTGCCTTCTTCAAGATTTTAAAGAAGGGCAGGGCGCGTTCTGCAGACCTTGAAATGAACCGACTGAGGGCGGCCACACAACCTGCAAGCTTTCTGACGTCCTTGACGCGCTCTGGGGCTTCGATCTGCTCGACGGCTTTGATCTTGTCGGGATTAGCTTCAATCCCCCTCTGTGACACAAAGAACCCGAGAAGCTTGCCGGAGGGGACTCCGAAAACGCACTTCTCGGGGTTCAGCTTGAGCTGTATCTTGCGCAGGTTCTGAAATGTCTCTTCCAGATCTTGGACCAGGGTTTCCTTGCTCCTGCTCTTCACCACGATGTCATCCATGTAGGCCTCCACGTTCCTATGGATCTGTGGCTCGAAAGCAGTGTGCACTACCCTTGCAAACGTTGATCCCGCATTCTTCAGTCCAAACGGCATGCGTATGAAGCAATAGGTGCCGCACGGAGTGATAAATGCGGTCTTCTCTTCATCTTCTTTGGCCATAAAGACTTGGTGGTAGCCTGAATATGCATCAAGAAAAGAGAGTAGCTCACATCCGGCGGTGGAGTCAACTATCTGGTCAATGCGCGGCAAGGGAAATGGATCCTTGGGACATGCTTTATTCACATCGGTGAAGTCTATGCACAGTCTCCACTTCCCATTGGCTTTGCGCACGACGACCGGATTGGCCAGCCACGTTGGATGGATCACACCTCTCACTAGGCCTACTGCCTCTAGCTTCTTGATCTCTTCGCTGATGAATTCTTGGCGCTCCACGGCTTGCTTTCTCACTTTCTGCTTGACGGGTCGCGCGTGAGGACAGACAGCGAGCTTGTGCTCAATCACCCTCCTGGGAACACCGGGGATGTCGGACGGTTGCCATGCAAACACGTCGACATTCGCCCGCAGGAAGGCAACGAGCGCGCTTTCCTATTTGCTGTCAAGCGTGGCACTGATGGTGAAGGTACCGCCAGTGCCGTCCTCCTTGGCGGACACCTTCTTGGTTGCCGGAGGAGCGGTCATTCCCTTCTTGTACTTGCCGGTGGAGCTCGATGGAACGTCCTCGACGGCGGCGCAGCACTCCGAAGAGGTGCGGTTGCCGGAGTGGGCCCCAGAGCACTTACCGGGCTTGGTCCTTGTCTTCTTCCCCCCGGGGGCTTCAGCGGCAAGTGTGTCCTTCTCTGCCGCGGCTGCTACATCCCGGTAGATCTTGTCGGCGCAGATAAGCGCGTCCTTTTTGTCGCCATGGACAGTGATGACGCTTATCGGCCCCGGCATCTTGAGTACGTTGTAGGCGTGGTGGGAAGCTGCCATGAACTTGGCGAGAGCGGGACGGCCGAGGATCCCATTGTATGGTAACGGGATATCAGCGACGTCGAACGTGATGCGCTCAGTCCTGAAGTTGAGCTCGCCGCCGAAGGTCACAGGCAGAGTAATCTTCCCCTTGGGCTTGCTCCTCCCCGGGTTGATTCCTTGGAAAGAAACGGTCTCTTCGAGCTCGCCGTCTGGGATCTGGAGTTTCTTGATCACAGCGGAGGAGATCAAGTTCAGCCCGGCCCCGCCGTCTACCAACATTTTGGTGACCTTGAGGTTGCGGATGGTGGGTGAGACCAGCATCGGCAAGCACCCGACCGCGGTTGTGCGGTCGGGGTGATCCTCAAGATCGAAAATGATGGGCGTGCTGGACCATTTGAGGAGCCTGCGCGACTCCACGGGCGGCTCTGCTGCGTTCACCTCTCGCACCCACTGCTTAAGCTGGCGGTGGGAGGTGTGCAGAGAGGCGCCGCCGTCAACGCATAGGACCTCCGTGGCCTTATGGAACTCCTGCTCGCTGTTATCTTCGTCTTCCATGTCTTCGTCGTCGTCTTCTTCATCCCCGTCGCGGCCCCGGGGAGGCCGATCGCCTTGCCGCTGCTTGGCCTTGCCGCGGCGTCCTCCCCGGCCGATGGGCGGCCGCTTCTTGCTTGGTTCGCCACCTCCACCCTGGGCCTTCCCCTTGTCGCGCCTCTCGTACTCAGCCTTCTGCTGCACGACGAGGTACTCGACGCTTTTGCAGTTGGAGAGATCGTGGCCCTTGGTGCGGTGGATCTTGCAGTATTGCTTGTCGGAGCCGTCCTGCTTGTCGGCTGCCGCCATGGGGGCAGGCTCCTTGCCGGAGCCGCCAGCCTGCGTTTGCTTGGCGGGAGCCTCCTTGCCGGACTCCTCGACGGCAAGCACCTCTTTCCTTTTCTTCCTCCTATTATTCCGCCGCTGGCTTCTCTTCGCCGGGGCGGTGCCGTCGCTGTCGCTTTCTCCTGCGCCAGCATCCTCCCCGGGGAGTTTCCTCCCCTCCTCCGCGCGCGCGCACTTGTCAGCCAGGGCATATAGCTCGCTGACGTCCCGGATCTTGGTCATGGCCATCTCTTCACGCATGCGGCGGTTACGCACGTTCTGGTGGAACGCGCTGATAACCGTGGCAGGGTGAACGTCGGGGATGTTGCGATGCACGCGGCTGAAGCGCTGGATGTACTTGCGCAGGGGTTCTCCTTCCTTCTGGGCTAGGATGTGGAGGTCGCTATCCTGGCCATGAGGTTTGTGGCCGCCTGTGAAGGCGCCAACAAACTGATGGCAAAGATCCGCCCAGGAAGAAATGGAGCCTTCCGGCAAGTGCATAAGCCACGAACGAACGTTCGGCTTAAGCACGAGCGGGAAGTAGTTCGCCAATATCCTCTCGTCGCGCCCCCCGGCAGCTTGCACAGCGATCGTGTAGATGCTGAGAAACTCCGAGGGGTGCGTCCTGCCGTCGTACTTCTCCGGTACGTCGGGCTTGAAGTCCTTCGTGCTGGGCCACCGGACGCGCCGCAGCTCACGGGTGAACGCAGGGCAACCTGCCGCGTACGGTAAGTCACCTGGTTCACCGGGCGCGTGCGCGTCGACAGCGTTCCCAGCCCGCTGGTCTGATTGCCGCCGAGTTTCTCGGCGGCGCTCAATCCTTGTTCGAGCGTCTTCTTGCTGCCGCTCGTCGTGGACTCGGCGCTGGTCCCGGCGAGTCCGCGGGTCTGACGACGCTGTAGAGCCGTCGTCGGCGTTGCTCCAGCGGGGCGGCGTCTTCTGCTTCTGCGCCGGGGAGTGCATGGTGGTTGCACCCCCGGCGGTCTTGTCGCCGTCGGCCTTCGTCTTCTCGACCTGCCGTGGCCGTGAGGTCGCCGGCTGCTGCGGCGTGTCGTTGTTGGCGAAGGCGATCAGGCTCTGGATGGTGGCCCTCCAGCCTTCGGCCTTGTCAGCCGCTGGAGGGTAGTCGAGGAGCAGCTGCGCTCTCGCGAGCGCTTCTGCCGGAGTGGAGGGGAGCGGGGGCGAGTGGCGCGAGGAGCGGGATACGCTCGGGCTCCTAACAATGTTAGAAAGAGCGGGGTCCCTCCCCGGCGCCTTCGCCTTGCCCGTGTCCGGACGGGGGCCCGGGGCGTCCCGTGAACCTCCAGTTTGCCCTTGGTCCAGCAAGCGGATGCCACCCCCTGTGGCATGGCGCTGCTGGGTCGTCGTTTGTCGGGTCGGATGCGACGCGCCCTCGGAGGCCGAGGCTCGGTCGTCCGCCCTGTTCTTGGATTTGGTGGCGCCGCGAGTGTTCTCGCCGGTGGCCATCCCTCCGACGGCGTCTCCCCCGCCCACCGTTGGCTCCGGTAGCGGTGGAAGAGACGCGGACGGGCCCGCGACCTCCGAAGCCTTCTTCTTCGGGGCCATGGTGTTGATGAAGCTAGCGAATTCGGAGAAGCTGACGAAGAGCGCGCCCGCGCGAACGCCGGATCTGATCCGCACAACCTCGATGCACCCCCTACCTGGCGCGCCAAAGATGTCGGGGTGGACGGCGTCCCCCGCGAGCACCTATGGGGCCGGAGCCCCTTTCGTTGTCCGGTGAGGGGGGCGGAGGGAGCGCGGAGAGCAGATCGAGGCGAGCACACGGGCGGTTTACCCAGGTTCGGACCGCGATGGATGCGTAAAACCCTACTCCTGCTTGGTTGTATTGAACTGGGGAGCTCGGGAGCTTGGAGAGCTAGCTACACCGAGCGTATGGCTGTCTGGATCCCAAATCTCCGAACCCCCCGAACCCCCACTACGTTGCACACGGGCCTCCTTTTATAGCGCAAAGGGGTCACCGACAGGTGTCAACGTAAGAGAAAGGGGTAAAAGTGTAAAAGGGGTGGAAGTTGTAACAGTGCGGGAACTGTGGCGCTACAGTGCGGCACAGTGTTATCATACCTACTTCTGACGGTAGGGGACAAGGGCATTAAATGCCCGTCACGGTCGCCCGGACAGCACCGAGGCGGACCGTTAGGTGCGCCACCGCTTGCCACGATGGTGGCTGCGTGCCACCGCATACCCCAGGCTGCGCGGTGCCCCGCCACGTGCCCTTGGGGGAAGCCCCGGAGCGACGCGTGGGCGGGCGAGCTGGAGCGCAGTCCTGAGGTGGCGATTTGCCGCGGCAAGTGGCTTGCCGCGGGGGTAATCTTCCTGTGCCTGATAGCTTTCCGGCTATCAGGCCTTGCCGGGGCGCATGGCGCGCCGTGGCGGGCTTCTCTTGTGGTGCCTGGGTTCGGCCTTCCCGACAAGCTCCTCTTGTCGGGGTCTCGATCTTCTGTCTCGTATACTTTGTTCTTGGATGGTATTACATGGGCTTAGTCGTCCCGGCATGCTCCTCTTGCCGGGGTCTTGTCTTCTTGGCCCGGCAAGCTCCTCTTGCCGGGGGCCTTGTCTTGAATGCTTGGTCTTCTCTTGGCGCTTCCTGGGCGGGCCTCGCCGCAGGGTGCTACAACTGCCCGTGCACAAGTCTGGGGTACTAAGGTACCCCTACTTTAGTACACCGACAGTAACCATGTTCAAGAAAGTTTGTGTGATTTGGAGGTGGTGGGAAAAATCAATTTTTTTCAAAAACTAGCTTAAGATAGACCAAATGGCCCCTCCGGAATGCGGTCATTTTTTCGACCACCTCCAAATGACCTCAACATTGGCACACATGATATATTGCACAAACAAAGGTGGGTTTCCAAGGTTTTATATTTTTTTGAATTTTTTATTAATTTATAATGCCCTCTACACTGACTGGTCAAACCATCTGTCTATACCTCAGGGGAGCATTGTAAAATATTCTTTTTTCAAATTTTCTTTCATAGCCATGATTGTCACATGTGGGTCACCATGTTCAAGAAAGTTTGTGTGATTTGGAGGTGGTTGGGAAAATCACATTTTTTCAAAATCTGGCTTAAGTTAGACCAAATGGCCCCTCCGGAATGCTGGCATTTTTTCGACCACCTGCAAATGACCTCAACTTTGGCACATATGATCTATTGCACAAACAAAGGTGGGTTTCCAAGGTTTTATTTTTTTGAATTTTTTATTAATATATAATGTCCTCTAGGCTGACTGGTCAAAACATCGGTCTATACCTCAGGGGGGCATTGTAAAATATTCTTTTTCCAAATTTTCGTTCATAGCCATGATTGGCACATGTGGGTCACCATGTTTAAGAAAGTTTGTGTGATTTGGAGGTGGTGGGAAAAATCAATTTTTGTCAAAAACTGGCTTAAGATAGACCAAATGGCCCCTCCGGAATGCGGTCATTTTTTCGACCATCTCCAAACCACCTCAACTTCGGCACACATGATCTATTGCACAAACAAAGGTGGTTTTCCAAGTTTTTATTTTTTTGAATTTTTTATTAATTTATAATGCCCTCTAGGCTGACTGGTCAAAACATCGGTCTATACCTCAGGGGGGCATTGTAAAATATTCTTTTTCCAAATTTTCTTTAATAGCCATGATTGGCACATATGGGTCACCATGTTCAAGAAAGTTTGTGTGATTTGGAGGTGGTGGGAAAAATCACATTTTTTCAAAATCTGACTTAAGTTAGACCAAATGGCCCCTCCAGAATGCGGTCATTTTTTCGACCACCTCCAGACCACCTCAACTTTGGCACACATGATCTATTGCACAAACAAAGGTGGGTTTCCATGGTTGTTTTTTTTGAATTTTTTATTAATTTATAAAGCCCTCTACACTGACTAGTCAAAACATCGGTCTATACCTCAGAGGGGCATTGTAAAATATTCTTTTTCCAAATTTTCTTTCATAGCCATGATTGGCACGTGTGGTTAACCATGTTCAAGAAAGTTTGTGTGATTTGGAGGTGGTGGGAAAAATCACATTTTTTTCAAAATATGGCTTAAGTTAGACCAGATGGCCCCTCCGGAATGCGGGCATTTTTTCGACCAAATGCAAATGACCTCAACTTTGGCAGACATGATCTATTGCACAAACAAAGGTGGGTTTCCAAGGTTTTATTTTGTTTGAATTTTTTATTTATTTATAATGTCCTCTAGGCTGACTGGTCAAAACATCGGTCTATACCTCAGGGGGGCATTGTAAAATATTCTTTCTCCAAATTTTCTTTCATAGCCATGATTGGCACCTGTGGGTCACCATGTTTAAGAAATTTTGTGTGATTTGGATGTGGTGGGAAATATGACATTTTTTAAAAAACTGGCCTAAGTTAGACCAAATGGCCCCTCCGGAATGCGGTCATTCTTTCGACCACCTCCAAACCACCTCAACTTTGGCACACATGATCTATTGCACAAACAAAGGTGGTTTTCCAAGGTTTCATATTTTTTGAATTTTTTATTAATTTATAATGCCCTCTAGACTAACTGCTCAAAACATCGGTCTATACCTCAGGGGGGCATTGTAAAATATTCTTTTTCCAAATTTTCTTTCATAGCCATGATTGGCACATGTGGGTCACCATGTTCAAGAAAGTTTGTGCGGTTTGGAGGTGGTGGGGAAAATCACATTTTTTTTCAAAATATGGCTTAAGGGCCCCTCCGGAATGCGGTCATTTTTTCAACCACCTCCAAATGACCTCAACATTGGCACACATGATCTATTGCACAAACAAAGGTGGTTTTCCAAGGTTTCATATTTTTTGAATTTTTTATTAATTTATAATGCCCTCTACACTCACTGGTCAAAACATCGGTCTATACCTCAGGGGGGCATTGTAAAATATTCTTTTTCCAAATTTTCTTTCATAGCCATGATTGGCACATGTGGGTAACCATGTTCAAGAAAGTTTGTGTGATTTGGAGGTGGTGGGAAAAATCACATTTTTTCAAAATCTGACTTAAGTTAGACCAAATGGCCCCTCCGGAATGCGGTCATTTTTTCGACCACCTCCAAATGACCTCAAAATTGGCACACATGATCTATTGCACAAACAAAGGTGGGTTTCCAAGGTTTTATATTTTTTGGAATTTTCTATTAATTTATAATGCCCTCTAGACTGACTGATCAAAACATCGGTCTATACCTCAGGGGGGCATTGTAAAATATTATTTTTCCAAATTTTCTTTCATAGCCATGATTGGCACATCTGGGTCACCATGTTCAAGAAAGTTTGTGTGATTTGGAGGTGGTGGGAAAAATCACATTTTTTCAAAAACTGGCTTAAGTTAGACCAAATGGCCCCTCCAGAATGCGGTCATTTTTTCGACCACCTCCAAACCACCTCAACATTGGCACACATGATCTATTGCACAAATAAAGGTGGGTTTCCATGGTTGTTTTTTTTTGAATTTTTTATTAAATTATAATGCCCTTTAGACTGACTTGTCAAAACATCGGCCTATACCTCAGGGGGGCATTATAAAATATTCTTTTTCAAAATTTTCTTTCATAGCCATGATTGGCACATGTGGGTCACCATGTTCAAGAAAGTTTGTGTGATTTGGATGTGGTGGGAAAAATCACATTTTTTCAAAAACTGACCTAAGTTAGACCAAATGGCCCCTCCGGAATGCGGTCATTTTTTCTACCACCTCCAAATGACCTCAACATTGGCACACATGATCTATTGCACAAACAAAGGTGGGTTTCCAAGGTTTTATATTTTTTTGAATTTTTTATTAATTTATAATGCCCTCTAGACTGACTGGTCAAAACATCGGTCTATACCTCACGGGGCATTGTAAAATATTCTTTCTCCAAATTTTCTTTCATAGCCATGATTGGAACATGTGGGTCACCATGTTTAAGAAAGTTTGTGTGATTTGGATGTGGTGGGAAAAATCACATTTTTTTAAAAAACTGACCTAAGTTAGACCAAATGGCCCCTCCGGAATGTGGTCATTTTTTCGACCACCTCCAAATGACCTCAACATTGGCACACATGATCTATTGCACAAACAAAGGTGGTTTTCCAAGGTTTCATATTTTTTGAATTTTTTATTAATTTATAATGCCCTCTACAATCACTGGTCAAAACATCGGTCTATACCTCAGGGGGGCATTGTAAAATATTCTTTTTCCAAATTTTCTTTCATAGCCATGATTGGCACATGTGGGTAACCATGTTCAAGAAAGTTTGTGTGATTTGGAGGTGGTGGGAAAAATCACATTTTTCAAAACCTGACTTAAGTTAGACCAAATGGCCCCTCCGGAATGCGGTCATTTTTTCGACCACCTCCAAATGACCTCAAAATTGGCACACATGATCTATTGCACAAACAAAGGTGGGTTTCCAAGGTTTTATATTTTTTGGAATTTTCTATTAATTTATAATGCCCTCTAGACTGACTGATCAAAACATCAGTCTATACCTCAGGGGGGCATTGTAAAATATTATTTTTCCAAATTTTCTTTCATAGCCATGATTGGCACATGTGGGTCACCATGTTCAAGAAAGTTTGTGTGATTTGGAGGTGGTGGGAAAAATCACATTTTTTCAAAAACTGGCTTAAGTTAGACCAAATGGCCCCTCCAGAATGCGGTCATTTTTTCGACCACCTCCAAACCACCTCAACTTTGGCACACATGATCTATTGCACAAACAAAGGTGGGTTTCCATGGTTGTTTTTTTTGAATTTTTTATTAAATTATAATGCCCTTTAGACTGACTTGTCAAAACATCGGCCTATACCTCAGGGGGGCATTATAAAATATTCTTTTTCAAAATTTTCTTTCATAGCCATGATTGGCACATGTGGGTCACCATGTTCAAGAAAGTTTGTGTGATTTGGATGTGGTGGGAAAAATCACATTTTTTCAAAAACTGACCTAAGTTAGACCAAATGGCCCCTCCGGAATGCGGTCATTTTTTCTACCACCTCCAAATGACCTCAACATTGGCACACATGATCTATTGCACAAACAAAGGTGGGTTTCCAAGGTTTTATATTTTTTTGAATTTTTTATTAATTTATAATGCCCTCTAGACTGACTGGTCAAAACATCGGTCTATACCTCACGGGGCATTGTAAAATATTCTTTCTCCAAATTTTCTTTCATAGCCATGATTGGAACATGTGGGTCACCATGTTTAAGAAAGTTTGTGTGATTTGGATGTGGTGGGAAAAATCACATTTTTTTAAAAAACTGACCTAAGTTAGACCAAATGGCCCCTCCGGAATGTGGTCATTTTTTCGACCACCTCCAAATGACCTCAACATTGGCACACATGATCTATTGCACAAACAAAGGTGGTTTTCCAAGGTTTCATATTTTTTGAATTTTTTATTAATTTATAATGCCCTCTACACTCACTGGTCAAAACATCGGTCTATACCTCAGGGGGGCATTGCAAAATATTCTTTTTCAAAATTTTATTTCATAGCCATGATTGGCACATGTGGGTCACCATGTTCAAGAATTTTTGTGTGATTTGCAGGTGGTGGGAAAAATCAAATTTTTTCAAATATTGGCTTAAGTTAGACCAAATGGCCCCTCCGGAATGCGGTCATTTTTCCAACGACCTCCAAATGACCAGAACATTGGCACACATGATCTATTGCACAAACAAAGGTGGGTTTCCAAGGATTTATATTTTTTGGAATTTTCTATTAATTTATAATGCCCTCTACACTGACTGGTCAAAACATCGGTCCATACCTCAGGGGGGCATTGTAAAATATTCTTTTTCCAAAATTTCTTTCATAGCCATGATTGGCACATGTGGGTAACCATGTTCAAGAAAGTTTGTGTGATTTGGAGGTGGTGGGAAAAATCACATTTTTTCAAAATCTGACTTAAGTTAGACCAAATGGCCCCTCCGGAATGCCGTCATTTTTTCGACCACCTCCAAATGACCTCAAAATTGGCACACATGATCTATTGCACAAACAAAGGTGGGTTTCCAAGGTTTTATATTTTTTGGAATTTTCTATTAATTTATAATGCCCTCTACACTGACTGGTCAAAACATCGGTCCATACCTCAGGGGGGCATTGTAAAATATTCTTTTTCCAAAATTTCTTTCATAGCCATGATTGGCACATGTGGGTAACCATGTTCAAGAAAGTTTGTGTGATTTGGAGGTGGTGGGAAAAATCACATTTTTTCAAAATCTGACTTAAGTTAGACCAAATGGCCCCTCCGGAATGCCGTCATTTTTTCGACCACCTCCAAATGACCTCAAAATTGGCACACATGATCTATTGCACAAACAAAGGTGGGTTTCCAAGGATTTATATTTTTTGGAATTTTCTATTAATTTATAATGCCCTCTACACTGACTGGTCAAAACATCGGTCCATACCTCAGGGGGGCATTGTAAAATATTCTTTTTCCAAAATTTCTTTCATAGCCATGATTGGCACATGTGGGTAACCATGTTCAAGAAAGTTTGTGTGATTTGGAGGTGGTGGGAAAAATCACATTTTTTCAAAATCTGACTTAAGTTAGACCAAATGGCCCCTCCGGAATGCCGTCATTTTTTCGACCACCTCCAAATGACCTCAAAATTGGCACACATGATCTATTGCACAAACAAAGGTGGGTTTCCAAGGTTTTATATTTTTTGGAATTTTCTATTAATTTATAATGCCCTCTAGACTGACTGATCAAAACATCGGTCTATACCTCAGGGGGGCATTGTAAAATATTATTTTTCCAAATTTTCTTTCATAGCCATGATTGGCACATGTGGGTCACCATGTTCAAGAAAGTTTGTGTGATTTGGAGGTGGTGGGAAAAATCACATTTTTTCAAAAACTAGCTTAAGTTAGACCAAATGGCCCCTCCAGAATGCGGTCATTTTTTCGACCACCTCCAAACCACCTCAACTTTGGCACACATGATCTATTGCACAAACAAAGGTGGGTTTCCATGGTTGTTTTTTTTTTAATTTTTTATTAAATTATAATGCCCTTTAGACTGACTTGTCAAAACATCGGCCTATACCTCAGGGAGGCATTATAAAATATTCTTTTTCAAAATTTTCTTTCATCGCCATGATTGGCACATGTGGGTCACCATGTTCAAGAAAGTTTGTGTGATTTGGATGTGGTGGGAAAAATCACATTTTTTCAAAAACTGACCTAAGTTAGACCAAATGGCCCCTCCGGAATGCGGTCATTTTTTCTACCACCTCCAAATGACCTCAACATTGGCACACATGATCTATTGCACAAACAAAGGTGGGTTTCCAAGGTTTTATATTTTTTTGAATTTTTTATTAATTTATAATGCCCTTTAGACTGACTGGTCAAAACATCGGTCTATACCTCACGGGGCATTGTAAAATATTCTTTCTCCAAATTTTCTTTCATAGCCATGATTGGAACATGTGGGTCACCATGTTTAAGAAAGTTTGTGTGATTTGGATGTGGTGGGAAAAATCACATTTTTTTAAAAAACTGACCTAAGTTAGACCAAATGGCCCCTCCGGAATGTGGTCATTTTTTCGACCACCTCCAAATGACCTCAACATTGGCACACATGATCTATTGCACAAACAAAGGTGGTTTTCCAAGGTTTCATATTTTTTGAATTTTTTATAAATTTATAATGCCCTCTAGACTGACTGGTCAAAACATCGGTCTATACCTCAGGGGGGCATTGCAAAATATTCTTTTTCAAAATTTTCTTTCATAGCCATGATTGGCACATGTGGGTCACCATGTTCAAGAATTTTTGTGTGATTTGCAGGTGGTGGGAAAAATCAAATTTTTTCAAATATTGGCTTAAGTTAGACCAAATGGCCCCTCCGGAATGCGGTCATTTTTTCGGCCACCTCCAAATGACCTCAACTTTGGCACACACGATCTATTGCACAAACAAAGGTGGGTTTCCAAGGTTTTATACTTTTTTGAATTTTTTATTAATTTATAATGCCCTCTAGACTGACTGGTCAAAACATCGGTCTATACCTCAGGGCGGCATTGTAAAATATTCTTTTTTCAAATTTTCTGTCATAGCCATGATTGGCACATGTGGGTCACCATGTTCAATAAAGTTTGTGTGATTTGGAGGTGGTGGGAAAAATCACATTTTTTCAAAATCTGGCTTAAGTTAGACCAAAGGCCCCCTCTGGAATGCGGTCATTTTTTCGACCACCTACAAATGACCTCAACTTTGGCACACATGATCTATTGCACAAACAAAGGTGGGTTCCCAAGGTTTTATTTTTTGAATTTTTTATTAATTTATAATGTCCTCTAGGCTGACTGGTCAAAACATCGGTCTATACCTCAGGGGGGGCATTGTAAAATATTCTTTTTCCAAATTTTCTTTCATAGCCATTATTGGCACATGTGGGTCACCATGTTTAAGAAAGTTTGTGTGATTTGGATGTGGTGGGAAAAATCACATTTTTTTCAAAAACTGGCTTAAGTTAGACCAAATGGCCCCTCCGGAATGCGGTCATTTTTCCAACGACCTCCAAATGACCAGAACATTGGCACACATGATCTATTGCACAAACAAAGGTGGGTTTCCAAGGATTTATATTTTTTGGAATTTTCTATTAATTTATAATGCCCTCTACACTGACTGGTCAAAACATCGGTCCATACCTCAGGGGGGCATTGTAAAATATTCTTTTTCCAAAATTTCTTTCATAGCCATGATTGGCACATGTGGGTAACCATGTTCAAGAAAGTTTGTGTGATTTGGAGGTGGTGGGAAAAATCACATTTTTTCAAAATCTGGCTTAAGTTAGACCAAATAGCCCCTCCGGAATGCGGTCATTTTTTCGACCACCTCCAAATGACCTCAACATTGGCACACATGATCTATTGCACAAACAAAGGTGGGTTTCCAATGTTTTATATTTTTTTGAATTTTTTATTAATTTATAATGCCCTCTAGACTGACTGGTCAAAACATCGGTCTATACCTCACGGGGCATTGTAAAATATTCTTTCTCAGAATTTTCTTTCATATCCATGATTGGCACATGTGGGTCACCATGTTTAAGAAAGTTTGTGTGATTTGGATGTGGTGGGAAGAATCACATTTTTTCAAAAACTGACATAAGTTAGACCAAATGGCCCCTCCGAAATGCGGTCATTTTTTCGACCACCTCCAAATGACCTCAACATTGGCACACATGATCTACTGCACGAACAAAGGTGGGTTTCCAAGGTTTTATATATATTTTGAATTTTTTATTAATTTATAATGCCCTCTGCACTGACTGGTCAAAACATCGGTCTATACCTCAGGGGGGCATTGTAAAATATTGTATTTCCAAATTTTCTTCCATAGCCATGATTGGCACATGTGGTAACCAAGTTCATGAAAGTTTGTGTGATTTGGAGGTGGTGGGAAAAATCACATTTTTTCAAAATCTGGCTTAAGTTAGACCAAATGGCCCCTCCGGAATGCGGTCATTTTTTTGACCACCTCCAAATGACCTCAACATTGGCACACATGATCTATTGCACAAACAAAGGTGGGTTTCCAAGGTTTTATATTTTTTTTGAATTTTTTATTAATTTATAATGCCCTCTAGACTGACTGGTCAAAACATCGGTCTATACCTCACGGGGCATTGTAAAATATTCTTTCTCAGAATTTTCTTTCATAGCCATGATTGGCACATGTGGGTCACCATGTTTAAGAAAGTTTGTGTGATTTGGATGTGGTGGGAAGAATCACATTTTTTCAAAAACTGACATAAGTTAGACCAAATGGCCCCTCCGGAATGCGGTCATTTTTTCGACCACCTCCAAATGACCTCAACATTGGCACACATGATCTACTACACGAACAAAGGTGGGTTTCCAAGGTTTTATATATTTTTTGAATTTTTTATTAATTTATAATGCCCTCTGCACTGACTGGTCAAAACATCGGTCTATACCTCAGGGGGGCATTGTAAAATATTGTTTTTCCAAATTTTCTTTCATAGCCATGATTGGCACATGTGGTAACCAAGTTCATGAAAGTTTGTGTGATTTGGAGGTGGTGGGAAAAATCACATTTTTTCAAAATCTGGCTTAAGTTAGACCAAAGGGCCCCTCTGGAATGCGGTCATTTTTTCGACCACCTACAAATGACCTCAACTTTGGCACACATGATCTATTGCACAAACAATGGTGGGTTTCCAAGGTTTTATTTTTTTGAATTTTTTATTAATTTATAATGTCCTCTAGGCTGACTGGTCAAAACATCGGTCTATACCTCAGGGGGGGCATTGTAAAATATTCTTTTTCCAAATTTTCTTTCATAGCCATGATTGGCACATGTGGGTCACCATGTTTAAGAAAGTTTGTGTGATTTGGATGTGGTGGGAAAAATCACATTTTTTCAAAAACTGGCTTAAGTTAGACCAAATGGCCCCTCCGGAATGCAGTCATTTTTCCGACGACCTCCAAATGACCAGAACATTGGCACACATGATCTATTGCACAAACAAAGGTGGGTTTCCAAGGTTTTATATTTTTTGGAATTTTCTATTAATTTATAATGCCCTCTACACTGACTGGTCAAAACATCAGTCCATACCTCAGGGGGGCATTGTAAAATATTCTTTTTCCAAAATTTCTTTCATAGCCATGATTGGCACATGTGGGTAACCATGATCAAGAAAGTTTGTGTGATTTGGATGTGGTGGGAAGAATCACATTTTTTCAAAAACTGACATAAGTTAGACCAAATGGTCCCTCCGGAATGCGGTCATTTTTTCGACCACCTACAAATGACCTCAACATTGGCACACATGATCTACTGCACGAACAAAGGTGGGTTTCCAAGGTTATATATATTTTTTGAATTTTTTATTAATTTATAATGCCATCTACACTGACCGGTCAAAACATCGGTCTATACCTCAGGGGGGCATTGTAAAATATTGTTTTTCCAAATTTTCTTTCATAGGCATGATTGGCTCATGTGGTAACCATGTTCAAGAAAGTTTGTGTGATTTGGAGGTGGTGGGAAAAATCACATTTTTTCAAAATCTGGCTTATGTTAGACCAAACGGCCCCTCCGAAATGCGGTCATTTTTTCGACCACCGCCAAATGACCTCAACATTGGCACACATGATCTATTGCACAAACAAAGGTGGGTTTCCAAGGTTTTATATTTTTTTGATTTTTTTATTAATTTATAATGCCCTCTAGACTGACTAGTCAAAACATCTGTTTATACCTCATGGGGCATTGTAAAATATTCTTTCTCCAAATTTTCTTTCATAGCCATGATTGGCACATGTGGGTCACCATGTTTAAGAAAGTTTGCGTGATTTGGATGTGGTGGGAAAAATCACATTTTTTTCAAAAACTGGCCTAAGTTACACCAAATGGCCCCTCCGGAATGCGGTCATTTTTCCGACCACCTCCAAATGACCAGAACATTGGCACACATGATCTATTGCACAAACAAAGGTGGGTTTCCAAGGTTTTATATTTTTTTGAATTTTTTATTAATTTACAATGCCCTCTACACTGACTGGTCAAACATCGGTCTATACCTCAGGGGGGCATTTTATATTATTCTTTTTCCAAATTTTCTTTCATAGCCATGATTGGCACATGTGGGTCACCATGTTCAAGAAAGTTTGTGTGATTTGCATGTGGTGGGAAAAATCACATTTTTTTGAAAACTGACCTAAGTTAGACCAAATGGCCCCTCGGGAATGCGGTCATTTTTTCGACCACCTCCAAACCACCTCAACTTTGGCACACATGATCTATTACACAAACAAAGGTGGGTTTCCAAGGTTTTATATTTTTTTGAATTTTTTATTAATTTATAATGCCCTCTACACTGACTGGTCAAAACATCGGTCTATACCTCAGGGGGGCATTGTAAAATATTATTTTTCGAAATTTTCTTTCATAGCCATGATTGGCACATGTTGGTCACCATGTTCAAGAAAATTTGTGTGATTTGGAGGTGGTGGGAAAAATCACATTTTTTCAAAATCTGGCTTAAGTTAGACCAAATGGCCCCTCTGGAATGCGGTCATTTTTTCGACCACCTCCAAATGACCTCAACTTTGTCACACATGATCTAATGCACAAACAAAGGTGGGTTTCCAAGGTTTTATTTTTTTGAATTTTTTATTAATTTATAATGTCCTCTAGGCTGACTGGTCGAAACATCAGCTATACCTCAGGGGGGCATTGTAAAATATTCTTTTTCCAAATTTTCTTTCATAGCCATGATTAGCACATGTGGGTCACCATGTTTAAGAAAGTTTGTGTGATTTGGATGTGGTGGGAAAAATCACATTTTTTCAAAAACTGGCCTAAGTTAGACCAAATGGCCCCTCCGGAATGCGGTCATTTTTTCGACCACCTCCAAACCACCTCAACTTTGGCACACATGGTCTATTGCACAATCCAAGGTGGGTTTCCAAGGTTTCATATTTTTTGAATTTTTTATTAATTTATAATGCCCTCTAGAGTGACTGGTCAAAACATCGGTCTATACCTGAGGGTGGCATTGTAAAATATTCTTTTTCAAAATTTTCTTTCATAGCCATGATTCGCACATGTGGGTCACCATGTTCAAGAAAGTTTGTGTGATTTGGAGGTTGTGGGAAAAATCAATTTTTTTCAAAAACTGGCTTAAGATAGACCAAATGGCCCCTCCGGAATGCGGTCATTTTTTCGACCACCTCTAAATGACCAGAACATTGGCACACATGATCTATTGCACAAACAAAGGTGGGTTTCCAAGGTTTTATATTTTTTGGAATTTTCTATTAATTTATATTGCTCTCTACACGGACTGGTCAAAACATCGGTCTATACCTCGGGGGGGCGTTGTAAAATATTCTTTTTCCAAATTTTCTTTCATAGCCATGATTGGCACATGTGGGTAACCATGTTCAAGAAAGTTTGTTTGTTTTGGAGGTGGTGGGAAAAATCACATTTTTTCAAAATCTGGCTTAAGTTAAGACCAAATGGCCCCTCCGGAATGCGGTCATTTTTTCGACCACCTCCAAATGACCTCAACATTGGCACACATGATCTATTGCACAAACAAAGGTGGGTTTCCAAGGTTTTATATTTTTTTGACATTTTTATTAATTTATAATGCCCTCTAGACTGACTGGTCAAAACATCGGTCTATACCTCACGGGGCATTGTAAAATATTCGTTCTCAGAATTTTCTTTCATAGCCATGATTAGCACATGTGGGTCACCATGTTTAAGAAAGTTTGTGTGATTTGGATGTGGTGGGAAGAATCACATTTTTTCAAAAACTGACATAAGTTAGACCAAATGGTCCCTTCGGAATGCGGTCATTTTTTCGACCACGTACAAATGACCTCAACATTGGCACACATGATCTACTGAACGAACAAAGGTGGATTCCAAGGTTTTATATATTTTTTGAATTTTTTATTAATTTATAGTACCCTCTACACTGACCGGTCAAAACATCGGTCTATACCTCAGGGGGGCATTGTAAAATATTGTTTTTCCAAATTTTCTTTAATAGGCATGATTGGCTCATGTGGTAACCATGTTCAAGAAAGTTTGTGTGATTTGGAGGTGGTGGGAAAAATCACATTTTTTCAAAATCTGGCTTATGTTAGACCAAACGGCCCCTCCGAAATGCGGTCATTTTTTCGACCACCGCCAAATGACCTCAACATTGGCACACATGATCTATTGCACAAACAATGGTGGGTTTCCAAGGTTTTATATTTTTTTGAATTTTTTATTAATTTATAATGCCCTCTAGACTGGCTGGTCAAAACATCTGTCTATACCTCACGGGGCATTGTAAAATATTCTTTCTCCAAATTTTCTTTCATAGCCATGATTTGCACATGTGGGTCACCATGTTTAAGAAAGTTTGTGTGATTTGGATTTGGTGGGAAAAATCACATTTTTTCAAAAACTGCCTAAGTTAGACCAAATGGCCCCTCCGGAATGCGGTCATTTTTCCGACCACCTCCAAATGACTAGAACATTGGCACACATGATCTATTGCACAAACAAATGTGGGTTTCTAAGGTTTTATATTTTTTTGAATTTTTTATTAATTTGTAATGCCCTCTAGACTGACTGGTCAAAACATCGGTCTATACCTCACGGGGCATTGTAAAATATTCTTTTTCTGAATTTTCTTTCATAGCCATGATTGGCACATGTGGGTCACCATGTTCAAGAAAGTTTGTGTGATTTGGAGGTGGTGGGAAAAATCAATTTTTTTGAAAATCTAGCTTAAGTTAGACCAAATGGCCCCTCCGGAATGCGGTCATTTTTTCGAGCACCTCCAAATGACCTCAACATTGGCACACATGATCTACTGCACAAGCAAAGGTGGGTTTCCAAGGTTTTATATATTTTTGATTTTTTTATTAATTTATAATGCCCTCTACACTGACTGGTCAAAACATCGGTCTATACCTCAGGGGGGCATTGTAAAATATTCTTTTTCCAAATTATCTTTCATAGCCATGATTGGCACATGTGGGTAACCATGTTCAAAAAAGTTTGTGTGTCGGGGTGGACTGTGTCCCCCGCGAGCACCTATGGGGCCGGAGCCCCTTTCGTTGTCCGGTGAGGGGGGCGGAGGGAGCACAGAGAGCAGATCGAGGCGAGCACACGGGCGGTTTACCCAGGTTCGGGCCGCGATGGACGCGTAAAACCCTACTCCTGCTTGGTTGTATTCAACTGGGGAGCTCGGGAGCTTGGAGAGCTAGCTGCACCGAGCGTATGGCTGTCTGGATGCCAAATCTCCGAACCTTGGAACCTTGGAACCTTGGAACCCTCTCTACGTTGCACACGGGCCTCCTTTTATAGCGACGCGTGGGCGGGCGAGCTGGAGCGCAGTCTTGAGGTGGCGATCCTGCCGCGGCAAGTGGCTTGCCGCGGGGGTCGTCTTCCTGTGCCTGATAGCGCGCCGGCTATC
Source organism: Aegilops umbellulata (assembly GCA_032464435.1). Taxonomy (NCBI): domain Eukaryota; kingdom Viridiplantae; phylum Streptophyta; class Magnoliopsida; order Poales; family Poaceae; genus Aegilops; species Aegilops umbellulata. The sequence continues at coordinate 556,675,938 of CP136057.1, forward strand.
AGGCCTTGCCGGGGCGCTTGGCGAGCCATGGCGGGCTTCTCTTGTGGTGCCTGGGTTCGGCCTTCCCGACAAGCTCCTCTTGTCGGGGTCTCGATCTTCTGTCTCGTATACTTTGTTCTTGGATGGCATTTCATGGGCTCAGTCGTCCCGGCAAGCTCCTCTTGCCGGGGTCTTGTCTTCTTGGCCCGGCAAGCTCCTCTTGCCGGGGCCTTGTCTTCTTGGCCCGGCAAGCTCCTCTTGCCGGGGGCCTTGTCTTGAATGCTTGGTCTTCTCTTGGCGCTTCCTGGGCGGGCCTTGCCGCAGGGTGCTACAACTGCCCGTGCACAAGTCTGGGGTACTAAGGTACCCCTACTTTAGTACACCGACAGGAGCCCCCGGGCCTGGGCCACACACGGTGCCGGGCGTCGTTGGGCCAGGCCCTAACAGTGCACGGGCACGCGTGGCCTTGGTCGCGCTGCTCCTTAACTCCGCACCCGCCGCGCCTTCCCCAGGCGGCGCGCGCTTATCGCGGCGTCGTGGGGGCGGGGCGTGTGGGGTGAGCGTGACGTGGGTGGCGTGCGCGGGGCTGAACCGCGCAGGCGCGCGTCACGTCGCGCACGATTCTTGATGGCAAGAACGGAGTGTCCGCCACTCCCCCATATAAGGCAGAGGAAACGGGAGCGGCTCCCCTCCTTCGCCTTTACTGCGTCCTCTCCCGTCTCCAGAGATCCCATCTGCGCTCCGCCTCCATATTTCCTCCGCCGCTCGCTCGCACATGCGGTGCTACCGGATTCTTCGTCTCCCTTCCCTCGCCGCCTCCGCCATGGCCCCGAAGACCGAGAAGGCGAAGGCGGAGAAGACCAAGAAGGAGAAATCGGAGCACGCGGCGATGCTCACCTTGCTGCGGAAGCAGAACCTCGTCTTCTCACCGAAGCTCAGCGCGCGGGAGCTCTGGAACAAGTACTACTTGTTCTGGGCCGAGGAGACCAAGGCGCATCCCCGCACCCGAGTCTATCCGGCCGCCGCCAAGGGCAACTACCCCGGCGGGTATTATTTCTTCGCAACCTTCTTCCACTGCGGTCTCTGCCCTCCTTTTTCTGACTTCTTCTGCGACATAATGAACACCTTCGGCCTCCACCTTCTTGACTTCACTCCCAACGCCGTCCTCACGATGGCGGTTTTCGCGCATATGTGCAAAAACTATATTGGGGTATATCCAAGCGTCGCGCTTTTTAGGCACTTCTTCATCCCTAGAGTAGAGGCCGGCGCCCCCCTCGCCGGAGGGATATCTTGGGTCTTCCGCCTGAACAAGAAGGATTCCTACTTGCCGGGGGAGCTCCGCGGCAAATGGGAGGAGTGGCGCGCCGACTGGTGCTGGGTTGTCGAGGACCAGCCGCAACCTTTCACCGCGCCGCGCGCAACACCTATTATGCGCGGCAAGGATTGGAGCGAGCTGGATTCGGACGACTGCAAGCTCAACGCCGCCCTCATCAGGATTCTCCGTCTTCGGTCAGCGAGGCTGTCCGTCGGAGAGGTGGGCGCAGACTTCCTCCGCCGCCGCATCGCCCCTCTTCAAGATAGGAAGAGGCCAGCCTGGGAGTATAGCAACGCGGCGGACATAATGAGGCTGCGCCCCGGGCTCAACTTCAACTTCACGTCGGTGGAGCTGAAGGGGATGGTCCGGGAGCTATTCAAGCATGACCCGGCCCACCCAGAGTGGTTCAGGGAGCCCCGGGGAGTTGTGCCTCTTTGCAACAGCTCGGCCCGGGATTCCCTTCGCGCCATGATGCCCGCGTGCGACTCGCACGGCGTCGACCGCACGTGGATTCCGCCCAAGCCAGACGTCATCCTGAACTTCTTCGACAACTTGGCGGAGGTGGCGAAGAAGAAGGACGAGGCCCAGGGGCTGACGCGGGACACCACCGCGCGAGAGGTAGCATGCATAGCTTCCTGGGCTGAAGAGGCCACCGCAGCCGCAGCGGCCGGGGAGTTCGGCTTCTCGCCCGAGGAGGCGGAGGCCGCGGAGGCGTCTCGCCAAGCGGAGGTGGCGGAGATCTGCAGACTGCTGAAGCTGCCCCCCGACGAGCTTGCCGGGGTTCCCTCTCTGAGGCACTCCGGGATCCAGGGGATCTTGATCGAGGCCGCGGCGAGGGCCACCACCGCCGTAGGACAAAGGGCCACAGCGCAGGACGCTGGGTCCAGCGGGCTTGCCGGGGTGGAGGAGGAGGACGGTGGTGACGACGACCCCAACGGATCCTTGGAGCTCTACGCCGATGACCTTCCCTCTGCGTCGGAGACCTCCTCGTCCCGTGCAAGCCCCAGGCGTTCTCCAGCGAAGCGTCTCCGCAGGACGGCGATGGGGGTGAAGGCGCCGGCCTCCCGGCAACAACCACCCCGCCAAGCGGCACGAGCCTCCCGGGGGAGCCAGGTTGCGACGAGGGCGCCCGGCGCGTCAGCCACGTCAGGGGCGCCCCGTGAGGCAGCGCCGCCCGGAAAGGAGCCCTTGGAGGGTGGAGCGGCGGCTCCGCCCGCTCCCCGGGCCCCGGCAACCGTCGGGACCACCAAACGCCCGAGGGAGACCTCGCCTCCCGCTCCCCGCGTGACCGCGCGTCAGGTGGAGTTTGATTTCTCCGCCTTGAGCGACGACGACGACGAGGACGAACGGGAGTAAGAGCTTTGAGGTCTTGCATCTTCGTAAACTTTGCCTTGATTGTCGCAGGCTCTGATCTTGTTCCTCATCTTAACTTCAGGACCTTGGCGGAGCGAGCGGCGAAGAAAGCCAAGGCGCCCGTGGTCGAGGTTGTGGGCGACTCGCCCACCGCGGCAACTGGGGGCGTGCCGGAGCCCAGCTTGCCGGATCCGAGCGCTGCTCCGAGGGGCAGCCCCCAGCGTAGCCCCCAGCGCAGCCCCCAGCGTAAGTCTGGGTTCCGTACTTTCGCTCGTCGGGCGCGCTTGAGGGATCGTCCCTGCGCTGGTATCTTGATAATACTGTCTCGTGCAGAGGTGGAGCCGCAGCCGCAGGAGCGGCCCGAAACCGCCCCCGAGGAGCCGCGGGCCCCGCCGTCCCCGCCAAGGCCGAGCTCTCCGGTAAAGGAGAGCACCCCGCCAAGGGCGAGCACTCCGCCGAGGGCGAGTACCCCGCCAGGGGCGGGTAGCCCGGCGAGGGCGGTGACCCCGCCAAGGCAGAGCTCCCCGGCGAGGGAACCCGCCGCTGATGACGTCCGCCAAGGTAAGCTCTGTGACTTAGTCATCCTGGGTTCGTCTTTTTCTTTTGGATGTTTGCTTGAATTTCTTTTGCTCACTATTCTCCCTCTTCTAGATTCCCCTCCCCCCGAGCAGATGGAGACGGAGGTCTTCAACATCGAGGAGGAGGAGGGTGCGCGCGGCGGCAGCGGCGACGCCCCTGCCGCTGAGGGCGCGGCGGGAGCTGCCGAGCTATCTGCGGAGGGGACCGCCCCAGCGGCGGCCGCAACGGCCGGGGAGGGGGACGGCGGTCGCACTGCCGACCCGGAGGCAGCAGGAGCATCAGGTGCTGCGCCGGCCGCCGACCCCTCCGCCGAAAAGGAGCGGGCGGGTCATTACCTTGAAGCCCCCAATGGCATCTTCATCCAGGTGCCATGGGGCTCTTCTGCGCGGGCCCCCGCGGAGGGCGAAGCCCTTGATGGGGAGGTCCTCGCCTCCGCGGGCCTGAAGATTGTCGAGGCGCCCGGCGGGGCCGAAGAGCCCGAGGAGGAGAAGCTGCTTCGCCGGCTCCTGGCCCTTTACCGGGCCCGGCAGGCGAAGCTCGCTTCCCGGGAGGCCCTCGCCGCGGAGGCCGCCGTCGAGATGGAGAAGCGTGCGACGGAGCTCCGCGCCGCCAACCAAGCTGCCCTCCGCGGCGTGGCGGAGGAGCGCGAGAGGCTCGCCGGGGAGTACCAGGAGTGGGTGCTGCAGAAGGCCGACGCCGAAGAGCAGCAGCGGCTCGCCGGGGAGGAGCTGTCCCGGCGAGAGGGAGCGCTTGCCCAGCTGCAGGCCAATCTCAACTCCCACGAGGAGGATCTTGCCGCTCGGGAGCGGGCCCTTGGCGAGGAGCTGGAAGAGGCGAAAGCCGCCGCGGCTGCCGCGGAGACCGCCAGGGAGGAGCTTGCCGCCAAGGTCGCGCAGCTAGAGGAGTCGTTGAAGGCGAGCGCGGAGAGGGTCGGCGCGCTCAATGTGGGGCGGGAGAAGGACGCCCACGCCAACTCCGAACTCCAGGCGCGTCTCTCCAAGCAGGGCGACGAGCTGAAGGCTGCCAAGGACTCCATCGAGGCCCTGGAGCTGAAAGTCTCCGCGCTGGAGGAGGAGCTCCGCAAGGAGCGAAGCTTGGCGGAGAGCGCCAACACCGCGGCCGAGGACTTCCGTCGGACCGTCGCGGTGTGGACCGAGGACCTGGTGTCTTCTGCATCCAACATCGACCAGGAGTTGCTGGCGTTGAAGTTGGAACACCTCATCTACTCTCCGGACCCGGACCTCCCTCACAGCGTCAAGCTCAGCCTCTTCTTCAGAGGGGTCGCGCCGGCTCTTGCGGATCTTCGGAAGAAGATCCCCGCGCAACTGGCCGAGGAGACGCGCCGGGCCTGCACGGGAACCTTGGAGCGCGTGTTGACGAAGATTGTATACCGCAATCCCGGTATAAATCTCATCAACGTTCTTCGCAGCCTGCCGGCCGACGCTGACATGGAGGCGCTGAAGGAGCAGGTCGCCGACATCATCGCCAGAGTGGGCAAGATTTCCAGGATTGAGGGCGACCGCGTAGACTAGGCCTCCTTTATCTCATCTCTTTTTGTCGCTGCACACGGCGTTATGAGCTCATTAGTCACTGTGATAAGTTACGTAAGGTTTTTACCTTATCTGAACCAATCAGTGCATTGTTATCTTCCTTGTCCTGGCCCTTTACTTTGTATGCTTTTCACCCTACGCTCCCGGGGAACTTTCCGGCAAGGGGATCTTGGGCTTATGGCAGCCTGCCGGCCAAGGCCTCACCGTGAAGCAACCTCGCCGCAGCCAGTCGCAATCGCGCTCAGCTTGTTGAGTGAGCTCGGAAACGAAACAAGGGCGCGACGCTCATCGCAGCTCGCTTGAATCGTTGAGCGTACTCGAAATAAAGTGAGGGTGCGGCTAGCCGTGGGTAGGTTCCTCCGCGCACAGGTTTTCCATACAAAGTGTGACTGTTCAAGGAAGACAACCGAAAATTAAGAATCTGAACTGCTCAAATTCTAATAACTTAGCTTATGCATAACGCTCGTTCCTCGACGAGGCTTCTTTTTCTCGGACAGCACTTGGTTCCTCTCCCATCTCCTTCCCCCGGCAAACTTTGTGCGCGAGGAACGCTCCCTCTGTCTAAGAGGCAAGGAAAATAGAGAGGGAAGCAAGCACATGGCCTTTCGGCGTGCTGATGCTTACTGGACATGCATGTTACGTAGGATGCCAAATAATACATGCAAATAACGAAGAGGAGCATGTAAAAGGCAAAAAGCGCAAAGCATAGGAGCTTTCACTGATGCGCGGGGTCTGCGCCCGCCCCTGCGCCAAGGATCACATGCAACTGCGGCAACACTTGGGCAGGGAGGTTGGTTGACGGAACGGGTTCCGGCAACCGCGCTGGCGAAACTCCTCCCACGGTTGGCGTCGACTCGTTTGGATCTTGGCGGACGAAGCGCGCCGAAGAACGAGGTCGCCTTTTTCGCGGCTTCCGGCGCTAACCGCTGCGGCTACAGGAGCGGCGCAGGGTTCGCTGGAAGCGATCGGTTCGCCCAGCGGCCGGAAGGCGGTCCTCCTCAAGGAGCAGCTGCTTCTTGCCCGAACTCTGCGTGAGTGGGTACTCGAGGAGGGCCGTGCACGATTCCGTAGGGAGGAATGCCTCCGCCCCGCAGAGCGGGGCGGAAAGGTACCTGTTCATACCTGAGCTTACCAGTGTTCGCCTGAATCAGATCCGCACAACCTCGACGCTCCCCTACCTGGCGCGCCAAAGATGTCGGGGTGGACTGTGTCCCCCGCGAGCACCTATGGGGCCGGAGCCCCTTTCGTTGTCCGGTGAGGGGGGCGGAGGGAGCACAGAGAGCAGATCGAGGCGAGCACACGGGCGGTTTACCCAGGTTCGGGCCGCGATGGACGCGTAAAACCCTACTCCTGCTTGGTTGTATTCAACTAGGGAGCTCGGGAGCTTGGAGAGCTAGCTGCACCGAGCGTATGGCTGTCTGGATGCCAAATCTCCGAACCTTGGAACCTTGGAACCTTGGAACCCTCTCTACGTTGCACACGGGCCTCCTTTTATAGCGCAAAGGGGTCACCGACAGGTGTCAACGTAAGAGAAAGGGGTAAAAGTGTAAAAGGGGTGGTAGTTGTAATAGCGCGGGAACAGTGGCGCTACAGTGCGGCACAGTGTTATCATACCTACTTCTGACGGTAGGGAACAAGGGCATTAAATGCCCGTCACGGTCGCCTGGACAGCACCGAGGCGGACCGTTAGGTGCGCCACCGCTCGCCACGGTGGTGGCTGCGTGCCACCGCATACCCCAGGCTGCGCGGTGCCCCGCCACGTGCCCTTGGGGGAAGCCCCGGAGCGACGCGTGGGCGGGCGAGCTGGAGCGCAGCCCTGAGGTGGCGATTTGCCGCGGCAAGTGGCTTGCCGCGGGGGTCATCTTCCTGTGCCTGATAGCTTGCTGGCCATCAGGCCTTGCCGGGGCGCATAGCGCGCCGTGGCGGGCTTTTCTTGTGGTGCCTGGGTTCGGCCTTCCCGACAAGCTCCTCTTGTCGGGGTCTCGATCTTCTGTCTCGTATACTTTGTTCTTGGATGGCATTTCATGGGCTCAGTCGTCCCGGCAAGCTCCTCTTGCCGGGGTCTTGTCTTCTTGGCCCGGCAAGCTCCTCTTGCCGGGGCCTTGTCTTCTTGGCCCGGCAAGCTCCTCTTGCCGGGGGCCTTGTCTTGAATGCTTGGTCTTCTCTTGGCGCTTCCTGGGCGGGCCTTGCCGCAGGGTGCTACAACTGCCCGTGCACAAGTCTGGGGTACTAAGGTACCCCTACTTTAGTACACCGACATTGTGTGATTTGGAGGTGGTGGGAAAAATCACATTTTTTCAAAATCTGGCTTAAGTTAGACCAAATGGCCCTTCCGGAATGCGGTCATTTTTTCGACCAGCGCCAAATGACCTCAACATTGGCACACATGATCTATTGCACAAACAAAGGTGGGTTTCCAAGGTTTTATATTTTTTTGAATATTTTATTAATTTATAATGCCCTCTAGACTGACTGGTCAAAACATCTGTCTATACCTCACGGGGCATTGTAAAATATTCTTTCTCCAAATTTTCTTTCATAGCCATGATTGGCACATGTGGGTAACCATGTTCAAAAAAGTTTGTGTGATTTGGAGGTGGTGGGAAAAATCACATTTTTTCAAAATCTGGCTTAAGTTAGACCAAATGGCCCTTCCGGAATGCGGTCATTTTTTCGACCAGCGCCAAATGACCTCAACATTGGCACACATGATCTATTGCACAAACAATGGTGGGTTTCCAAGGTTTTATATTTTTTTGAATTTTTTATTAATCTATAATGCCCTCTAGACTGGCTGGTCAAAACATCTCTCTATACCTCACGGGGCATTGTAAAATATTCTTTCTCCAAATTTTCTTTCATAGCCATGATTTGCACATGTGGGTCACCATGTTTAAGAAAGTTTGTGTGATTTGGATTTGGTGGGAAAAATCACATTTTTTCAAAAACTGCCTAAGTTAGACCAAATGGCCCCTCCGGAATGCGGTCATTTTTCCGACCACCTCCAAATGACTAGAACATTGGCACACATGATCTATTGCACAAACAAAGGTGGGTTTCCAAGGTTTTATATTTTTTTGAATTTTTTATTAATTTGTAATGCCCTCTAGACTGACTGGTCAAAACATCGGTCTATACCTCACGGGGCATTGTAAAATATTCTTTTTCTGAATTTTCTTTCATAGCCATGATTGGCACATGTGGGTCACCATGTTCAAGAAAGTTTGTGTGATTTGGAGGTGGTGGGAAAAATCAATTTTTTTCAAAATCTAGCTTAAGTTAGACCAAATGGCCCCTCCGGAATGCGGTTATTTTTTCGAGCACCTCCAAATGACCTCAACATTGGCACACATGATCTACTGCACAAGCAAAGGTGGGTTTCCAAGGTTTTATATATTTTTGATTTTTTTATTAATTTATAATGCCCTCTACACTGACTGGTCAAAACATCGGTCTATACCTCAGGGGGGCATTGTAAAATATTCTTTTTCCAAATTATCTTTCATAGCCATGATTGGCACATGTGGGTAACCATGTGCAAAAAAGTTTGTGTGATTTGGAGGTGGTGGGAAAAATCACATTTTTTCAAAATCTGGCTTAAGTTAGACCAAATGGCCCTTCTGGAATGCGGTCATTTTTTCGACCAGCGCCAAATGACCTCAACATTGGCACACATGATCTATTGCACAAACAAAGGTGGGTTTCCAAGGTTTTATATTTTTTTGAATTTTTTATTAATTTATAATGCCCTCTAGACTGACTGGTCAAAACATCTGTCTATACCTCACGGGGCATTGTAAAATATTCTTTCTCCAAATTTTCTTTCATAGCCATGATTGGCACATGTGGGTCACCATGTTTAAGAAAGTTTGTGTGATTTGGATGTGGTGGGAAAAATCACATTTTTTTCAAAAACTGGCCTAAGTTAGACCAAATGGCCCCTCCGGAATGCGGTCATTTTTTCGACCACCGCCAAATGACCTCAACATTGGCACACATGATCTATTGCACAAAAAAAGGTGGGTTTCCAAGGTTTTATATTTTTTTAAAATTTTTATTAATTTATAATGCACTCTACACTGACTGGTCAAACATCAGTCTATACCTCAGGGGGGCATTTCAAATTATTCTTTTTCCAAATTTTCTTTCATAGCCATGATTGGCACATGTGGGTCACCATGTTCAAGAAAGTTTGTGAGATTTGGATGTGGTGGGAAAAATCACATTTTTTCAAAAACTGACCTAAGTTAGACCAACTGGCGCCTCCGGAATGCGGTCATTTTTTCGACCACCTCCAAACCACCTCAACTTTGGCACACATGATCTATTGCACAAACAAAGGTGGGTTTCCAAGGTTTTATATTTTTTTTGAATTTTTTATTAATTTATAATGCCCTCTAGACTGACTGGTCAAAACATCGGTCTATACCTAAGTGGGGGCATTGTAAAATATTCTTTTTCAAAATTTTCTTTGATAGCCATGATTGGCACATGTTGGTCACCATGTTCAAGAAAGTTTGTGTGATTTGGAGGTGGTGGAAAAAATCAATTTTTTTCAAAATCTAGCTTATGTTAGACCAAATGGCCCCTCCGGAATGCGGTCATTTTTTTGACCACCTCCAAATGACCTCAACATTGGCACACATGATCTACTGCACAAGCAAAGGTGGGTTTCCAAGGTTTTATATTTTTTTGAATTTTTTATTAATTTATAATGCCCTCTACACTGACTGGTCAAAACATGGGTCTATACCTCAGGGGGGCATTGTAAAATAATGTTTTTCCAAATTTTCTTTCATAGCCATGATTGGCACATGTGGTAACCAAGTTCATGAAAGTTTGTGTGATTTGGAGGTGGTGGGAAAAATCACATTTTTTCAAAATCTGGCTTAAGTTAGACCAAATGGCCCCTCCGGAATGCGGTCATTTTTCCGACCACCTCCAAATGACCTTAGCTTTGGCACACATGATCTATTGCACAAACAAAGGTGGTTTTCCAAGGTTTCATATTTTTTGAATTTTTTATAAATGTATAATGCCCTCTAGACTGACTGGTCAAAACATCGGTCTATACCTTAGGGGGGCATTGTAAAATATTCTTTTTCAAAATTTTCTTACATAGCCATGATTGGAACATGTGGGTCACCATGTTCAAGAAATTTTGTGTGATTTGGAGGTGGTGGGAAAAATCAAATTTTTTCAAAAATTGGCTTAAGTTAGACCAAATGGCCCCTCCGGAATGCGGTCATTTGTTCGACCACCTCCAAATGACCTCAAGTTTGGCACACATGATTTATTGCACTAACAAAGGTGGGTTTCCAAGGTTTTATATTTTTTTGAATTTTTTTTAATTTATAATGCCCTCTAGACTGACTGGTCAAAACATCGGTCTATACCTCAGGAGGGCATTGTAAAATATTCTTTTTTCAAATTTTCTTTCATAGCCATGATTGGCACATGTGGGTCACCATGTTCAAGAAAGTTTGTGTGATTTGGAGGTGGTGGAAAAAATCACATTTTTTCAAAATCTGGCTTAAGTTAGACCAAATGGCCCCTCCGGAATGTGGTCATTTTTTCGACCACCTCCAAATGACCTCAACGTTGGCACACATGATCTATTGAACAAACAAAGGTGGGTTTCCAAGGTTTTATTTTTTTGAATTTTTTATTAATTTATAATGTCCTCTAGGCTGACTGGTGTCGGTGTACTAAAGTAGGGGTACCTTAGTACCCCAGACTTGTGCACGGGCAGTTGTAGCACCCTGCGGCGAGGCCCGCCCAGGAAGCGCCAAGAGAAGACCAAGCATTCAAGACAAGGCCCCCGGCAAGAGGAGCTTGCCGGGCCAAGAAGACAAGACCCCGGCAAGAGGAGCTTGCCGGGACGACTAAGCCCATGTAATACCATCCAAGAACAAAGTATACGAGACAGAAGATCGAGACCCCGACAAGAGGAGCTTGTCGGGAAGGCCGAACCCAGGCACCACAAGAGAAGCCCGCCACGGCGCGCCATGCGCCCCGGCAAGGCCTGATAGCCGGCAAGCTATCAGGCACAGGAAGACGACCCCCGCGGCATGCCACTTGCCGCGGCAAGTCGCCACCTCAGGACTGCGCTCCAGCTCACCCGCCCACGCGTCGCTCCGGGGTTTCCCCCAAGGGCACGTGGCGGGGCACCGCGCAGCCTGGGGCATGCGGTGGCATGCAGCCACCACCGTGGCGAGCGGTGGCGCACCTAACGGTCCGCCTCGGTGCTGTCCAGGCGACCGTGACGGGCATTTAATGCCCTTGTCCCCTACCGTCAGAAGTAGGTATGATAACACTGTGCCGCACTGTAGCGCCACTGTTCCCGCACTGTTACAACTTCCACCCCTTTTACACTTTTACCCCTTTCTCTTACGTTGACACCTGTCGGTGACCCCTTTGCGCTATAAAAGGAGGCCCGTGTGCAACGTAGAGGGGGTTCGGAGATTCGGAATCCAGACTGCCATACGCTCGGTGTAGCTAGCTCTCCAAGCTCCCGAGCTCCCCAGTTCATACAACCAAGCAGGAGTAGGGTTTTACGCGTCCATCGCGGCCCGAACCTGGGTAAACCGCCCGTGTGCTCGCCTCGATCTGCTCTCTGTGCTCCCTCCGCCCCCCTCACCGGACAACGAAAGGGGCTCCGGCCCCATAGGTGCTCGCGGGGGACGCCGTCCACCCCGACATCTTTGGCGCGCCAGGTAGGGGGCTGCGTCGAGGTTGTGCGGATCTGATTCAGGCGAACACTTGTAAGTTCAGGTATGAACAGGTACCTTTCCGCCCCGCTCCGCGGGGCGGAGGCATTCCTCCCTACGGAATCGTGCACGGCCCTCCTCGAGTACCCACTCACGCAGAGTTCGGGCAAGAAGCAGCTGCTCCTTGAGGAGGACCGCCTTCCGGCCGCTGGGCGAACCGCTCGCTTCCAGCGAATCCTGCGCCGCTCCTGTAGCCGCAGCGGTTAGCGCCGGAAGCCGCGAAAAAGGCGACCTCGTTCTTCGGCGCGTTTCGTCCGCCAAGATCCAAACGAGTCGACGCCAACCGTGGGAGGAGTTTCGCCAGCGCGGTTGCCGGAACCCGTTCCGTCAACCAACCTCCCTGCCCAAGTCTTGCCGCAGTTGCATGTGATCCTTGGCGCAGGGGCGGGCGCAGACCCCGCGCATCAGTGAAAGCTCCTATGCTTTGCGCTTTTTGCCTTTTACATGCTCCTCTTCGTTATTTGCATGTATTATTTGGCATCCTGCGTAACATGCATGTCCAGTAAGCATCAGCACGCCGAAAGGCCATGTGCTTGCTTCCCTCTTTATTTTCCTTGCCTCTTAGACAGAGGGAGCGTTCCTCGCGCACAAAGTTTGCCGGGGGAAGGAGATGGGAGAGGAACCAAGTGCTGGAACCAAGTGCTGTCCGAGAAAAAGAAGCCTCGTCGAGGAACGAGCGTTATACATAAGCTAAGTTATTAGAATTTGAGCAGTTCAGATTCTTAATTTTCGGTTGTCTTCCTTGAACAGTCGCACTTTGTATGGAAAACCTGTGCGCGGAGGAACCTACCCGCGGCTAGCCGCACCTCACCTTGTTTCGAGTACGCTCAACGATTTAAGTGAGCTGCGATGAGCGTCGCGCCCTTGTTTCGTTTCCGAGCTCACTCAACAAGCTGAGCGCGATTGCGACTGGCTGCGGCGAGGTTGCTTCCCGGTGAGGCCTTGGCCGGCAGGCTGCTATAAGCCCAAGGGCCCCTTGCCGGAAAGTTCCCCGGGAGCGTAGGGTGAAAAGCATACAAAGTAAAGGGCCAGGACAAGGAAGATAACAATGCACTGATTGGTTCAGATAAGATAAAAACCTTACGTAACTTATCACAGTGACTAATGAGCTCATAACGCCGTGTGCAGCGACAAAAAGAGATAAGATAAAGGAGGCCTAGTCTACGCGGTCGCCCTCAATCCTGGAAATCTTGCCCACTCTGGCGATGATGTCGGCGACCTGCTCCTTCAGCGCCTCCATGTCAGCGTCGGCCGGCAGGCTGCGAAGAACGTTGATGAGATTTATACCGGGATTGCGGTATACAATCTTCGTCAGCACACGCTCCAAGGTTCCCTTGCAGGCCCGGCGTGTCTCCTCGGCCAGTTGCGCGGGGATCTTCTTCCGAAGATCCGCCAGAGCCGGCGCGACCCCTCTGAAGAAGAGGCTGAGCTTGGCGCTGTGAGGGAGGTCCGGGTCCGGAGAGTAGATGAGGTGTTCCAACTTCAACGCCAGCAACTCCTGGTCGATGTTGGATGCAGAAGACACCAGGTCCTCGGTCCACACCACGACGGTCCGACAGAAGTCCTCGGCCGCAGTGTTGGCGCTCTCCGCCAAGCTTCGCTCCTTGCGGAGCCCCTCCTCCAGCGCGGAGACTTTCAGCTCCAGGGCCTCGATGGAGTCCTTGGCGGCCTTCAGCTCGTCGCCCTGCTTGGAGAGACGCGCCTGGAGTTCGGAGTTGGCGTGGGCGTCCTTCTCCCGCTCCGCATTGAGCGCGCCGACCCTCTCCGCGCTCGCCTTCAACGACTCCTCTAGCTGCGCGACCTTGGCGGCAAGCTCCTCCCTGGCGGTCTACGCGGCAGCCGCGGCGGCTTTCGCCTCTTCCAGCTCCTCGCCAAGGGCCCGCTCCCGAGCGGCAAGTTCCTCCTCGTGGGAGTTGAGATTGGCCTGCAGCTGGGCAAGCTCTCCCTCTCGCCGGGACAACTCCACCCCGGTGAGCCGCTGCTGCTCTTCGGCGTCGGCCTTCTGCAGCACCCACTCCTGGTACTCCCCGGCGAGCCTCTCGCGCTCCTCCGCCACGCCGCGGAGGGCAGCTTGGTTGGCGGCGCGGAGCTCCGTCGCACGCTTCTCCATCTCGATGGCGGCCTCCGCAGCGAGGGTCTCCCGGGAAGCAAGCTTCGCCTGCCTGGCCCGGTAAAGGGCCAGGAGCCGGCGAAGCAGCTTCTCCTCCTCGGGCTCTTCGGCCCCGCCGGGCGCCTCGACAATCTTCAGGCCCGCGGAGGCGAAGACCTCCCCATCAGGGGCCTCGCCCTCCGCGGGGGCCCGCGCAGAAGAGCCCCATGGCACCTGGATGAAGATGCCATTGGGGGCTTCAAGGTAATGACCCGCCCGCTCCTTTTCGGCGGAGGGGTCGGCGGCCGGCGCAGCACCTGATGCTCCTGCTGCCTCCGGGTCGGCAGTGCGACCGCCGTCCCCCTCCCCGGCCGTTGCGTCCGCCGCTGGGGCGGTCTCCTGCGCGGATGGCTCGGCAGCTCCCGCCGCGTCCTCAGCGGCAGGGGCGTCGCCGCTGCCGCCGCGCGCACCCTCCTCCTCCTCGATGTTGATGACCTCCGTCTCCATCTGCTCGGGGGGAGGGGAATCTAGAAGAAGGAGAATAGAGAGCAAAAGAAATTCAAGCAAACATCCAAAAAAAAAGACGAACCCAAGATGACTAAGTCACAGAGCTTACCTTGGCGGACGTCATCAGTGGCGGGTTCCCTCGCCGGGGAGCTCTGCCTTGGCGGGGTCACCGCCCTCGCCGGGCTACCCGCCCCTGGCGGGGTACTCGCCCTCGGCGGAGTGCTCGCCCTTGGCGGGATGCTCTCCTTTACCGGACAGCTCGGCCTTGGCGGGGACGGCGGGGCCCGCGGCTCCTCGGGGGCGGTTTCTGGACGCTCCTGCGGCTGCGGTCCCACCTCTGCACGAGACAGTATTATCAAGATACCAGCGCAGGGACGATCCCTCAAGCATGCCCGACGAGCGAAAGTACGGAACCCAGACTTACGCTGGGGGCTGCGCTGGGGGCTACGCTGGGGGCTGCCCCTCGGAGCAGCGCTCGTATCCGGCAGGCTGGGCTCCGGCACGCCCCCAGTTGCCGCGGTGGGCGAGTCGCCCACAACCTCAACCACGGGCGCCTTGGCTTTCTTCGCCACTCGCTCCGCCAAGGTCCTGAAGTTAAGATAAGGAACAAGATCAGAGCCTGCGACAATCAAGGCAAAGTTTACGAAGATGCAAGACCTCAAAGCTCTTACTCCCGTTCGTCCTCGTCGTCGTCGTCGCTCAAGGCGGAGAAATCAAACTCCACCTGACGCGCGGTCACGCGGGGAGCGGGAGGCGGGGTCTCCCTCGGGTGCTTGGCGGTCCCGACGGTTGCCGGGGCCCGGGGAGCGGGCGGAGCCGCCGCTCCACCCTCCAAGGGCTCCTTTCCATGCGGCGCTGCCTTACGGGGCGCCCCCGACGTGGCTAACGCGCCGGGCGCCCTCGTCGCAACCTGGCTCCCCCGGGAGGCTCGTGCCGCTTGGCGGGGTGGGTGTTGCTGGGAGGCCGGCGCCTTTGCCCCCATCGCCGTCCTGCGGAGACGCTTCGCTGGAGAACGCCTGGGGCTTACACGGGACGAGGAGGTCTCCGACGCTGAGGGAAGGTCATCGGCGTAGAGCTCCAAGGATCCGTCGGAGTCGTCGTCACCACCGTCCTCCTCCTCCACCCCGGCAAGCCCGCTGGACCCAGCGTCCTGCGCTGTGGCCCCTTGTCCTCCGGCGGTGGTGGCCCTCGCCGCGGCCTCGATCAAGATCCCCTGGATCCCGGAGTGCCTCAGAGAGGGAACCCCGGCGAGCTCGTCGGGGGGCAGCTTCAGCAGTCTGCGGATCTCCGCCACCTCCGCTTGGCGGGACGCCTCCGCGGCCTCCGCCTCCTCGGGCGAGAAGCCGAACTCCCCGGCCGCTGCGGCTGCGGTGGCCTCTTCAGCCCAAGAAGCTATGCATGCTACCTCTCGCGCGGTGGTGTCCCGCGTCAGCCCCTGGGCCTCGTCCTTCTTCTTCGCCACCTCCGCCAGGTTGTCGAAGAAGTTCATGATGACGTCTGGCTTGGGCGGAATCCACGTGCGGTCGACGCCGTGCGAGTCGCACGCGGGCATCATGGCGTGAAGGGAATCCCGGGCCGAGCTGTTGCAAAGAGGCACAACTCCCCGGGGCTCCCTGAACCACTCTGGGTGGGCCGGGTCATGCTTGAATAGCTCCCGGACCATCCCCTTCAGCTCCACCGACGTGAAGTTGAAGTTGAGCCCGGGGCGCAGCCTCATTATGTCCGCCGCGTTGCTATACTCCCAGACTGGCCTCTTCCTATCTTGAAGAGGGGCGATGCGGCGGCGGAGGAAGTCTGCGCCCACCTCTCTGACGGACAGCCTCGCTGACCGAAGACGGAGAATCCTGATGAGGGCGACGTCGAGCTTGCGGTCGTCCGAATCCAGCTCGCTCCAATCCTTGCCGCGCATAATAGGTGTTGCGCGCGGCGCGGTGAAAGGTTGCGGCTGGTCCTCGACAACCCAGCACCAGTCGGCACGCCACTCCTCCCATTTGCCGCGGAGCTCCCCCGGCAAGTAGGAATCCTTCTTGTTCAGGCGAAAGACCCAAGATATCCCTCCGGCGAGGGGGGCGCCGGCCTCTACTCTAGGGATGAAGAAGTGCCTAAAAAGCGCGACGTTTGGATATACCCCAATATAGTTTTCGCACATATGCGCGAAAACCGCCATCGTGAGGACGGCGTTGGGAGTGAAGTCAAGAAGGTGGAGGCCGAAGGTGTTCATTATGTCGCAGAAGAAGTCAGAAAAAGGAGGGCAAAGACCGCAGTGGAAGAAGGCTGCGAAGAAATAATACCCGCCGGGGTAGTTGCCCTTGGCGGCGGCCGGATAGGCTCGGGTGCGGGGATGCGCCTTGGTCTCCTCGGCCCAGAACAAGTAGTACTTGTTCCAGAGCTCCCGCGCGCTGAGCTTCGGCGAGAAGACGAGGTTCTGCTTCTGCAGCAAGGTGAGCATCGCCGCGTGCTCCGATTTCTCCTTCTTGGTCTTCTCCGCCTTCGCCTTCTCGGTCTTCGGGGCCATGGCGGAGGCGGCGAGGGAAGGGAGACGAAGAATCCGGTAGCACCGCAGGTGCGAGCGAGCGGCGGAGGAAATATGGAGGCGGAGCACAAAGGGGATCTCTGGAGAAGGGAGAGGACGCAGTAAAGGCGAAGGAGGGGAGCCGCTCCCGCTTGCCATTAAGAATCGTGCGCGACGTGACGCGCGCCTGCGCGGTTCAGCCCCGCGCACGCCACCCACGTCACGCTCACCCCGCACGCCCCGCCCCCACGACGCCGCGATAAGCGCGCGCCGCCTGGGGAAGGTGCGATGGATGCGGAGTTAAGGAGCAGCGCGACCAAGGCCACGCGTGCCCGTGCACTGTTAGGGCCTGGCCCAACGACGCTCGGCACCGTGTGTGGCCCAGGCCCGGGGGCTCCTGTCGGTGTACTAAAGTAGGGGTACCTTAGTACCCCAGACTTGTGCACGGGCAGTTGTAGCACCCTGCGGCGAGGCCCGCCCAGGAAGCGCCAAGAGAAGACCAAGCATTCAAGACAAGGCCCCCGGCAAGAGGAGCTTGCCGGGCCAAGAAGACAAGACCCCGGCAAGAGGAGCTTGCCGGGACGACTAAGCCCATGTAATACCATCCAAGAACAAAGTATACGAGACAGAAGATCGAGACCCCGACAAGAGGAGCTTGTCGGGAAGGCCGAACCCAGGCACCACAAGAGAAGCCCGCCATGGCGCGCCATGCGCCCCGGCAAGGCCTGATAGCCGGCAAGCTATCAGGCACAGGAAGACGACCCCCGCGGCAAGCCACTTGCCGCGGCAAGTCGCCACCTCAGGACTGCGCTCCAGCTCACCCGCCCACGCGTCGCTCCGGGGTTTCCCCCAAGGGCACGTGGCGGGGCACCGCGCAGCCTGGGGCATGCGGTGGCATGCAGCCACCACCGTGGCGAGCGGTGGCGCACCTAACGGTCCGCCTCGGTGCTGTCCGGGCGACCGTGACGGGCATTTAATGCCCTTGTCCCCTACCGTCAGAAGTAGGTATGATAACACTGTGCCGCACTGTAGCGCCACTGTTCCCGCACTGTTACAACTTCCACCCCTTTTACACTTTTACCCCTTTCTCTTACGTTGACACCTGTCGGTGACCCCTTTGCGCTATAAAAGGAGGCCCGTGTGCAACGTAGAGGGGGTTCGGAGATTCGGAATCCAGACAGCCATACGCTCGGTGTAGCTAGCTCTCCAAGCTCCCGAGCTCCCCAGTTCAATACAACCAAGCAGGAGTAGGGTTTTACGCGTCCATCGCGGCCCGAACCTGGGTAAACCGCCCGTGTGCTCGCCTCGATCTGCTCTCCGTGCTCCCTCCGCCCCCCTCACCGGACAACGAAAGGGGCTCCGGCCCCATAGGTGCTCGCGGGGGACGCCGTCCACCCCGACAACTGGTCAAAACATCGGTCTATACCTCAGGGGGGCATTGTAAAATATTATTTTTCCAAATTTTCTTTCATAGCCATGATTGGCACATGTGGGTCACCATGTTTAGGAAAGTTCGTGTGATTTGGATGTGGTGGGAAAAATCACATTTTTTAAAAAACTGGCCTAAGTTAGACCAAATGGCCCCTCCGGAATGCGGTCATTTTTTCGACCACCTCCAAACCACCTCAACTTTGGCACACATGATCTATTGCACAAACAAAGGTGGTTTTCCAAGGTTTCATATTTTTTGAATTTTTTATTAATTTATAATGCCCTCTAGACTAACTGGTCAAAACATCTGTCTATACCTCAGGGTGGCATTGTAAAATATTCTTTTTCAAAATTTTCTTTCATAGCCATGATTGGCACATGTGGGTCACCATGTTCAAGAAAGTTTGTGTGATTTGGAGGTGGTGGGAAAAATCAATTTTTTTCAAAAACTAGCTTAAGATAGACCAAATGGCCCCTCCGGAATGCGGTCATTTTTTCGACCACCTCCAAATGACCTCAACATTGGCACACATGATATATTGCACAAACAAATGTGGGTTTCCAAGGTTTTATATTTTTTTGAATTTTTTATTAATTTATATTGCCCTCTACACTGACTGGTCAAACCATCTGTCTATACCTCAGGGGAGCATTGTAAAATATTCTTTTTTCAAATTTTCTTTCATAGCCATGATTGTCACATGTGGGTCACCATGTTCAAGAAAGTTTGTGTGATTTGGAGGTGGTTGGGAAAATCACATTTTTTCAAAATCTGGCTTAAGTTAGACCAAATGGCCCCTCCGGAATGCGGGCATTTTTTCGACCACCTGCAAATGACCTCAACTTTGGCACATATGATCTATTGCACAAACAAAGGTGGGTTTCCAAGGTTTTATTTTTTTTGAATTTTTTATTAATATATAATGTCCTCTAGGCTGACTGGTCAAAACATCGGTCTATACCTCAGGGGGCATTGTAAAATATTCTTTTTCCAAATTTTATTTCATAGCCATGATTGGCACATGTGGGTCACCATGTTTAAGAAAGTTTGTGTGATTTGTATGTGGTGGGAAAAATCACATTTTTTCAAAAACTGGCCTAAGTTAGACCAAATGGCCCCTCCGGAATGCGGTCATTTTTTCGACCATCTCCAAACCACCTCAACTTTGGCACACATGATCTATTGCACAAACAAAGGTGGTTCTCCAAGGTTTCATATTTTTTGAATTTTTTATTAATTTATAATGCCCTCTAGACTGACTGGTCGAAACATCGGTCTATACCTCAGGGTGGCATTGTAAAATATTCCTTTTCCAAATTTTCTTTCATAGCCATGATTGGCACATGTGGGTAACCATGTTCAAGAAAGTTTGTGTGATTTGGAGGTGGTGGGAAAATCAATTTTTTTCAAAAACTGGCTTAAGATAGACCAAATGCCCCCTCCGGAATGCGGTCATTTTTTCGACCACCTCGAAATGACCAGAACATTGGCACACATGATCTATTGCACAAACAAAGGTGGGTTTCCAAGGTTTTATATTTTTCTGAATTTTTTATTAATTTATAATGCCTTTAACACTGACTGGTCAAAACATCGGTCTATACCTCAGGGGGGCATTGTAAAATATTCTTTTTCCAAATTTTCTTTCATAGCAATGATTGGCACATGTGGGTAACCATGTTCAAGAAAGTTTGTGTGATTTGGAGGTGGTGGGAAAAATCACATTTTTTCAAAATCTGGCTTAAGTTTGACCAAATGGCCCCTCCGGAATGCGGTCATTTTTCCGACCACCTAGAAATGACCTCAACATTGGCACACATGATCTATTGCACAAACAAAGGTGGGTTTCCAAGGTTTTATATTTTTTTGAATTTTTTATTTATTTATAATGCCCTCTACACTGACTGGTCAAAACATCGGTCTATACCTCATGGGAGCATTGTAAAATATTCTTTTTTCAAATTTTCTTTCATAGCCATGATTGGCACATGTGGGTCACCATGTTCAAGAAAGTTTGTGTGATTTGGAGGTGGTGGGGAAAATCACATTTTTTCAAAATCTGGCTTAAGTTAGACCAAATGGCCCCTCCGGAATGCGGGCATTTTTTCGACCACCTGCAAATGACCTCAACTTTGGCACATATGATCTATTGCACAAACAAAGGTGGGTTTCCAAGGTTTTATTTTTTTTAATTTTTTATTAATATATAATGTCCTCTAGGCTGACTGGTCAAAACATCGGTCTATACCTCTGGGGGGCATTGTAAAATATTCTTTTTCCAAATTTTCTTTCATAGCCATGATTGGCACATGTGGGTCACCATGTTTAAGAAAGTTTGTGTGATTTGGATGTGGTGGGAAAAATCACATTTTTTTCAAAAACTGGCCTAAGTTAGACCAAATGGCCCCTCCGGAATGCGGTCATTTTTTCGACCATCTCCAAACCACCTCAACTTTGGCACACATGATCTATTGCACAAACAAAGGTGGTTTTCCAAGGTTTCATATTTTTTGAATTTTTTATTAATTTATAATGCCCTCTAGACTGACTGGTCAGAACATCGGTCTATACCTCAGGGTGGCATTGTAAAATATTCCTTTTCCAAATTTTCTTTCATAGCCATGATTGGCACATGTGGGTAACCATGTTCAAGAAAGTTTGTGTGATTTGGAGGTGGTGGGAAAATCAAATTTTTTCAAAAACTGGCTTAAGATAGACCAAATGGCCCCTCCGGAATGCGGTCATTTTTTCGACCACCTCGAAATGACCAGAACATTGGCACACATGATCTATTGCACAAACAAAGGTGGGTTTCCAAGGTTTTATATTTTTCTGAATTTGTTTATTAATTTATAATGCCTTTAACACTGACTGGTCAAAACATCGGTCTATACCTCAGGCGGGCATTGTAAAATATTCTTTTTCCAAATTTTCTTTCATAGCCATGATTGGCACATGTGGGTGACCATGTTCAAGAAAGTTTGTGTGATTTGGAGGTGGTGGGAAAAATCACATTTTTTCAAAATCTGGCTTAAGTTTGACCAAATGGCCCCTCCGGAATGCGGTCATTTTTCCGACCACCTCCAAATGACCTCAACATTGGCACACATGATCTATTGCACTAACAAAGGTGGGTTTCCAAGGTTTTATATTTTTTTGAATTTTTTATTAATTTATAATGCCCTCTACACTGACTGGTCTAAACATCGGTCTATACCTCAGGGGAGCATTGTAAAATATTCTTTTTTCAAATTTTCTTTCATAGCCATGATTGGCACATGTGGGTCACCATGTTCAAGAAAGTTTGTGTGATTTGGAGGTGGTGGGGAAATCACATTTTTTCAAAATCTGGCTTAAGTTAGACCAAATGGCCCCTCCGGAATGCGGGCATTTTTTCCACCACCTGCAAATGACCTCAACTTTGGCACATATGATCTATTGCACAAACAAAGGTGGGTTTCCAAGGTTTTATTTTTTTTTGAATTTTTTATTAATATATAATGTCCTCTAGGCTGACTGGTCAAAACATCGGTCTATACATCAGGGGGGCATTGTAAAATATACTTTTTCCAAATTTTCTTTCATAGCCATGATTGGCACATGTGGGTCACCATGTTTAAGAAAGTTTGTGCGATTTGGATGTGGTGGGAAAAATCACATTTTTTCAAAAACTGGCCTAAGTTAGACCAAATGGCCCCTCCGGAATGCGGTCATTTTTTCGACCATCTCCAAACCTCCTCAACTTTGGCACACATGATCTATTGCACAAACAAAGGTGGTTTTCAAAGGTTTCATATTTTTTGAATTTTTTATTAATTTATAATGCCCTCTAGACTGACTGGTCAAAACATCGGTCTATACCTCAAGGTGGCATTGTAAAATATTCTTTTTCCAAATTTTCTTTCATAGCCATGATTGGCACATGTGGGTAACCATGTTCAAGAAAGTTTGTGTGATTTGGAGGTGGTGGGAAAAATCAATTTTTTTCAAAAACTGGCTTAAGATAGACCAAATGTCCCCTCCGGAATGCGGTCATTTTTTCGACCACCTCAAAATGACCAGAACATTGGCACACATGATCTATTGCATAAAAAAAGGTGGGTTTCCAAGGTTTTTTATTTGTTTGAATTTTTTATTAATTTATAATGCCCTCTACACTGACTGGGCAAAACATCGGTCTATACCTCAGGGGGGCATTGTAAAATATTCTTTTTCCAAATTTTCTTTCATAGCCATCGTTGGCACATGTGGGTCACCATGTTCAAGAAAGTTTGTGTGATTTGGAGGTGGTGGGAAAAATCACATTTTTTCAAAAACTAGCTTAAGATAGACCAAATGGCCCCTCCGGAATGCGGTCATTTTTTCGACCACCTCCAAATGACCTCAACATTGGCACACATGATATATTGCACAAACAAATGTGGGTTTCCATGGTTTTATATTTTTTTGAATTTTTTTATTAATTTATATTGCCCTCTACACTGACTGGTCAAACCATCTGTCTATACCTCAGGGGAGCATTGTAAAATATTCTTTTTTCAAATTTTCTTTCATAGCCATGATTGTCACATGTGGGTCACCATGTTCAAGAAAGTTTGTGTGATTTGGAGGTGGTTGGGAAAATCACATTTTTTCAAAATCTGGCTTAAGTTAGACCAAATGGCCCCTCCGGAATGCGGGCATTTTTTCGACCACCTGCAAATGACCTCAACTTTGGCACATATGATCTATTGCACAAACAAAGGTGGGTTTCCAAGGTTTTATTTTTTTTGAATTTTTTATTAATATATAATGTCCTCTAGGCTGACTGGTCAAAACATCGGTCTATACCTCAGGGGGCATTGTAAAATATTCTTTTTCCAAATTTTATTTCATAGCCATGATTGGCACATGTGGGTCACCATGTTTAAGAAAGTTTGTGTGATTTGGATGTGGTGGGAAAAATCACATTTTTTCAAAAACTGGCCTAAGTTAGACCAAATGGCCCCTCCGGAATGCGGTCATTTTTTCGACCATCTCCAAACCACCTCAACTTTGGCACACATGATCTATTGCACAAAAAAAGGTGGTTCTCCAAGGTTTCATATTTTTTGAATTTTTTATTAATTTATAATGCCCTCTAGACTGACCGGTCGAAACATCGGTCTATACCTCAGGGTGGCATTGTAAAATATTCCTTTTCCAAATTTTCTTTCATAGCCATGATTGGCACATGTGGGTAACCATGTTCAAGAAAGTTTGTGTGATTTGGAGGTGGTGGGAAAATCAATTTTTTTCAAAAACTGGCTTAAGATAGACCAAATGCCCCCTCCGGAATGCGGTCATTTTTTCGACCACCTCGAAATGACCAGAACATTGGCACACATGATCTATTGCACAAACAAAGGTGGGTTTCCAAGGTTTTATATTTTTCTGAATTTTTTATTAATTTATAATGCCTTTAACACTGACTGGTCAAAACATCGGTCTATACCTCAGGGGGGCATTGTAAAATATTCTTTTTCCAAATTTTCTTTCATAGCAATGATTGTCACATGTGGGTAACCATGTTCAAGAAAGTTTGTGTGATTTGGAGGTGGTGGGAAAAATCACATTTTTTCAAAATCTGGCTTAAGTTTGACCAAATGGCCCCTCCGGAATGCGGTCATTTTTCCGACCACCTAGAAATGACCTCAACATTGGCACACATGATCTATTGCACAAACAAAGGTGGGTTTCCAAGGTTTTATATTTTTTTGAATTTTTTATTAATTTATAATGCCCTCTACACTGACTGGTCAAAACATCGGTCTATACCTCATGGGAGCATTGTAAAATATTCTTTTTTCAAATTTTCTTTCATAGCCATGATTGGCACATGCGGGTCACCATGTTCAAGAAAGTTTGTGTGATTTGGAGGTGGTGGGGAAAATCACATTTTTTCAAAATCTGGCTTAAGTTAGACCAAATGGCCCCTCCGGAATGCGGGCATTTTTTCGACCACCTGCAAATGACCTCAACTTTGGCACATATGATCTATTGCACAAACAAAGGTGGGTTTCCAAGGTTTTATTTTTTTTTAATTTTTTATTAATATATAATGTCCTCTAGGCTGACTGGTCAAAACATCGGTCTATACCTCTGGGGGGCATTGTAAAATATTCTTTTTCCAAATTTTCTTTCATAGCCATGATTGGCACATGTGGGTCACCATGTTTAAGAAAGTTTGTGTGATTTGGATGTGGTGGGAAAAATCACATTTTTTCAAAACCAAATGGCCCCTCCGGAATGCTGTCATTTTTTCGACCATCTCCAAACCACCTCAACTTTGGCACACATGATCTATTGCACAAACAAAGGTGGTTTTCCAAGGTTTCATATTTTTTGAATTTTTTATTAATTTATAATGCCCTCTAGACTGACTGGTCAGAACATCGGTCTATACCTCAGGGTGGCATTGTAAAATATTCCTTTTCCAAATTTTCTTTCATAGCCATGATTGGCACATGTGGGTAACCATGTTCAAGAAAGTTTGCGTGATTTGGAGGTGGTGGGAAAATCAAAATTTTTCAAAAACTGGCTTAAGATAGACCAAATGGCCCCTCCGGAATGCGGTCATTTTTTCGACCACCTCGAAATGACGAGAACATTGGCACACATGATCTATTGCACAAACAAAGGTGGGTTTCCAAGGTTTTATATTTTTCTGAATTTGTTTATTAATTTATAATGCCTTTAACACTGACTGGTCAAAACATCGGTCTATACCTCAGGCGGGCATTGTAAAATATTCTTTTTCCAAATTTTCTTTCATAGCCATGATTGGCACATGTGGGTGACCATGTTCAAGAAAGTTTGTGTGATTTGGAGGTGGTGGGAAAAATCACATTTTTTCAAAATCTGGCTTAAGTTTGACCAAATGGCCCCTCCGGAATGCGGTCATTTTTCCGACCACCTCCAAATGACCTCAACATTGGCACACATGATCTATTTCACTAACAAAGGTGGGTTTCCAAGGTTTTATATTTTTTTGAATTTTTTATTAATTTATAATGCCCTCTACACTGACTGGTCTAAACATCGGTCTATACCTCAGGGGAGCATTGTAAAATATTCTTTTTTCAAATTTTCTTTCATAGCCATGATTGGCACATGTGGGTCACCATGTTCAAGAAAGTTTGTGTGATTTGGAGGTGGTGGGGAAATCACATTTTTTCAAAATCTGGCTTAAGTTAGACCAAATGGCCCCTCCGGAATGCAGGCATTTTTTCCACCACCTGCAAATGACCTCAACTTTGGCACATATGATCTATTGCACAAACAAAGGTGGGTTTCCAAGGTTTTATTTTTTTTGAATTTTTTATTAATATATAATGTCCTCTAGGCTGACTGGTCAAAACATCGGTCTATACATCAGGGGGGCATTGTAAAATATACTTTTTCCAAATTTCTTTCATAGCCATGATTGGCACATGTGGGTCACCATGTTTAAGAAAGTTTGTGTGATTTGGATGTGGTGGGAAAAATCACATTTTTTCAAAAACTGGCCTAAGTTAGACCAAATGGCCCCTCCGGAATGCTGTCATTTTTTCGACCATCTCCAAACCTCCTCAACTTTGGCACACATGATCTATTGCACAAACAAAGGTGGTTTTCAAAGGTTTCATATTTTTTGAATTTTTTATTAATTTATAATGCCCTCTAGACTGACTGGTCAAAACATCGGTCTATACCTCAAGGTGGCATTGTAAAATATTCTTTTTCCAAATTTTCTTTCATAGCCATGATTGGCACATGTGGGTAACCATGTTCAAGAAAGTTTGTGTGATTTGGAGGTGGTGGGAAAAATCAATTTTTTTCAAAAACTGGCTTAAGATAGACCAAATGTCCCCTCCGGAATGCGGTCATTTTTTCGACCACCTCAAAATGACCAGAACATTGGCACACATGATCTATTGCATAAAAAAAGATGGGTTTCCAAGGTTTTTTATTTGTTTGAATTTTTTATTAATTTATAATGCCCTCTACACTGACTGGGCAAAACATCGGTCTATACCTCAGGGGGGCATTGTAAAATATTCTTTTTCCAAATTTTCTTTCATAGCCATCGTTGGCACATGTGGGTCACCATGTTCAAGAAAGTTTGTGTGATTTGGAGGTGGTGGGAAAAATCACATTTTTTCAAAATCTGGCTTAAGTTAGACCAAACGGCCCCTCCGGAATGCGGTCATTTTTTCGACCACCGCCAAATGACCTCAACATTGTCACACATGATCTATTGCACAAACAAAGGTGGGTTTCCAAGGTTTTATATTTTTTGAATTTTTTATTAATTTATAATGTCCTCTAGGCTGACTGGTCAAAACATCGGTCTATACCTCAGGGGGGCATTGTAAAATATTCTTTTTCCAAATTTTCTTTCATAGGCATGATTGGCACATGTGGGTCACCATGTTTAAGAAAGTTTGTGTGATTTGGATGTGGTGGGAAAAATCACATTTTTTTCAAAAACTGGCCTAAGTTAGACGAAATGGCCCCTCAGGAATGCGGTCATTTTTTCGACCACCTCCAAACCACATCAACTTTGGCACACATGGTCTATTGCACAATCAAAGGTGGGTTTCCAAGGTTTCATATTTTTTGAATTTTTTTTAATTTATAATGCCCTCTAGACTGACTGGTCAAAACATCGGTCTATACCTCAGGGTGGCATTGTAAAATATTCTTTTTCAGAATTTTCTTTCATAGCCATGATTTGCACATGTGGGTAACCATGTTCAAGAAAGTTTGTGTGATTTGGAGATGGTGGGAAAAATCACATTTTTTTCAAAATCTGGCTTAAGTTAGACCAAATGGCCCCTCCGGAATGCGGTCATTTTTCCGACCACCTCCAAATGACCTCAACATTGGCACACATGATCTATTGCACAAACAAAGGTGGGTTTCCAAGGTTTTATATTTTTTGGATTTTTTTATTAATTTATAATGCCCTCTACACTGACTGGTCAAAACATCGGTCTATACCTCAGGGGAGCTTTGTAAAATATTCTTTTTTCAAATTTTTCTTTCATAGCCATGATTGGCACATGTGGGTTACCATGTTCAAGAAGCTTTGTGTGATTTGGAGGTGGTGGGAAAAATCACATTTTTTCAAAATCTGGCTTAAGTTAGACCAAATGGCCCCTCCGGAATGCGGTCATTTTTCCGACCACCTCCAGATGGCCTCAACATTGGCACACATGATCTATTGCACAAACAAAGGTGGGTTTCCAAGGTTTTATATTTTTTTGAATTTTTTATTAATTTATAATGCCCTCTACACTGACTGGTGAAAACATCGGTCTATACCTCAGGGGAGCGTTGTAAAATATTTTTTTTCAAATTTTCTATCATAGCCATGATTGGCACATGTGGGTCACCATGTTCAAGAAAGTTTGTGTGATTTGGAGGTGGTGGGAAAAATCACATTTTTTCAAAATCTGGCTTAAGTTAGACCAGATGGCCCCTCCGGAATGCGGGCATTTTTTCGACCACCTTCAAATGACCTCAACTTTGGCACACATGATCTATTGCACAAACAAAGGTGGGTTTCCAAGGTTTTATTTTTTTGAATTTTTTATTAATATATAATGTCCTCTAGGCTGACTGGTCAAAACATCAGTCTATACCTCAGGGGGGCATTGTAAAATATTCTTTTTCCAAATTTTCTTTCATAGCCATGATTGGCACATGTGGGTCACCATTTTTAAGAAAGTTTGTGTGATTTGGATGTGGTGGGAAAAATCACATTTTTTTCAAAAACTGGCCTAAGTTAGACCAAATGGCCCCTCCGGAATGCGGTCATTTTTTCGACCATCTCCAAACCACCTCAACTTTGGCACACATGATATATTGCACAAACAAAGGTGGTTTTCCAAGGTTTCATATTTTTTGAATTTTTTATTAATTTATAATGCCCTCTAGACTGACTGGTCAAAACATCGGTCTATACCTCAGGGTGGCATTGTAAAATATTCTTTCTCCAAATTTTCTTTCATAGCCATGATTATCACATGTGGGTAACCATGTTCAAGAAAGTTTGTGTGATTCGGAGGTGGTGGGAAAAATCAAATTTTTTCAAAAACTGGCTTAAGTTAGACCAAATGGCCCCTCCGGAATGCGGTCATTTTTTCGACCACCTCAAAATGACCAGAACATTGGCACACATGATCTATTGCACAAACAAAGGTGGGTTTCCAAGGTTTTATATTTGTTTGAATTTTTTATTAATTTATAATGCCCTCTACACTGACTGGTCAAAACATCGGTCTATACCTCAGGGGGGCTGTCGGTGTACTAAAGTAGGGGTACCTTAGTACCCTAGACTTGTGCACGGGCAGTCGTAGCACCCTGCGGCAAGGCCCGCCCCGGAAGCGCCAAGAGAAGACCAAGCACTCAAGACAAGGCCCCCGGCAAGAGGAGCTTGCCGGGCCAAGAAGACAAGGCCCCCGGCAAGAGGAGCTTGCCGGGCCAAGAAGACAAGACCCCGGCAAGAGGAGCTTGCCGGGACGACTGAGCCCATGTAAGGCCATCCAAGAACAAAGTATAACGAGACAGAAGATTGAGCCCCCGACAGGAGGAGCTTGTCGGGAAGGCCGAACCCAGGCGCCACGAGAGAAGCCCGCCGTGGCGCGCCAAGCGCCCCGGCAAGGCCTGATAGCTGGCACGCTATCAGGCACAGGAAGACGACCCCCGCGGCAAGCCACTTGCCGCGGCAAGATCGCCACCTCAAGGCTGCGCTCCAGCTCGCCGGCCACGCGTCGCTCCGGGGCTTCCCCCGAGGGCACGTGGCGAGGCACCGCGCAGCCTGGGGCATGCGGTGGCATGCAGCCGCCATCGTGGCGAACGGTGGCGCACCTAACGGTCCGCCTCGGTGCTGTCCGGGCGACCGTGACGGGCATTTAATGCCCTTGTCCCCTACCGTCAGAAGTAGGTATGATAACACTGTGCCGCACTATAGCGCCACCGTTCCCGCACTATTACAGCTACCACCCATTTTACACTTTTACCCCTTTCTCTTACGTTGACACCTGTCGGTGACCCCTTTGCGCTATAAAAGGAGGCCCGTGTGCAACGTAGAGGGGGGTTCCGGGGGTTCGGAGATTCGGCATCCAGACAGCCATACGCTCGGTGCAGCTAGCTCCCCAAGCTCCCGAGCTCCCCAGTTCAATACAACTAAGCAGGAGTAGGGTTTTACGCGTCCATCGCGGCCCGAACCTGGGTAAACCGCCCGTGTGTCCGCTTCGATCTGCTCTCCGCGCTCCCTCCGCCCCCCTCGCCGGACAACGAAAGGGGCTCCGGCCCCATAGGTGCTCGCGGGGGGACGCCCGTCCGCCCCGACATCTTTGGCGCGCCAGGTAGGGGGAAGCGTCGAGGTTGTGCGGATCAGATCCTGCGTTCGCGCGAGCGCGCTCTTCGTCAGCTTCTCCGAACTCGCTAGCTTCATCAACACCATGGCCCCGAAGAAGAAGGCTTCGGAGGCCGCGGGCCCGTCCGCGTCGCTCCCACCGCTACCGGAGCCAACGGTGGGCGGGGAAGACGTCGTCGGAGGGGTGGCCACCGGCGAGAACACTCGCGGTGCCACCAAATCCAAGAAGAGGGCGGACGACCGAGCCTCGGCCTCCGAGGACGCGCCGCATCCGTCCCTTCAAACGACGACCCAGCAGCGCCATGCCACGGGAGGTGGCATCCGCTTGCTGGAACAAGGGCAAACAGGAGGTTCGCGGGACGCCACGGACCCCCGTCCGGACACGGGCAAGGCGAAGGCGCCGGGGAGGGACCCCGCTCTTTCTAACATTGTTAGGAGTCCGAGCGCATCCCGCTCCTCGCGCCATTCGCCCCCGCTCCCCTCCACTCCGGCAGAAGCGCTCGCGAGAGCGCAACTGCTCCTCGACTACCCTCCAGCGGCTGGCAAGGCCGAAAGCTGGAGGGCCACCATCCAGAGCCTGATCGCCTTTGCCAACAACGACACGCCGCAGCGGCCGGCGACCTCACGGCCCCGGCAGGTCGAGAAGACGAAGGCCGACGGCGACAAGACCGCCGGAGGTGCGACCACCATACACTCCCCGGCGCAGAAGCAGAAGACGCCGCCCCGCTGGAACAACGCCGACGACGGCTCCACAGCGTCGTCGGACCCGCGGACTCGACGGGACCAGCGCCAAGTCCTCGACGAGCGGCAGCAAGAAGACGCTCGAACAAGGATTGAGCGCCGCCGAGAAAATCGGCGGCAATCAGACCAGCGGGCTGGGAACGCTGTCGACGCGTACGCGCCCGGTGAACCAGGTGACTTGCCGTACGCGGCAGGTTGCCCTGCGTTCACCCGCGAGCTGCGACGCGTCCGGTGGCCCAGCACGAAGAACTTCAAGCCCGACGTACCGGAGAAGTACGACGGCAGGACGCACCCCTCGGAGTTTCTCAGCATCTACACAATCGCTGTACAAGCTGCCGGGGGGCGCGACGAGAGGATATTGGCGAACTACTTCCCGCTCGTGCTTAAGCCGAACGTTCGTTCGTGGCTTATGCACTTGCCGTTAGGCTCCATCTCTTCCTGGGCGGATCTCTGCCATCAGTTTGTTGGCGCCTTCACAGGCGGCCACAAACCTCATGGCCAGGATAGCGACCTCCACATCCTAGCCCAGAAGGAAGGAGAACCCCTGCGCAAGTACATCCGCCGCTTCAGCCGCGTGCATCGCAACATCCCCGACGTTCACCCTGCCGCGGTTATCAGCGCGTTCCACCAGAACGTGCGTAACCGCCGCATGCGTGAAGAGATGGCTATGACCAAGATCCGGGACGTCAGCGAGCTATATGCCTTGGCTGACAAGTGCGCGCGCGCGGAGGAGGGGAGGAAACTCCCCGGGGAGGATGCTGGCGCAGGGGAAAGCGACAGTGACGACACCGCCCCGGCGAAGAGGAGCCAGCAGCGGAATAATAGGAGGAAGAACAGGAAAGAGGTGCTTGCCGTCGAGGGGTCCGGCAAGGAGGCTCCCGCCAAGAAAACGCAGGCTGGCGGCTCCGGCAACGAGCCTGCCCCCGTGGCGGCAGCCGACAAGCAGGACGGCTCCGACAAGCAATACTGCAAGATCCACCGCACCAAGGGCCACGATCTCTCCAACTGCAAAAGCGTCGAATACCTCGTTGTGCAGCAGAAGGCTGAGTACGAGAGGCGCGACAAGGGGAAGGCCCAGGGTGGGGGTGGCAAACCAAGCAAGAAGCGACCGCCCGTCGGCCGGGGAGGACGCCGCGGCAAGGCCAAGCAGCGGCAAGGCGATCGGCCTCCCCGGGGCCGCGACGAGGATGACGAAGACGACGACGAAGACGTGGAAGACGAAGATAACAGCGAGCAGGAGTTCCAGAAGGCCACGGAGGTCCTATGCGTTGACGGCGGCGCCTCTCTGCACACCTCCCACCGCCAGCTTAAGCGGTGGGCGCGAGAGGTGAACGCAGCAGAGCCGCCCGTGGAGTCGCGCAGGCTCCTCAAATGGTCCAGCACGCCCATCATTTTCGATCTTGAGGATCACCCCGACCGCACAACCGTGGTCGGGTGCTTTCCGATGCTGGTCTCACCCACCATCCGCAACCTCAAGGTCACCAAAATGTTGGTAGACGGCGGGGCCGGGCTGAACTTGATCTCCTCCGCTGTGATCAAGAAACTCCACATCCCAGACGGCGAGCTCGAAGAGACCGGATCCTTCCAAGGAATCAACCCGGGGAGGAGCAAGCCCAAGGGGAAGATTACTCTGCCGGTGACCTTTGGCGGCGAGCTTAACTTCAGGACTGAGCGTATCACGTTCGACGTCGCCGACATCCCGTTACCATACAATGGGATCCTCGGCCGTCCCGCTCTCGCCAAGTTCATGGCGGCTTCCCACCACGCCTACAACGTACTCAAGATGCCGGGGCCGATAAGCGTCATCACTGTCCATGGCGACAAAAAGGACGCGCTTATCTGCGCCGACAAGATCTACCGGGACGTAGCAGCCGCGACAGAGAAGGACACACTTGCCGCTGAAGCCCCCGGGGGGAAGAAGACAAAGACCAAGCCCGGTAAGTGCTCTGGGGCCCACTCCGGCAACCGCACCTCTTCGGAGTGCTGCGCCGCCGTCGAGGACGTTCCATCGAGCTCCGCCGGCAAGTAGAGAAAGGGAATGACCGCTCCTCCGGCAACTAAGAAGGTGTCCGCCAAGGAGGACGGCACTGGCGGTACCTTCACCATCAGTGCCACGCTTGACAGCAAATAGGAAAGCGCGCTCGTCGTCTTCCTGCGGGCGAATGACGACGTGTTTGCATGGTCGCCGTCCGACATCCCCGGTGTTCCCAGGAGGGTGATTGAGCACAAGCTCGCTGTCTGTCCTCACGCGCGACCCGTCAAGCAGAAAGTGAGAAAGCAAGCCGTGGAGCGCCAGGAATTCATCAGCGAAGAGATCAAGAAGCTAGAGGCAGCAGGCCTAGTGAGAGGTGTGATCCATCCAACGTGGCTGGCCAATCCGGTCGTCGTGCGCAAAGCCAATGGGAAGTGGAGACTGTGGATAGACTTCACCGACGTGAATAAAGCATGTCCCAAAGATCCATTTCCCTTGCCGCGCATTGACCAGATTGTTGACTCCACTGCCGGATGTGAGCTACTCTCTTTTCTTGATGCATATTCAGGCTACCACCAAGTCTTTATGGCCAAGGAAGATGAAGAGAAGACCGCATTTATCACTCCGTGCGGCACCTATTGCTTCATACGCATGCCGTTTGGACTGAAGAATGCGGGATCAACGTTTGCAAGGGTAGTGCACTCTGCTTTCGAGCCGCAGATCCATAGGAACGTGGAGGCCTACATGGATGACATCGTGGTGAAGAGCAGGAGCAAGGAAACCCTAGTCCAAGATCTGGAAGAGACATTTCAGAACTTGCGCAAGATACAGCTCAAGCTGAACCCCGAGAAGTGCGTTTTCGGAGTCCCCTCCGGCAAGCTTCTCGGGTTCTTTGTGTCACAGAGGGGGATTGAAGCTAATCCCGACAAGATCAAAGCCATCGAGCAGATCGAAGCCCCAGAGCACGTCAAGGACGTCAGAAAGCTTGCAGGTTGTGTGGCCGCCCTCAGTCGGTTCATATCAAGGTCTGCAGAACGCGCCATGCCCTTCTTTAAAATCTTGAAGAAGGCAGGCCCCATGCAGTGGACTCCAGAAGCGGAGGCAGCGCTGCAAGATTTGAAAAGGTACCTATCCTCCCCTCCAATACTTGTCGCACCTAGACCACAGGAGAAGTTGTTGCTATACCTAGCGGCAACCAACCAGGTGGTTAGCGCTGCGTTAGTGGCGGAGAGGGAGGCCGACGAGGAGCCTATACCACCTACAAGCGAGTCCAGCGACGGGCGGGGGGCTGCTCCAGCAAGCTCTGGCCCCGACAAGGGCCGCCCTGCGCAGGAACCGGATGGAGCGCGGAAGAAGATGGTGCAGCGCCCGGTGTATTTTGTAAGTTCCCTCTTGCAGGGGGCTAGATCAAGATACTCCGGGGTGCAGAAATTGCTTTTCGGCCTCCTCATGGCCTCGAGAAAGCTGCGCCATTACTTCCAAGCGCATGAGATAACAGTAGTCACTCGCTTTCCGCTGAAGAGGATATTGCACAATCCAGAGGCAACAGGCAGGATCGTCGAGTGGGCACTGGAGCTGTCGAGCTTTGGGCTCAAGTTTGAAAGTACTTCAACCATACAGAGCCGGGCTTTGGCAGAATTCATAGCTGAGTGGACCCCGACGCCAGATGGAGAAGGCCAAGAAACAAGCGCGCCCGTACAAGGAGCAACAAGCGAGTGGGTAATGTACTTCGATGGTGCCTTTTCGCTGCAAGGCGCCGGTGCTGGCGTGGTACTCATCGCGCCCACCGGAGAGCACCTCAAGTACGTTATCCAGATGCACTTCCCAAGAGAGCAAGCTACCAACAATACTGCTGTGTATGAAGGCTTGCTCGCCGGCCTCAGGATTGCGGCCGAGCTTGGGATCAGAAAGCTGATCATGCGGGGAGATTCTCAACTGGTGGTCCGGCAAGTCAACAAGAGCTACCAGAGCCCTCTGATGGAAGCTTACGTCGATGAAGTGAGGAAGCTGGAAGAACACTTTGAAGGGCTGCAAATGGAGCACGTCGCGAGAGCTCAGAATGAGATAGCAGACGGCCTTTCGAAGTGTGCTTCGCTGAAGTTACCTGTGGAACCAGGGACCTTCTTGCTCAAGCTGACTCAACCATCCGTTACACCATCAGTTGGGCAGTCCAAGAAAAGGAAGTTGGTCTCCGGCGACTACTCGCGGGCGGACCTCCCTGAGACCGCCGCCAAGGTCCCCAAGATCAACAACCAGAACGCCGGGGGACAGCCCGCTCCTGCGGATCCCAGGATCCGTCCAGTCGAAGCCGGTGTCCCCGGTAAGCCTCGCTCCAGCGAGCGGATCAACAGCCCGAACGCTGAGGAACAGTTCGCTCCTGCGGGTCCGAGGGTCCGTCCAGTGGAAGCAGAGGTTCCCGACAAGCTTTGCCCCGGCAAGCTTGCCGGGGGATTACCGGCTCCGGCTGAACCAGAGGTTCTTGCCGTAGAAGCCGGGGTCCCCGCAGCGGCCTTCATGCCTTTAGTCCTTGCCGTCGAGCCCCGGGCTCCGGCATGGGCACGGCAGATCGTCCGTTTTCTGCAAACTGGAGAACTTCCCGACGACCCAGAAGAGGTGGAGAAGATCACCAGGCAGTCAAGTATGTACCAGTTCGTGGACGACGAACTGTACAGAAGGAGACTCAACGGTGTCAGATTGAAGTGCATCTCCAGGGAAGACGGACAGAAGCTGTTGGCAGAGATACACGGAGGCATATGCGGCCATCACATTGGTGCAAGAGCACTTGTCGGGAAAGCCTTCCGGCAAGGGTTCTTCTGGCGAGAAGCCCTCCAAGATGCAACTGCACTAGTAACCAAGTGTGAAGCGTGCCAGTTCCATGCAAAACAGATTCATCAGCCAGCTCAAGCTCTCCAAACAATCCCTTTGTCCTGGCCCTTCTCGGTCTGGGGTCTCGATATCCTCGGCCCTTTTCCCCGAGCCGTCGGGGGCTTCGAGTACTTGTACGTTGCAATCGACAAGTTCACGAAGTGGCCAGAAGTGGAGCCAGTGAGGAAGGTGACCGCGCAGTCAGCAGTCAAGTTCTTCCGGTCGATCGTCTGCCGTTTCGGAATCCCCAACAGAGTCATCACCGACAACGGGACACAATTTACAAGTCGCGCCTTCATGCAATACGCCCAGGATCTCGGCGCCAAGGTCTGTTTCGCTTCGGTTGCTCACCCCAGGAGCAACGGTCAAGCAGAAAGGGCCAACGCTGAAGTGCTGCGCGGACTCAAGACCAGGACCTTCGACAGGCTGCACAAGTGCGGAAGAAATTGGATTGAGGAGCTGCCGGCGGCTCTGTGGTCAATCAGGACGACACCAAGTCGAGCCACCGGACAGACACCTTTTGCTCTAGTCTATGGAGCGGAAGCAGTCATCCCCACGGAACTCGTGTACGGATCTCCTCGGGTGCTCGCTTATGACGAGCTCGAGCAAGAGCGGCTGCGCCAAGATGACGCGCTGCTCCTTGAGGAAGGACGTCTCCAGGCTGCGGTACGAGCCGCTCGATACCAGCAAGCCTTGCGTCGCTACCATAGCCGCAAGGTCAAGGCCAGGAGTCTCGAAGAGGGCGACCTTGTTCTTCGGCGCACTCAGTCGGCCAAGAATTCCAACAAGTTGACGCCAAAGTGGGAAGGACCTTATCGGGTGAGGCAAGTCACGAGGCCTGGCGCTGTCCGCCTCGAGACCGAAGAAGGCGTACCAGTGAGCAACTCCTGGAACATAGAGCATCTTCGCAAGTTTCACCCGCAAGGCGCGGTTGCCGTGACCCGCTCCGGCAACCATCGGTTTGTACAGGCCTTGCCGCTGCTGCATGTAACCCCTTGTACAAAGCCAGGCGAAGCCCCTGGCACCAGATAAAGTTGCCCTGTTAGGCGACCTTGTTCTTAGCCACGTTCAGTCGGCCAAGAATTATAACAAGTTGACGCCGAAGCAGGAAGGCCCTTGTCGGGTGTAACGAGTCGCGAGGCCCGGCGCTGTCCGCCTCAAGACCGAAGATGGCCTACCAGCGAGCAACTCCTGGGAATACAGAGCATCTTCGCGAGTTCCGCCCACTAGGCGCGGTTGCCGTGATCCGCTCCGGCAACCATCGGTTTGTACAGGCCTTGCCGCTGCTGCATGTAACCCCTTGTACAAAGCCAGGCGAAGCCCCTGGCACCAGATAAAGTTGCCCTGTTAGGCGACCTTGTTCTTAGGCACGTTCAGTCGGCCAAGAATTATAACAAGTCGACGCCGAAGCAGGAAGGCCCTTATCGGGTGAGACGAGTCGCGAGGCCCGGCGCTGTCCGCCTCAAGACCGAAGAGGGCCTGCCAGTGAGCAACTCCTGGGAACATAGAGCATCTTCGCAAGTCTCGCCCATAAGGCGCGGTTGCCGTGATCCGCTCCGGCAACCACCGGTTTGTGCAGGCCTTGCCGATTTTGCATTTAAGCCCTCGTACAAAGCCAGGCGAAGCCCCTGGCCGAAGATAAAGAAGCGCTGGCGCCCTAGATTTTAGCATGCATGCTGAGTCAGAGTCTCGTCCTTGGTTAGGGTTGTCAGTTCCTAACTGTCGCTAACCCCTAACTTAGAGGTCGAGTCCGCGTCTTTTTCCCGTCCTTTCCCTTTGGCTCGCAGGAATTGAATGTCCTTGCCGGGCCGCTCAAGGACAAGGAAGAGGAGAAGGACGAGCCAACACCTACGCCCCGGCGAGCCAGAGTCGCCGGGGGCTGCAACCTCAGATAAGTTTTTGCATCCCTCATCATGCATTCTCTTATGGACTGTGGGATTTGAAAGCCTCCTTTCCTCCTGGAAAGCTACCGTGCTCTCTTAGCGGCAAGCCCCAGAGCGCGTTCCTGGGGCCCGTTTCGATAGCAGCCGCGGCAGCAAGAGGGAGGGAAGCGAGGGGCCGGAACCCGCCTGCTCCCCGCCTCCGCCAAGGGCGTGAGAAAGGTCGAGCAGTGCGGGGGAGCGGCTGGGCCTGTTGCCGGGCGAGAACTGTCTATCTTAACGATGTAAAGGATTCGTTCCTTACCGCGGTTTCCACCCGCGAGGCAAATGATCCGGCAAACATCCCCTTTTCATTAAAAACATTCCACTCAGGTACAGTTCAGAGAGAATGAAAAACATGAAAAGAGGGATTACAAGGCTTAAACGCAACTAAGGCCCGAAGGCTTACAAGCTGAAAAGAGATAAGGTGCCCGTAATCCCTTTCTTGTCTCTCTCCTCAGGAGGTAGGGCAAGTAGGCGAAGAGGGCGAAAGGGGCGCCTAGATGAGCTACGGGTGGCAGAAGACACCAAGAGAAGATCCGGGGGCTCCACCCGGGGGTCTCCGGAGGCTGAAGAAGACGGAGGCGCCGAAGGCAGAGCTGGAAGATGAGGCAGCGGCCTTGCCGCCAGCCTCTTCCTCTTCCGCAGCCTCGCCACTCCGGCCGCCCGAGGAGATCAAGCCCCCCCGGCAAGAGGAGCTTGCCGGGCCGAAGAGAAGACCCCGGTGGTCGTCACCGAGAGCAAGGGTGATGACGGCGTCTGGGGCGCATCTGGGACACGAGGCGCCAGAGCGTCAGCCAGCTGTCGAAGTCGACCCGTACTCCGACTTCGCGGCCTTCGACGTCCGCCCTCTGTCCTCCTCAGCAGCCCCCCCTACGCCAGTCGCCCAAGGAGACGACCCCGGGGAGTTCACGGAGCCCGGCGCGGTCGATGGGGCCGCCGGCGCCACCCGGAGCTGCGGCCGACGCCTAGTCGTACCCGTCATCCCGGCGGCTGCTCCCCTCGTCGTCGCTGTCGCTCCCCTCCTCGCCACTCTCGCTCGAGGAGGAGCCTTCGCTGTTGGAGGAGCTATCTTCGCAGCACCGGGCCCGGATACCGAAGCCCCAGAAGGCCTTGACGGAGAGGAGGTCCTCCCCCACTAGCTTGAAGTGGAGGGTGAACCCCTCCGTCAAGCTGTGTATCCGGGCGAACGTCTTCCACCCGCGGCCCAGATACACCACGCCGGGGGCTCGGGACTCGACATGGACTCGCGTCCCGCTGATCCCGCAGCCCCTCATGCGCAGGTTTAGCGTCTCAGGCTGCTCCGCCTCCAACACGTTCGCGAATGGAGCGGGAAGCCGGAGGTGGCGACGAGGCGCCCGGCGCAGCCTGATAATGAACTCACAGGGGTCGTCCCCGAGATGGACGGCGGGAAGGAACGGAGCCGCTGGCGGGGGCGAGGGCAGCGCACCGATCCGTCCGCCCCGAGCGCCTCGGCCCCGTCCACGACCTCGTCCGCGACCTCGCCCTCTCCCTCTTCCCCGACGATCGGCTCCGCCGCCGCGGGCGCAAGGGGAGGAGGGGCGCGTTGCCGAGCAGACACCCTCGCGGCGACCGAAGAAGAACCAGGGTTCCCCCCCCTCCATCGCAGATAGGGGAAGGAAACCAGAAGCAGAAGGAGGAAGGAGATGGAGTGCGTATTTCCGTCGCCCCCTCTCGCTCCTTATAAAGGAGCGGAGTGGGACCGCGGCCGCCCCGCTCCGCCAATAGAAGCGGAGGAAGGGCAGGCGACTGGGGCCGACCCGCTGCATCGGCCCGCGCCGGCCCGACTCCCTGCCTCCGCCGCCGCGACTCCGAGTGCATGAGGACCGCGTGGTGGGCGCGCAGAACCGAGGCGACCGGTGGGACGACCTCTCCCCATCCCGTGACTATGGGGAACGGACGCCTCGAAAACCGCGCCCCACCCCCGTTCATTTATTGAGCCGCGCCTCCGCACCTCCCTCCACTTAAAGAGGGGACGGGCGTTTTCGCCCCCCCCCACGACGCCGCGGTAAGCGCGCGCCGCCTGGGGAAGGCGCGGCGGATGCGGAGTTAAGGAGCAGCGCGACCAAGGCCATGCGTGCCCGGGCACCGTTAGGGCCTGGCCCAACAACGCTCGGCACCATGTGTGGCCCAGGCCCGGGGGCTCCTGTCGGTGTACTAAAGTAGGGGTACCTTAGTACCCCAGACTTGTGCACTGGCAGTCGTAGCACCCTGCGGCAAGGCCCGCCCCGGAAGCGCCAAGAGAAGACCAAGCACTCAAGACAAGGCCCCCGGCAAGAGGAGCTTGCCGGGCCAAGAAGACAAGGCCCCCGGCAAGAGGAGCTTGCCGGGCCAAGAAGACAAGACCCCGGCAAGAGGAGCTTGCCGGGACGACTGAGCCCATGTAAGGCCATCCAAGAACAAAGTATAACGAGACAGAAGATCGAGCCCCCGACAAGAGGAGCTTGTCGGGAAGGCCGAACCCAGGCGCCACGAGAGAAGCCCGCCGTGGCGCGCCAAGCGCCCCGGCAAGGCCTGATAGCTGGCACGCTATCAGGCACAGGAAGACGACCCCCGCGGCAAGCCACTTGCCGCGGCAAGATCGCCACCTCAAGGCTGCGCTCCAGCTCGCCCGCCACGCGTCGCTCCGGGGCTTCCCCCGAGGGCACGTGGCGAGGCACCGCGCAGCCTGGGGCATGCGGTGGCATGCAGCCGCCATCGTGGCGAACGGTGGCGCACCTAACGGTCCGCCTCGGTGCTGTCCGGGCGACCGTGACGGGCATTTAATGCCCTTGTCCCCTACCGTCAGAAGTAGGTATGATAACACTGTGCCGCACTATAGCGCCACCGTTCCCGCACTATTACAGCTACCACCCCTTTTACACTTTTACCCCTTTCTCTTACGTTGACACCTGTCGGTGACCCCTTTGCGCTATAAAAGGAGGCCCGTGTGCAACGTAGAGGGGGGTTCCGGGGGTTCGGAGATTCGGCATCCAGACAGCCATACGCTCGGTGCAGCTAGCTCCCCAAGCTCCCGAGCTCCCCAGTTCAATACAACTAAGCAGGAGTAGGGTTTTACGCGTCCATCGCGGCCCGAACCTGGGTAAACCGCCCGTGTGTCCGCTTCGATCTGCTCTCCGCGCTCCCTCCGCCCCCCTCGCCGGACAACGAAAGGGGCTCCGGCCCCATAGGTGCTCGCGGGGGGACGCCCGTCCGCCCCGACAGGGGCATTGTAAAATATTCTTTTTCCAAATTTTCTTTCATAGCCATCGTTGGCACATGTGGGTAACCATGTTCAAGAAAGTTTGTGTGATTTGGAGGTGGTGGAAAAAATCAGAATTTTTCAAAATCTGGCTTAAGTTTGACCAAATGGCCCCTCCGGAATGCGGTCATTTTTTCGACCACCTCCAAATGACCTCAACATTGGCACACATGATCTATTGCACAAACAAACGTTCGTTTCCAAGGTTTTATATTTTTTTGAATTTTTTATTAATTTATAATGCCATCTAGACTGACTGGTCAAAACATCGGTCTATACCTCAGGGGGGCATTGTAAAATATTCTTTTTCCAAATTTTCTTGTGATTTGGAGGTGGTGGGAAAAATCATTTTTTTTCATAAACTGGCTTAAGATAAGACCAAATGGCCCCTCCGGAATGCGGTCATTTTTTCGACCACCTCCAAATGACCTCAACTTTGGCACACATGATCTATTGCACAAACAAAGGTGGGTTTCCATGGTTTTATAGTTTTTGAATTTTTTATTAATTTATAATGCCCTCTAGACCGACTGGTCAAAACATCGGTCTATACCTCAAGGGGGCATTGTAAAATAATCTATTTCCAAATTTTCTTTCATAGCCATGATTGGCACATGTTGGTCACCATGTTCAAGAAAGTTTGTGTGATTTGGAGGTGGTGGGAAAAATCACATTTTTTCAAAATCTGGCTTAAGTTAGACCAAACGGCCCCTCCGGAATGCGGTCATTTTTTCGACCACCGCCAAATGACCTCAACATTGTCACACATGATCTATTGCACAAACAAAGGTGGGTTTCCAAGGTTTTATATTTTTTGAATTTTTTATTAATTTATAATGTCCTCTAGGCTGACTGGTCAAAACATCGGTCTATACCTCAGGGGGGCATTGTAAAATATTCTTTTTCCAAATTTTCTTTCATAGCCATGATTGGCACATGTAGGTCACCATGTTTAAGAAAGTTTGTGTGATTTGGATGTGGTGGGAAAAATCACATTTTTCTCAAAAACTGGCCTAAGTTAGACCAAATGGCCCCTCCGGAATGCGGTCATTTTTTCGACCACCTCCAAACCACATCAACTTTGGCACACATGGTCTATTGCACAATCAAAGGTGGGTTTCCAAGGTTTCATATTTTTGAATTTTTTTTAATTTATAATGCCCTCTAGACCGACTGGTCAAAACATCGGTCTATACCTCAGGGTGGCATTGTAAAATATTCTTTTTCAAAATTTTCTTTCATAGACATGATTGGCACATGTGGGTCACCATGTTCAAGACAGTTTTTGTGATTTGGAGGTGGTGGGAAAAATCAATTTTTTTCAAAAACTGGCTTAAGATAGACCAAATGGCCCCTCCGGAATGCGGTCATTTTTTCGACCACCTCCAAATGACCAGAACATTGGCGCACATGATCTATTGCACAAACAAAGGTGGGTTTCTAAAGTTTTATATTTTTTGGAATTTTCTATTAATTTATAATGCTCTCTACACTGACGGGTCAAAACATCAGTCTATACCTCAGGGGGGCATTGTAAAATATTCTATTTCCAAATTTTCTTTCATAGCCATGATTGGCACATGTGGGTCACCATGTTCAAGAAAGTTTGTGTGATTTGGAGGTGGTGGGAAAAATCAAATTTTTTTAAAAACTGGCTTAAGTTAGACCAAATGGCCCCTCCGGAATGCGGTCATTTTTTCGACCATCTCCAAACCACCTCAACTTTGGCACACATGATATATTGCACAAACAAAGGTGGTTTTCCAAGGTTTCATATTTTTTGAATTTTTTATTAATTTATAATGCCCTCTAGACTGACTGGTCAAAACATCGGTCTATACCTCAGGGTGGCATTGTAAAATATTCTTTTTCCAAATTTTCTTTCATAGCCATGATTGGAACATGTGGGTAACCATGTTCAAGAAAGTTTGTGTGATTTGGAGGTGGTGGGAAAAATCAATTTTTTTTCAAAAACTGGCTTAAGATAGACCAAATGTCCCCTCCGGAATGCGATCATTTTTTCGACCACCTCGAAATGACCAGAACATTGGCACACATGATCTATTGCACAAAAAAAGGTGGGTTTCCAAGGTTTTATATTTGTTTGAATTTTTTATTAATTTATAATGCCCTCTACACTGACTGGTCAAAACATCGGTCTATACCTCAGGGGGGCATTGTAAAATATTATTTTTCCAAATTTTCTTTCATAGCCATCGTTGGCACATGTGGGTAACCATGTTCAAGAAAGTTTGTGTGATTTGGAGGTGGTGGAAAAAATCACAATTTTTCAAAATCTGGCTTAAGTTTTGACCAAACGGCCCCTCCGGAATGCGGTCATTTTTTCGACCACCGCCAAATGACCTCAACATTGCCACACATGATCTATTGCACAAACAAAGGTGGGTTTCCAAGGTTTTATATTTTTTGAATTTTTTATTAATTTATAATGTCCTCTAGGCTGACTGGTCAAAACATCGGTCTATACCTCAGGGGGGCATTGTAAATATTCTTTTTCCAAATTTTCTTTCATAGCCATGATTGGCACATGTGGGTCACCATGTTTAAGAAAGTTTGTGTGATTTGGATGTGGTGGGAAAAATCACATTTTTTCAAAAACTGGCCTAAGTTAGACCGAATGGCCCCTCCGGAATGCGGTCATTTTTTCGACCACCTCCAAACCACCTCAACTTTGGCACACATGGTCTATTGCACAATAAAAGGTGGGTTTCCAAGGTTTCATATTTTTTGAATTTTTTATTAATTTATAATGCCCTCTAGACTGACTGGTCAAAACATCGGTCTATACGTCAGGGTGGCATTGTAAAATATTCTTTTTCAAAATTTTCTTTCATAGCCATGATTGGCACATGTGGGTCACCATGTTCGAGAAAGTTTTTGTGATTTGGAGGTGGTGGGAAAAATCAATTTTTTTCAAAACTTGGCTTAAGTTAGACCAAATGGCCCCTCCGGAATGCGGTCATTTTTTCGACCACCTCAAAATGACCAGAACATTGGCACACATGATCTATTGCACAAACAAAGGTGGGTTTCCAAGGTTTTATATTTGTTTGACTTTTTTATTAATTTATAATGCCCTCTACACTGACTGGTCAAAACATCGGTCTATACCTCAGGGGGGCATTGTAAAATATTCTTTTTCCAAATTTTCTTTCATAGCCATCGTTGGCACATGTGGGTAACCATGTTCAAGAAAGTTTGTGTGATTTGGAGGTGGTGGAAAAAATCAGAATTTTTCAAAATCTGGCTTAAGTTTGACCAAATGGCCCCTCCGGAATGCGGTCATTTTTTCGACCACCTCCAAATGACCTCAACATTGGCACACATGATCTATTGCACAAACAAACGTTTGTTTCCAAGGTTTTATATTTTTTTGAATTTTTTATTAATTTATAATGCCATCTAGACTGACTGGTCAAAACATCGGTCTATACCTCAGGGGGGCATTGTAAAATATTCTTTTTCCAAATTTTCTTGTGATTTGGAGGTGGTGGGAAAAATCATTTTTTTTCATAAACTGGCTTAAGATAGACCAAATGGCCCCTCCGGAATGCGGTCATTTTTTCGACCACCTCCAAATGACCTCAACTTTGGCACACATGATCTATTGCACAAACAA
This sequence comes from Aegilops umbellulata, assembly GCA_032464435.1. NCBI lineage: Eukaryota > Viridiplantae > Streptophyta > Magnoliopsida > Poales > Poaceae > Aegilops > Aegilops umbellulata. Next base: position 556,719,809 of record CP136057.1, read on the forward strand.
AGGTGGGTTTCCATGGTTTTATAGTTTTTGAATTTTTTATTAATTTATAATGCCCTCTAGACCGACTGGTCAAAACATCGGTCTATACCTCAAGGGGGCATTGTAAAATAATCTATTTCCAAATTTTCTTTCATAGCCATGATTGGCACATGTTGGTCACCATGTTCAAGAAAGTTTGTGTGATTTGGAGGTGGTGGGAAAAATCACATTTTTTCAAAATCTGGCTTAAGTTAGACCAAACGGCCCCTCCGGAATGCGGTCATTTTTTCGACCACCGCCAAATGACCTCAACATTGTTACACATGATCTATTGCACAAACAAAGGTGGGTTTCCAAGGTTTTATATTTTTTGAATTTTTTATTAATTTATAATGTCCTCTAGGCTGACTGGTCAAAACATCGGTCTATACCTCAGGGGGGCATTGTAAAATATTCTTTTTCCAAATTTTCTTTCATAGCCATGATTGGCACATGTAGGTCACCATGTTTAAGAAAGTTTGTGTGATTTGGATGTGGTGGGAAAAATCACATTTTTTTCAAAAACTGGCCTAAGTTAGACCAAATGGCCCCTCCGGAATGCGGTCATTTTTTCGACCACCTCCAAACCACATCAACTTTGGCACACATGGTCTATTGCACAATCAAAGGTGGGTTTCCAAGGTTTCATATTTTTTGAATTTTTTTTAATTTATAATGCCCTCTAGACCGACTGGTCAAAACATCGGTCTATACCTCAGGGTGGCATTGTAAAATATTCTTTTTCAAAATTTTCTTTCATAGACATGATTGGCACATGTGGGTCACCATGTTCAAGACAGTTTTTGTGATTTGGAGGTGGTGGGAAAAATCAATTTTTTTCAAAAACTGGCTTAAGATAGACCAAATGGCCCCTCCGGAATGCGGTCATTTTTTCGACCACCTCCAAATGACCAGAACATTGGCGCACATGATCTATTGCACAAACAAAGGTGGGTTTCTAAAGTTTTATATTTTTTGGAATTTTCTATTAATTTATAATGCTCTCTACACTGACGGGTCAAAACATCGGTCTATACCTCAGGGGGGCATTGTAAAATATTCTATTTCCAAATTTTCTTTCATAGCCATGATTGGCACATGTGGGTCACCATGTTCAAGAAAGTTTGTGTGATTTGGAGGTGGTGGGAAAAATCAAATTTTTTTAAAAACTGGCTTAAGTTAGACCAAATGGCCCCTCCGGAATGCGGTCATTTTTTCGACCATCTCCAAACCACCTCAACTTTGGCACACATTATATATTGCACAAACAAAGGTGGTTTTCCAAGGTTTCATATTTTTTGAATTTTTTATTAATTTATAATGCCCTCTAGACTGACTGGTCAAAACATCGGTCTATACCTCAGGGTGGCATTGTAAAATATTCTTTTTCCAAATTTTCTTTCATAGCCATGATTGGAACATGTGGGTAACCATGTTCAAGAAAGTTTGTGTGATTTGGAGGTGGTGGGAAAAATCAATTTTTTTCAAAAACTGGCTTAAGATAGACCAAATGTCCCCTCCGGAATGCGATCATTTTTTCGACCACCTCGAAATGACCAGAACATTGGCACACATGATCTATTGCACAAAAAAGGTGGGTTTCCAAGGTTTTATATTTGTTTGAATTTTTTATTAATTTATAATGCCCTCTACACTGACTGGTCAAAACATCGGTCTATGCCTCAGGGGGGCATTGTAAAATATTCTTTTTCCAAATTTTCTTTCATAGCCATCGTTGGCACATGTGGGTAACCATGTTCAAGAATGTTTGTGTGATTTGGAGGTGGTGGAAAAAATCACAATTTTTCAAAATCTGGCTTAAGTTTGACCAAACGGCCCCTCCGGAATGCGGTCATTTTTTCGACCACCGCCAAATGACCTCAACATTGCCACACATGATCTATTGCACAAACAAAGGTGGGTTTCCAAGGTTTTATATTTTTTGAATTTTTTATTAATTTATAATGTCCTCTAGGCTGACTGGTCAAAACATCGGTCTATACCTCAGGGGGGCATTGTAAAATATTCTTTTTCCAAATTTTCTTTCATAGCCATGATTGGCACATGTGGGTCACCATGTTTAAGAAAGTTTGTGTGATTTGGATGTGGTGGGAAAAATCACATTTTTTCAAAAACTGGCCTAAGTTAGACCGAATGGCCCCTCCGGAATGCGGTCATTTTTTCGACCACCTCCAAACCACCTCAACTTTGGCACACATGGTCTATTGCACAATAAAAGGTGGGTTTCCAAGGTTTCATATTTTTTGAATTTTTTATTAATTTATAATGCCCTCTAGACTGACTGGTCAAAACATTGGTCTATACGTCAGGGTGGCATTGTAAAATATTCTTTTTCAAAATTTTCTTTCATAGCCATGATTGGCACATGTGGGTCACCATGTTCGAGAAAGTTTTTGTGATTTGGAGGTGGTGGGAAAAATCAAATTTTTTCAAAAACTGGCTTAAGTTAGACCAAATGGCCCCTCCGGAATGCGGTCATTTTTTCGACCACCTCCAAATGACCTCAACATTGGCACACATGATCTATTGCACAAACAAAGGTGGGTTTCCAAGGTTTTATATTTTTTTGAATTTTTTATTAATTTATAATGTCCTCTAGACTGACTGGTCAAAACATAGGTCTATACCTCACGGGGCATTGTAAAATATTCTTTCTCAGAATTTTCTTTCATAGCCATGATTGGCACATGTGGTCACCATGTTTAAGAAAGTTTGTGTGATTTGGATGTGGTGGGAAGAATCACATACACTAGTAGAAAACGGGCCTATTGTCCCGGTTCGTAAGGGCCTTTAGTCCCGGTTCCCGAACCGGGACTAAAGGGTCGTTACTAATGCCCTCACCCTTTAGTCCCGTTTCAATCCAGAACCGGGACAGATGGGCGTCCACGTGGCCTGCGCCCTGATCCCAGGCAGGAGGGCCTTTGGTCCCGGTTGGTGGCACCAACCGGGACCAATAGGCATCCACGCGTCAGCATTTCTATGGCTGGGGTTTTTGGTTTTTTTTTGAAAGGGGGGGAGGGGGTTTGGGGGTTTTGGGGGGTTAATTTAGGTATTTCATATATTGTGTTAGCTAGATAGCTAATTAATAGAGAGAAGTATCCTCTCTTATGTCTGTGCTTGGTCGACGTTACGTACTAATTAAACATACGTATAGAGAAGACTAGGCATATGCTAGTTAGCTATGCATACGAAGGAAACAGAAGATCGTCATGAACATATATGCATACGGAGAGAAGTGATATCGACCACCTCTCCTTCTCCGAGAGATTGGTCGAGCAACAAGTTCTCGTATATCTATCCGACAATACCGGCTACATATATACAATAATTATCTCTTACAAATATAATCTCCTAAATTACGGACTCATGGTCCACATAGTATTCTCCGTCTTCAGCGATCACGTGGTCAAGAAAGAATGCCGCCAGTTCCTCTTGAATTGCTCGCATGCGATCTGGTCCTAGGAGTTCCTGCCGCTGCCGAAACATCTAATTTGAAGAAGGGGGTCAATACATATATATACGAGTGAAACACAACACAAATGATGGTAATAAACAAAAATTGTGAATATTATTTCTTACGCACTTCATATTGTTTCTCAGAGTACCCGCCCCGCTCACAGGTCGTGTGGCGGATGGACTCGCAGACGTAGTATCCACAGAAATCATTCCCTTGTTCCTGCCACAACCACTTTACAAGAAATAGAGGTCAATCAAACAGATAAGCAAGAATGCCAAATGGTATTGATGAAACTAGCGCTTGAATCAATAGCTAGGAGACGCGCGGAACATGGTACTATAGTACTTACTTTCGGGTATCTAAATTGCAGCTCCTTCAGGAGTCCCGGGAATTTTGTGCTGAATTTTCTCCAAACACTGCGAGACAAAAGAAAACAATTATCAGGAAATGAACAAATTTGCTAATATGGTGGATAATGATCGATTTAACTTACTTCTTGAGGATTTCAGTCATGTCCGCATACTCCTGGGGATCTTTTCGTCTCGAGTCCAAGACAGTTACTACTCCCTGCTCAAGCCTAATCTCCAGGAGAACATAGTGGAAACTGCGCCGCATGCATAACTCATCAATTACATTACTATAACCTGGACTAATATATAAGGGAAACCGAATATGCACAAGACAGTAACACTCACTGGAAGTTGTAAGGAAAGAGTATTATATCTTTGTGTTCATTTCTTTTGAATGGTCGTAGCAAGTTGGCCTCAGTAGCTTCGGGCCTTTTATTAACCTCAGTTGCATCTATGAGATATGTGTTAACGAACCCAATATCACCGATTTGTCTTTTCTTCAATTCGGCGATCTTCAATCTGCATAATATAGTGAGGATAATTATAAATACATGCAATCAAAGAGCTGAGCTATATAGAGACACTTAATGGCAGAAGTAGTAGTACTTACAGACAGTAGCAGGTGACCGTTACTTTATCGAGGGCCAATTGATTGAAAAACTGAAAGAACTCCTCAAATGGAATAGGCAACAGTTCAATTCCAACGAGGTCATGCTCCGGCTTAACTCTCGCATACAAAGTACTCCTCTGTTGGAAATATGCCCTAGAGGCAATAATAAAAGCATTATTATTATATTTCTTATTCATGATAATTGTCTTTATTCGTGCTATAATTGTGTTATCCGGAAATCGTAAAACATGTGTGAATAACAAACAACAATATGTCCCTAGTGAGCCTCTAGTTGACTAGCTCGTTGATCGACAGATAGTCATGGTTTCCTGACTATGGACATTGGATGTCATTGATAACGAGATCACATCATTAGGAGAACGATGTGATGGACAAGACCCAATCCTAAACATAGCATAAGATCGCTTAGTTCGTTTGCTAGAGTTTTCCAATGTCAAGTATCCTTTCCTTAGACCATGAGATCGTGTAACTCCCGGATACCGTAGGAGTGCTTTGGGTGTGCCAAACGTCACAACGTAACTGGGTGACTATAAAGGTATACTATGGGTATCTCTGAAACTGTCTGTTGGGTTGACATGGATCGAGACTGGGATTTGTCACTCCGCTTGACGGAGAGGTATCACCGGGCCCTCTCGGTAATGCATCATCATAATGAGCTCAATGTGATCAAAGTGTTTGATCACGGGATCATGCATTACGGTACGAGAAAAGTGACTTGCCGATAACGAGATTGAACGAGGTATTGGGATACCGACGATCGAATCTCGGGCAAGTAAAATACCGATTGACAAAGGGAATCGTATACGGGATTAATTGAATCCTCGACATCGTGGTTCATCCGATGAGATCATCGTGGAGCATGTGGGAGCCAACATGGGTATCCAGATCCCGCTGTTGGTTATTGCCCGAGAGCCGTCTCGGTCATGTCTGCATGTCTCCCGAACCCGTAGGGTCTACACACTTAAGGTTCGATGACGCTAGGGTTGTGAAGATATGTATATGCAGTAACCCGAATGTTGTTCGGAGTCCCAGATGAGATCCCGGACGTCATAAGGAGTTTCGGAATGGTCCGGAGGTAAAGAATTATATATAGAAAGTGCTGTTTTGGCCATCGGGACAAGTTTCGGGGTTATCGGTATTGTACCGGGACCACCGGAGGGTCCCGGGGGTCCACCGGGTGGGGCCACCTGCCTCGGAGGGGCCCCATGGGCTGTATGAGGAAGGGAACCAGCCCAAAGTGGGCTGGTGCACCTCCCCCCAAGGGCCCATGCGCCTAGGGTTGGGGGGAACCCTAATGGGGGCGCCCCCTTGCTTGGGGGGCAAGTCCCCCTCCTTGGCCACCGCCCCCCCTAGGAGATTCCATCTCCTAGGGCTGGCGCCCCCCCAAGGAGCTATATAAAAGGGGGAGGGGAGGGGGGCTGCGCACCCTTTGCCCTGGCGCCTCCCTCTCCCTCTCCAACACCTCCTCCTCCTCCGTAGAGCTCGGCGAAGCCCTGTCGGAGTACTGCGGCTCCACCATCACCACGCCGTCGTGCTGCTACCGGAGTCTTCTTCCCCAACCTCTCCTTTGCCTTGCTGGATCAAGAAGAAGGAGACGTTCCGCTGACCGTACGTGTGTTGAACGCGGAGGTGCCGTGCTTTCGGTGCTAGGATCTCCGGTGATTTGGATCACGGTGTGTACGACTACTTCATCCCCGTTCGTTGAACGCTTCCGCTCGCGATCTACAAAGTGGTATGTAGATGCAATATCTCTCTCCCATGACTCGTTGCTAGATGAACTCATAGATGGATCTTGGTGAAACCGTAGGAAAAATTTTAATTTTCTGCAACGTTCCCCAACAGTGGCATCATGAGCTAGGTCTATGCGTAGTTCTCTATTGCACGAGTAGAACACAATTTGTTGTGGGCGTAGATGTTGTCAACTTTATTGCCACTACTAGTCTTATCTTGCTTCAGCGGTATTGTGGGATGAAGCGGCCCGGACCAACCTTACACGTACTCTTACGTGAGACCGGTTCCACCGACTAACATGCACTAGTTGCATAAGGTGGCTGGCGGGTGTCTGTCTCTCCCACTTTAGTTGGAGCGGATTCGATGAAAAGGGTCCTTATGAAGGGTAAATAAAAGTTGACAAATCACGTTGTGGTTTTCACGTAGGTAAGAAAACGTTCTTGCTAGAACCCTAATTCAGCCACGTAAAAACTTGCAACAACAATTAGAGGACGTCTAACTTGTTTTTGCAGCAAGTGCTTTGTGATATGATATGGCCAAAGTTGTGATGAATGATGAATGATCTATATGTGATGTATGAGATGTTCATGCTATTGTAATAGTAATCACGACTTGCATGTCGATGAGTATGACAACCGGCAGGAGCCATAGGAGTTGTCTTTATTTTTTGTATGACCTGCGTGTCATTGAGAAACGCCATGTAAATTACTTTAATTTATTGCTAAACGCGTTAGCCATAGTAGTAGAAGTAATAGTTGGCGAGCAACTTCATGGAGACACGATGATGAAGATCATGGTGTCAAGCCGGTGACAAGATGATCATTGAGCCCCAAGATGGAGATCGAAGGAGCTATGTGATATTGGCCATATCATGTCACGTTTATTATTTGATTGCATGTGATGTTTATCATGTTTTGCATCTTGTTTACTTAGAACGACGGTAGTAAATAATATGATCCCTCATAATAATTTCAAGAAAGTGTTCCCCCTAACTGTGCACCGTTGCGACAGTTCGTTGTTTCGAAGCACCACGTGATGATCGGGTGTGATAGATTCTAACGTTCACATACAACGGGTGTAAGACAGATTTACACACGCAAAACACTTAGGTTGACTTGACGAGCCTAGCATGTACAGACATGGCCTCGGAACACAGAAGACCGAAAGGTCGAGCATGAGTCATATAGAAGATACGATCAACATGAAGATGTTCACCGATGTTGACTAGTCCGTCTCACGTGATGATCGGACACGGCCTAGTTGACTCGGATCATGTAATACTTAGATTACTAGAAGAGGGATGTCTATCTAAGTGGGATCTCATTAAATAATTTGATTAAATGAACTTTATTATCATGAACTTAGTCTAAAATTTTACAATATGTCTTGTAGATCAAATGGCCAACGTAGTCCTCAACTTCAACGCGTTCCTAGAGAAAACCAAGCTGAAAGACGATGGTAGCAACTATACGGACTGGATCCGGAACCTGAGGATCATCCTCATAGCTGCCAAGAAAGATTATGTCCTACGAGCACCGCTGGGTGACGCAGCTATTCTCCCTGCAGAACAAGACGTTATGAACGCTTGGCAGTCACGCTGCGATGATTACTCCCTCGTTCAGTGCGGCATGCTTTACAGCTTAGAGCCGGGGCTCCAAAAGCGTTTTGAGAGACATGGAGCATATGAGATGTTCGAAGAGCTGAAAATGGTTTTCCAAGCTCATGCCCGGGTCGAGAGATATGAAGTCTCCGACAAATTCTTTAGCTGTAAGATGGAGGAAAATGGCTCTGTCAGTGAACACATACTCAAGATGTCTGGGTTGCACAACCGCTTGACTCAACTGGAAGTTAATCTCCCGGATGAAGCGGTCATTGACAGAATCCTCCAGTCGCTTCCACCTAGCTACAAGAGCTTTGTGATGAACTACAATATGCAGGGGATGGTAAAGACCATTCCTGAGGTATATGCTATGCTGAAATCAGCAGAGGTAGAAATCTAGAAGGAGCATCAAGTGTTGATGGTGAATAAAACCACTAAGTTCAAGAAGGGCAAGGGTAAAAAGAACTTCAAGAAGGACGGCAAGGAAGTTGCCGCGCCCGGTAAGCAAGTTGCCGGGAAGAAGCCAAAGAATGGACCCAAGCCCGAGACTGAGTGTTTTTATTGCAAGGGAAGTGGTCACTGGAAGCGGAACTGCCCCAAATACTTAGCGGACAAGAAGGCCGGCAAAACAAAAGGTATATGTGATATACATGTAATTGATGTGTACCTTACCAGTACTCGTAGTAGCTCTTGGGTATTTGATACCGGTGCAGTTGCTCACATTTGTAACTCAAAACAGGAGCTGCGGAATAAACGGAGACTGGCGAAGGACGAGGTGACGATGCGCGTCGGGAATGGTTGCAAGGTCGATGTGATCGCCGTCGGCACGCTACCTCTACATATACCTACGGGATTAGTTTTAAACCTCAATAATTGTTATTTAGTGCCAAGTTTGAGCATGAACATTGTATCTGGATCTCGTTTAATTCGAGATGGCTACTCATTTAAATCCGAGAATAATGGTGGTTCTATTTATATGAGAGATATGTTTTATGGTCATGCTCCGATGGTTAATGGTTTATTCTTAATGAATCTCGTACGTGATGATACACATATTCATAGTGTGAATACCAAAAGAGTTAAAGTTGATAACAATAGTTCCACATATTTGTGGCACTGCCGCCTTGGTCACATAGGTGTCAAACGCATGAAGAAGCTCCATTCAGATGGACTTTTAGAGTCTCTTGATTATGAATCATTTGACACGTGCGAACCATGCCTCATGGGTAAAATGACCAACACTCCGTTCTCAGGAACAATGGAGCGAGCAACCAACTTATTGGAAATCATACATACCGATGTGTGCGGTCCAATGAGTGTTGAGGCTCGCGGCGGCTATCGTTATGTTCTCACCCTCACTAATGACTTGAGTAGATATGGGTATGTCTACTTAATGAAACACAAATCTGAGACCTTTGAAAAGTTCAAGGAATTTCAGAGTGAGGTTGAAAATCAACGTGATAAAAGGATCAAGTTCCTACGATCAGATCGTGGAGGAGAATACTTGAGTCATGAATTTGGCACACACTTAAGAAAATGTGGAATAGTTTCACAACTCACGCCACCTGGAACACCTCAGCGTAATGGTGTGTCCGAACGTCGTAATCGCACTCTATTAGATATGGTGCGATCTATGATGTCTCTTACCTACTTACCGCTATCTTTTTGGGGCTATGCTTTAGAGACTGCCGCATTCACTTTAAATAGGGCTCCGTCGAAATCCGTTGAGACGACAGCGTATGAATTATGGTTTGGGAAGAAACCTAAGCTGTCGTTTCTAAAAGTTTGGGGATGCGATGCTTATGTCAAGAAACTTCAACCTGAGAAGCTCGAACCCAAGTCGGAAAAATGCGTCTTCATAGGATACCCGAAAGAAACCGTTGGGTATACCTTCTACCTCAGATCCGAAGGCAAGATCTTTGTTGCCAAGAATGGATCCTTTCTAGAGAAAGAGTTTCTCTCGAAAGAAGTAAGTGGGAGGAAAGTAGAACTTGATGAAGTGTTACCTCTTGAACCGGAAAATGGCGAAACTCAAGAAAACGTTCCTGAGGTGCCTGCACCGACTAGAGAGGAAATTAATGATGATGATCAAGATACTTCTAATCAAGCTCCTACTGAAATTCGAAGGTCCACAAGGACACATTCCGCACCAGAGTGGTACGGGAACCCTGTCTCGGAAATCATGTTGTTAGACAACGGTGAACCTTCGAACTATGAGGAAGCAATGACGGGCCCGGATTCCGACAAATGGCTGGAAGCCATGAAATCCGAGATAGGATCCATGTATGAAAACTGTCGGTGTACTAAAGTAGGGGTACCTTAGTACCCCATACTTGTGCACGGGCAGTTGTAGCACCCTGCGGCAAGGCCCGCCCCGGAAGCGCCAAGAGAAGACCAAGCATTCAAGACAAGGCCCCCGGCAAGAGGAGCTTGCCGGGTCAAGAAGACAAGGCCCCCGGCAAGAGGAGCTTGCCGGGCCGAGAAGACAAGACCCCGGCAAGAGGAGCTTGCCGGGACGACTGCGCCCATGAAAGGCCATCCAAGAACAAAGTATAACGAGACAGAAGATCGAGCCCCCGACAAGAGGAGCTTGTCGGGAAGGCCGAACCCAGGCATCACAAGAGAAGCCCGCCGTGGCGCGCCAAGCGCCCCGGCAAGGCCTGATAGCTGGCACGCTATCAGGCACAGGAAGACGACCCCCGCGGCAAGCCACTTGCCGCGGCAAGATCGCCACCTCAAGGCTGCGCTCCAGCTCGCCCGCCACGCGTCGCTCCGGGGCTTCCCCCGAGGGCACGTGGCGAGGCACCGCGCAGCCTGGGGCATGCGGCGGCATGCAGCCGCCATCGTGGCGAGCGGTGGCGCACCTAACGGTCCGCCTCGGTGCTGTCCGAGCGACCGTGACGGGCATTTAATGCCCTTTTCCCCTACCGTCAGAAGTAGGTATGATAACACTGTGCCGCACTGTAGCGCCACCGTTCCCGCACTATTACAGCTACCACCCCTTTTACACTTTTGCCCCTTTCTCCTACGTTGACACCTGTCGGTGACCCCTTTGCGCTATAAAAGGAGGCCCGTGTGCGACGTAGAGGGGGTTCCGGGGTTCGGAGAATCGGCACTCAGACAGCCATACGCTCGGTGCAGCTAGCTCCCCAAGCTCCCGAGCTCCCCAGTTCAATACAACTAAGCAGGAGTAGGGTTTTACGCGTCCATCGCGGCCCGAACCTGGGTAAACCGCCCGTGTGCTCGCTTCGATCTGCTCTCCGCGCTCCCTCCGCCCCCCTCCGGACAACGGAAGGGGCTCCGGCCCCATAGGTGCCCGCGGGGGACAGCCCGTCCGCCCCGACATCTTTGGCGTGCCAGGTAGGGGTTCTGCGTCGAGGTTGTGCGGATCAGATCCTGCGTTCACGCGAGCGCGCTCTTCGTCAGCTTCTCCGAGCTCGCTAGCTTCATCAACACCATGGCCCCGAAGAAGAAGGCTTCGGAGGCCGCGGGCCCGTCCGCGTCACTCCCACCGCTGCCGGAGCCAATGGTGGGCGGGGGAGACGCCGTCGGAGGGGTGGCCACCGGCGAGAACACTCGCGGTGCCACCAAATCCAAGAACAGGGCGGACGACCGAGCCTCGGCCTCCGAGGACGCGCCGCATCCGTCCCTTCAAACGACGACCCAGCAGCGCCATGCCACGGGAGGTGGCATCCGCTTGCTGGAACAAGGGCAAACAGGAGGTTCGCGGGACGCCACGGGCCCCCGTCCGGACACGGGCAAGGCGAAGGCGCCGGGGGGGGACCCCGCTCCTTCTAACATTGTTAGGAGTCCGAGCGCATCCCGCTCCTCGCGCCACTCGCCCCCGCTCCCCTCCACTCCGGCAGAAGCGCTCGCGAGAGCGCAACTGCTCCTCGACTACCCTCCAGCGGCTGGCAAGGCCGAAAGCTGGAGGGCCACCATCCAGAGCCTGATCGCCTTCGCCAACAACGACACGCCGCAGCAGCCGGCGACCTCGCGGCCCCGGCAGGTCGAGAAGACGAAGGCCGACGGCGACAAGACCGCCGGAGGTGCGACCACCATGCACTCCCCGGCGCAGAAGCAGAAGACGCCGCCCCGCTGGAACAACGCCGACGACGGCTCCACAGCGTCGTCGGACCCGCGGACTCGCCGGGACCAGTGCCAAGTCCTCGACGAGCGACAGCAAGAAGACGCTCGAACAAGGATTGAGCGCCGCCGAGAAACTCGGCGACAATCAGACCGGCGGGCCGGGGACGCTGTCGACGCGTACGCGCCCGGTGAACCAGGTGACTTACCGTACGCGGCAGGTTGCCCTGCGTTCACCCGCGAGCTGCGACGCGTCCGGTGGCCCAGCACGAAGAACTTCAAGCCCGACGTACCGGAGAAGTACGACGGCAGGACGCACCCCTCGGAGTTTCTCAGCATCTACACAATCGCTGTACAAGCTGCCGGGGGGCGCGATGAGAGGATACTGGCAAACTACTTCCCGCTCGTGCTTAAGCCGAACGTTCGTTCGTGGCTTATGCACTTGCCGGAAGGCTCCATTTCTTCCTGGGCGGATCTTTGCCATCAGTTTGTTGGCGCCTTCACGGGCGGCCACAAACCTCATGGCCAGGATAGCGACCTCCACATCCTAGCCCAGAAGGAAGGAGAACCCCTGCGCAAATACATCCAGCGTTTCAGCCGCGTGCATCGCAACATCCCCGACGTTCACCCTGCCGCGGTTATCAGCGCGTTCCACCAGAACGTGCGTAACCGCCGCATGCGTGAAGAGATGGCCATGACCAAGATCCGGGACGTCAGCGAGCTATATGCCTTGGCTGACAAGTGCGCGCGCGCGGAGGAGGGGAGGAAACTCCCCGGAGAGGATGCTGGCGCAGGGGAAAGCGATAGCGACGACACCGCCCCGGCGAAGAGGAGCCAGCGGCGGAATAATAGGAGGAGGAATAGGAAAGAGGTGCTTGCCGTCGAGGGGTCCGGCAAGGAGGCTCCCGCCAAGCAAACGCAGGCTGGCGGCTCCGGCAAGGAGCCTGCCCCCGTGGCGGCAGCCGACAAGCAGGACGGCTCCGACAAGCAATACTGCAAGATCCACCGCACCAAGGGCCACGATCTCTCCAACTGCAAAAGCGTCGACTACCTCGTCGTGCAGCAGAAGGCCGAGTACGAGAGGCGCGACAAGGGGAAGGCCCAGGGTGGGGGAGGCGAACCAAGCAAGAAGCGGCCGCCCGTCGGCCGGGGAGGACGCCGCGGCAAGGCCAAGCAGCGGCAAGGCGATCGGCCTCCCCGGGGCCGCGACGAGGATGAAGAGGACGACGACGAAGACGTGGAAGACGAAGATAACAGCGAGCAGGAGTTCCAGAAGGCCACGGAGGTCCTATGCGTTGACGGCGGCGCCTCTCTGCACACCTCCCACCGCCAGCTTAAGCGGTGGGCGCGAGAGGTGAACGCAGCAGAGCCGCCCGTGGAGTCGCGCAGGCTCCTCAAATGGTCCAGCACGCCCATCATTTTCGATCTTGAGGATCACCCCGACCGCACAACCGCGGTCGGGTGCTTGCCGATGCTGGTCTCACCCACCATCCGCAACCTCAAGGTCACCAAAATGTTGGTAGACGGCGGGGCCGGGCTGAACTTGATCTCCTCCGCTGTGATCAAGAAACTCCAGATCCCAGACGGCGAGCTCGAAGAAACCGGATCCTTCCAAGGAATCAACCCGGGGAGGAGCAAGCCCAAGGGGAAGATTACTCTGCCGGTGACCTTTGGCGGCGAGCTTAACTTCAGGACTGAGCGTATCACGTTCGACGTCGCCGATATCCCGTTACCATACAATGGGATCCTCGGCCGTCCCGCTCTCGCCAAGTTCATGGCGGCTTCCCACCACGCCTACAACGTACTCAAGATGCCGGGGCCGATAAGCGTCATCACTGTCCATGGCGACAAAAAGGACGCGCTTATCTGCGCCGACAAGATCTACCGGGACGTAGTAGCCGCGGCAGAGAAGGACACACTTGCCGCTGAAGCCCCCGGGGGGAAGAAGACAAAGACCAAGCCCGGTAAGTGCTCTGGGGCCCACTCCGGCATCCGCACCTCTTCGGAGTGCTGCGCCGCCGTCGAGGACGTTCCATCGGGCTCCGCCGGCAAGTACAGGAAGGGAATGACCGCTCCCCCGGCAACCAAGAAGGTGTCCGCCAAGGAGGACGGCACTGGCGGTACCTTCACCATCAGTGCCACGCTTGACAGCAAATAGGAAAGCGCGCTCGTCGCCTTCCTGCGGGCGAATGACGACGTGTTTGCATGGCAACCGTCCGACATCCCCGGTGTTCCCAGGAGGGTGATTGAGCACAAGCTCGCTGTCTGTCCTCACGCGCGACCCGTCAAGCAGAAAGTAAGAAAGCAAGCCGTGGAGCGCCAGGAATTCATCAGCGAAGAGATCAAGAAGCTAGAGGCAGCAGGCCTAGTGAGAGGTGTGATCCATCCAACGTGGCTAGCCAATCCGGTCGTCGTGCGCAAGGCCAATGGGAAGTGGAGACTGTGCATAGATTTCACGATGTGAATAAAGCATGTCCCAAAGATCCATTTCCCTTGCCGCGCATTGACCAGATTGTTGACTCCACTGCCGGATGTGAGCTACTCTCTTTTCTTGATGCATATTCAGGATACCACCAAGTCTTTATGGCCAAGGAAGATGAAGAGAAGACCGCATTTATCACTCCGTGCGGCACCTATTGCTTCATACGCATGCCGTTTGGACTGAAGAATGCGGGATCAACGTTTGCAAGGGTAGTGCACTCTGCCTTCGAGCCGCAGATCCATAGGAACGTGGAGGCCTATATGGATGACATCGTGGTGAAGAGCAGGAGCAAGGAAACCCTGGTCCAAGATCTGGAAGAGACATTTCAGAACTTGCGCAAGATACAGCTCAAGCTGAACCCCGAGAAGTGCGTTTTCGGAGTCCCCTCCGGCAAGCTTCTCGGGTTCTTTGTGTCACAGAGGGGGATTGAAGCTAATCCCGACAAGATCAAAGCCATCGAGCAGGTCGAAGCCCCAAAGCGCGTCAAGGACGTCAGAAAGCTCGCAGGTTGTGTGGCCGCCCTCAGTCGGTTCATTTCAAGGTCTGCAGAACGCGCCCTGCCTTTCTTTAAAATCTTGAAGAAGGCAGGTCCCATGCAGTGGACTCCAGAAGCGGAGGCAGCGCTGCAAGATTTGAAAAGGTACCTATCCTCCACTCCAATACTTGTCGCACCTAGACCACAGGAGAAGTTGTTGCTATACCTAGCGGCAACCAACCAGGTGGTTAGTGCTGCGTTAGTGGCGGAGAGGGAGGCCGACGAGGAGCCTATACCACCTACAAGCGAGTCCAGCGACGAGCGGGGGGCTGCTCCACCAAGCTCTGGCTCCGACAAGAGCCACCCTGCGCAGGAACAGGATGGAGCGCGGAAGAAGATGGTGCAGCGCCCGGTGTATTTTGTAAGTTCCCTCTTGCAGGGGGCTAGATCAAGATACTCCGGGGTGCAGAAATTGCTTTTCGGCCACCTCATGGCCTCGAGAAAGCTGCGCCATTACTTCCAAGCGCATGAGATAACAGTAGTCACTCGCTTTCCGCTGAATAGGATATTGCACAATCCAGAGGCAACGGGCAGGATCGTCGAGTGGGCACTGGAGCTGTCGAGCTTTGGGCTCAAGTTTGAAAGTACTTCAACCATACAGAGCCGAGCTTTGGCAGAATTCATAGCTGAGTGGACCCCGACGCCAGATGGAGAAGGCCAAGAAACAAGCGCGCCCGTACAAGGAGCAACAAGCGAGTGGGTAATGTACTTCGATGGTGCCTTTTCGCTGCAAGGCGCCGGTGCTGGCGTGGTACTCATCGCGCCCACCGGAGAGCACCTCAAGTACGTTATCCAGATGCACTTCCCAAGAGAGCAAGCTACCAACAATACTGCTGAGTATGAAGGCTTGCTCGCCGGCCTCAGGATTGCGGCCGAACTTGGGATCAGAAAGCTGATCGTGCGGGGAGATTCTCAACTGGTGGTCCGGCAAGTCAACAAGAGCTACCAGAGCCCTCTGATGGAAGCTTACGTCGATGAAGTGAGGAAGCTGGAAGAACACTTTGAAGGGCTGCAAATGGAGCACGTCGCGAGAGCTCAGAATGAGATAGCAGACGGCCTTTCGAAATGTGCTTCGCTGAAGTTACCTGTGGAACCAGGGACCTTCTTGCTCAAGCTGACTCAACCATCCGTTACACCATCAGTTGGGCAGTCCAAGAAAAGGAAGTTGGTCTCCGGCGACTACTCGCAGGCGGACCTCCCTGAGACCGCCGCCAAGGTCCCCAAGATCAACAACCAGAACGCCGGGGGACAGCCCGCTCCTGCGGATCCCAGGATCCGTCCAGTCGAAGCCGGTGTCCCCGGTAAGCCTCGCTCCAGCGAGCCGATCAGCAGCCTGAACTCCGAGGGACAGCCCGCTCCTGCGGATCCGAGGATCCGTCCAGTCGAAGCAGGTGTCCCCGATGAGCCTTGCTCCGGCGAGCGGATCAGCGATCCGAACGCTGAGGAACAGTCCGCTCCTGCGGGTCCGAGGGTCCGTCTAGTGGAAGCAGAGGTTCCCGACAAGCTTTGCCCCGGCAAGCTTGCCGGGGGATCACCGGCTCCGGCTGAACCAGAGGTTCTTGCCGTAGAAGCCGGGGTCCCCGCAGCGGCCTTCATGCCTTTAGCCCTTGCCGTCGAGCCCCGGGCTCCGGCATGGGCACGGCAGATCGTCCGTTTTCTGCAAACTGGAGAACTTCCCGACGACCCAGAAGAGGTGGAGAAGATCACCAGGCAGTCAAGTATGTACCAGTTCGTGGACAACGAGCTGTACAGAAGGAGACTCAACGGTGTCAGATTGAAGTGCATCTCCAGGGAAGACGGACAGAAGCTGTTGGCAGAGATACACGGAGGCATATGCGGCCATCACATCGGCGCAAGAGCACTTGTCGGGAAAGCCTTCCGGCAAGGATTCTTCTGGCAAGAAGCCCTCCAAGATGCAACTGCACTAGTAACCAAGTGTGAAGCGTGCCAGTTCCATGCAAAACAGATTCACCAGCCAGCTCAAGCTCTCCAAACAATCCCTTTGTCCTGGCCCTTCTCGGTCTGGGGGCTCGATATCCTCGGCCCTTTTCCCCGAGCCGTCGGGGGCTTCGAGTACTTGTACGTTGCAATCGACAAGTTCACGAAGTGGCCAGAAGTGGAGCCAGTGAGGAAGGTGACCGCGCAGTCAGCAGTCAAGTTCTTCCGGTCGATCGTCTGCCGTTTCGGAATCCCCAACAGAATCATCACCGACAACGGGACACAGTTTACAAGTCGCGCCTTCATGCAATACGCCCAGGATCTCGGCACCAAGGTCTGTTTCGCTTTGGTTGCTCACCCCAGGAGCAACGGTCAGGCAGAAAGGGCCAACGCTGAAGTGCTGCGCGGACTCAAGACCAGGACCTTCGACAGGCTGCACAAGTGCGGAAGAAATTGGATTGAGGAGCTGCCGGCGGCTCTTTGGTCAATCAGGACGACACCAAGCCGAGCCACCGGACAGACACCTTTTGCTCTAGTCTATGGAGCGGAAGCGGTTATCCCCACGGAACTCGTGTACGGATCTCCTCGGGTGCTCGCTTATGACGAGCTAGAGCAAGAGCGGCTGCGCCAAGATGACGTGCTGCTCCTTGAGGAAGGACGTCTCCAGGCTGCGGTACGAGCTGCTCGATACCAGCAAGCCTTGCGTCGCTACCATAGCCCCAAGGTCAAGGCCAGGAGTCTCGAGGAGGGCGACCTTGTTCTTCGGCGAACTCAGTCGGCCAAGAATTCCAACAAGTTGACGCCGAAGTGGGAAGGACCTTATCGGGTGAGACAAGTCACGAGGCCCGGTGCTGTCCGCCTCGAGACCGAAGAAGGCGTACCAGTGAGCAACTCCTGGAACATAGAGCATCTTCGCAAGTTTCACCCATAAGGCGCGGTTGCCGTGACCCGTTCCGGCAACCATCGGTTTGTACAGGCCTTGCCGCTGTTGCATGTAACCCCTTGTACAAAGCCAGGCGAAGCCCCTGGCACCAGATCAAGTTGCCCTGTTAGGCGACCTTGTTCTCTGGCACGTTCAGTCGGCCAAGAATTATAACAAGTTGACGCCGAAGCAGGAAGGCCCTTGTTGGGTGGAGCGAGTCGCGAGGCCCGGCGCTGTCCGCCTCAAGACCGAAGAGGGCCTACCAGTGAGCAACTCCTGGGAACATAGAGCATCTTCGCAAGTTCCGCCCACTAGGCGCGGTTGCCATGATCCGCTCCGGCAACCACCGGTTTGTAAAGGCCTTGCCGCTGCTGCATGTAACCCCTTGTGCAAAGCCAGGCGAAGCCCCTGGCACCAGATAAAGTTGCCCTGTTAGGCGACCTTGTTCTCTGGCACGTTCAGTCGGCCAAGAATTATAACAAGTCGACGCCGAAGCAGGAAGGCCCTTATCGGGTGAGACGAGTCGCGAGGCCCGGTGCTGTCCGCCTCAAGACCGAAGAGGGCCTACCAGTGAGCAACTCCTGGGAGCATAGAGCATCTTCGCAAGTCTCGCCCATAAGGCGCGGTTGCCGTGATCCGCTCCGGCAACCACCGGTTTGTGCAGGCCTTGCCGATGTTGCATTTAAGCCCTCGTACAAAGCCAGGCGAAGCCCCTGGCCGAAAAAAGAGAAGCGCTGGCGCCCTAGATTTTAGCATGCATGCTGAGTCAGAGTCTCGTCCTTGGTTAGGGTTGTCAGTTCCTGACTGTCGCTAACCCCTAACTTAGAGGTCGAGTCCGCGTCTTTTTCCCGTCCTTTCCCTTTGGCTCGCAGGAATTGAATGTCCTTGCCGGGCCGCTCAAGGACAAGGAAGAGAAGAAGGACGAGCCAACACCTACGCCCCGGCGAGCCAGAGTCGCCGGGGGCTGCAACCTCAGATAAGTTTTTTGCATCCCTCATCATGCATTCTCTTATGGACTGTGGGATTCGAAAGCCTCCTTTCCTCCTGGAAAGCTACCGTGCTCTCTTAGCGGCATGCCCCGGAGCGCGTTCCTGGGGCCCGTTTCGATAGCAGCCGCGGCAGCAAGAGGGAGGGAAGCGAGGGGCCGGAACCCGCCTGCTCCCCGCCTCCGCCAAGGGCGTGAGAAAGGTCGAGCAGTGCGGGGGGGCGGCTGGGCCTGTTGCCGGGCGAGAACTGTCTATCTTAACGATGTAAAGGATTCGTTCCTTACCGCGGTTTCCACCCGCGAGACAAATGATCCGGCAAACATCCCCTTTTTCATTAAAAACATTCCACTCAGGTACAGTTCAGAGAGAATGAAAAACATGAAAAGAGGGATTACAAGGCTTAAACGCAACTAAAGCCCGAAGGCTTACAAGCTGAAAAGAGATAAGGTGCCCGTAATCCCTTTCTTGTCTCTCTCCACAGGAGGTAGGGCAAGTAGGCGAAGAGGGCGAAAGGGGCGCCTAGATGAGCTACGGGAGGCAGAAGGCACCAAGAGAAGATCCGGGGGCTCCGCCCGGGGGTCTCCGGAGGCTGAAGAAGACGGAGGCGCCGGAGGCAGAGCTGGAAGATGAGGCAGCGGCCGTGCCGCCAGCCTCTTCCTCTTCCGCAGCCTCGCCACTCCGGACGCCCGAGGAGATCAAGCCCCCCCCGGCAAGAGGAGCTTGCCGGGCCAAAGAGAAGACCCCGGTGGTCGTCACCGAGAGCAAGGGCGATGACGGCGTCTGGGGCGCATCTGGAACACGAGGCGCCGGAGCGTCAGCCAGCTGTCGAAGTCGGCCCGTACTCCGACTTCGCGGCCTTCGACGTCCGCCCTCTGTCCTCCTCAGCAGCCCCCCCTACGCCAGTCGCCCAAGGAGACGACCCCGGGGAGTTCACGGAGCCCGGCGCGGTCGATGGGGCCGCCGGCACCACCCGGAGCCGCGGCCGACGCCTAGTCGTACCCATCATCCCGGCGGCTGCTCCCCTCGTCGTCGCTGTCGCTCCCCTCCTCGTCACTCTCGCTCGAGGAGGAGCCTTCGCTGTCGGAGGAGCTATCTTCGCAGCACCGGGCCCGGATACCGAAGCCCCAGAAGGCCTTGACGGAGAGGAGGTCCTCCCCCACTAGCTTGAAGTGGAGGGTGAACCCCTCCGTCAAGCTGTGTATCCGGGCGAACGTCTTCCACCCGCGGCCCAGACACGCCACGCCGGGGGCTCGGGACTCGACGTGGACTCGCGTCCCGCTGATCCCGCAGCCCCTCATGTGCAGGTTTAGCGTCTCGGGCTGCTCCACCTCCAACACGTTCGCGAATGGAGCGGGGAGCCGGAGGTGGCGACGAGGCGCCCGGCGCAGCCTGATAATGAACTCACAGGGGTCGTCCCCGAGATGGACCGCAGGAAGGAACGGAGCCGCTGGCGGGGGCGAGGGCGGCGCACCGATCCGTCCGCCCCGAGCGCCTCGGCCCCGTCCACGACCTCGCCCGCGACCTCGCCCTCTCCCTCTTCCCCCGACGATCGGCTCCGCCGCCGCGGGCGCAAGGGGAGGAGGGGCGCGTTGCCGAGCAGACACCCTCGCGGCGATCGAAGAAGAATCAGGGTTCCCCCCCTCCATCGCAGATGGGGGAAGGAAACCAGAAGCGGAAGGAGGAAGGAGATGGAGTGCGTATTTCCGTCGCCCCCTCTCGCTCCTTATAAAGGAGCGGAGTGGGACCGCGGCCGCCCCGCTCCTCCAATAGAAGCGGAGGAAGGGCAGGCGACTGGGGCCGACCCACTGCATCGGCCCGCGCCGGCCCGACTCCCTGCCTCCGCCGCCGCGACTCCGAGTGCATGAGGACCGCGTGGTGGGCGCACAGAACCGAGGCGACGGGTGGGACGACCTCTCCCCGTCCCGTGACTATGGGGAACGGGCGCCTCGAAAACCGCGCCCCACCACCGTTCATTTATTGAGCCGCGCCTCCGCGCCTCCCTCCACTTAAAGAGGGAACGGGCGTTTTCGCCCCCACGACGCCGCGGTAAGCGCGCGCCGCCTGGGGAAGGCGCGGCGGATGCGGAGTTAAGGAGCAGCGCGACCAAGGCCACGCGTGCCCGTGCACTGTTAGGGCCTGGCCCAACGACGCTCGGCACCGTGTGTGGCCCAGGCCCGGGGGCTCCTATCGGTGTACTAAAGTAGGGGTACCTTAGTACCCCATACTTGTGCACGGGCAGTTGTAGCACCCTGCGGCAAGGCCCGCCCCGGAAGCGCCAAGAGAAGACCAAGCATTCAAGACAAGGCCCCCGGCAAGAGGAGCTTGCCGGGTCAAGAAGACAAGGCCCCCGGCAAGAGGAGCTTGCCGGGCCGAGAAGACAAGACCCCGGCAAGAGGAGCTTGCCGGGACGACTGCGCCCATGAAAGGCCATCCAAGAACAAAGTATAACGAGACAGAAGATCGAGCCCCCGACAAGAGGAGCTTGTCGGGAAGGCCGAACCCAGGCATCACAAGAGAAGCCCGCCGTGGCGCGCCAAGCGCCCCGGCAAGGCCTGATAGCTGGCACGCTATCAGGCACAGGAAGACGACCCCCGCGGCAAGCCACTTGCCGCGGCAAGATCGCCACCTCAAGGCTGCGCTCCAGCTCGCCCGCCACGCGTCGCTCCGGGGCTTCCCCCGAGGGCACGTGGCGAGGCACCGCGCAGCCTGGGGCATGCGGCGGCATGCAGCCGCCATCGTGGCGAGCGGTGGCGCACCTAACGGTCCGCCTCGGTGCTGTCCGAGCGACCGTGACGGGCATTTAATGCCCTTGTCCCCTACCGTCAGAAGTAGGTATGATAACACTGTGCCGCACTGTAGCGCCACCGTTCCCGCACTATTACAGCTACCACCCCTTTTACACTTTTGCCCCTTTCTCCTACGTTGACACCTGTCGGTGACCCCTTTGCGCTATAAAAGGAGGCCCGTGTGCGACGTAGAGGGGGTTCCGGGGTTCGGAGAATCGGCACTCAGACAGCCATACGCTCGGTGCAGCTAGCTCCCCAAGCTCCCGAGCTCCCCAGTTCAATACAACTAAGCAGGAGTAGGGTTTTACGCGTCCATCGCGGCCCGAACCTGGGTAAACCGCCCGTGTGCTCGCTTCGATCTGCTCTCCGCGCTCCCTCCGCCCCCCTCCGGACAACGGAAGGGGCTCCGGCCCCATAGGTGCCCGCGGGGGACAGCCCGTCCGCCCCGACAAAAACGAAGTATGGACTTTGACTGACTTGGCCGTTGAACGGCGAGCCATAGAAAATAAATGGATCTTTAAGAACAAGACAGACGCGGATGGTAATGTGACCATCTATAAAGCTCGGCTTGTCGCTAAGGGTTATCGACAAGTTCAAGGAATTGACTACGATGAGACTTTCTCACCGGTAGCGAAGCTGAAGTCCGTCCGAATCATGTTAGCAATTGCCGCATACTATGATTATGAGATATGGCAAATTGACGTCAAAACGACATTCCTTAATGGTTTCCTTAAGGAAGAATTGTATATGTTGCAGCCGGAAGGTTTTGTTGATCCTAAGAATGCTGACAAGGTGTGCAAGCTCCAACGCTCGATTTATGGGTTGGTGCAAGCATCTCGGAGTTGGAACATTCGCTTTGATGAGATGATCAAAGCGTTTGGGTTTACACAGACTTATGGAGAAGCCTGCGTTTACAAGAAAGTGAGTGGGAGCTCTGTAGCATTTCTCATATTACATGTAGACGACATACATTTGATGAGAAATGATATAGAACTCTTGGACAGCATTAAGGCCTACTTGAATAAGTGTTTTTCAATGAAGGACCTTGGAGAAGCTGCTTATATATTAGGCATCAAGATCTATAGAGATAGATCGAGACGCCTCATAGGTCTTTCACAAAGCACATACCTTGATAAAATATTGAAGAAGTTCAATATGGATCAATCTAAGAAAGGTTTCTTACCTGTGTTACAAGGTGTGAAATTGAGCTCAGCTCAATGTCCGACCACGGCAGAAGATATAGAAGAGATGAGCGTCATCCCCTATGCCTCAGCCATAGGTTCTATTATGTATGCCATGCTGTGTACCAGACCTGATGTAAACCTTGCCGTAAGTTTGGTAGGAAGGTACCAAAGTAATCCCGGCAAGGAACACTGGACAGCGGTCAAGAATATCCTGAAGTACCTGAAAAGGACTAAGGAAATGTTTCTCGTTTATGGAGGTGACGAAGAGCTCGTTGTAAAGGGTTACGTCGACGCTAGCTTTGACACAGATCTGGATGATTCTAAGTCACAAACCGGATACGTGTATATTTTGAATGGTGGGGCAGTAAGCTGGTGCAGTTGCAAGCAAAGCGTTGTGGCGGGATCTACATGTGAAGCGGAGTACATGGCAGCCTCGGAGGCAGCACATGAAGCAATTTGGGTGAAGGAGTTCATCACCGACCTCAGAGTCATACCCAATGCGTCGGGGCCAATCAAACTCTTCTGTGACAACACTGGAGCTATTGCACTTGCCTAGGAGCCCAGGTTTCACAAGAAGACCAGGCACATCAAGCGTCGCTTCAACTCCATTCGTGAAAATGTTCAAGATGGAGACATAGAGATTTGTAAAGTGCACACGGATCTGAATGTCGCAGATCCGTTGACTAAACCTCTCCCTAAGGCAAAACATGATCAGCACCAGACCTCTATGGGTGTTCGATTCATCACAATGTAACTAGATTATTGACTCTAGTGCAAGTGGGAGACTGCTGGAAATATGCCCTAGAGGCAATAATAAAAGCATTATTATTATATTTCCTTATTCATGATAATTGTCTTTATTCGTGCTATAATTGTGTTATTCGGAAATCGTAATACATGTGTGAATAACAGACAACAATATGTCCCTAGTGAGCCTCTAGTTGACTAGCTCGTTGATCGACAGATAGTCATGGTTTCCTGACTATGGACATTGGATGTCATTGATAACGAGATCACATCATTAGGAGAATGATGTGATGGACAAGACCCAATCCTAAACATAGCATAAGATCGCTTAGTTCGTTTGCTAGAGTTTTCCAATGTCAAGTATCCTTTCCTTAGACCATGAGATCGTGTAACTCCCGGATACCGTAGGAGTGCTTTGGGTGTGCCAAACGTCACAACGTAACTGGGTGACTATAAAGGTATACTACGGGTATCTCTGAAAGTTTCTGTTGGGTTGACATGGACCAAGACTGGGATTTGTCACTCCGCTTGACGGAGAGGTATCACCGGGCCCTCTCGGTAATGCATCATCATAATGAGCTCAATGTGATCAAAGTGTTTGATCACGGGATCATGCATTACGGTACGAGAAAAGTGACTTGCCGATAACGAGATTGAATGAGGTATTGGGATACCGACGATCGAATATCGGGCAAGTAAAATACCGATTGACAAAGGGAATCGTATACGGGATTAATTGAATCCTCGACATCGTGGTTCATCCGATGAGATCATCGTGGAGCATGTGGGAGCCAACATGGGTATCCAGATCCCGCTGTTGGTTATTGCCCGAGAGCCGTCTCGGTCATGTCTGCATGTCTCCCGAACCCGTAGGGTCTACACACTTAAGGTTCGGTGACGCTAGGGTTGTGAAGATATGTATTTGCAGTAACCCGAATGTTGTTCGGAGTCCCGGATGAGATCCCGGACGTCACGAGGAGTTTCGGAATGGTCCGGAGGTAAAGAATTATATATAGAAAGTGCTGTTTTGGCCATCGGGACAAGTTCGGGGTTATCGATATTGTACCAGGACCACCGGAGGGTCCCGGGGGTCCACCAGGTGGTGCCACCTGCCTCGGAGAGGCCCCATGGGCTGTATGAGGAAGGGAACCAGCCCAAAGTGGGCTGGTGCGCCTCCCCCCCAAGGGCCCATGCGCCTAGGGTTGGGGGGATCCCTAAAGGGGGCGCCCCCCTTGCTTGGGGGGCAAGTCCCCCTCCCTGGCCGCCGCCCCCCCTAGGAGATTCCATCTCCTAGGGCCGGCGCCCCCCCCCCAAGGGCCTATATAAAAGGGGGAGGGGAGGGGGGGCTGCGCACCCTTTGCCCTGGCGCCTCCCTCTCCCTCTCCAACACCTCCACCTCCTCCGTAGAGCTCGGCGAAGCCCTGTCGGAGTACTGCGGCTCCACCATCACCACGCCGTCGTGCTGCTGCCGGAGTCTTCTTCCCCAACCTCTCCTTTGCCTTGCTGGATCAAGAAGAAGGAGACGTTACGCTGACCGTACATGTGTTGAACGCGGAGGTGCCGTGCTTTCGGTGCTAGGATCTCCGGTGATTTGGATCACGGTGTGTACGACTACTTCATCCCCGTTCGTTGAACGCTTCAGCTCGCGATCTACAAAGTGGTATGTAGATGCAATCTCTCTCTCCCATGACTTGTTGCTAGATGAACTCATAGATGGATCTTGGTGAAACCATAGGAAAAATTTTAATTTTCTGCAACGTTCCCCAACATCCTCCCCCCAGACTCTCTGCAGATTTTCAAGTACCAATCATGCAATCTTCGCAGACAAAGTACTCCTCCCCCCAGACTCTTTGTATATCGACCCCCCCCCTCGTGTTGAAGTTATCGGGAGAGGGAAATAGAGAGGAGAAGAAGAAAGGAATAGAGGAGAAGATCGAAGAAAAAAAGAAGAAAAAAAAGAGGAGAAGAAGAAAGGAATAGAGGAGAAGAAGAAAAAATAGAATTTTTTTTCTATTTTTTCTTCTTCTCTATTCCTTTCTTATTCTCCTCTTCCTTTTCTTCCTCTCCTCTTCTTCTCCTTTTTCCTCTTCTTATTTTCCTTTTTCCTCTCCTAAATATATAAAACTTTTCTAAAAATGAAACTAACCTAAAATGTACTAAATCAGAGAACATATATAGATAATCCTTTTCTAAATATTCAAATCTAACTTTTGCATATATGAACATATATACAAAGAGAACATAAAAACATATATACATTTTTATAAAAAATTAAAATACAAAATACAAACATATATATGAAAAAAATCTGAAAAGAAGCAATATACACAATACATATACTGACATATATACATAATATACACAAAAAAGCAATATACACAAGCATATATAATATATAAAAAACAGGGGAGGGGAGCCGGCCGGACCAACGGGCAGGCCGGGCCGGGGCGACGGCGATGGGCGGGGCGGGGAGACGATGACGAGCGGGGCAGGGGCGACGGCGACGGGCGGGGCAGGGGCGACGGTGATGGGCGGGGCAGGGAGACGGCGACGGGCGGGCCGGGGCGCGCGACGCGCGTCGGGGCAGGGCGACGAGCGGCGACGGCGTCGGGCGAGGGCACGGGCGACGGCGAGCGGGCGGCGACGGCGACCTCGGGCGGCTAGGGGAGGCGATGGCGACGTCGGGGCAGACGGCGTCGAGGAGCAGCGCAGCAGCCTGGCGGCGTTTGGAGAGAAGAATGGCGGTTGGGGGGAATTTCCTAAGTGTTTGGTTATATAGGAAAGGTATTGGTCCCGGTTGGTGCTACGAACCGGGACTAATGCCCCCTTTAGTCCCGGTTGGTGCCACCAACCGGGACCAAAGCCCTCTTTTCAGCAGCCCAAAGGGCGGGAAGCGGCGGCCTTTGGTCCCGGTTGGTGGCACCAACCGGGACTAAAGAGGGGGCATTGGTCCCGGTTGGTGGCACGAACCGGGACCAATGCCACCCTTTGGTCTCGATTCGTCCCGCCAACCGGGACCAAAGGCCTTGCGCTGGCGCGGTGGTGGGAGTTTTAGTCCCACCTCGCTAGTTGAAGAGCTCCCGCACCTGTTTATAAGCCCTGCTCTGTGTTCCCTTTCGAACTCCTCTAAACTGCAGGCTTACGGGCCTAATTGGAACTGCGATGCCTGTGGGCCTACTGGGCCTCCCTCGGGCCTGAATCCTGGCCCATGGTAGGGTTTCTAGTCGTATTCAGGCCGTGGGGGCCCAGTAGGTGGCATTTTTTTGTTTTTTTGTAGTGATTTCTTTTTTGTATTGATTTCTTTTTTATTTTAGGTCACAAAAATTATAAACTTTCTGTTAGTGCCATTAGTTTTAAAATTTGAATAGTTTAACTTTGAATTTTTAAAAATTTGTGTGAATCACTAGTTTATGAATAACTTTACTATAAAAAATTCCTGCAATTTAATACAAACTTTTTTAGCTTTTAAACTTTTTTAGTTTTAGAAAAATTATAAACTTTTAAACTTTCTTGCTTTATAGTTTTAGAAAAATTATAAACTTTCTGTTAGTGC
Organism: Aegilops umbellulata; assembly: GCA_032464435.1. NCBI lineage: Eukaryota > Viridiplantae > Streptophyta > Magnoliopsida > Poales > Poaceae > Aegilops > Aegilops umbellulata. Next base: position 556,746,836 of record CP136057.1, read on the forward strand.
CATTAGTTTCCAAATTTGAAAACACGTTTTTAGTTTTTTTGTTTTCTTTGTTGCTTTATTTTGTTTTTGCTATATTTTTTAATTATTTTTGCTTTTAGGTCAGCAAAATTATGAACTTTCTATTAGTGCCATTAGTTTTCAAATTTGAATAGTTAAAATTTGAATTCTTTTAATTTGTGTGAATCACAAGTTTGTGATTAACTTTAATAAAAAAAATTAACATAGATGCACCTACACGTCTGTTTTCAAATGAATTCTAAAATACTTGGCATAACATACTCGTCTGTTACAAATTTGGCATGGTATCATCATAATAGTTGCGGGAGAAATTCTTCACTTTTTCTTCGCTTGTGTCATTTGCTTATTGCGCCGTAACCATGGATAATCTTCATCGTTTATCATGATGCTTGGGTCAGCCTTGACATTGAAGGGAGGAATTTCATGAAACCTTTCATAATCTTCAGACATGTCTGTCTTGCCCTCCACTCCCAGGATGTCCCTTTTTCCTGAAAGAACTATGTGGCGCTTTGGCTCATCGTATGATGTATTCGTTTCCTTATCTTTTCTTTTTCTCGATCTGGTAGACATGTCCTTCACATAGATAACCTGTGCCACATCATTGACTAGGACGAACGGTTCATCAGTGTACCCAAGATTTTTCAGATCGACTGTTGTCATTCCGTACTGTGGGTCTACATGTACCCCGCCTCCTGACAGATTGACCCATTTGCACTTAAACAAAGGGACCTTAAAATCTTGTCCGTAGTCAAGTTCCCATATGTCCACTATGTAACCATAATATGTGTCCTTTCCCTTCTCGGTTGTTGCATCAAAGCGTACACCGCTGTTTTGGTTGGTGCTCTTCTCATCTTGGTCAATCGTGTAAAATGTATTCCCATTTATCTCGTATCCTTTCCAAATCAATACAGTCAAAGATGGTCCCCTGGACAACAAGTACAACTCATCACAAACAGTGTTGTCACCTCTGATACGTGCTTCCAACCAACTGCTGAAAGTCCTGATGTGTTGACATGTAATCCAATCGTCGCACTGCTCCGGGTGTTTGGAGCGCAGACTGTTCTTGTGTTCATCGACATACGGGGTCACCAAGGTAGAGTTTTGTAGAACTGTGTAGTGTGCTTGAGACCAAGAATGCCCGTCCCTGCATATTATTGAGTCCGCTCCTAGTGTGCCTTTTCCAGTCAGTCTCCCCTCATACAGCGATTTAGGGAGACCTATCTTCTTAAGGCCAGGAACAAAGTCAACACAAAACCCGATGACATCCTCTGTTTGATGGCCTATGGAGATGCTTCCTTCTGGCCTTGCGCGATTACGGACATATTTCTTTAGGACTCCCATGAACCTCTCAAAGGGGAACATATTGTGTAGAAATACGGGCCCCAGAATGACAATCTCGTCGACTAGATGAACTAGGACATGCATCATGATATTGAAGAAGGATGGTGGGAACACCAGCTCGAAACTGACAAGACATTGCGCCACATCACTCCTTAGCCTTGGTACAATTTCTGGATCGATCACCTTCTGAGAGATTGCATTGAGGAATGCACATAGCTTCACAATGGCTAATCGGACGTTTTCCGGTAGAAGCCCCCTCAATGCAACCGGAAGCAGTTGCGTCATAATCACATGGTAGTCATGAGACTTTAGGTTCTGGAACTTTTTCTCTGGGATATTTATTATTCCCTTTATATTCGACGAGAAGCCAGTCGGGACCTTCATACTAAGCAGGCATTGAAAGAAGATTTCTTTCTCTTCTTTTGTAAGAGCGTAGCTGGCAGGACCTTCATACTGCTTCGGAGGCATGCCATCTTTTTCGTGCAAACGTTGCAGGTCCTCCCGTGCCTCGGGTGTATCTTTTGTCTTTCCATACACGCCCAAGAAGCCTAGCAGGTTCACGCAAAGGTTCTCCGTCACGTGCATCACGTCGATTGAAGAGCGGACCTCTAGGTCTTTCCAGTAGGGTAGGTCCCAAAATATAGATTTCTTCTTCCACATGGGTGCGTGTCCCTCAGCGTCCACTACTAGAAAAACAGCTACTAATGGCGCCCCTATTTTGGCCATTAATGGCGCATCACCGGTGCGCCATTACTAGCACGCCATTAGTAATTTTTACTAATGGCGCACCACTGGTGCGCCATTAGTATCTGGTATACTAATGGCGCACCAGTGGTGCGCCATTAGTATAGGCCACGGTGCACCATTAGTATGCCTCCCAGGGGCCATGTATACCCAGGTGCGTTGGCATACTAATGGCGCACGACAACGAGATGCGCCATTAGTAACTTTCGCATACTAATGGCGCACTGTTTAGTGATGCGCCATTAGTGATGCGCCATTTTGAATCTAGATCTGGATCGTGATTTTTTGCCCATTTTTTGCTCGTTTTTTTTTGCTCGTTTTTTGGCACGACATTATTTCAAATTTTGTTCCTGTTTTTGGATCTTGTATGTTCTTTTGTCGTGTTCTTTTGCCGGAGAGGAGGGAGGAGGAGCTCACCGGAGAGAAGGGAGGAGGAGCTCACCGGAGAGGAGGGAGGAGGAGCTCACCGGAGAGGAGGGAGGAGGAGCTCACCGGAGAGGAGGGAGGAGGAGCTCACCGGAGAGAAGGGAGGAGGAGCTCACCGGAGAGGTGGGAGGAGGAGCTCACCGGAGAGGAGGGAGAAGAAACCGTGAGGGGAGGGGAGGGGAGGAGAGGAGGGAGGAGGAGGTCGCCGGAGAGGAGGGAGGAGGAGGTCGCCGGAGAGGAGGGAGGAGGGCAGGTGCGCCATTAGTAACTTTTTTTTTATTTTGTTGACTTATTTTGAATTTTGAAGGCGGGAAGATACTAATGGCGCACCATGGGCAGGTGCGCCATTAGTAACTTTTTTTATTTTGTTGACTTATTTTGAATTTTGAAGGCGGGAAGATACTAATGGCGCACCATGGGCAGGTGCGCCATTAGTAAGTTTGAATTTTTTTGAATTTTTTTGCCTCTCGAGATCTTAAAAGCCCCGTATCTTTTTTTCTGTTAGGTTTTTGAGGATTTTGGAAATGTTTAACGGGGTTCCCCCGTTAAATTTGGATGTAACTTTTCGAGTAGATGATTTTTCATATAAAAAACTTTTTCATCCGAGTTAGTATGCAAAAGTTATGCCCATTTTTACAAATTCTCGCGAGATTTTGCAAATGAAGTCGAAATTCATATTTGCAAATTTTCCCAACAACTAGACCACATATCACATGGGAAACTTATTTTCTTTTATTTTTTTGACATTTTCATCATTTTCTTTTACTTTTTTTTAAACTGAAAAGGCGATCCACGGGGGGGGGGGGGGGGGGGGGTTGTGCATTCGGTGGAAATTGTAAGACTGCTAATGGCGCACCGTGGATGTGGTGCGCCATTACTAGTTCAACTAGTAATGGCGCACCATGCCACGGTGCGCCATTAGTAGTTCAACTAGTTTTGGCCAAGTTACTAATGGCGCACCGTGGATGTGGTGCGCCATTAGTATTTGGACACTAATGGCGTACCAACACATGGTGCGCCATTAGTATATAGTAATGGCGCACCACATGTCTGGTGCGCCATTAGTGTCAATTCCATCTATAGCCCTTTTCCTAGTAGTGGTCATTCGGAACAGCTAGTGCGCCGGGACCCTTTCCAAAGATTACGTGTAAATCATTGACCATAGCAAGTACGCGATCACCGGTACGCATGGCGGGCTTCCTCCGGTGATCTGCCTCGCCTTTAAAATGCTTGCCTTTCTTTCGACATTGATGGTTGGTCGGAAGAAATCGACGATGGCCCAGGTACACATTCTTCCTGCATTTGTCCAGGTATATACTTTCAGTGTCATCTAAACAGTGTGTGCATGCGTGGTATCCTTTGTTTGTCTGTCCTGAAAGGTTACTGAGAGCGGGCCAATCGTTGATGGTCACGAACAGCAACGCCTTTAGGTTAAATTCCTCTTTATTGTGCTCATCCCACGTACGTACACCATTTCCATTCCACAGCTGTAAAAGTTCGTCAACTAATGGACTTAGGTACACATCAATGTCGTTGCGGGGTTGCTTAGGGCCTTGGATGAGAACTGGCATCATAATGAACTTCCGCTTCATGCACATCCAAGGAGGAAGGTTATACATACATAGAGTCACAGGCCAGGTGCTGTGATTGCTGCTCTGCTCCCCGAAAGGATTAATGCCATCCGCGCTTAAAGCAAACCATATGTTCCTTGGGTCCTTTGCAAACTCATCCCAGTACTTTCTCACGATTTTTCTCCACTGCGACCCCGAACGGAGAATGATATCGCCGATTACCTGTCAAAGCTCGCTGCCCTCAAGCTACCTGTGGAACCAGGTACCTTTGTGCTTCAGCTAACTCAGCCATCCATTGATCCATCAACAGAGCAGAACAAGAGAAGGAAATCAGGACCCAGCAAGTACTTTCCCGCCGAGCTCCCCGGAGCCGCCGGCAAGGATGTTGCCGAGGACACTGAACTCGCCACGGGACGGCTAGCTCCGGCAGGACGCCAAGCTCTTGCCGTCGAGACGGCCGCCCCTATAGCGGAGGAAATGCCTTTAGTTCTCGCCGTCAAGCCTCAGGCTCCAGCGTGGGCACAACATACCGTCCGATTCCTCCAGACAGGGGAGCTTCCTGAGGAGCAGGAAGAAGCGGAAAAAGTAGCCCGTCGCTCTGCCACGTACCAGTTCGTCGATGATGTCCTGTACAGGAAGAGACCGAACGATGTGAAATTGAAGTGCATCCCTCGAGAGGAAGGACTGGAGGTGTTGGCAGAGATACATGGAGGCATATGTGGATCCCACATTGGGTCGAGGGCCCTTGCCGGCAAGGCGTTCCGGCAAGGTTTCTTTTGGCCCACCTCCCTCCAGGATGCAACGACACTCGTCACCAGGTGTGAGGCATGTCAGTTCCATTCAAGAAAGCTTCATCAACCAGCTCAAGCCCTTCAAACCATTCCTCTCTCCTGGCCCTTCTCGGTCTGGGGGCTCGACATACTGGGCCCCTTCCCCCGCGCTGTCGGGGGCTTTGAGTACTTGTACGTAGCCATCGACAAGTTCACAAAGTGGCCAGAAGTGGAGGCAGTGAGGAAGGTCACAGCTCAGTCAGCCGTCAAGTTCTTCAAGGGGCTAGTGTGCCGTTACGGTGTACCCAACCGGATCATCACCGATAACGGTACGCAGTTGACAAGACGTACCTTCATGCAATATACTCAGGACCTCGGCAGCAAAGTCTGTTTTGCTTTCGTTGCTCACCCGCGGAGCAACGGGCAAGCCGAGAGGGCAAATGCTGAAGTGCTGCGAGGCTTAAGGACCAAGACCTTTGACAGACTGCACAAGAGCGGAAGGCACTGGATTGATGAGTTGCCGGCGGTTCTTTGGTCAATCAGGACGATACCAAATTGTGGCACTCCAAAAATTTTATTTGGTTTTAGCAAAAACCTTGCTGGTTTTTTCTTTCTTTTGTGAAATGAGGCCTTTTAAAATTTTCAGGAAAACAATCCTCTTAAAAATATTTTTCTTTGGCCAGGATTGTTATTTCTGTTATCTTCTTCAAACTTTCGGTTTAACCTTTTTAAAACTTCTCCTCTGATTGGTTCTCTTCTCAAATTATTTTTGGGAGTTCAATCTTTTCTTTTTGAAAAGAAAACTCTATGAAAATTTGGGATCTTCATTCTTTTGATAACCACCCATGACCTTGTATTTTTGCCCATGCAGTGAAACCACTCCAAAACCTCCTCTCCTCCTTGTTAACAACTCAAATTCCCTGTCCCAACTCATCCAAACAAGTTTTGGATTTTATTTTGATTATTTCACCTCTCAAATCTTTTCTGACCTCTAATTTGAGCCTGACCCATTTACAAAGCAAGTACCTTGTAGAATTTGTGTTTGGATGTAAAACCAACTCTACTGGCTAGTCCTTTCTACCCACAACACAGAACCATCTTGATCCACTCATCTTCTTTTCAAATTTTTCAACTTCCACTCCCTGCAAGTTTGGACCAGATTTGCCAAATTTGGTGAAATTCATATCTACACTTCTCCAATAATTCCACCAAAAATCAGGCAGCCTACTGGAGCAATGAGAAGTCACTCTACCAAAAATCATCCCAAGGAAAAATTCCTGCAAGCCAGAAACATTCTGTCGAACACCTTCCATGCACTGTTTCAGACACTTTCAGGCAAATTCAGAGTTTCAGTGACGATCTTCGTCAGTTAAGTGCAGTCACGAGATCACAGTGCCTTTCGCACTTTGCTCGTCGCCTGGCTCGCTTGTCCGAAGCCCTGCACGCGCGCTTGGCAGCTTCCCGGCGTCGGTGGCGCCCTGGCCCGCCTGCGCCGGCGTGTCTTGCGGCGGCTGAACCGCCGTAACGGCTGGCAGGTAGCAGAACAGCGGCGCAACGCCGTTCAGCGCCGCCCAAGCTCCCTGGTGGCTCCGCGTGGCCCTCTCCATGCCAGCGCACGCATGCAGCACGGCCGCCGTGGCGCGGCATGCACAGCGCACGCTCTTTGCCGCCGACGGGTCCGCGCCGCTCCGTTCCGTTGAACTCCACCTCAGCCAGCAAAACCCGACGCCGTTGGCACGTAAACAGACTCAGTGGACCTCCACGACGGTGCTCAACTCCTAAACCCTCCCGACCAAGCCCTGCGCCGCCGTAATCTCTTGCCGGAGAACCCCGTTCTCGGCAACCGCCTCGGGGTGGCTATATATAGCGCCCCCGAACCCGCTCTCACTCCCGCACGGCTCCACCACCTCACCACACCCCGCCTGGCCACTGGAGGGGCCTCGACGAGCCCTTCTTCCTCGACTCCGTCCACCTCCGTCCGCCTCGGGCTCCAGCTCGATTCACTGCGGTGAGCCCTCTCCGGCGAGCTTCACCCTCGTCCGAAATGCCGTCCGCCGGAGCAAGGGCCACCGTCGACACGGTGCACGCCGGCGACCACCTCGACCACCACCCGACGCAGAACAGCACCGTGAGCACAGAGATACCGAAGGAGGTGACGGGACCGCAAACTTCACCGAGCTAGACTCCGACTACTCTGAACCAGGCAAGCATGTTTGAACTTTTGATATGATGAGTGTCTTGGCATGTTTTGCATTTAGTTAGTTTCATGGCATGTTGTGGAGCATACCGATGAACTGTATATTATGCATTGTTGAGACAAGTAAGTTCGATGATCCATACCTTGTTGGATGCGAGTATGCAAGGCCATGTGTTGGCATGAAGGTGGGTAAGATGGCAGTGTGGTAGCATGCCAGTCTTATGCCATGCAGGTTTACTTCAGTACCAACCCGTATCGGTTGGGCTCGTATCCATTCCCCCCCCCTGTACTACCACATGTTTCCCGAAAGGGATATGGTTTAGTAAGTCGCAAACCGCTTTCTTGGTACACACCAAAAAGGAGAGGCCAGGATGATGGTTCCATGGCCCTTGATTAAAGCCAGTCATCCGGTCAGGGGGCATGGGTGTTTCCAGTTGGGACCGAGAGGGGGGCACCCCTTAGAGCACGCATATATAAATTTGATCCCATGCTATTCGAGATTGTGATCTCCCCGTCTCAAAAGTTTTTCTTAGACGATGTCGAGGGTGATTCCTGGCATCGAGAGGTTGGATGGGTGTGTACCGGTTAGCTGTGTTTCCTTCTGAAATACCGTAAACAGAACTTGTCCTTGTGACTACGGAAATCCGATAACTGTGAGAAATTTTGTACAAACTCTGCAGAGTCATATATCCTCAAATCATCTTATCTATATCCAAGTTCCGTGCTAACAGACATGTGCCAGTTTTGGTGACAGATTATCCGGTGGGACCATGAGCACTAAGATCAGTTAAATGTTTGTTCTTAAGGATGGACTAACCCGTTTGATTTCATGAGTTGAATATATTTATTATGAATATTATTTCTTTATCAGTTAAAGCCCTTTATGTGGTGTCGCTCAGACGCCCGACTGTGGCATTTCTTTTAAAGCCCTTTATGTGGTGTCGCTCAGACGCGCGACTGTGGCATTTCTTTTAAAGCCCTTTATGTGGGGTCGCTCAGACGCCCGACTATGACATTTCTTTTAAAGCCCTTTATGTGGTGTCGCTCAGACGCCCAACTGTGGCATTTCTTTTAAAGCCCTTTATGTGGTGTCGCTCAGACGCCCGACTGTGGTATTTCTTTTAAAGCCCTTTATGTGGTGTCGCTCAGACGCCCGACTGTGGCATTTCTTTTAAAGCCCTTTATGTCGTGTCGCTCAGATGCCCGACCGTGGCATTTATTTTAAAGCCCTTTATGTGGTGTCGCTAAGACGCCCGACTGTGGCATGCTTTTTCTTTCATTTATTAATTTACCTTCGTGGCGTCGCTCTAGACACTCGTTTGGTTTCCATTACTTTACTGTTGGGATTCCAGGCGGACTACCGTCGTTTCCCTTTTTACTTACCCTGCCGAATATTACTTTGAATGTGCATTGGTAATTAAATAGTGATGCACTCATGCATGCATTTGTTATATCTTACGTCCGAACTGTCTTGCGAGTACTTCAAAGTACTCACTGGCTTGTTGATTTGGCCAGATGCTGACGAAGGTGATCTCATGTATGAGGAGTTCGATAGCGAGTCCGACGCCTAGAGAGTCCCAATCAGTCTCGTGCGACCCTGGACTTGGTCACTGTTTTATACCCGCTTCCGCAACCCAAATAGATTCATCGAGCCTCACCTCGACGCTCGATGGGATGATAGTTTGAGAGTCACATATCCACTCCCCACTGTATTACTCCACCACTACCATATTTGCGAGTCAGTAGTATGCCACCACTCCCTTGTGTCATAATCGCCTTTATGTATAATTATTGGCACGCTTGTAATAAATTGTTGAGCATCATCAGCTCAACCCTGTAATATATTTGATGCTACTGGCTTATTGTATCAAAAGTTTGTCTACCAGTGAGGAGGTTTTATCTCAAACTGGATTCTAAAGATTGGTTTCTCACTAAATATTTTTATTGGAAAACCGGTCGTGAAAAGTTTGGTACCAGAGCCAGGCAGACTGTAGGAAGCCACTAGGTGCGATCGCTAACCGGTTATTAGCATATTAGAGCCCATTTATGTTTTTGCAATTGTAGACACTTTTTTCTGACAGTCAGCATATATTTGTGATCTGACTCTTCAGAATTTTTGCCTACTTTTTGTAGATGGCCGACAACAGCTGCGAGTCTCAGACCTTCGCCAACGTGCCCGATGGGTTCATCAAGCTTCTATCCTTCGTTGTTCAGGTCGCGATGGGGCCATCTGTGCGCCCGGTCGTCTCACTCTGCCAGCACAGAGTCAACGACAGTCTGACTATGCACCAGGCCTCGGTGCAATTCAGGGGAGGGCGTGGTGAGTTACGCCGCTTCCGATTCGTGGGAAGAGCCATGCCCACGGAGAAGCATGCCATCCAGATGGCAGCCCGCGAGTCGATAGCTCGCCTCAGGGATGTCCTTCCTGTGATGAAGGATCGTCGTTACCGCTATCTTCCATGCCACGTGCCTTACACCTGTCACTACACATACTCCTGCCCCAGAGGAGAACGAGACGAGGCCTTTGAGATGCTTATTGAGTATCTTCGGGCTCTGGAGGCCGCCTTCGACAACTTGGTGGACGACTTTGTGGCCGCCCGGATGGACTCAGTCCATGGCTGTGCTGCCAACAAGAGGGAGCTCCTGCCCACAGCACCGCCACTGACTTATGCCTCATCATCAGCATCTTATGCACTTGCTCGTTGCCTGCCTTCTACTGAGGAGTTCAACTAGGTCATTGCGCCCACTCCAGCGCGCACTGCACCGCCCCTCACGCCGACTCCTATTCGTGTTATTCCGCCACTGGCACCCGCCCCATCTTCTCGGCGCAGCATTACTCGTATGGAGCCCATTAGCGAGGAGGAAGTTGAGTCTCCAGCCTCGCTACGCCTCACCCTTGGCAGGGCCAAGGACATCATCAACATCTCCGACTAAGTACGCTTAGCCGTCGCGCGTTGTACCGCCATGTAAGATATGGGATCATGTAGGATCTGGAGAAGTGCACTAGCCTAAATAACATGTAAGGATGATGTACGCATATCCAGAGTGACGTATTGTATAATTATCGCCCGCATGTAAGATACGTAATGAGCAGTCTTTCTCCGTGCGCAAATAAAATGGTTTTCCCTAGTAATCTTGGCTATTTGGTTTCTTTGCCGACCTTGTGCTTTTATGGATTTATTTTCGTTTTCTTATGGGTTTTGCAAAATATATCCCCAGAGTGAAAAAAATGTCTCGTCCTTGGAATCGCTCCCTTGGAAAATTATGGCACTCAAGCAGACAATAATTTTGCACAAGGGCAGTCGAACCAATTTTATGACAATCAACCAGGCAACAATTTCACTCCAGGTCAATCAAGTCAACAGGGTAGTGAGACGGCACTATCTCAAATGTGCCGCCTTTATGAACAAAGTCAGCAACAACATCGTGAAATGATGAACCAAGTCATCAACATGGGAAATCACCATGGACAGTATCAACAGCATTCTAAATTATCCGAACTACAGAAGACACGTCCCCAGACATTTTCTCACACTGACAAGCCGCTTGAGGCCGAAGACTGGCTTCGTGATATGGAGGGAAAATTAATTATTGCAAAATGCTCAGACCCAGAAAAAGTACTGTACGCACCGCATTATCTCACGGGAGCAGCCGCATCCTGGTGGGAGAATTTCCTGCACATGCATCCCAACGAAAATGATATAACCTGGGATGATTTCAAGGAAGGCTTCCGTGGCGCACATATTCCTAAAAGTATTATGAAAATCAAGAAAAGGGAGTTCGATGACCTCAAACAACGGAACATGACAGTATCTGATTACAACAATCAGTTTACTCTATTGTCTCGCTACGCAATCGAAGAGCATATGACTGAAAGCAAGAAAATGGAGAAATTCCTTGACGGCCTAGCACCCGCGCTTAAATGCCAACTGGTCATACACACTTTCCCAGATTTTAAGACGCTGGTGGATAAAGCCATTACTCTGGAAAATGAGAGACGCAGTTTGGAAGATATCCGCAAGCGAAAAAGGGACCAGACTAACCAGGCTCGCAATCACCGAAGCAAGACCGATTTCAAAAAGGGTGGGACACACAAATTCCTTTTCCAACGTCTCACGCCCAATCAAGAATTTTCATGCAAGGGACAAGGAGTTCACATATCGCCCCGGCGTTACTTGTTACGCCTGCGGAGAGGAAGGACACTATGCCAAGCAGTGTCCCAAGCCTAGAAACTCAGCACCAAAGCCGAACAACGGCAACAACAATTCAGCGCCCAAGCGAAACAATTTCAATCCCAACAACAACCCCAGGAAGGGTCATCTGAACCACGTAACCAAAGAGGAGGCACAAAATGCTCCGGATATCATACTCGGTACGTTTCCTGTCAACACAATACCTGCAGTGGTTTTGTTTGATTCTGGAGCTTCTCACTCTTTTGTTTCGAAAAGTTTTGCTTTGCAAAATAATTTGTCGATGCTTCCTTTGGAGAAATCCATGATCATCAAGTCCCCTGGGATTCAGCAAGTTACTCAGAGTTACTGTCAGGATGTGATTATTGAGTTCGAAGGGCTGAAGTTTCACGCAAATCTTATTGTGTTGGAAAATAAGGGACTAGATGTCATCCTTGGGATGGATTGGCTAACCACAAATAAAGGTTTCATTGACTGTTTCAACCGGACCGTAATACTCACGCATCACCTCGGGAAGACAATAAGGGCATCCGCCAAGGAAAGGAAAATGCCCAGGCAACCAAGACTGAATAAGGTAGATGTTTCTGAGCTAAGCAATGATCCAGTAGTATGTGAATTTCCCGACGTATTCCACGATGAGCTACCAGGCATGCCACCAGACCGAGAGGTAGAATTCAGCATTGAGCTTGCACCAGGAACCACCCCCATATACAAGAAACCATACAGAATGGCACCGTCCGAGTTGGTTGAACTGAAGAAACAAATAAAGGAATTGCTTGACAAAGGATATATTCGAGCCAGTTCCTCACCATGGGGATCACCAATTTTATTTGCCAAAAAGAAATATGGAACACTGTGATTGTGTATTGACTACCGAGCACTTAACATGGTCACGGTCAAGAACAAATACCCGATGCCAAGAATAAATGATTTATTCGATCAGCTCGCTAAGGCCAAGGTATTCTCAAAAATTGACCTAAGGTCAGGATACCATCAATTAAAGGTACGAACAGAAGATATCCCCAAGACAGCATTCACCTCTAGATATGGACTGTATGAGTTCACGGTAATGCCTTTTGGATTAACAAATGCTCCTGCATATTTTGTTCACCTCATGAACAAAGTATTTATGAAGTTTATGGACAAGTTCGTTGTGGTATTCATCGACGATATTCTAGTATACTCCAAAACACCAGAAGAGCACGCTGAACATCTCAGAATTGTACTAGGAGAACTCACGAAACACCAATTGTACGCCAAGTTCAGCAAGTGTGAATTTTGGTTAAGGCAAGTAGGCTTTCTAGGCCACGTGCTAACCCAAGACGGTATCGCCGTGGACCCGGAGAAAGTAAAGGCCGTACTTGGATGGAAGTCACCAGCCAGTGTAACGGACATACGAAGTTTCTTGGGAATGGCAGGATATTACCGCAGATTTATTGAAGGATTCTCCACCATAGCCAAACCTATGACCCAGTTACTCAAGAAGGAAAAGAAGTTTGAATGGACAGAAGCCTGCGAGAAAAGTTTCCAAGAGCTAAAGAGGAAGTTAACAACAGCACCAGTATTAGTTGTGCCAGACATACACAAGAATTTTGAAGTATATTGTGACGCGTCCAGGAAAGGTCTTGGATGTGTATTGATGTAAGAAGGCAAGGTTGTCGCCTACGCTTCAAGGCAGCTTCGCAAGCATGAGGAAAATTATCCCACTCATGACTTGGAGATGGCAGCAGTCATTCATGCACTTAAGGAATGGAGGCATTTCTTACTTGGAAATCGATGTGAAATATATACAGACCACAAAAGTCTCAAATACATTTTCACGCAGCCAGAATTAAATTTACGACAAAGACGCTGGTTGGAATTAGTAAAGGATTATGATGTCGGTATCCACTACCATCCAGGTAAAGCAAATGTGGTGGCCGATGCTCTTCGTCGGAACCCCAGCTCCAACGAAAGCAGTCTGCACGGCTTGAGACCTGAATTCCAACAAGAATTTGCCAGACTTAACTTATTGATGGTAGCAGAAGGCACCATATCAAATTTGGTGATACAACCCGACCTTGTGGAGAAAATTAAAGAAGCTCAGCCAGGTCACCCCAGTATAGAAGGTATAAAAAGAAAGGTGAGTAAGGGCAAGGCCTCAGAATTCGTCATAGACAATGGAGGAATACTATGGTACGGGGAAAGACTCTGCGTACCAAACATAGAATATCTTAAACAACAAATTTTGGCTGAAGCCCACACCGCCCCATATTCAATTCACCCTGGAGGGACCAAAATGTATAAAGATATTCAAGAAAGATTTTTGGTGGCACGGTATGAAGAGGGACATCGCTACCTTCATTGCATGTTGCGACTCATGTCAACGCATAAAAGCTGAACATTAGAGACCAGCCGGATTACTGCAACCAAACAAAATACCCGAGTGGAAATGGGATGAAATAGGGATGGACTTCATTGTCGGACTACCTCAGTCACGACACGGGAATGATGCTATATGGGTCATCACCAACAGGTTAACCAAGGTGGCACATTTTATTCCAGTAAGAACAACCCACACCACTCAGAAGCTTGCTAAGATTTACCTCTCCCGCATAGTCTCTCTGCACGGTGTTCCAAAGACTATAATATATGACAGAGGCACTCAGTTCGTCTCGAGATTTTGGGATCATTTACAACAGGCTCTGGGAACTCAATTAGCTTTCAGTACGGCTTACCACCCCCAGACAACAACAGTTACCAGGCCAGCCTGCAAATGGCACCATTTGAGGCTTTGTATGGACGAAGATGTCGTACCCCGTTGAATTGGTCAGAGACCGGAGATAGCCGCATCTTCGGACCAGACATGCTCAAAGAAGCCGAGGAGAAAGTCAAGCTAATCAGGGATAGGCTCAAGACCGCTCAAAGCCGACAGCAGAGTTATTACGATCAGAAGCATCCTGGGGTCAGCTTCGAACCCGGTGAGTTCGTATACCTACGAGTATCCCCTATGAGGGGATTACAACGATTCAAGATAAAAGGAAAGCTAGCACCAAGATTTATCGGATCATTCTGTATATTGGCACGAAGAGGCAAAGTGGCCTACCAACTAGACTTACCTAAGGAACTATCAGATATCCACAACGTGTTCCATGTTTTGCAGTTAAGGAAGTGCATAAGCAACCCAGAGAAACAAGTATCCCATGAGAACATTGTCGGTGTACTAAAATAGGGGTACCTTAGTACCCCGAACTTGTGCACGGGCAGTCGTAGCCCCCCGCGGCAAGGCTTGCCGGGCGATCGCCAAGACTCTCCGTGTTCCCTTTTTGGGCAATCCAAGAACAAAGTATTTGAGCCAAGGCCCCGGCAGGAGGAGCCTGCCGGGAAGGCCACCCGAAGAGAGCAAGGCCCCGGCAAGAGGAGCTTGCCAGGACGATCGCTCGAAGCACGAGACCCCGGCAAGAGGAGCTTGCCGGGAAGGCCAACCACGGCACGACAAGGACCTGGCCACGGCGCATCCCGCGCTCCGGCAGGGCCCGGTGAGCGAAGAGCTCCCAGACGCGACAAGACATCCACCACGGCAAGGCGCTTAGCGTGGCAAGTTACCACCCCGTGCCCGCGCTCCAGCTCACCCACCAACGTTTCGCTCTGGGGGCATTCCAGGCGCACGTGGCGGGAGGTTGTGTAGCCAGGGGCATGCGGTGGCGAAGTGAAGCTGACAGAGTAGCCATCATGGCAAACGGTGGCGCTCCTGACGGTCCACTCCCCTGCACCGTCTGGGCGACGCGGACGGGCATTTAATGCCCTTGTCCCCCGCAGTCAGAGTTAGGTATGATAGCACTGTGCAGGCAGCTGTACCCACTACAGCATTCTACCATTTTTGCCCCCACCTACACTGCCACCTGTGGGTAACCCCTTGAGCATATAAAAGGAGGCCCCATGCACACGTAGAGGGAGGAGACCCATCGCCACGCTCGAGCTCGCCAGCGTCTCGTGTGTACTGTAGCGTCGCGCGCTCCTGAGCAAGAACACAATACAATCCACCAAGCAGCAGTAGGGTTTTACGCATCCTTGCGGCTCGAAGCTGGGTAAAATCCCTTGTGTGCACCGCCTCGATCTGCTCTTTGTGCAACCTCCGCCCCCCGACGAACCAGTAAGGGGCTCGGTCCCCATAGGTGTTCGAGGAAGCCGATTCCCCCCGACATCTTTGGCGCGCCAGGGAGGAGGCGTCGAAGTTGTGCGAACCTGATCCGGCGCCTGCACCAGCTAGATGTCCTTCGTTTTCATCGACATGCCATCGAAGAAGAAGGCTCCGGAGGTGGCCGTTCCGTCCGCGTCGAACCCGCCGCCCTTGGAGCAAACGGGTGGCGGGGACGGCACCGGCGGCGGGACGGGTGTCGTCGAGCCAGCTCATGGCGCCACGGCGTCCGAACATGCACCGCGCCCCTCTCAGGAGGCACGGGACCAGCAGCGTCTTGGCGCCCACGGTACCATACGCTCGCTGGACCCAAATCGAGCCGGCGGATCCCAGGGCGCTCAAGGCCAGCACTCACACCAACGCACTGGCGCCAGCGTGGCGCGGCTGCCTGGTCCGGGTGTTGCTCCTTCTAACGTAGTTAGAAGTTCGAGCACATCCCGCTCCACGCGCCGTTCGCCACCGCTGCCCGCCACTCCGGCAGAAGCTCTGGCGCGAGCTCAACTGCTCTTGGACTACCCTCCAACGGCGGACAAGCTTGACGACTGGAGGGCCACGATACAGAGACTCATCGGTTTCGCCAACGGCGACACCCCGCGGCAGCACAGCGCGTCGCAGCCGCGGCGGGACGGCCAGGCGAGGACCGATGGCGCCAGGACCGGCGGGGGTGCAACCACCGTGCACTCCCCACCCCAGAGGCCAAGATCGCCGACTCGCCGGAATCATCACGACAACGACTCCACCGCGTCGTCGAATCCGCGAACTCGTCGCGATCAACGCCAAGTTCTTCATGAGCGAGAGCAAGAGGACGCTCGTACTCGCATCGAGCGTCGGAGAGAAGCGCGGCGTCAATCAGACCACCGCGCTGGGCCCTCTGTCGACATGCATGCACCAAGGGTACCAGGCGACCTGCCGTACGCGGTGGGCTGCCCTGCGTTAACCTGTGAGCTGCGGCAAGTCCAGTGGCCCAGCACAAAGAATTTCAAGCCAGGCGTACCAGAGAAGTACGACGGCAAGTCGCATCCGTCGGAGTTCCTCGGCATCTACACCATCGCGGTGCAGGCTGCTGGAGGGCGGGACGACAAGATCCTTGCCAACTACTTCCCGCTGGTACTCAAATCCAACGTCAGATCCTGGCTCATGCACTTGACGGATAACTCCATAACCTCCTGGACAGACTTGTGCCATCAGTTTGTTGGCGCCTTTACGGGCGGCCACAAACCCCATGGCCAAGCAAGCGACCTCCATCTGCTCGTCCAGAAGGAAGGGGAGCCCTTGCGCAAGTTCATGCAGAGATTCAGCCGTGTACACTACAACATCCCAGACGTCCACCCCGCCGCGGTCATCAGCGCGTTCCATCAGAACGTGCGTAACTGCAGGATGCGGGAGGAGATGGCGATGTGCAAGATCAAAGACGTCAACGAGCTATATGCCCTGGCCGACAAGTGTGCCCGTGCTGAGGAAGGGAGGAAACTCCCCGGAGAGAACACTGGAGCAGGAGAATCTGACAGTGAGGATACTGCCCCGACAAGGAAGGGCCGGCGGCAGAGCAATAGGAAGAAGAAGAGCCAAGAAGTACTGGTCGTTGAGCAGTCCAGCGATGAAGGCGCCGCCAAGAAGGCCCAGGCTGGTGGCTCTGGCAAGGAGGTTGCCGGATGCGTCCACTGCCAGGCCGTGGCAGCCGCCGACAAGCGGGACGGCACCAGCAAACAGTACTGCAAGATCCACCGCACCAAGGGACATGACCTCCAGAGCTGCAAGCAGGTCGAGAGGCTCGTCGAGCTGCAAAAGGCCGAGTACGAGCGGCGCGACAAGGAGAGAGCCCGGGGAGGTGGCGGAGGATCGGGCACGAAGCGCCCTGGCCAGGGAGGACGCCGCGACAAGGACAAGCAGCGGCAAGCGGAGCGACCTCCCCGCGGCCGCGACAAGAATGAAGACAACGACAAAGACGAAGACATGGATGACGTCGAGACCAGTGAGCAGGAGTTTCAGAAAGCCACAGAGGTCTTGTGCGTAGACGGCGGCGCCTCCCTGCATACTTCTCACCGCCAGCTCAAGCAGTAGGCGCGGGAAGTCAATGCAGCGGAACCACCCGTCGAGTCGCGCAAGCCTCTGAAATGGTCCGGCACGCCTATCATCTTTGATATTGAGGACCAACCTGATCGCACAACTGCGATCGGCTGCTTGCCGATGTTGGTCTCACCAACAGTCCGCAACCTCAAGGTCACTAAGATGCTAGTTGACGGCGGGGCCGGCTTGAACCTGATCTCCTCCGCTGTGCTCCGGAAACTCCAGGTCCCCGACAGCGAGCTCGAAGAGACCGGCACATTGCAAGGAATCAACCCGGGAAGGAGCAAGCCGAAGGGGAAGATAACGTTGCCAGTAACATTTGGCAGCAAGTTGAACTTCAGGACAGAGAGGATCACTTTTGACGTTGCTGATTTTCCATTGCCCTACAATGGAATTCTCGGCCGTCCAGCGCTCGCCAAGTTCATGGCGGCCTCTCACTACGCCTACAACATGCTCAAGATGCCACGCCCGATAAGCGTCATCTCTGTCCCCGGCGACAAGAAGGATGCCCTTATCTGTGCCGACAAGATCTACCGGGAAGCAGCAGCCGCAGCGGATCACAAGCCGCTTGCCGCTGAAGCTCCCGGAGGAAAGAAGAGGACCAAGCCCGGCAAGTGCTCTAGCGCCCACTCTGGCAAGCGCACCTCTTCCGAGTGCTGCGCTACCGTCGAGGACGCGCCATCGAGCTCCACTGGCAAGAGTAAGAAGACAATGGCAGCTCCGCCAACGACCAAGAAGGTGCCCGCCAAGGAGGACGGCACTGGTGGTACCTTCACCATCAGTGCCACACTCAACCCCAAATAGGAAGGCGCGCTCGTTACTTTCCTGCGGGCGAATGTCGATGTGTTTGCCTGGCAACCATCTGACATCCCCGGCGTTCCCAGCAAAGTGATTGAGCACCACCTCGCCGTCTGTCCTCACGCGCGGACCGTCAAGCAGAGGGTCAGGAAGCAAGCAGTGGAGCGCCAAGAGTTCATCACAGAGGAGATCAAGAAGTTGGAAGTGGCAGGCCTCGTCAGAGGTGTGCTCCATCCGACGTGGTTGGCCAATCCTGTTGTCGTGCGCAAAGCAAATGGGAAATGGAGGCTTTGCATCGACTTCACTGATGTTAACAAAGCTTGTCCCAAAGATCCCTTTCCCTTGCCGCGCATTGACCAGATTGTTGACTCCACGGCCGGATGTGACCTGCTTTCATTTCTTGATGCCTACTCTGGGTATCATCAGATCTTCATGGCTGAAGAAGATGAAGAGAAGACCGCGTTCATCACTCCATGTGGCACGTACTGTTTCCTACGGATGCCTTTCGGACTGAAGAACGCCGGTTCGACATTTGCGAGGGTTGTCCACACTGCTTTTGAGCCACAAATCCACAGGAATGTGGAGGCCTACATGGATGACATAGTGGTCAAGAGCAGAGACAGGGCAACCTTGATTCAAGACTTAGAAGAGACCTTTGCGAATCTGCGCCGGATCAGCCTCAAGCTCAACCCCGAGAAGTGCGTGTTCGGAGTCCCTTCCGGCAAGCTTCTCGGGTTCTTCGTGTCTCAGCGAGGAATAGAAGCCAACCCAGACAAGATCAAGGCCATCGAGCAGATTGAAGCACCAACCCGTGTCAAGGACGTACGAACGCTTGCCGGCTGCGTCGCGGCTCTCAGCAGGTTTATTTCCAAGTCTGCAGAACGCGCCCTGCCATTTTTCAAAATTTTGAAAAAGGCGGGTCCAGTAAAATGGACTCCGGAAGCGGAGGCTGCGCTGCAGGACCTGAAGAAGTACCTGTCCTCCGCTCCAATACTTGTCGCGCCTAAACCACAAGAGAAGTTGCTGCTATACCTGGCGGCAACCAATCAAGTGGTTAGTGCTGCGTTAGTAGCGGAGAGGGAGGCAGATGATGAGCCAGCGACCGCGGCAAGCACGTCCAGCGACAAGCAGGGGGCTTCCCCGACAAGCTCTGGCCCCGACAAGGATGAATCTGCGCAGGAGCAAGTGGAGGTGCGGAAGAAGAAAATGGTGCATCGCCCAGTTTACTTTGTCAGCTCCCTTTTGCAGGGGGCTAGGTCAAGGTACTCTGGTGTGCAGAAATTGCTTTTCGGCCTCCTCATGGCCTCGAGAAAGTTGCGCCATTACTTCCAAGCACACGAGATTACGGTTGTCACCAGCTTTCCGCTGAAGAGGATACTGCAGAATCCAGAAGCAACAGGCAGGATTGTCGAGTGGGCACTAGAACTGTCGAGCTTCGGTCTCCAGTTCGAGAGCACCTCGACTATCCAAAGCAGAGCATTGGCGGAGTTCATAGCGGAGTGGACACCGACACCGGACGAAGATATCCCAGAGACGAGCATCCCCGCCAAAGAAGCAAGCAAAGAGTGGCTGATGTACTTTGATGGTGCCTTCTCGCTGCAAGGCGCCGGTGCTGGCGCGTTACTTATCGCGCCCACCGGAGAGCACCTCAAGTACGTAGTCCAGATGCACTTCCCCAAGGAACAAGCAACCAACAATACTGCAGAGTATGAAGGTTTGCTTGCCGGTCTCAGGATCGCGACAGAACTTGGGATCAAGAAGCTCATTGTCAGGGGTGACTCGCAGCTTGTCGTCCGCGAAGTGAACAAGGATTACCAGAGTCCGTTGTTGGAAGCATACGTTGATGAAGTGAGGAAGCTGGAAGAGCACTTTGACGGCCTGCAAATGGAACACATTCCAAGAGCTGAGAATGACATCGCTAACGGCCTGTCAAAGTGCGCGGCATTTACGTTACCTGTGGAACCAGGAACCTTTGTGCTCAAGCTGACTCAACCATCCGTAACGGCATCAACCAGACAGAGCAAGAAGAGGAGGTTGGTCTCCGGCGACTATCTTCCGGCAGAGCTCCCCGGAGCCGCCGCCAAGAAGGTCCCCAAGATCGACACCAAGAGCGCTGAGGAGCCGTCTGCTCCGGAGAACCCCAGGGTTTATTCCGCAGAAGCAGGCGCTCCCGACAAGTTTTGCTCCGGCAAACTTGCCGGGGAACGTCAAGCTCTGGCCGAGCCCCAGATCTTCGCCGTAGAAGCGGACGTTCCCGCAGCAGCAGAAGTGCCTTCAGTCCTTGCTGTCGAGCCGCAGGCTCCAGCATGGGCGCAGCAGACTGTCCATTTCCTCCAGCACGGGGAACTTCCCGAAGAGCAAGAAGAAGCGGAAAGAGTAGCCCAGCGCTCGAGTATGTACCAGTTCGTCGACAACGCGCTGTACAGAAGAGGGCGCAACGGTGTGAAATTGAAGTGTATTTCCCGGGAAGACGGACAGCAGATGTTGGCGGAGATACATGGAGACATATGTGGTCACCACATTGGCGCAAGAGCACTTGCCGGCAAAGCGTTCCGGCAAGGTTTCTTCTGGCCGACAGCCCTCCAGGATGCAACTGCACAAGTAACCAAGTGTGAAGCATGCCAGTTCCATGCCAAGCAGATACACCAGCCAGCTCAAGCTCTCCAGACGATCCCTTTATCCTGGCCATTTTCGGTCTGGGGGCTCGACATCCTCGGCCCCTTCCACCGAGCTGTCGGGGGCTTTCAGTACTTGTACGTCGCAATCGACAAGTTCACAAAGTGGCCGGAAGTGGAACTAGTGAGGAAGGTGACAGCACAGTCAGCCATCAAGTTCTTCAGGTCAATTGTTTGCCGCTTCGGGATCCCCAACAGGATCATCACCGACAACGGTACACAATTCACGAGTCGCGCCTTCATGCAATACGTCCAAGATCTCGGCGCCAAGGTCTGCTTCGCTTCTGTTGCTCATCCCAGGAGCAACGGTCAAGCTGAAAGGGCCAACGCCGAAGTACTGCGCGGGCTCAAGACCAGAACTTTCGACAGGCTGCACAAGTGCGGAAGAAACTGGATCGAGGAGCTGCCGGTGGCTCTTTGGTCGATCAGAACAACGCCAAATCGAGCCACTGGCCAGACACCATTTGCTCTAGTCTATGGAGCAGAAGCAGTAACCCCCATGGAACTCGTATACGGGTCACCTCGAGTGCTCGCTTATGATGAGCTTGAGCAAGAGCGGCTGCGTGAAGATGATGCGCTACTCCTTGAGGAGGATCGTCTTCAGGCTGCTGTGCGAGCCTCTCGCTACCAGCAAGCTTTGCGCCGCTACCGTAGCCGCAAAGTTAAAGCCAGAAGCTTCGAGGAAGGCGACCTTGTTCTTCGGCGCGCCCCGTCCGCCAAGAATCATAACAATTTGACGCCGAAGTGGGAAGGCCCTTACCGGGTGAGACGAGTCATGAGACCCGGCGCTATCCGCCTCGAGACCGAAGATGGCACTCCGGTGAGCAACTCCTGGAATATTGAGCATCTTCGTAAGTTTTACCCGTAAGTTGTCAGGGCCCGCCCGGCAACCAACCTTTTGTACAAGTCTTGCCGCAGTTGCATGTAATCCTTTGTACAAAGCCAGGCGCAGACCCTGAGCAGCAGATATGAAGCGCTGGCGCCCTAAGTTTTAGCATGCATGCTGAGTCGAGTCTCGTCATTGGTTAGGGTTGATAGTGCCTAACAGCTGCTAACCCCTAGCTTAGAGGTCGAGTCTGCGTCCTTTTTCCTGTTCCTTCGTTTCCTTTGGTTCGCAGGGTTTTGTACATCCCGGCCTGACCGCTTGAGGGCGAAGAAGAGAAGAAGGGCGGGCCAGCATTTGGTCCCCGGCAAGCCAGTATTGCCGGGGGCTGCAAGTACGAAGATTCGCCCGCGGCAAGCCAAAGTTGCCGGGGGCTGCAATCCCAGATAAGCTTTCGCATCCCTTGTCATGCATTCTCTTATGGACTGTGGAATACGAAAACCTTGTTCCCTCCTAAAAGCTGCCATGCTCCCTTAAACGGCAGGCCCCAGAGCGCGTTCCTGGGGCCCGTTTCGGTAGTAGTCGCGGTGGCAAAGGGGCGGAACGAGGGGCCCGAACTCGCTTCGTCCCTTCCTCCGCCAAAGGCGTGAGAGAGGTCGAGTGGCGCGAGAAGGCGGCAGGGCCTATTGCCGGGCAAAGGAGTGTCTATCTTAACGATATAAATGATTCGTTCCTTGGCATGGGTTTTACCCACGAGGCAAGTGGCCCGGCAAACATCCCCTTTTCATTAAAAATATTCCGCTCAGGTACAGTTCAGAGAGAATGAAAAACATGAAAAGATGGGATTACAAGTTTTAAACACAGCTAAGGCCCGAGGACTTACAGATTAAAAAAAGATAAGATGCCCGTAATCCCTTTCTTCTCTCTTTCCTCAGGAGGTAGGACAAGGAGGCAAAAAGGGCAGAAGGGGCGCCTAGGCGAGCTACGGGTGGCAGAAGACACCAACAGAACGCCCCGGGGGCTCCGGAGGCTGGATGGTGGCGGTGGCGCCGGAGACGGAGCTCGAAGATGAGGCAGCGGGACGTCAACACGCTGTCGGGGGCACCTAGCCCTCGTACTCTGAGTTGGCGGCCTTGCCGCCAGTCCTCCTCCTCTTCCGCAGCCTCGCCACTCCGGCCGCCCGGGAAGACGACCCCGAGAAGCTCAAGGGGACGGCGACGAGGATGATGGGGTCGCCGGTGCCACACGGAGCTACGACCGGCGCCTAGTCGGACCCGTCATCCCAACGACCGCTGCCCTCGTCGTCGCTGTCGCTCCCCTCCTCGTCGCTCCCGCTCGAGGAGGAGCTTTCGCTGTCGGAGGAGCTATCCACGCAGCACCGGGCCTGGGTCCCGAAGTCCCCGAAGGCCTTGACGGAGAGGAGATCGCCCTCCATCAACTTGAAATGGAGGGTGAACCCCTCCGTCAAGGTGTGGATACGGGCGAATGTCTTCCACCCTCGGCCAAGATACGCTACGCCGGGGGCTGGGAACTCGACATGGACCCGCGTGCCGCTGATCCCGCAGCCCTTCATGCGCAGCCTTAGCGTCTCGGGTTGCTCCATCTCCATCACGCTCGCGAAGGGAGCCGGGAGGCGGAGGCGGCGGCGAGGCACCCCGCGCAGCCTGACGAAGAACTCGCAAGGATTGTCCCTGATATGGACCGCCATGGGAAGAGGGGCCACTGGCGGAGGCGAGGCCGGCGCGTCGCCCCGCCCGCCTCTTCCCTGAGCGCCGCGGCCTCGTCCATGCCCTCGTCCACGACCTCGCCCCCTCCCCCTTCCCCTTACGGCTGGCTCCGCCACCGCGGGTGCAAGGGGAGGAGGGGCGCGCTGCCTAGCGGCAACCCTCGCCGCCACCGATGAAGGACCCGGATTCCCTTTCTCCATGGCTAATGGAGAGAGGGGGTCAGAGGATGAAGAGGAAAAGGGATGGAGGAGTATGGGCTCCCGTCGCCCCCTCTTGCTCTTTATGAAGGAGCAGGGTGGGGGCTCGACCGCCCCGCTCAGCCAATCAAGATGCAGGAAGGCCAGGCGACTGGGGCCGGCCTGCTGCCCCAACCCGCAACGGCCCGGTTCCCTGCCTCCACCGTCCACAACCCCGGGTGCATGGAAGCCGCATGGCTGACGCGCAGGACCGAGGCGACGGATGAGGCGACCTCTCCCCACCCCGTGATCCTGGGGAACGGGCGCCTCGGAACCCGTGCCTCGGCCCCGTCCAGCGAACGGGCCACACCTCCATGCCTCCCTCCACTTATGGAGCTAGCGCGAACCGTCCCCCCTTTTATGGCGACGTGACGCATGCCTGCGGGTTTCGGCCCCGCGCGCGCCGCCCACGTCACGCACGCCTTTCCCCACGATGCCGCGTTCAACGTGTACCGTTCGGGGAGGTCGTGGTGGGCGCAGAAAAAGATGCAGCATGACCCAGGCCGCGCGTGCCCATGCACTGTTTTGGGCCTGGCCCAACAGCGCTCGGCACCGTGTATGGCCCAGGCCCGGGGGCTCCTGTCGGTGTACTAAAATAGGGGTACCTTAGTACCCCGAACTTGTGCACGGGCAGTCGTAGCCCCCCGCGGCAAGGCTTGCCGGGCGATCGCCAAGACTCTCCGTGGTCCCTTTTTGGGCCATCGAAGAACAAAGTATTTGAGCCAAGGCCCCGGCAGGAGGAGCCTGCCGGGAAGGCCACCCGAAGAGAGCAAGGCCCCGGCAAGAGGAGCTTGCCAGGACGACCGCTCGAAGCACGAGACCCCGGCAATAGGAGCTTGCCGGGAAGGCCAACCACAGCACGACAAGGACCTGGCCACGGCGCGTCCCGTGCTCCGGCAGGGCCCGGTGAGCGACGAGCTCCCGGACGCGACAAGACATCCACCACGGCAAGGCGCTTGCCGCGGCAAGTTACCACCCCGTGCCCGCGCTCCACCTCACCCACCAACGTGTCTCTCTGGGGGTATTCCAGGCGCACGTGGCGGGAGGTTGTGTAGCCAGGGGCATGCGGTGGCGAAGCAAAGCTGACAGAGTAGCCATCGTGGCAAACGGTGGCGCTCCTGATGGTCCACTCCCCTGCATCA
The DNA here is from genome assembly GCA_032464435.1 of Aegilops umbellulata. Lineage (NCBI taxonomy): Eukaryota > Viridiplantae > Streptophyta > Magnoliopsida > Poales > Poaceae > Aegilops > Aegilops umbellulata. Next base: position 556,771,738 of record CP136057.1, read on the forward strand.
TCTGGGCGACGCGAACGGGCATTTAATGCCCTTGTCACCTGCCGTCAGAGTTAGGTATGATAGCACTGTACAGCCACTGTGCAGGCAGCTGTACCCACTACAGCATTCTACCATTTTCGCCCCCACCTACGCTGCCACCTGTGGGTAACCCCTTGAGCATATAAAAGGAGGCCCCATGCGCACGTAGAGGGAGGAGACCCATTGCCACGCTCGACCTCGCCAGCGGCTCGTGTGTACTGTAGCACCGCGCGCTCCCGAGCAAGAACACAATACAATCCACCAAGCAGCAGTAGGGTTTTACGCATCCTTGCGGCCCGAAGCTGGGTAAAATCCCTTGTGTGCACCGCCTCGATCTGCTCTTTGTGCAACCTCCGCCCCCCGCCGAACCAGTAAGGGGCTCGGTCCCCATAGGTGTTCGAGGAAGACGATTCCCCCCGACAAACATTGACATGCAACAAGACCTCACTTATCGGGAACATCCAGTGAAAATATTAGAGGAGTCTGAATGGAGGACCCGACAAAAGTCCATTAAATTTTTCAGAGTTCAGTGGAGCAATCACAGTGACAACGAAGCAACTTGGGAAAGAGAGGATTTTCTTCGAGCAGAGCATCCACACTTATTTAAGGGACAGCTGAAATCTCGGGGACGAGATTTTTCCTAAGGGGGTAGGTGTTGTGAAACTCCAAAAAAATTTATTTGGTTTTAGCAAAAAACTTGCTGGTTTTTTCTTTCTTTTCTGAAATGAGGCCTTTTAAAATTTTCAGGAAAACAATCCTCTTAAAAATCTTTTTCTTTGGCCAGGATTGTTATTTCTGTTATCTTCTTCAAACTTTGGGTTTAACCTTTTTAAAACTTCTCCTCTGATTGGTTCTCTTCTCAAATTATTTTTGGGAGTTCAATCTTTTATTTTTGAAAAGAAAACTCTATGAAAATTTGGGATCTTCATTCTTTTGATAACCACCCATGACCTTGTATTTTTGCCCATGCAGTTTTTGGATTTTAACAACTCAAATTCCCTGTCCCAACTCATCCAAACAAGTTTTGGATTTTATTTTGATTATTTCACCTCTCAAATCTTTTCTGACCTCTAATTTGAGCCTGACCCATTTACAAAGAAATTACCTTGTAGAATTTGTGTTTGGATGTAAAACCAACTCTACTGGCTAGTCCTTTGTACCCACAACACAGAACCATCTTGATCCACTCATCTTCTTTTCAAATTTTTCAACTTACACTCCCTGCAAGTTTGGACCAGATTTGCCAAATTTGGTGAAATTCATATCTACACTTCTCCAATAATTCCACCAAAAATCAGGCAGCCTACTGGAGCAATGAGAAGTCACTCTACCAAAAATCATCCCAAGGAAAAATTCCTGCAAGCCAGAAACATTCTGTCGAACACATTGCATGCACTGTTTCAAACACTTTCAGGCAAATTCAGAGTTTCGGTGACGATCTTCGTCAGTTAAGTGCAGTCACGAGATCACAGTGCCTTTGGCACTTTGCTCGCCGCCTGCCTCGCTTGTCCGAAGCCCCGCACGCGCGCTTGGCAGCTTCCCGGCGTCGGTGGCGCCCTGGCCCGCCTGCGCCGGCGTGTCTTGCGGCGGCTGAACCGCCGTAATGGCTGGCAGGAAGCAGAACGGCGGCGCAACGCCGTTCAGCGCCGCCCAAGCTCCCTGGTGGCTCCGCGTGGCCCTCTCCACGCCAGCGCACGCATGCAGCATGGTCGCCGTGGAGTGGCATGCACAGCGCACGCTCTCTGCCGCCGACGGGTCCGCGCCGCTCCGTTCCGTTGAACTCCACCTCAGCCAGCAAAACTCGACGCCGTTGGCACCTAAACAGACTCAGTGGACCTCCACGACGGCGCTCAACTCCTAAACCCTCCCGACCAAGCCCTGCTCCGCTGTAATCTCTTGCCGGAGAACCCCGTTCTCGGCAACCGCCTCGGGGTGGCTATATATAGCGCCCCCGAGCCCACTCTCACTCCTGCACGGCTCCACCACCTCACCACACCCCGCCTGGCCACTGGAGGGGCCTCGAGGAGCCCTTCTTCCTCGATTCCGGCCACCTCCTTCCGCCTCGGGCTCCAGCTTGATTCACTGTGGTGAGCCCTCTCTGGCGAGCTTAACCCTCGTCTGAAACGCCGTCCACCAGAGCAAGGGCCACCGTCGACACGGTGCACGCCGGCGACCACCTCGACCACCACCCGACGCGGAACAGCACCTTGAGCACGGAGATACCGAAGGAGGTGACGGGACCGCAAACTTCACCGAGCTAGACTCCGACTACTCTGAACTAGGCAAGCATGTTTGAACTTTTGATATGATGAGTGTCTTGGCATGTTTTGCATTTAGTTAGTTTCATGGCATGTTGTGGAGCAAACCGATGAACTGTATGTTATGCATTGTTGAGACAAGTAAGTTCGATGATCCATACCTTGTTGGATGTGAGTATGCAAGGCCATGTGTTGGCATGAAGGTTGGTAAGATGGCAGTGTGGTAGCATGCCAGTCTTATGCCATGCAGGTTTACTTCAGTACCAACCCATATCAGTTGGTCTCGTATCCATTCCCCCCCCCCTGTACTACCACATGTTTCCCGAAAGGGATATGGTTTAGTAAGTCGCAAACCGCTTTCTTGGTACATGCCAAAAAGGAGAGGCCGGGATGATGGTTCCATGGCCCTGGATTAAAGCCAGTCATCCGGTCAGGGGGCATGGGTGTTTCCGGTTGGGACCGAGAGGGGGGCACCCCTTAGAGCGCGCGTATATAAATTTGATCCCATGCTATTCGAGATTGTGATCTCCCCGTCTCAAAAGTTTTTCTTGGACGATGTCGAGGGTGATTAGTGGCACCGAGAGGTTGGATGGGTGTGTACTGGTTAGCTGTGTTTCCTTCTGAAATACCGTAAACGGAAATAGTCCTTGTGACTACGGAAATCCGTTAACTGTGAGAAATTTTGTACAAACTCTGCAGAGTCATATATCCTCAAATCATCTTATCTATATCCAAGTTCCGTGCTAACTGACATGTGCCAGTTTTGGTGACAGATTATCCGGTGGGACCATGAGCACTAAGATCAGTTAAATGTTTGTTCTTGAGGATGGACTAACCCGTTTAATTTCATGAGTTGAATATATTTATTATGAATATTATATCTTTATCAGTTAAAGCCCTTTATGTGGTGTCGCTCAGACGCCCGGCTGTGGCATTTCTTTTAAAGCCCTTTATGTGGTGTCGCTCAGACGCCCGACTGTGGCATTTCTTTTAAAGCCCTTTATGTGGTGTCACTCAGACGCCCGACTGTGGCATTTCTTTTAAAGCCCTTTATGTGGTGTCGCTCAGACGCCCGACTGTGGCATTTCTTCTAAAGCCCTTTATGTCGTGTCGCTCAGACGCCCGAACGTGGCATTTCTTTTAAAGCCCTTTATGTGGTGTCGCTCAGACGCCCGACTGGGGAATTTCTTTTAAAAGCCCTTTATGTGGTGTCGCTCAGACGCCCGACTGTGGCATTTCTTTTAAAGCCCTTTATGTGGTGTCGCTCAGACGCCCGACTGTGGCATTTCTTTTAAAGCCCTTTATGTGGTGTCGCTCAGACGCCCGACTGTGGCATTTCTTTTAAATCCCTTTATGTGGTGTCGCTAAGACGCCCGACTATGGCATGGTTTTTCTTTCATTTATTAATTTACCTTCGTGGCGTCGCTCTAGACACTCGTTTGGTTTCCATTACTTTACCGTTGGGATTCCATGCGGACTACCGCCGTTTCCCTTTTTACTTACCCTGCCTAATATTACTTTGAATGTGCATTGGTAATTAAATCGTGACGCACTCATGCATGCATTTGTTATATTTTACGTCCGAACTGTCTTGCGAGTACTTCAAAGTACTCACTGGCTTGTTGATTTGGCCAGATGCTGACGATGGTGATCTCATGGATGAGGAGTTCGATAGTGAGTCCGACGCCTAGAGGAGTCCCAGTCAGTCTCGTGTGACCCTGGACTTGGTCACTGTTTTATACCCGCTTCCGCAACCCAAATAGATTCATCGAGCCTCACCTCGACGCTCAATGGGATGATAGTTTGAGAGTCACATATCCACTCCCCACTGTATTACTCCACCACTACCATATTTGCGAGTTAGTAGTATGCCACCACTCCCTTGTGTCATAATCGCCTTTATGTATAATTATTGGCACGCTTGTAATAAATTGTTGAGCATCATCAGTTCAACCCTGTAATATATTTGATGCTACTGGCTTATTGTATCAAAAGTTTGTCTACCGGTGAGGAGGTTTTATCTCAAACTGGATTCTAAAGATTGGTTTCTCAATAAGTATTTTTATTAGAAAGCCGGTCGTGACACAAATCAAGCCACCGGCCAGACACCCTTTGCCCTGGTATACGGGGAAGAAGCAGTTATCCCTACTGAACTCATATACGGGTCGCCTCGAGTGCTCGCTTATGATGAGCTTGAGCAAGAGCAACTGCGGCAAGACGACGCAGTGCTCCTTGAGGAAGATCATCTCCGGGCGGTTGTGAGAGCAGCACGCTACCAGCAAGCCTTGCGCCGCTACCATAGCCGCAAGGTTCATGCCCGGAGCCTTGAGGAAGGAGACCTTGTTCTCTGGCGCGTTCAATCGGCCAAGAATTCCAACAAGTTGACGCCGAAGTGGGAAGGCCCTTATCGGGTAATACGAGTCACCAGGCCCGGCGCAGTCTGCCTGGAGACCGAAGATGCCGTTCCGGTGAGCAACTCCTGGAACATCGAGCATCTTCGCAAGTTTTACCCATAAGGCGCGGCTTGTCGGGCCTCCCGGCAAGCCACCCTTTTGTACAAGCATTGCCGATGATGCATGTAACCCTTTGTACACAGCCAGGCACAAACCCTGAGCATAAATGAAGCGCTGGCGCCCTAAGTTATAACATTCATGCTAGATCGAGTCTCGTCCTTGGTTAGGGTTGATAGTGCGTAGCAGCGGCTAACCCCTAGCTTTGAGGTCGAGTGTGCGTCTCTTTGCCGTTCTTTTGTCTCCTTTGGTTCGCAGGGCGCGGATATCCTTGCCGGATCACTTGAGGATGAAAAAAAGAGAAGAGGGACGGACCAGCATCTAGACCCCGCCAAGCCAGTGTTGCCGGGGGCTGCAAGTACAAAGATTCACCCACGGCGAACCAGAGTTGCCGGGGGCTGCAGTTTCAGATAAGTTCTTCATCCCTTATCATGCATTCTCTTATGGACTGAGGTATGCGAAACCTCCTTTCTTCCTAAAGCTACCGTGCTTCCCTAACTCTAGGCCCTAGGGATCGTTCCTGGGGCCAGGTTTGGTCGTAGTCGCCGCAGCAAAGGGACGAAACGACGACCCCGAACCCGCCTCATCCCTGCCTCCGCCGAAAGCGTGAGAAAGGTCGAGCGACGTGAAAAGATGGCAGGGCCTGCTGCCGGGCAAGGGAATGTCTATCTTAAAAGATATCAAGGATTAACCCCTTGACGTGGGTTCTACCCGCAAGACAAGTGACCCGGCAAGCATCCCTTTTTCATTAAAAACATTCCACTCAGGTACAGTTCATGGAGAATGAAAAACATGAATGATGGGATTAGGCTTACAAAATAAAAAGAGGTAAGGTGCCCGTATTCCCTTTCTTGTCCCTCTCTTCAGGAGGCAGGTCAAGGAGGCGAGAAGGGCAAAAGGGGCGCCTAGACGAGCTACGAGTGGCAGAAGACACCAAGAGAACATTTCGGTGGTTGTCCGAAGGCTGGATGGTGATGGGGCCGCCGGAGGCAGAGCTCGAAGACGAGGTGACAGGACGTCAGCACGCGTCGAAGGCGTCGTGACCCCGTACTCCAAGTTGACGGCCTCGCCGCCCGCCCTCTTCCTCTTCCGCAGCCTCCCAACGCCAGCCGCCCAAGGAGACGACCCCGAGAAGTTCAAGGAGCCGGTGACACGGATGATGGGGTCGCCGGTGCCGCACGGAGCGGCGCCTGACACCTAGTTGGACCCTTCATCCTGCCACCCGCTACCCTCGTCGTCGCTGCCGCTGTCCTCCTCGTCACTCCCGCCCGAGGAGTCTTCGCTATCGGAGGAGCTCTCCACGCAGCACCTTGCCCGAGTCCCGAAGCACCCGAAGACCTTGACGGAGAGGAGACTGCCGTCCATCAGCTTGAAATGGAGGGTGAGCCCCTCTGTCAGGTGGTGGATACGGGCGAACGTCTTCCACCCTCGACCAAGATACATCAAATTAGGGGCTGGGAAGTCGATGCGGACTCGTGTACCGCTGATTCCACAGCCCCTCATGTGCAACCTCAGTGTCTCGGGCGGGTCCAGCTCCATCTCGCTCGCGAATGGAGTCAGGAGACGAAGACGACGGCGAGGCGGCCGCCGCAGCCTGACGAAGAACTCACAAGGGTCATCCCCAACGTGGCCCTCCATGGGGAGAGGAACTGCTGGCGGAGGCGAAGCCGGCGTGCCGCCCCGTCCTCCTCTTACCCGAGCACCTCGCCCTTGCCCACGGCCTCGCCCTCTCCCCCTTCCCCTCGCGGCTGGCCCTGCCGCCGCCGGTGCAGGAGAAGGAGGGACTCGTTGTCGAGCGGCGTCCCTCGTCGCTACCGTCGAAGGACCAGGGTTCCTCTTCTCCATGGCGAATGAGAGGGAGGGGAGCGGAAGCTGAAGAAGTGAGATGGACGAATGCAGGGCACCGACCCCCCCCCCCCGCTCTTTATAAAGGAGCAGGGTGGGGGCTCGACCGCCCCGTTCCGCCAATGAAGACGTGAATGGCGCTGGAGACCGGGGCCGATCCGCCGCCCCAGCCCGCGACGGCCCGGCTTCCTGCCTTCACCAACTGCCACCCCACGCGCATGGGCGACGCGTGGCGAACGTGCAGGACCGAAGCGACGGATGAGGTGACTTCTCCCCGCCCCGTGATTAAAGGGAGTGGGCGCCTTGAAATACCACGCGTCGGCCCCGTCCAGTAAATGGGCCGCGCCTCCACGCCTCCCTCCGTTTATGGGGAAGGCGCGAGCCGCCCCCCTTTTACTACGACGTGATGCATGCGTGCAGAGATCAGCCTCAAGCATGCCGCCCAGGTCACGCACGCCTCCCCATGACGCGCCACGCACGGGAAGCATGGGAGACGCAGCGCGCGAAGAAACTTACCGCGGTAAAAACCGCCCTAACTGCCCGCGCACCGTTCTTGGGCCTGGCCCTACAACGCGTAGCGCTCATGTGTGGCCCAGGCCCGGGGGCTCCTGTCGGTGTACAAAAAGAGGGGAACACTTTTTGTACCCCTGTGACTATGCACGGGCAGTCTGAGCCACAGGCGCCACCGCACCGAGCCCGGCAAGGGAGGTAGAACCAAGGTAAGGCCGAAGCCAAAGAAGAGCAGAACGACGCCAAGACCAAGACCACAAAGAGCAAAGGGGACGAAGCGGGCCCCCCCGGCAAGATCCTTGCCGGGAGGCGGTTTTGCAAACCTGGCAAGACCCTTGCCGTGGCAGCCTCGCCCCACACCTACGGAGCGGGTCACCCTTGAGTCCACTACCCCCATGGGGCAAGGATTCGGGAGGCATCCCCGTGGTGGTATGCAGATCTTTGTGAAGACATTCAAGATCAGATGCACACTCTAGAAGATGATGGTCCTTGGCGGGATCCCAGCCAAGGAGAACCACAAGGCCCCCGGCAAGAGCCTTGCCGGGGATAGCAACAGGCGCCGCGACAAGACCCTTGCTGGGGCCCCGACAAGACCCTTGCGGGGGCCGCGGCAAGGCCCTTGCCGAGGACACCCGCGGGGCCACCATCGGACCTGCACCAGTCACGCCTCCACCACTGTTCGCATGCAGCTGCCAACCCAACCAGCTGGGCAGGCGCCTGCGTGGCGGCATGCAGATCCTCGTGGAGACCCACCGCTGCGCCACCTCAGCTGCCTGCCCGCCTACATGGCATCGCAGGCACCACTGGCCAGGGCGTGTGTCGACGCGGGAGATAGCGGCGACGGATGAGATGGGGCTCTCCCCCGCCCCCGATAAAGCAAGGACACCTAAGCAAGGCACATTAAATGCGCCTTGTCATGTAATGCGAGGGATAACCTCGCATCACTGTACCCTTTCCACCTCTTGTGTGCCATTGTGGCTGCCCCTTTCCCTATAAAAGGAGGCCCCAGGCGACCAGGAAGAGGATTCGGCTTTTTGGAGCTCCTCACTCCCCATAGCTAGCTCCAGAACACAAGCATATAATCCACCAAAGCAGGAGTAGGGTTTTACGCATCTTCGCGGCTAGAACCTGGGTAAAGGAATCGTGTACTGCCTGCTCGATCCGCTCTTCTCACGACCCCCGCGGCCTGCAACCACGGGAAGGGATTCTCGTGATTCCATAGGTGTCGTTTCCCACCGACAAATACATCAACAACATATACTCATCAGAAATTCTATAGTGCTCCCACTCACTTCTTTGGAAATACAAGTTTCTCATAAACTTTGTATAAATCCAAAATCTTTGATCATCTCATCAAAGCGTATATTCCAACTCCGAGATGCTTACTCCAGTCCTTAGAAGGATTGCTAGAGCTTTGCATACTTGTTATCATCTTTTTGGATTGTCAAAACCTTCTGGTTGTATCAGATGCAACCTTTCCTCAAGAAAATCATCGAGGAAACTATATTTTGACATCCTATCTGTAAGATTTCATAAATAATGCAGTAGCTGCTAATATAATTCTAACAAACTCTTAGCATCGCTACGAGTGAGAAAGTATCATCGTAGTCAACTCCTTGAACTTGTCGGAAAACTCAGCGACATGTCGAGCTTTGTTAATGGTGAGACTTACCATCATTGTCTGTCTTCCCTTTTAAAATCCATCTGTACCCAACAGCCTTATGACCATCAAGTAGTTCTTCCAAAGTCTACACTTTGTTTTATACATGGATCTTCTCTCGGATTTTATGGCAACGAGCCATTTGTGAGAATTCGGGCCCACCATCGCTTCTCCATAGCTCGCAGGTTCATTGTTGTCTAGCAACATGACCACCAAGACAGGATTACCGTACCACTCGGAAGCAGTACGCGTCCTTGTCGTCCTACGAGGTTCGGCAGTGCACTACTAGGGAAAAGGCTAGCAGCAGCGCTGGTTTTAGGTGTATCAGTAGCGCGGGGACGGGCGCTACTAGTAAGGCGCTACAGCTAACACATACCAGTAGCGCGTGCTCATCCACTCTACTGCTACACAAGTGTAGCAGCAGCGCGCTTAAAGGAAGCTTGCTACTGCTAATAGCTATAGCGCGCTTCGCCCGTGCGCGCTACTGCTACTACCGCGCTGTTGCTAACTTTTCTCCACTCGCTACTGCTAATTTTAGTAGTTTTTTGTTTTTTTCGGCATATTTGTTTTGTATTGGAACAGGTTTTATAGAAGAATATTTAGCACATACAAATGTCATCATGATACACATACAAATGCCTGCGAGACCACAAATGTAATTGTCGGTGTACTAAAGTAGGGGTACCTTTGTACCCCGAACTTGTGCACGGGCAGTAGTAGCGTCCCGCGGCAAGGCTTGCTGGGGGAGCGACAAGAGTCTCCACGGCCCTCTCTGGGCCGGACAAAGGCCAAGTGATCGAGCCAAGGAGACCAAGCCCCGGCAAGAGGAGCTTGCCGGGCCAAGAAGGCGAGGTCCGGCAAGAGGAGCTTGCCGGGCCAAGGCGACGAGGCCCCGGCAAGAGGAGCTTGCCGGGACGACTAAGTCGAAGCACCAAGGCCCGGGCGGAAAGAGCTCGCCGGGACGGCCAAGCCAAGGCACACCAAGAGAAGTCCGCAGCGGTGCTCCGCGCGCCTCGGCAAGGCCTGACGAGCGGCAAGCTCTCAGGTGCGGCAAGACAACCGCCGCGGCAAGCCACTTGCCGCGGCAAACCACTACCTCAGGCATGCGCTCCAGCTCACCTCCCCACGCGTCACTCTGGAGCTTCCCCAGAGACACGTGGCGGGGCACCGCGCAACCTGGGGCGCGCGCATGGCATGCGGCATTGGCAGAGTCGCCCCCGTGGCAAGCGGAGGTGCCCCTAACGGTCCGCCTCGGCACTGTTCAGGCGATCCAGACGGGCATTTAATGCCTTTGTCCCCCGCTGTCAGAGTTAGGTGCGATAGCACTGTGCGACCCCTGTTCGCACAGTTCCTTGCCATTTTTACCCTCACCTGCATCGCTACCTGTGGGAAACCCCTTAGCATATAAAAGGAGGCCCATGCGCACGTAGAGGGGGATCGAACGCTAGGAGACCGGAAGAAGGGCACCCAGTAGACCCTTGTCTACGTCCAGCTCCAACTTACTGTAGCTTCTTGCGCTCCAGAGCAAGAACTCGAATCAACCAGACATGCAGCAGTAGGGTTTTACGCATCCGTGCGGCCTGAAGCTGGGTAAAATCGTTGTGTGTGTGTGTCGCCTTGATCTGCTCTTTGTGCAACCACCGCCCCCCCCCCCCCGCCGAACCGACAAGGGGCTCCATCCCCATAGGTGCTCGTGGAGGCAGATATCCCCCGACATCTTTGGCGCGCCAGGTAGGGGGCTGCGTCGAGGTTGTGCGAACCAGATTTGGCGACCACAGGCAAGCTCAGGTATGGCCAGGTACCTTTCCGTTCCAACCCGCGGAGCGGAGGCATTCCTCCTCACGGACTCGTGCACGGCCCTCCTCGAGTACCCACTCACGCAGAGTCCGGGCAAGAGCAGATGCTCCTTGAGGAGGACCGCCTTCCGGCCGCTGAGCGAGTTTCTCGCCTCCAGCAAACTCTGCGCCGCTCCCGTAGCCACAGAAGTTAGCGCCGGAAGTTGCGGGGAAGGCGACCTCGTTCTTCGGCGAGCCCAGGCCGCCAAGATGCAAACGAGTCGACGCCGACCATGGGAGGGACCTTGCCAGCGCGGCAGTCGGAACCCGTTCCGTCGGCCATCCTCTCTGTTCAAGTCTTGCCGCAGTTGCATGTAATCCTTGGTACAGAGACGGGCGCAGATCCCGAGCATAGCTTATGTGCCCCGCACATCTTGTCGATTTCGCGCCTCTCCGCTTGGCGCACGCATTATTTGACACGATTGTGCAGCACTCGACTTCGGCAGGCGATGGCGGGCCTCGAAGCCCCGATCCTTCGTTATTCCCTTACCTCGAGAAGGGGGGATGACAGGATAGGCTGGGCGTCGCCCGAGGAAGCTGCGCCTTGCCGGACTGCGAACGACAGAAAAGCTAAGTTGCCAAAGTTTGAGCAATTAAGCTCCTTTTTATCCTTAAGTTATCTTCCTCGAACGACCGAGCTTCGTATGGGAAACCTGTGCGCGGAGGGGCCGGCTCATGGCTGGTTGCGCCCTTATTTCGTTTCGAGTCCGCTCAACGACTTAAGTGTGCTACATCCCGAGTGGCATCCTACTTTGTTTCGAGCTTGCTCGACAGCTTGAGCGTGTCGCGACTGCAGTCGCCGCGCTTACCTAGCCCTGAGCCTTCTCAACATTGTAAGTGAGTTGCGCCAGCCGCGGCAAGGTTTCTTGCCGGTGGAGGCTCCGCCAGCGGGTTGCTGTTGTCCCGCACTCGGCACCCGTGGCAAGGCGGAGGCTTTCGCTGACAAGTTCCCGGGAGCGTAGGGCGTGAACGTACGAATCACAAAGTCGAATGAGGGAGATAACAGCGCAATGAACTGCCTAAGATAAAAGTTATATCTCAAAATGACTTGCCGCTGTTCTAATCAGCTGTTTCTATGGCATGCTCAGCAGCGACAAGGGAAGAAAAGAAAGAGGTGGGCGGCCTAATCCGCGCGGTCGCCCTCGACCCGCCTGATCCCGGCCACCCTTTCCACAATGGGGGTGACGAGGGCCCTGATCTCCGTCAGGTCGGCGTCTTCCGGCAAGTGCCTGAGGACGTTGGTAAGCCTGATGGTGGGGTTGCGGAAGACGATCTTCACCAGCACCCTCTCGAGGGCCTCGGAGACGGCTTCCCGCGTCTCCTCGGCCAGCTGCTCTGGGATCGTTTCCCGGAGATGCTGGAGCACCCCCACCAAGCCCTTGAAGAAGGAAGTGAGCTTGACGCTCGCCGGGACGTTCTCGCCGGAGGGGTACTCGTGGCCCTCCATCCCCAGCAGCTTCAGCTCCTTGTCGATGGTGGTGGCGATGTCGACGAGGCCTTCGGTCCACCGCTCCACTGTCTCCTGGAAGGCATTCTGGGTAACGGCGGCGCGCCTCAATAGCTCCTCGTTGCCAGCAACCTCCTTCCGCAAGGTCGCTTCCTGTCCCTTGGCGCTCTCCAGCGCCTTGGACAGGGTGTCCAGCTTCAGCTCGAGGTCAGCCTTGGCATCCTTGGCGGCGTCGAGCTCCTGGATCTTCTCGGCGAAGCGGCCCTGCAGCTCGCCAAGGGTGTGAGCGCCCTTCTCGCGCTCCTGTTTGAGCGCGGCAAGCTCTATGCCGCTCGCCTTGAGGTCGCTGATGAGCTGCGCCACCCTCGTCTCCAGCTCCCCCTTGGCGAGCTCGGCGGCCGCGGCAGCGTCCTGCGCTTCCCGCAGGGCCCCGCCAAGTGCCTGCTCGCGCGCGGCAACCTCCTCCTCGTGGCTGGCGAGGCTGGCCTTCTGTTGCACTAGTTCGCTTTCCCGCGCGGATAGCCCCGCAGCGGCAAGCCTGTGCTGCTCTTTGGCCTCTGCCTTCTCGAGGAGAAAGGCCGTCTGCGCCTCGTCGAGCAGCCTCCGCTCCTCCGCCAAGGACCGGAGAGCCTCCTGGTTGAGCTCCCGGAGCTCCCCGGCGCGCTTCTCCATGTCCGCGCCGGCCCTCCCGACGAGCGCCTCCTGGCGCTCCACCTTAGCCTGTCGGGCGCGGTAGAGCGACACAAGCTTCCGGAGCAGCCGCTCCTCCTCGGGCCCGCCGCTGCTGGTGCTTGGCGCATCGACCACCGTCAGCCCGACGGAGGCGAGCACTTCCCCGTCCAAGGCCTCCCCCTCGACCGGCGCCCTGGAGCTAGGCTCCCAGGGGAGCCTGATGAAGACGCCATCGCCGGCCTGTAGGTAGGCGCCTGCCGGGGGCTCCTCGGGGCCCGACGTGGTAGCAGCGGCGGGATCGCCGGACGGCAGAGTGCTTGACGCCCCGGCCTCCCCGGGGCCGTCGGCACGGTCGCCGGTCCCCTCGCCGCCTGCTGCCGCGGCGGCCTTGGCGGCTTCGGCCTCCCCGCCGCCTGCGGGGTAGTCGGTGCCTCCCGCCTCCTCGATGATGACGACGTCGTCGGCGTCGCCATGCGCGCCCTCCCCGACGACGACCTCGGTCTCCATCGGGTCCGCGGTGGGCGGGTCTGATGGCCGGAAGAGGGGAGAAGAGTCAACCGAGCAGCCGACAAAAAAGCTCATAAGGAAAGATAGCCAGGGGAAGTTTTCCGTGCAGGGGGGCTTACCGGTGGCAGGGTCTGTGGCCGCGCCCTCCGCTGCCGGGGGATCGCTGGCCGCGTCCCTCGCCGGAGATCCCTCCCTTGCCGGAGAGGTCTTCCTTGCCGGGGGCTCCTCCCTTGCCGGGGAGGTCTCCCTGCCGGGGGCTCCTCCCTTGCCGGAGATTTCTCCCTAGGCGGGGTGGTCGACGCAGACGGCGCGGCAGGAGTGCCCCCCGGGGTCACCTGCTGAGGGTTCTCTGCTCCTACCCAACGACAACAACAGCCACATGTCAGCCACGAAGAGAAGGGAAGCTCACGCGCGCGCCAAACGGCAAGAGCTAGCCGTGCACTCACCCTGAGGGCTGCGCTGTGGGCTGCCCTGCGGACCCGTGTCAAGTCCGGCAAGGTCGCCTCCGGCACCTCCCTAGTTGCCGGGGGAGATTCGCCCTCAAGGACGACCAGCGGGACCTTGGCCCTCTTCGCCCTCCTCTGGGCCAGGCTCCTGAAAGGGAGCGGTTTCGGGGGAGGATGAGTGGGCAGTGAAACAAGACGAAGCAACATGAATCAAGAAGGTACGAGCTCTACCAGGAACTTACTCTTCGTCCTCCTCTTCGCCGTCGGAGCTAAGCGCGGAATAGTCAAAAACCGGCTTGCTCCAGGCGCGAGGAGAGAGGGGAGTGGGTTCCCTGGGCCGCTTGGCGGGGACGGTGGACGACCCCGCCCCCGTTGCCGCCACGGTACGGGGAGCGGCAGGAACCGAAGCCGCGGCCCGTGAGGACCCCGCTCCCGCTGCTTCGGAGGCGCGTGTCACGCGGGGCTGCGGTTGCTGGTCGGCCTACCGCACCACCTCCCCGGCCCTGCGAAGACGCCTCCTCGGCTGGGCAAGGGGCTCCGCCTGCGACGAGCTGCCCGGGAGCTGCGAGGAGGGTACGTCGACCTCCGGCAAGCC